>CM055122.1:533101305-534301305 GCA_029206835.1 Rana muscosa
TGCAAATAGCAGTGGTGCGATCTGATGCACTCGTCTCAAAAAAGGCCCACACCAAAGAACTTTTGTGATAACGTGCAGAGGCAGCGCCCTGCACAGGCGGAGCTCTGCGGTGTGGTACAGTTGCTGTGCTGGCCTCTAGCTGGCCTCCAGGGGGCATCCTGCCTCGTTGGACATGTGACGCTGCATCCTCCTCCTCCTCCTCCTCTCTCCCTTCAGGCACCCACGTGGAGTCAGTGACCTCATCATCCCCTCCCTCTTCACCACTAGAGCAAACCTGGCAGTAAGCTGCAGCTGGTGGAACACTACTGCCAGATTGCTGTCCTTCAGCATCCCCTCTCTCTGCGCGCACACTACTGACTTCCTCAAGCTGGGTATCATCATCCGAGCCTTCGAATCGTTGGGCATCCTCCTGGAGCATGTACCCAACACTGTGCTCAAACAGTTCGGGGGACTCCTCAGGAGGACATGGTGGGTCTAGGGAAGGGGTGGCTGATGATGCCATTGAGTACGCGTTGGCAGCTGCTCTGCCAGTACCCTGAGCCTGGGTGAGAGAGGATGAGGAGGATGAGGAGGGCTTGGTCATCCATTCTACCAAGCCTTCGGCATGATGCGGCTCCACATGTCCAGCTGCCGAAAACAAAGACAAGCGTGTCCCATGGCCACGTGCTGATGACGATGCACGACCACGTCCACGGCCAGCACTGTTGTCTCTAGAAACAGAGCCTGCCTGCCCTGTGTTCTTGCCTCGGCACGCTCTGCCTCTCCTTGGCGGTCTTCCAGCCATTGTAGTCGGTAGTGTATATAGTATAAAAAATAGAACTCCTATGTGTGCTCACAACACACTGTAGGTCCTATGGGTGCTGACACTAACACACTATAGGTACTATGTGTGCTGCTGACAAGAAAATATAGGAGCTCTGTTTGCTGCCACTAACACACTAGAAGTCCTATGGGTGCTGCTGAGAAGAAAATATAGGAGCTCTGTTTGCTGCCACTAACACACTAGAAGTCCTATGGGTGCTGCTGAGAAGAAAATATAGGAGCTCTGTGTGATGCCACTAACACACTAGAAGTCCTATGGGTGCTGCTGAGAAGAAAATATAGGAGCTCTGTTTGCTGCCACTAACACACTAGAAGTCCTATGGGTGCTGCTGAGAAGAAAATATAGGAGCTCTGTTTGCTGCCACTAACACACTAGAAGTCCTATGGGTGCTGCTGAGAAGAAAATATAGGAGCTCTGTGTGATGCCACTAACACACTAGAAGTCCTATGGGTGCTGCTGAGATGAAAATATAGGAACTCTGTGTGATGCCACTAACACATTAGAAGTCCTATGGGTGCTGCTGAGAAGAAAATATAGGAGCTCTGTTTGCTGCCACTAACACACTAGAAGTCCTATGGGTGCTGCTGAGAAGAAAATATAGGAGCTCTGTGTGATGCCACTAACACACTAGAAGTCCTATGGGTGCTGCTGAGAAGAAAATATAGGAGCTCTGTTTGCTGCCACTAACACACTAGAAGTCCTATGGGTGCTGCTGAGAAGAAAATATAGGAGCTCTGTTTGCTGCCACTAACACACTAGAAGTCCTATGGGTGCTGCTGAGAAGAAAATATAGGAGCTCTGTTTGCTGCCACTAACACACTAGAAGTCCTATGGGTGCTGCTGAGAAGAAAATATAGGAGCTCTGTTTGCTGCCACTAACACACTAGAAGTCCTATGGGTGCTGCTGAGAAGAAAATATAGGAGCTCTGTTTGCTGCCACTAACACACTAGAAGTCCTATGGGTGCTGCTGAGAAGAAAATATAGGAGCTCTGTGTGATGCCACTAACACACTAGAAGTCCTATGGGTGCTGCTGAGAAGAAAATATAGGAGCTCTGTTTGCTGCCACTAACACACTAGAAGTCCTATGGGTGCTGCTGAGAAGAAAATATAGGAGCTCTGTTTGCTGCCACTAACACACTAGAAGTCCTATGGGTGCTGCTGAGAAGAAAATATAGGAGCTCTGTGTGATGCCACTAACACACTAGAAGTCCTATGGGTGCTGCTGAGATGAAAATATAGGAACTCTGTGTGATGCCACTAACACATTAGAAGTCCTATGGGTGCTGCTGAGAAGAAAATATAGGAGCTCTGTTTGCTGCCACTAACACACTAGAAGTCCTATGGGTGCTGCTGAGAAGAAAATATAGGAGCTCTGTGTGATGCCACTAACACACTAGAAGTCCTATGGGTGCTGCTGAGAAGAAAATATAGGAGCTCTGTTTGCTGCCACTAACACACTAGAAGTCCTATGGGTGCTGCTGAGAAGAAAATATAGGAGCTCTGTTTGCTGCCACTAACACACTAGAAGTCCTATGGGTGCTGCTGAGAAGAAAATATAGGAGCTCTGTTTGCTGCCACTAACACACTAGAAGTCCTATGGGTGCTGCTGAGAAGAAAATATAGGAGCTCTGTTTGCTGCCACTAACACACTAGAAGTCCTATGGGTGCTGCTGAGAAGAAAATATAGGAGCTCTGTTTGCTGCCACTAACACACTAGAAGTCCTATGGGTGCTGCTGAGAAGAAAATATAGGAGCTCTGTGTGATGCCACTAACACACTAGAAGTCCTATGGGTGCTGCTGAGAAGAAAATATAGGAGCTCTGTTTGCTGCCACTAACACACTAGAAGTCCTATGGGTGCTGCTGAGAAGAAAATATAGGAGCTCTGTTTGCTGCCACTAACACACTAGAAGTCCTATGGGTGCTGCTGAGAAGAAAATATAGGAGCTCTGTGTGATGCCACTAACACACTAGAAGTCCTATGGGTGCTGCTGAGATGAAAATATAGGAACTCTGTGTGATGCCACTAACACATTAGAAGTCCTATGGGTGCTGCTGAGAAGAAAATATAGGAGCTCTGTTTGCTGCCACTAACACACTAGAAGTCCTATGGGTGCTGCTGAGAAGAAAATATAGGAGCTCTGTGTGATGCCACTAACACACTAGAAGTCCTATGGGTGCTGCTGAGAAGAAAATATAGGAGCTCTGTTTGCTGCCACTAACACACTAGAAGTCCTATGGGTGCTGCTGAGAAGAAAATATAGGAGCTCTGTTTGCTGCCACTAACACACTAGAAGTCCTATGGGTGCTGCTGAGAAGAAAATATAGGAGCTCTGTTTGCTGCCACTAACACACTAGAAGTCCTATGGGTGCTGCTGAGAAGAAAATATAGGAGCTCTGTTTGCTGCCACTAACACACTAGAAGTCCTATGGGTGCTGCTGAGAAGAAAATATAGGAGCTCTGTTTGCTGCCACTAACACACTAGAAGTCCTATGGGTGCTGCTGAGAAGAAAATATAGGAGCTCTGTGTGATGCCACTAACACACTAGAAGTCCTATGGGTGCTGCTGAGAAGAAAATATAGGAGCTCTGTTTGCTGCCACTAACACACTAGAAGTCCTATGGGTGCTGCTGAGAAGAAAATATAGGAGCTCTGTTTGCTGCCACTAACACACTAGAAGTCCTATGGGTGCTGCTGAGAAGAAAATATAGGAGCTCTGTGTGATGCCACTAACACACTAGAAGTCCTATGGGTGCTGCTGAGATGAAAATATAGGAACTCTGTGTGATGCCACTAACACATTAGAAGTCCTATGGGTGCTGCTGAGAAGAAAATATAGGAGCTCTGTTTGCTGCCACTAACACACTAGAAGTCCTATGGGTGCTGCTGAGAAGAAAATATAGGAGCTCTGTGTGATGCCACTAACACACTAGAAGTCCTATGGGTGCTGCTGAGAAGAAAATATAGGAGCTCTGTTTGCTGCCACTAACACACTAGAAGTCCTATGGGTGCTGCTGAGAAGAAAATATAGGAGCTCTGTTTGCTGCCACTAACACACTAGAAGTCCTATGGGTGCTGCTGAGAAGAAAATATAGGAGCTCTGTTTGCTGCCACTAACACACTAGAAGTCCTATGGGTGCTGCTGAGAAGAAAATATAGGAGCTCTGTTTGCTGCCACTAACACACTAGAAGTCCTATGGGTGCTGCTGAGAAGAAAATATAGGAGCTCTGTTTGCTGCCACTAACACACTAGAAGTCCTATGGGTGCTGCTGAGAAGAAAATATAGGAGCTCTGTGTGATGCCACTAACACACTAGAAGTCCTATGGGTGCTGCTGAGAAGAAAATATAGGAGCTCTGTTTGCTGCCACTAACACACTAGAAGTCCTATGGGTGCTGCTGAGAAGAAAATATAGGAGCTCTGTTTGCTGCCACTAACACACTAGAAGTCCTATGGGTGCTGCTGAGAAGAAAATATAGGAGCTCTGTGTGATGCCACTAACACACTAGAAGTCCTATGGGTGCTGCTGAGATGAAAATATAGGAACTCTGTGTGATGCCACTAACACATTAGAAGTCCTATGGGTGCTGCTGAGAAGAAAATATAGGAGCTCTGTTTGCTGCCACTAACACACTAGAAGTCCTATGGGTGCTGCTGAGAAGAAAATATAGGAGCTCTGTGTGATGCCACTAACACACTAGAAGTCCTATGGGTGCTGCTGAGAAGAAAATATAGGAGCTCTGTTTGCTGCCACTAACACACTAGAAGTCCTATGGGTGCTGCTGAGAAGAAAATATAGGAGCTCTGTTTGCTGCCACTAACACACTAGAAGTCCTATGGGTGCTGCTGAGAAGAAAATATAGGAGCTCTGTTTGCTGCCACTAACACACTAGAAGTCCTATGGGTGCTGCTGAGAAGAAAATATAGGAGCTCTGTTTGCTGCCACTAACACACTAGAAGTCCTATGGGTGCTGCTGAGAAGAAAATATAGGAGCTCTGTTTGCTGCCACTAACACACTAGAAGTCCTATGGGTGCTGCTGAGAAGAAAATATAGGAGCTCTGTGTGATGCCACTAACACACTAGAAGTCCTATGGGTGCTGCTGAGAAGAAAATATAGGAGCTCTGTTTGCTGCCACTAACACACTAGAAGTCCTATGGGTGCTGCTGAGAAGAAAATATAGGAGCTCTGTTTGCTGCCACTAACACACTAGAAGTCCTATGGGTGCTGCTGAGAAGAAAATATAGGAGCTCTGTGTGATGCCACTAACACACTAGAAGTCCTATGGGTGCTGCTGAGATGAAAATATAGGAACTCTGTGTGATGCCACTAACACATTAGAAGTCCTATGGGTGCTGCTGAGAAGAAAATATAGGAGCTCTGTTTGCTGCCACTAACACACTAGAAGTCCTATGGGTGCTGCTGAGAAGAAAATATAGGAGCTCTGTGTGATGCCACTAACACACTAGAAGTCCTATGGGTGCTGCTGAGAAGAAAATATAGGAGCTCTGTTTGCTGCCACTAACACACTAGAAGTCCTATGGGTGCTGCTGAGAAGAAAATATAGGAGCTCTGTTTGCTGCCACTAACACACTAGAAGTCCTATGGGTGCTGCTGAGAAGAAAATATAGGAGCTCTGTTTGCTGCCACTAACACACTAGAAGTCCTATGGGTGCTGCTGAGAAGAAAATATAGGAGCTCTGTTTGCTGCCACTAACACACTAGAAGTCCTATGGGTGCTGCTGAGAAGAAAATATAGGAGCTCTGTTTGCTGCCACTAACACACTAGAAGTCCTATGGGTGCTGCTGAGAAGAAAATATAGGAGCTCTGTGTGATGCCACTAACACACTAGAAGTCCTATGGGTGCTGCTGAGAAGAAAATATAGGAGCTCTGTTTGCTGCCACTAACACACTAGAAGTCCTATGGGTGCTGCTGAGAAGAAAATATAGGAGCTCTGTTTGCTGCCACTAACACACTAGAAGTCCTATGGGTGCTGCTGAGAAGAAAATATAGGAGCTCTGTGTGATGCCACTAACACACTAGAAGTCCTATGGGTGCTGCTGAGATGAAAATATAGGAACTCTGTGTGATGCCACTAACACATTAGAAGTCCTATGGGTGCTGCTGAGAAGAAAATATAGGAGCTCTGTTTGCTGCCACTAACACACTAGAAGTCCTATGGGTGCTGCTGAGAAGAAAATATAGGAGCTCTGTTTGCTGCCACTAACACACTAGAAGTCCTATGGGTGCTGCTGAGAAGAAAATATAGGAGCTCTGTGTGATGCCACTAACACACTAGAAGTCCTATGGGTGCTGCTGAGAAGAAAATATAGGAGCTCTGTTTGCTGCCACTAACACACTAGAAGTCCTATGGGTGCTGCTGAGAAGAAAATATAGGAGCTCTGTTTGCTGCCACTAACACACTAGAAGTCCTATGGGTGCTGCTGAGAAGAAAATATAGGAGCTCTGTGTGATGCCACTAACACACTAGAAGTCCTATGGGTGCTGCTGAGATGAAAATATAGGAACTCTGTGTGATGCCACTAACACATTAGAAGTCCTATGGGTGCTGCTGAGAAGAAAATATAGGAGCTCTGTTTGCTGCCACTAACACACTAGAAGTCCTATGGGTGCTGCTGAGAAGAAAATATAGGAGCTCTGTGTGATGCCACTAACACACTAGAAGTCCTATGGGTGCTGCTGAGAAGAAAATATAGGAGCTCTGTTTGCTGCCACTAACACACTAGAAGTCCTATGGGTGCTGCTGAGAAGAAAATATAGGAGCTCTGTTTGCTGCCACTAACACACTAGAAGTCCTATGGGTGCTGCTGAGAAGAAAATATAGGAGCTCTGTTTGCTGCCACTAACACACTAGAAGTCCTATGGGTGCTGCTGAGAAGAAAATATAGGAGCTCTGTTTGCTGCCACTAACACACTAGAAGTCCTATGGGTGCTGCTGAGAAGAAAATATAGGAGCTCTGTGTGATGCCACTAACACACTAGAAGTCCTATGGGTGCTGCTGAGAAGAAAATATAGGAGCTCTGTTTGCTGCCACTAACACACTAGAAGTCCTATGGGTGCTGCTGAGAAGAAAATATAGGAGCTCTGTTTGCTGCCACTAACACACTAGAAGTCCTATGGGTGCTGCTGAGAAGAAAATATAGGAGCTCTGTTTGCTGCCACTAACACACTAGAAGTCCTATGGGTGCTGCTGAGAAGAAAATATAGGAGCTCTGTTTGCTGCCACTAACACACTAGAAGTCCTATGGGTGCTGCTGAGAAGAAAATATAGGAGCTCTGTTTGCTGCCACTAACACACTAGAAGTCCTATGGGTGCTGCTGAGAAGAAAATATAGGAGCTCTGTGTGATGCCACTAACACACTAGAAGTCCTATGGGTGCTGCTGAGAAGAAAATATAGGAGCTCTGTTTGCTGCCACTAACACACTAGAAGTCCTATGGGTGCTGCTGAGAAGAAAATATAGGAGCTCTGTTTGCTGCCACTAACACACTAGAAGTCCTATGGGTGCTGCTGAGAAGAAAATATAGGAGCTCTGTTTGCTGCCACTAACACACTAGAAGTCCTATGGGTGCTGCTGAGAAGAAAATATAGGAGCTCTGTTTGCTGCCACTAACACACTAGAAGTCCTATGGGTGCTGCTGAGAAGAAAATATAGGAGCTCTGTTTGCTGCCACTAACACACTAGAAGTCCTATGGGTGCTGCTGAGAAGAAAATATAGGAGCTCTGTGTGATGCCACTAACACACTAGAAGTCCTATGGGTGCTGCTGAGAAGAAAATATAGGAGCTCTGTTTGCTGCCACTAACACACTAGAAGTCCTATGGGTACTGCTGAGAAGAAAATATAGGAGCTCTGTTTGCTGCCACTAACACACTAGAAGTCCTATGGGTGCTGCTGAGAAGAAAATATAGGAGCTCTGTGTGATGCCACTAACACACTAGAAGTCCTATGGGTGCTGCTGAGATGAAAATATAGGAACTCTGTGTGATGCCACTAACACATTAGAAGTCCTATGGGTGCTGCTGAGAAGAAAATATAGGAGCTCTGTTTGCTGCCACTAACACACTAGAAGTCCTATGGGTGCTGCTGAGAAGAAAATATAGGAGCTCTGTTTGCTGCCACTAACACACTAGAAGTCCTATGGGTGCTGCTGAGAAGAAAATATAGGAGCTCTGTGTGATGCCACTAACACACTAGAAGTCCTATGGGTGCTGCTGAGAAGAAAATATAGGAGCTCTGTTTGCTGCCACTAACACACTAGAAGTCCTATGGGTGCTGCTGAGAAGAAAATATAGGAGCTCTGTTTGCTGCCACTAACACACTAGAAGTCCTATGGGTGCTGCTGAGAAGAAAATATAGGAGCTCTGTTTGCTGCCACTAACACACTAGAAGTCCTATGGGTGCTGCTGAGAAGAAAATATAGGAGCTCTGTGTGATGCCACTAACACACTAGAAGTCCTATGGGTGCTGCTGAGATGAAAATATAGGAACTCTGTGTGATGCCACTAACACATTAGAAGTCCTATGGGTGCTGCTGAGAAGAAAATATAGGAGCTCTGTTTGCTGCCACTAACACACTAGAAGTCCTATGGGTGCTGCTGAGAAGAAAATATAGGAGCTCTGTGTGATGCCACTAACACACTAGAAGTCCTATGGGTGCTGCTGAGAAGAAAATATAGGAGCTCTGTTTGCTGCCACTAACACACTAGAAGTCCTATGGGTGCTGCTGAGAAGAAAATATAGGAGCTCTGTTTGCTGCCACTAACACACTAGAAGTCCTATGGGTGCTGCTGAGAAGAAAATATAGGAGCTCTGTTTGCTGCCACTAACACACTAGAAGTCCTATGGGTGCTGCTGAGAAGAAAATATAGGAGCTCTGTTTGCTGCCACTAACACACTAGAAGTCCTATGGGTGCTGCTGAGAAGAAAATATAGGAGCTCTGTGTGATGCCACTAACACACTAGAAGTCCTATGGGTGCTGCTGAGAAGAAAATATAGGAGCTCTGTTTGCTGCCACTAACACACTAGAAGTCCTATGGGTGCTGCTGAGAAGAAAATATAGGAGCTCTGTTTGCTGCCACTAACACACTAGAAGTCCTATGGGTGCTGCTGAGAAGAAAATATAGGAGCTCTGTTTGCTGCCACTAACACACTAGAAGTCCTATGGGTGCTGCTGAGAAGAAAATATAGGAGCTCTGTTTGCTGCCACTAACACACTAGAAGTCCTATGGGTGCTGCTGAGAAGAAAATATAGGAGCTCTGTTTGCTGCCACTAACACACTAGAAGTCCTATGGGTGCTGCTGAGAAGAAAATATAGGAGCTCTGTGTGATGCCACTAACACACTAGAAGTCCTATGGGTGCTGCTGAGAAGAAAATATAGGAGCTCTGTTTGCTGCCACTAACACACTAGAAGTCCTATGGGTGCTGCTGAGAAGAAAATATAGGAGCTCTGTTTGCTGCCACTAACACACTAGAAGTCCTATGGGTGCTGCTGAGAAGAAAATATAGGAGCTCTGTTTGCTGCCACTAACACACTAGAAGTCCTATGGGTGCTGCTGAGAAGAAAATATAGGAGCTCTGTTTGCTGCCACTAACACACTAGAAGTCCTATGGGTGCTGCTGAGAAGAAAATATAGGAGCTCTGTTTGCTGCCACTAACACACTAGAAGTCCTATGGGTGCTGCTGAGAAGAAAATATAGGAGCTCTGTGTGATGCCACTAACACACTAGAAGTCCTATGGGTGCTGCTGAGAAGAAAATATAGGAGCTCTGTTTGCTGCCACTAACACACTAGAAGTCCTATGGGTGCTGCTGAGAAGAAAATATAGGAGCTCTGTTTGCTGCCACTAACACACTAGAAGTCCTATGGGTGCTGCTGAGAAGAAAATATAGGAGCTCTGTGTGATGCCACTAACACACTAGAAGTCCTATGGGTGCTGCTGAGATGAAAATATAGGAACTCTGTGTGATGCCACTAACACATTAGAAGTCCTATGGGTGCTGCTGAGAAGAAAATATAGGAGCTCTGTTTGCTGCCACTAACACACTAGAAGTCCTATGGGTGCTGCTGAGAAGAAAATATAGGAGCTCTGTTTGCTGCCACTAACACACTAGAAGTCCTATGGGTGCTGCTGAGAAGAAAATATAGGAGCTCTGTGTGATGCCACTAACACACTAGAAGTCCTATGGGTGCTGCTGAGAAGAAAATATAGGAGCTCTGTTTGCTGCCACTAACACACTAGAAGTCCTATGGGTGCTGCTGAGAAGAAAATATAGGAGCTCTGTTTGCTGCCACTAACACACTAGAAGTCCTATGGGTGCTGCTGAGAAGAAAATATAGGAGCTCTGTGTGATGCCACTAACACACTAGAAGTCCTATGGGTGCTGCTGAGAAGAAAATATAGGAGCTCTGTTTGCTGCCACTAACACACTAGAAGTCCTATGGGTGCTGCTGAGAAGAAAATATAGGAGCTCTGTTTGCTGCCACTAACACACTAGAAGTCCTATGGGTGCTGCTGAGAAGAAAATATAGGAGCTCTGTTTGCTGCCACTAACACACTAGAAGTCCTATGGGTGCTGCTGAGAAGAAAATATAGGAGCTCTGTTTGCTGCCACTAACACACTAGAAGTCCTATGGGTGCTGCTGAGAAGAAAATATAGGAGCTCTGTTTGCTGCCACTAACACACTAGAAGTCCTATGGGTGCTGCTGAGAAGAAAATATAGGAGCTCTGTGTGATGCCACTAACACACTAGAAGTCCTATGGGTGCTGCTGAGAAGAAAATATAGGAGCTCTGTTTGCTGCCACTAACACACTAGAAGTCCTATGGGTGCTGCTGAGAAGAAAATATAGGAGCTCTGTTTGCTGCCACTAACACACTAGAAGTCCTATGGGTGCTGCTGAGAAGAAAATATAGGAGCTCTGTGTGATGCCACTAACACACTAGAAGTCCTATGGGTGCTGCTGAGATGAAAATATAGGAACTCTGTGTGATGCCACTAACACATTAGAAGTCCTATGGGTGCTGCTGAGAAGAAAATATAGGAGCTCTGTTTGCTGCCACTAACACACTAGAAGTCCTATGGGTGCTGCTGAGAAGAAAATATAGGAGCTCTGTGTGATGCCACTAACACACTAGAAGTCCTATGGGTGCTGCTGAGAAGAAAATATAGGAGCTCTGTTTGCTGCCACTAACACACTAGAAGTCCTATGGGTGCTGCTGAGAAGAAAATATAGGAGCTCTGTTTGCTGCCACTAACACACTAGAAGTCCTATGGGTGCTGCTGAGAAGAAAATATAGGAGCTCTGTTTGCTGCCACTAACACACTAGAAGTCCTATGGGTGCTGCTGAGAAGAAAATATAGGAGCTCTGTTTGCTGCCACTAACACACTAGAAGTCCTATGGGTGCTGCTGAGAAGAAAATATAGGAGCTCTGTTTGCTGCCACTAACACACTAGAAGTCCTATGGGTGCTGCTGAGAAGAAAATATAGGAGCTCTGTGTGATGCCACTAACACACTAGAAGTCCTATGGGTGCTGCTGAGAAGAAAATATAGGAGCTCTGTTTGCTGCCACTAACACACTAGAAGTCCTATGGGTGCTGCTGAGAAGAAAATATAGGAGCTCTGTTTGCTGCCACTAACACACTAGAAGTCCTATGGGTGCTGCTGAGAAGAAAATATAGGAGCTCTGTTTGCTGCCACTAACACACTAGAAGTCCTATGGGTGCTGCTGAGAAGAAAATATAGGAGCTCTGTGTGATGCCACTAACACACTAGAAGTCCTATGGGTGCTGCTGAGAAGAAAATATAGGAGCTCTGTTTGCTGCCACTAACACACTAAAAGTCCTATGGGTGCTGCTGAGAAGAAAATATAGGAGCTCTGTTTGCTGCCACTAACACACTAGAAGTCCTATGGGTGCTGCTGAGAAGAAAATATAGGAGCTCTGTGTGATGCCACTAACACACTAGAAGTCCTATGGGTGCTGCTGAGAAGAAAATATAGGAGCTCTGTTTGCTGCCACTAACACACTAGAAGTCCTATGGGTGCTGCTGAGAAGAAAATATAGGAGCTCTGTGTGATGCCACTAACACACTAGAAGTCCTATGGGTGCTGCTGAGAAGAAAATATAGGAGCTCTGTTTGCTGCCACTAACACACTAGAAGTCCTATGGGTGCTGCTGAGAAGAAAATATAGGAGCTCTGTTTGCTGCCACTAACACACTAGAAGTCCTATGGGTGCTGCTGAGAAGAAAATATAGGAGCTCTGTGTGATGCCACTAACACACTAGAAGTCCTATGGGTGCTGCTGAGAAGAAAATATAGGAGCTCTGTTTGCTGCCACTAACACACTAGAAGTCCTATGGGTGCTGCTGAGAAGAAAATATAGGAGCTCTGTTTGCTGCCACTAACACACTAGAAGTCCTATGGGTGCTGCTGAGAAGAAAATATAGGAGCTCTGTGTGATGCCACTAACACACTAGAAGTCCTATGGGTGCTGCTGAGAAGAAAATATAGGAGCTCTGTTTGCTGCCACTAACACACTAGAAGTCCTATGGGTGCTGCTGAGAAGAAAATATAGGAGCTCTGTTTGCTGCCACTAACACACTAGAAGTCCTATGGGTGCTGCTGAGAAGAAAATATAGGAGCTCTGTTTGCTGCCACTAACACACTAGAAGTCCTATGGGTGCTGCTGAGAAGAAAATATAGGAGCTCTGTTTGCTGCCACTAACACACTAGAAGTCCTATGGGTGCTGCTGAGAAGAAAATATAGGAGCTCTGTTTGCTGCCACTAACACACTAGAAGTCCTATGGGTGCTGCTGAGAAGAAAATATAGGAGCTCTGTGTGATGCCACTAACACACTAGAAGTCCTATGGGTGCTGCTGAGAAGAAAATATAGGAGCTCTGTTTGCTGCCACTAACACACTAGAAGTCCTATGGGTGCTGCTGAGAAGAAAATATAGGAGCTCTGTTTGCTGCCACTAACACACTAGAAGTCCTATGGGTGCTGCTGAGAAGAAAATATAGGAGCTCTGTGTGATGCCACTAACACACTAGAAGTCCTATGGGTGCTGCTGAGATGAAAATATAGGAACTCTGTGTGATGCCACTAACACATTAGAAGTCCTATGGGTGCTGCTGAGAAGAAAATATAGGAGCTCTGTTTGCTGCCACTAACACACTAGAAGTCCTATGGGTGCTGCTGAGAAGAAAATATAGGAGCTCTGTGTGATGCCACTAACACACTAGAAGTCCTATGGGTGCTGCTGAGAAGAAAATATAGGAGCTCTGTTTGCTGCCACTAACACACTAGAAGTCCTATGGGTGCTGCTGAGAAGAAAATATAGGAGCTCTGTTTGCTGCCACTAACACACTAGAAGTCCTATGGGTGCTGCTGAGAAGAAAATATAGGAGCTCTGTTTGCTGCCACTAACACACTAGAAGTCCTATGGGTGCTGCTGAGAAGAAAATATAGGAGCTCTGTTTGCTGCCACTAACACACTAGAAGTCCTATGGGTGCTGCTGAGAAGAAAATATAGGAGCTCTGTTTGCTGCCACTAACACACTAGAAGTCCTATGGGTGCTGCTGAGAAGAAAATATAGGAGCTCTGTGTGATGCCACTAACACACTAGAAGTCCTATGGGTGCTGCTGAGAAGAAAATATAGGAGCTCTGTTTGCTGCCACTAACACACTAGAAGTCCTATGGGTGCTGCTGAGAAGAAAATATAGGAGCTCTGTTTGCTGCCACTAACACACTAGAAGTCCTATGGGTGCTGCTGAGAAGAAAATATAGGAGCTCTGTGTGATGCCACTAACACACTAGAAGTCCTATGGGTGCTGCTGAGATGAAAATATAGGAACTCTGTGTGATGCCACTAACACATTAGAAGTCCTATGGGTGCTGCTGAGAAGAAAATATAGGAGCTCTATTTGCTGCCACTAACACACTAGAAGTCCTATGGGTGCTGCTGAGAAGAAAATATAGGAGCTCTGTGTGATGCCACTAACACACTAGAAGTCCTATGGGTGCTGCTGAGAAGAAAATATAGGAGCTCTGTTTGCTGCCACTAACACACTAGAAGTCCTATGGGTGCTGCTGAGAAGAAAATATAGGAGCTCTGTTTGCTGCCACTAACACACTAGAAGTCCTATGGGTGCTGCTGAGAAGAAAATATAGGAGCTCTGTTTGCTGCCACTAACACACTAGAAGTCCTATGGGTGCTGCTGAGAAGAAAATATAGGAGCTCTGTGTGATGCCACTAACACACTAGAAGTCCTATGGGTGCTGCTGAGAAGAAAATATAGGAGCTCTGTTTGCTGCCACTAACACACTAGAAGTCCTATGGGTGCTGCTGAGAAGAAAATATAGGAGCTCTGTTTGCTGCCACTAACACACTAGAAGTCCTATGGGTGCTGCTGAGAAGAAAATATAGGAGCTCTGTGTGATGCCACTAACACACTAGAAGTCCTATGGGTGCTGCTGAGAAGAAAATATAGGAGCTCTGTTTGCTGCCACTAACACACTAGAAGTCCTATGGGTGCTGCTGAGAAGAAAATATAGGAGCTCTGTTTGCTGCCACTAACACACTAGAAGTCCTATGGGTGCTGCTGAGAAGAAAATATAGGAGCTCTGTGTGATGCCACTAACACACTAGAAGTCCTATGGGTGCTGCTGAGATGAAAATATAGGAACTCTGTGTGATGCCACTAACACATTAGAAGTCCTATGGGTGCTGCTGAGAAGAAAATATAGGAGCTCTGTTTGCTGCCACTAACACACTAGAAGTCCTATGGGTGCTGCTGAGAAGAAAATATAGGAGCTCTGTGTGATGCCACTAACACACTAGAAGTCCTATGGGTGCTGCTGAGAAGAAAATATAGGAGCTCTGTTTGCTGCCACTAACACACTAGAAGTCCTATGGGTGCTGCTGAGAAGAAAATATAGGAGCTCTGTTTGCTGCCACTAACACACTAGAAGTCCTATGGGTGCTGCTGAGAAGAAAATATAGGAGCTCTGTGTGATGCCACTAACACACTAGAAGTCCTATGGGTGCTGCTGAGAAGAAAATATAGGAGCTCTGTTTGCTGCCACTAACACACTAGAAGTCCTATGGGTGCTGCTGAGAAGAAAATATAGGAGCTCTGTTTGCTGCCACTAACACACTAGAAGTCCTATGGGTGCTGCTGAGAAGAAAATATAGGAGCTCTGTTTGCTGCCACTAACACACTAGAAGTCCTATGGGTGCTGCTGAGAAGAAAATATAGGAGCTCTGTTTGCTGCCACTAACACACTAGAAGTCCTATGGGTGCTGCTGAGAAGAAAATATAGGAGCTCTGTTTGCTGCCACTAACACACTAGAAGTCCTATGGGTGCTGCTGAGAAGAAAATATAGGAGCTCTGTGTGATGCCACTAACACACTAGAAGTCCTATGGGTGCTGCTGAGAAGAAAAAATAGGAGCTCTGTTTGCTGCCACTAACACACTAGAAGTCCTATGGGTGCTGCTGAGAAGAAAATATAGGAGCTCTGTTTGCTGCCACTAACACACTAGAAGTCCTATGGGTGCTGCTGAGAAGAAAATATAGGAGCTCTGTGTGATGCCACTAACACACTAGAAGTCCTATGGGTGCTGCTGAGATGAAAATATAGGAACTCTGTGTGATGCCACTAACACATTAGAAGTCCTATGGGTGCTGCTGAGAAGAAAATATAGGAGCTCTGTTTGCTGCCACTAACACACTAGAAGTCCTATGGGTGCTGCTGAGAAGAAAATATAGGAGCTCTGTGTGATGCCACTAACACACTAGAAGTCCTATGGGTGCTGCTGAGAAGAAAATATAGGAGCTCTGTTTGCTGCCACTAACACACTAGAAGTCCTATGGGTGCTGCTGAGAAGAAAATATAGGAGCTCTGTTTGCTGCCACTAACACACTAGAAGTCCTATGGGTGCTGCTGAGAAGAAAATATAGGAGCTCTGTTTGCTGCCACTAACACACTAGAAGTCCTATGGGTGCTGCTGAGAAGAAAATATAGGAGCTCTGTTTGCTGCCACTAACACACTAGAAGTCCTATGGGTGCTGCTGAGAAGAAAATATAGGAGCTCTGTTTGCTGCCACTAACACACTAGAAGTCCTATGGGTGCTGCTGAGAAGAAAATATAGGAGCTCTGTGTGATGCCACTAACACACTAGAAGTCCTATGGGTGCTGCTGAGAAGAAAATATAGGAGCTCTGTTTGCTGCCACTAACACACTAGAAGTCCTATGGGTGCTGCTGAGAAGAAAATATAGGAGCTCTGTTTGCTGCCACTAACACACTAGAAGTCCTATGGGTGCTGCTGAGAAGAAAATATAGGAGCTCTGTGTGATGCCACTAACACACTAGAAGTCCTATGGGTGCTGCTGAGATGAAAATATAGGAACTCTGTGTGATGCCACTAACACATTAGAAGTCCTATGGGTGCTGCTGAGAAGAAAATATAGGAGCTCTGTTTGCTGCCACTAACACACTAGAAGTCCTATGGGTGCTGCTGAGAAGAAAATATAGGAGCTCTGTGTGATGCCACTAACACACTAGAAGTCCTATGGGTGCTGCTGAGAAGAAAATATAGGAGCTCTGTTTGCTGCCACTAACACACTAGAAGTCCTATGGGTGCTGCTGAGAAGAAAATATAGGAGCTCTGTTTGCTGCCACTAACACACTAGAAGTCCTATGGGTGCTGCTGAGAAGAAAATATAGGAGCTCTGTTTGCTGCCACTAACACACTAGAAGTCCTATGGGTGCTGCTGAGAAGAAAATATAGGAGCTCTGTTTGCTGCCACTAACACACTAGAAGTCCTATGGGTGCTGCTGAGAAGAAAATATAGGAGCTCTGTGTGATGCCACTAACACACTAGAAGTCCTATGGGTGCTGCTGAGAAGAAAATATAGGAGCTCTGTTTGCTGCCACTAACACACTAGAAGTCCTATGGGTGCTGCTGAGAAGAAAATATAGGAGCTCTGTTTGCTGCCACTAACACACTAGAAGTCCTATGGGTGCTGCTGAGAAGAAAATATAGGAGCTCTGTTTGCTGCCACTAACACACTAGAAGTCCTATGGGTGCTGCTGAGAAGAAAATATAGGAGCTCTGTTTGCTGCCACTAACACACTAGAAGTCCTATGGGTGCTGCTGAGAAGAAAATATAGGAGCTCTGTGTGATGCCACTAACACACTAGAAGTCCTATGGGTGCTGCTGAGAAGAAAATATAGGAGCTCTGTTTGCTGCCACTAACACACTAGAAGTCCTATGGGTGCTGCTGAGAAGAAAATATAGGAGCTCTGTTTGCTGCCACTAACACACTAGAAGTCCTATGGGTGCTGCTGAGAAGAAAATATAGGAGCTCTGTGTGATGCCACTAACACACTAGAAGTCCTATGGGTGCTGCTGAGATGAAAATATAGGAACTCTGTGTGATGCCACTAACACATTAGAAGTCCTATGGGTGCTGCTGAGAAGAAAATATAGGAGCTCTGTTTGCTGCCACTAACACACTAGAAGTCCTATGGGTGCTGCTGAGAAGAAAATATAGGAGCTCTGTTTGCTGCCACTAACACACTAGAAGTCCTATGGGTGCTGCTGAGAAGAAAATATAGGAGCTCTGTGTGATGCCACTAACACACTAGAAGTCCTATGGGTGCTGCTGAGAAGAAAATATAGGAGCTCTGTTTGCTGCCACTAACACACTAGAAGTCCTATGGGTGCTGCTGAGAAGAAAATATAGGAGCTCTGTTTGCTGCCACTAACACACTAGAAGTCCTATGGGTGCTGCTGAGAAGAAAATATAGGAGCTCTGTGTGATGCCACTAACACACTAGAAGTCCTATGGGTGCTGCTGAGAAGAAAATATAGGAGCTCTGTTTGCTGCCACTAACACACTAGAAGTCCTATGGGTGCTGCTGAGAAGAAAATATAGGAGCTCTGTTTGCTGCCACTAACACACTAGAAGTCCTATGGGTGCTGCTGAGAAGAAAATATAGGAGCTCTGTTTGCTGCCACTAACACACTAGAAGTCCTATGGGTGCTGCTGAGAAGAAAATATAGGAGCTCTGTTTGCTGCCACTAACACACTAGAAGTCCTATGGGTGCTGCTGAGAAGAAAATATAGGAGCTCTGTTTGCTGCCACTAACACACTAGAAGTCCTATGGGTGCTGCTGAGAAGAAAATATAGGAGCTCTGTGTGATGCCACTAACACACTAGAAGTCCTATGGGTGCTGCTGAGAAGAAAATATAGGAGCTCTGTTTGCTGCCACTAACACACTAGAAGTCCTATGGGTGCTGCTGAGAAGAAAATATAGGAGCTCTGTTTGCTGCCACTAACACACTAGAAGTCCTATGGGTGCTGCTGAGAAGAAAATATAGGAGCTCTGTGTGATGCCACTAACACACTAGAAGTCCTATGGGTGCTGCTGAGATGAAAATATAGGAACTCTGTGTGATGCCACTAACACATTAGAAGTCCTATGGGTGCTGCTGAGAAGAAAATATAGGAGCTCTGTTTGCTGCCACTAACACACTAGAAGTCCTATGGGTGCTGCTGAGAAGAAAATATAGGAGCTCTGTGTGATGCCACTAACACACTAGAAGTCCTATGGGTGCTGCTGAGAAGAAAATATAGGAGCTCTGTTTGCTGCCACTAACACACTAGAAGTCCTATGGGTGCTGCTGAGAAGAAAATATAGGAGCTCTGTTTGCTGCCACTAACACACTAGAAGTCCTATGGGTGCTGCTGAGAAGAAAATATAGGAGCTCTGTGTGATGCCACTAACACACTAGAAGTCCTATGGGTGCTGCTGAGAAGAAAATATAGGAGCTCTGTTTGCTGCCACTAACACACTAGAAGTCCTATGGGTGCTGCTGAGAAGAAAATATAGGAGCTCTGTTTGCTGCCACTAACACACTAGAAGTCCTATGGGTGCTGCTGAGAAGAAAATATAGGAGCTCTGTTTGCTGCCACTAACACACTAGAAGTCCTATGGGTGCTGCTGAGAAGAAAATATAGGAGCTCTGTTTGCTGCCACTAACACACTAGAAGTCCTATGGGTGCTGCTGAGAAGAAAATATAGGAGCTCTGTTTGCTGCCACTAACACACTAGAAGTCCTATGGGTGCTGCTGAGAAGAAAATATAGGAGCTCTGTGTGATGCCACTAACACACTAGAAGTCCTATGGGTGCTGCTGAGAAGAAAATATAGGAGCTCTGTTTGCTGCCACTAACACACTAGAAGTCCTATGGGTGCTGCTGAGAAGAAAATATAGGAGCTCTGTTTGCTGCCACTAACACACTAGAAGTCCTATGGGTGCTGCTGAGAAGAAAATATAGGAGCTCTGTGTGATGCCACTAACACACTAGAAGTCCTATGGGTGCTGCTGAGATGAAAATATAGGAACTCTGTGTGATGCCACTAACACATTAGAAGTCCTATGGGTGCTGCTGAGAAGAAAATATAGGAGCTCTGTTTGCTGCCACTAACACACTAGAAGTCCTATGGGTGCTGCTGAGAAGAAAATATAGGAGCTCTGTGTGATGCCACTAACACACTAGAAGTCCTATGGGTGCTGCTGAGAAGAAAATATAGGAGCTCTGTTTGCTGCCACTAACACACTAGAAGTCCTATGGGTGCTGCTGAGAAGAAAATATAGGAGCTCTGTTTGCTGCCACTAACACACTAGAAGTCCTATGGGTGCTGCTGAGAAGAAAATATAGGAGCTCTGTTTGCTGCCACTAACACACTAGAAGTCCTATGGGTGCTGCTGAGAAGAAAATATAGGAGCTCTGTTTGCTGCCACTAACACACTAGAAGTCCTATGGGTGCTGCTGAGAAGAAAATATAGGAGCTCTGTTTGCTGCCACTAACACACTAGAAGTCCTATGGGTGCTGCTGAGAAGAAAATATAGGAGCTCTGTTTGATGCCACTAACACACTAGAAGTCCTATGGGTGCTGCTGAGAAGAAAATATAGGAGCTCTGTTTGCTGCCACTAACACACTAGAAGTCCTATGGGTGCTGCTGAGAAGAAAATATAGGAGCTCTGTTTGCTGCCACTAACACACTAGAAGTCCTATGGGTGCTGCTGAGAAGAAAATATAGGAGCTCTGTGTGATGCCACTAACACACTAGAAGTCCTATGGGTGCTGCTGAGATGAAAATATAGGAACTCTGTGTGATGCCACTAACACATTAGAAGTCCTATGGGTGCTGCTGAGAAGAAAATATAGGAGCTCTGTTTGCTGCCACTAACACACTAGAAGTCCTATGGGTGCTGCTGAGAAGAAAATATAGGAGCTCTGTGTGATGCCACTAACACACTAGAAGTCCTATGGGTGCTGCTGAGAAGAAAATATAGGAGCTCTGTTTGCTGCCACTAACACACTAGAAGTCCTATGGGTGCTGCTGAGAAGAAAATATAGGAGCTCTGTTTGCTGCCACTAACACACTAGAAGTCCTATGGGTGCTGCTGAGAAGAAAATATAGGAGCTCTGTTTGCTGCCACTAACACACTAGAAGTCCTATGGGTGCTGCTGAGAAGAAAATATAGGAGCTCTGTTTGCTGCCACTAACACACTAGAAGTCCTATGGGTGCTGCTGAGAAGAAAATATAGGAGCTCTGTTTGCTGCCACTAACACACTAGAAGTCCTATGGGTGCTGCTGAGAAGAAAATATAGGAGCTCTGTGTGATGCCACTAACACACTAGAAGTCCTATGGGTGCTGCTGAGAAGAAAATATAGGAGCTCTGTTTGCTGCCACTAACACACTAGAAGTCCTATGGGTGCTGCTGAGAAGAAAATATAGGAGCTCTGTTTGCTGCCACTAACACACTAGAAGTCCTATGGGTGCTGCTGAGAAGAAAATATAGGAGCTCTGTGTGATGCCACTAACACACTAGAAGTCCTATGGGTGCTGCTGAGATGAAAATATAGGAACTCTGTGTGATGCCACTAACACATTAGAAGTCCTATGGGTGCTGCTGAGAAGAAAATATAGGAGCTCTGTTTGCTGCCACTAACACACTAGAAGTCCTATGGGTGCTGCTGAGAAGAAAATATAGGAGCTCTGTGTGATGCCACTAACACACTAGAAGTCCTATGGGTGCTGCTGAGAAGAAAATATAGGAGCTCTGTTTGCTGCCACTAACACACTAGAAGTCCTATGGGTGCTGCTGAGAAGAAAATATAGGAGCTCTGTTTGCTGCCACTAACACACTAGAAGTCCTATGGGTGCTGCTGAGAAGAAAATATAGGAGCTCTGTTTGCTGCCACTAACACACTAGAAGTCCTATGGGTGCTGCTGAGAAGAAAATATAGGAGCTCTGTTTGCTGCCACTAACACACTAGAAGTCCTATGGGTGCTGCTGAGAAGAAAATATAGGAGCTCTGTTTGCTGCCACTAACACACTAGAAGTCCTATGGGTGCTGCTGAGAAGAAAATATAGGAGCTCTGTGTGATGCCACTAACACACTAGAAGTCCTATGGGTGCTGCTGAGAAGAAAATATAGGAGCTCTGTTTGCTGCCACTAACACACTAGAAGTCCTATGGGTGCTGTTGGGGTGCAATGCTGTGCTAACAGCACTGCGGTTGGTACTACTGCAATACTGTACTAACAGTAAGCACGCACCAGACTAATCCCCAGCAGCAGCTAATAACACACTAACTGTGCAATCAGCAGCAATGAACGATCAATGACTTAGGTAGCAATGGTTTAGCAAAGAAATAGCCAATGGTTTAGCAAAGAAGAGCAAATCTTTCAGTATCAAGCAAAGACAGAATCAGCAGACTAATCTCTCCTAAAGCCGGAACTCATGTGACCGGGGCCGATGGCGTGGCGGCCTTTTAAATGGTGGGGCGTGTACTAAAGCCCCTGAGCTGTAATTGGCTACAGCCGTCCTGCCTGTAGCCAATTATTGCTCTCCGAGTTTCGGGCGCTGTGATTGGCCAAGCATGCGGGGTCACAGTGCATGCTTGGCCAATCATCAGCCAGCAATGCACTGCGCCGGCCGCGCCGGCCGCAATGCATTGCGGGGCCGCTCGCATCACACGAATGTGATGCGAACGGCCCAAATAGTTCTGGGCTCGACGAGCGAGCGAACGCCCGATGCTCGATTCGAACATGGGTTCGAATCGAGCACCGGGCCCATCCCTAGTCACCAACAGGAACTTCACCCCTGAGCAATGACATGCATCTGCTGCTGTAATGTGCGTGCGTGTAGACAGGAAAAAGCTGCAGAGCAACTGGAGGAGATCCGTAGCACTAAGATATATAATAAAAAAAAAGGCTGAAAAAAGATTAACCCAGCTACTATAATAATTGAGACACTTAAGTCATCTAATTCTCAGCAGCATTTTAAAACAGCACTCTGGCAGTATTTCTCAGCTCCAGTGCCATTTAGATAAAGGTGAAATCTAGCAGCTGTTCTTTTGGAACTGCCTGATATCCAGGAGAGTTGTGGTCTACTGCTCAGCCCTGGTCCATCAGTTCTTGGACTCCAAGTCCTACTACAGGATAATCATACAATAATTAATTGAAGCAGAATGTATTTACAATGCAATGCACATACTTGCCAGCAAACCTAGGATCTTCAAATGTAGTCAGAAGCTTTGGACTGCATTTGAAGATGCATGGTGTGCTGGCGAGTATGTGCATTGATCTGTGATATCCAGTGTCCACCTGGTAGTTACTACAGAATCCTCTACAGAGGAGCCTAGTAATCCAGGAATGTATGCAATGGGAATATAGACGAGACTTTTTTTTACAATGCTTTTACATTCACAAATATAAACACAGTGACACCATGTCTGGCACCATCAGGATTTCCTTTATGGGATTGTTCACACCATGTTTATTTAGGTGCATTAAAGTGGTTCTAAAAAGCAGAAAGTTTTTTACCCTAATGTATTCTATGCATTAAGTAAAAAAAAACCTTCTGGATGCAGCTCCTCCCCTTATACTTACCTGAGTCCCATCTTGATCCAGCAATGTGCATGAGGGTAGCAACTCTCCTGGGTCTCTCTCTCTCCATATTGGCTCACACAGCAGCAGTGGGAGCCATTGGCTCCTGCTGCTGTTAATCACAGCCAGTGAGCCAAGGAGGAGAAAGCGGGGGGTAGGGTCAAGCCATGTTCTGTGTGTGCCCCCATAGGCTTGCTATTGGGGGGCTCTCAGCAGGGTGGGGGAGCCAGGAATGCTGGGAGAGGGACCCAAAAAGAAGAGGGTCGGGGCTGCTCTGTGTAAACCTTGCACAGAGCAGGCAAGTATAATATATATATATATATATATATATATATATATATATATATATATTTTTATTATTATTATTATTACAGCCTTTAGAATCACTGTAAGGTGCACACATCTGCACACATATGTTTTAAACAGGGCTCATATTTTGTGCACTGTTTAAATCATACATCTGGGATGCTGTCAGGCATGTACTGTCCATCGGGACTACTGGGAGTCCTCCGGTGGGCCGGTGGCTCAGTGGGCCAGTTTCAGAGACAGGTAACAACAAAGCCTGGGGAATGCCCAGGAAAAACCAAGCCTACTTACCGACCAGCTCGCAGACAACCAATTAACCTGTCTAACAGTATGCGTTAAAAACATGGGTTTGTCCGCACGCATTTGCAAACGCATGTGTAGCGCTACCCCCAGTTAAGAGAGCCGCTGATATTGATTTGGGCCCTGCAGTGCACCACTGTCAACCCCCGGCAATCGGCTCTAACCTCCCGTGGCACAGCTGGTGATAGAGAGATAGGACCGCGTGATCGCAACTGTTGGTGACGCAGTCCTATAACAAACATACACAGAATATACTTTAAAACTCCTATTAAAGTAAGCGGAACTGACACCAAATGTACTTTACCCAGATATTTTACTGAGGCTAATGGGCAAGTAATAAACAACAGTATAACAAGTTGCAGATCCCTGCAATAAACAGTAATAAAGATAAACAGAGTAATCAGAATAATAAAGTATTGCTATGCAACTCTAGCGCTGCCCTTTTACAGCTACTTCCCCTCATGGGTAGACTAACACCCAGCAATGTCTACCTATGCAGTCAGGCCTGACTGATCTAAATGGAAGTTCAGTGAAACAATATTCGCTAGCAATCTCTCGGTGGTGCACTTGAAGAACAACTTTGTAATCCCAACGAATAGTAAAGATAAAGGATCTGTCTTTAAACAGCTCTCACCACCTGGACAAGTCCAAGTCCGTTCCCTCCATCGATTCGTCTAGGAACAGGAATCCACCGACATCCAAGTCTTCAATCCTTCTGGTGTACTCCTAGCAAGGAGGATTAGATGTCTCTAAGGCTCTGCTAGGCTGGCAGAGGGCTCTTTGGAAAGGAGCACACGGCCCAGGCTTCAGGCCTTGTGCACACAGCAGTTCAGCACAGACTTCCTCTTGCTAGGAGAGGGGTGTCCAAAGAGGCCGACCAAAACTCCGCCTCCCCTTTATAAAGTCTGCCCCAGCAGTCTCTGTTCTGGAGCAATGCACCCTGGGTGCTGCAAGATGTACTGGGAGATGTAGTCTCTCTCTCCTCTGCTTTCACTTCCATAATGTCTCTTTACTTCCTCCCGACTCACCTCTCACCTGGAACTTCTTGTCTCTCTGCATTAAAGGGGAACACCCCACTACACACTCCCCCCACTTGAACTCTTTGGTCCCCAAAGATAAACTTCAACAAATACTGTTTACCATTTTGGACAATGTCGAGCATGATGTTGGCATAGGGAATTCCCACCAAAACTTTGGGATGGAACTCTCTTGCCCACAGGTCACACTACCATGAGTGGCCTGCCTAACTGTGCCAGAGAGTGAGCTGGGGTTGCCCTCCACCAAATGGACGGTGGAAGGATCAGGTTGTTCAACACTTCTCCTAGCCGTTACAACAGAGTCCTCTGAGCTCGTCCCCATTTGGGGGTAAGTTAGTTTCTTGGGAGGCCTGATGACTCTGCGAGCCCTCTGCTCTCTTGGTGCTTCTGACTCTGGCACCACAGGCTCTTCTTCAGGAGTAAGTTCAGGTAACATTGCTGGTTCTGGAACCTCTGATTCAGAAGTCGACTGACGTATGGAATCTCTAGAGTCCTCCTCTGCGCAAGTGTCAGGAACATCTTCCCAGTAATCAGCTGAGGGACTGAAGGGTATGAATTCAGTAGCCTCCGGATTCAGCGTTGCATCTGGGGTATCCCCTCCATTTTGGAGATCTATGGCGGACGTTCCCAGAGTCGAGGGAGGCCACAGCCAGTCCAGTTCTCCACCTTCTTCTGTACTCAATTGGGAGGCCTCCCCATCTTTGGCTCGAGAGGTCTGGGACCGAGTGTTCGGCCTAGGAATATCCAGGATAGAGGCCGGTTCAGGGGAGTCTCTCACGGGAGGTATTCTGACTGCCTCAGCAAGTGGGAGCAGGTGGTTCCGATGCCACGTCTTCAGTGGACCCACCTTTCCTTCTGGCTTTAGTTTGTAGACAGGCAAACCGGGCAACTTCCTACAGACAACATAGGGCTCAGATCTCCACCTGTCGGCAAGCTTGTGTTTTCCAGGGACCCCCAGATTGCGTAGCAGTACTCGGTCCCCGGGCTGCAGATCTTGCACTCGAACCTTCAGATCAAAATTTCTCTTGTTGCGGGCCCCCCTTTGATCCGAAGCCGCCTGGGCTTGTTCATAGGCCACCTGCAAGCTACGTCTAAGTCTGTCCACGTATCCCTTGTGGGATGTAGCTGAGGTATTGTCTATAGAAGTGCCAAAGGCCAGGTCCACAGGTAGCCTTGCTTCTCTCCCAAACATAAGTCGATAAGGGGAGTAGCCAGTGGCGTCACTTGTGGTACAGTTATAGGCATGTACTAGGGCTGATATGTGCTGACTCCAGTGTTGCTTCTTCTCTGTTTCTAAGGTTCCCAACATGTTGAGCAGGGTCCGGTTAAATCTCTCCGGCTGAGCATCTCCTTGTGGGTGGTAAGGCGTGGTTCTGGTCTTCTTTATTCCTAATGAATCCAAAAGTCTTCGGATCAACCGACTCTCAAAGTCCCTTCCTTGATCTGAGTGGAGTCTCTGTGGTAGTCCGTAATGGACAAAATAATTCTCCATAAGTATCTTGGCCACGGTGGATGCCTTCTGGTCTTTGGTTGGGAAAGCTTGAGCATAGCGGGTGAAATGGTCGGTTATTACCAGAACATTCCCCAATCCACTCAGGTCGGGTTCGAGGCAGAGAAAGTCAATGCATACCAGATCCATTGGGCCTTGACTCTGTAAGTGGCCCATTGGGGCAGCTTGATGGGGTAGGGTCTTTCTCTGAATGCATCGTGCACAGGAATGGCAATACTCCTCTACTTCTGCCCTCATGCAGGGCCAATAGAACCGATTTCTGACAAGCTGGAAGGTCCTTTCTGCCCCTAGGTGACCATGATGGTCATGCAGGGCAATTAGTACAGTCTCTCGGTGCTTCTCTGGAAGAAATAACTGCCACTTATCTTCTGAGTCATCAGAGGGGCCCCTTCGGTAGACCACTCCCTGATGTACCTGTAGCCTGTCCAATTCCTTCCTCAACAGGCGAGCCTCCTTTGAGGGGTGATGCAGGAATTTGTTGGGATCCTGATTCTCCAGGGCTTCGAGGACCAATCTCCCCATGGGGTCTTCCAATTGGTCACACCTCAACTCCTTCTTGGACAGTCTCGGTAGGTTGTCTTCCTCCAGTTGAGTTACCCCACAATAGTGTTTGGGGACTCCTACCATGGTAACCCCTATTTCTTCTGCTCTGGAGCCTCCTCTGGCTTGGAATTCAGCCCCTTGACAAAGGGCCCGCACCCCGTCCGGTGCCACTTGGGTCCAATCTTCCCAGTCATTTGTCGTGGCATGAGACCTCCGGGACAGGGCATCTGCATCCCTATTTCCGGCTCCTGGTCTGTACTTCAGACTGAAGTTGAATCCAGACAATGCGGCCAACCACCTGTGTCCGGTGGCATCTAGTTTCGCGGTGGTGAAGAGGTAGGTCAGGGGGTTGTTGTCTGTCTTCACAGTAAACTCTGCCCCATACAAGTAGTCTTTTAGCTTGTCTACTACCGCCCATTTGAGGGCCAGGAATTCCAGCTTATGAGTGGGGTAATTCTTTTCTGAGGGGGTCAGGCTCCTGCTCACATAGGCCACTGGTCGCAGTTGTCCTTCATGTTCTTGGTAGAGTACACCACCTAGACCCTCATGGCTGGCATCCACATGTAATTCATAAGGTCTGGTAGGGTCGGCGTAGGCCAGGACTGGGGCAGTGGTTAAGCTCCTCTTCAGAGCATGAAAGGCCTCTTCACACCTTGGGTTCCACTGATCTTGAACTGACTCACCAGGCCTCCTGGGCCCTGAGTCATCCTCTTCCCCTTCTGCCTTTAGCAATTCATTCAACGGGCGGGCAATCCGAGCAAACCCCTCCACAAACCTCCTATAATAGGAGCAGAACCCCAGGAAGGATCTGAGCTCTGTTACTGTGGTGGGTCGTGGCCAGGAAGTGACTGCTTCCAACTTCTCAGGATCTGTGGCCACCCCTTCTTCAGACACTATGTGCCCCAGATAGTTCACAGAAGACTGGTAGAACCGACACTTCTCGGGGGAAAGCTTAAGTCCCTCTTCGCTGAGTCTTCTCAATACTTTCTCCAACCTGGCTTCATGTTCTTCCAAGGTTCTTCCAAAGACAATGACATCGTCCAAGTACACAAGGACTTCTATAAGATTCATGTCTCCAACAGTCTTCTCCATAAGGCGTTGAAAGGTAGCAGGAGCTCCAGACAGACCCTGAGGCATCCTATTGAATTCGAAGAATCCCACCGGGGTTATGAAGGCTGTCTTCTCCCTGTCTTCTGGGTGCATAGGGATTTGATAGTACCCACTCTTGAGGTCCATCACACTGAACCATTTGGCTCCAGACAAACTTTGTAGGGCATCTTCTATCCTTGGCGTGGTGTATTGGTCAGGGATGGTTCTCCTGTTGAGAGTCCTGTAATCGATACAAAGCCTCAACGACCCATTCTTCTTTCTGACCACCACGATTGGGGAGGCATAGGGACTTCTAGACTCCCGGATCACACCAGTCTTCTTTAGTTCTACAAGTTGTTCCCTCAGATCCTCCAGATCTGCCAGGGGGACCCGCCTGACCCTCTCTCGGAAGGGCTTATCTTCTTGGAGGCGGATCCGATGGGTGGCACTTCTTGCACACCCCACATCGAATTCATCTTCGGAAAAGATCTTCTCCCACCTGGTCAGCTGGGCCTTGGCTCTTTCTTTCCAAGCCCTGGGTAGGTTCGGGTTTTCCACGGACAGTTTCTCCCAAACATCTCCTCCGTCACCCGTCCCCTTGACTTCGGACCAAGTGACCGGGGCAGCAGGGCTCACCTGACCAAGCAACACTCTGGCAGGGATCTCCATGGGTCCTCCCGTAGTGTTCCTAACACTCACCGGAACTCTGCCATGGGCCTTCTTCAGGGCCTTGAACGGAATCACTTCTGGTATCACTTCCAGGCCTGAGGACTCTTCCCTTGGGTCTGATTCCAGCATGACAAAGGGGCCAGGTTGTTCCCACGCAAGCTTCACAGTGGCCCTAAGACAGGTTACTTCTCCGGGCTGTAGCACTACTCCTTCTCTGCCAAGTCTCCACACCTTCCCTATCCCCTCTCCCGGGGTCTTCTGCTCTAAGACCAGTCGTTGGTAGGCCGTCTTTAGCATGGGATGGATTTTGGTGGCTGAATGGTTTCTCTCTTTCACTAGAGGGGTCAGGAGTCTCCTGACTAGATCCGTGTTTGTCCCAATGATCAGGGAAATCTTGCTGGCTCCAGGCGGCCGGGGACACACAACTGCCAGGGTGTCAAACACTTCAGCCTTCCCAGCCACGGATGGGTCGAAAGTCATCTTTATGGGCAGGTACCCATCATAAGGGAAACTCTGGGTTCCAAGTCCCCATATCTCCAGCTCTTCTATCTTCTGGATAGGCAGATGACTCAAGTGCCTATCATAGAAGTCCCGGTATAGTAAAGTCACCTGTGCTCCGGTGTCCAAAAGAGCTTTAGTATAGACTCCTTCCACTTGAATGGGCACAGTAGGAGACGGGCCCACCAGTTCCTTTGGGTATGGCCGGACGGGGGTCACCTCTTTTTTTTGGCTTTCGACCCTTGCCCTGCTCCTTTTGGACTTTAATTTTTCCTGAGCCTGGCATGCATTGACTTTCTCCCTCTCAATGGGGGCACAAACCCGCTGAGGGATGTTATTGTTCCTTTTAGGTGAATGTTCCTTCTTTGGGGTGCTGTACTTCCACTGAGGGGTCGTGCCCCCTCCCTCTGGGGTACATCTTGGTGGGGGTGTACTATACCTCCTCCTAGGAGTTTTGTCTCCTCCATTCTTGACCTTTTTTTTTAGTTTGGAGCGCACTGAAGATGATGGGCACCCGGTTGACTCCTTCACCGGGGCCCTTTGGAGTTTCCCGCCGGCTTGCAATTATCTGTTCTCTTCTTCTTTGGGCTGGAGCATACGTTAGCAAAGTGGCCACTCCCTCCGCAGTTATAGCAAATCACCTCTTCTCGGTCCTGTAGGGAGGCCGGTGCTGAGGTGTTCGGGAACAACTCCTTTCTTGGGCTTGGTTTCTCTCGTCTTCTCTGATCTTTCTCCATCAAAGAGGTCAGCATCTCCAACACTTGGGCCATTTGCGATTTCAGAGTGTCAACCTCCGCATCTCTTTCTGGGCTCTTGACAGAATGGACCAACACTGGTACAGGTGTGACATTCGCCTTGGCCACCTGCTGATCTTCCTGCAGCGCCTCTTCGTCCCTAATAATTTTTATTAGATCAGAGTAGGTTAGTGACATTCCTCCTCCTGAGGTTTTCAGGTGCAGCCAGACCGGGTCTGAGCGCCGCGCTCCCCTCATGATCTGCTTCATGCGTGCTTCATCTGCATCTTTGGGCAGCATTCCCTTCTTCAGTACAATCTTGCATAACTGCCTGTTCAGCCTTCTAACATATTCTGACAGTTTCTCATTCGGCTGCTGGAGAGTGTGTTCAATTTGATAAATCATCTCTGACACCTTCTCCAGCTGACCAAACTCTTCCTGCAGCATGGCCAGGCAATCTTGAGCTGTACAGTTTTCATTTCCAAACCGGAAGCTCTTCACCGCTTCTGCCGCGGCACCTTTCAGACTTTCTAAGACTCGCTGTCTTTTCTGTGCCTCAGGCACCTCCCATGCTTCTACTGCCTGCAATGCCTGTTCCATCCAAGTGTCAAAATCTTCCTCCCCCGCAGGGACGGGGAGCTTCCCTGAGAAGGTGCTAAGCTTCCGGTAACCGGCCTCCACATGCACCGTACTGCTTTTCTGGCACTTAATTACAAGGTCTCCTAGAGCATTCAACAATTCAGGCCCTATAGCGGCCAGCGGTGATCCCGGGCTTAATAGTTCCTTAAGCTTTTCTGCTTTAGGGGATAGTGGTGGAGATAATTGTGGGAGTGATGGCTTTGGTGTCTGAAACCATTCTTCCTTCACTGGCAGCGTATGTATCAAGTGATAGATCTGATTATCTATGGCTTGTATACTCTGACTTTTAAAATGTTCTGGGATTTCGTTTTTCCATTCTACCAGTGCGTATGTAAACGAGATCACTGGATCTGGCCTAAAATCCATCACCCATGCTTTGTGGCTCGGAGACAGTAACAATACGAGCTGTTTTATCTCCTCTTCCTTCCATCTTTCCCCCGGGAGTACAATGACTACCGCCGCGGTTGGATCGGCGCCAATCGCTGCGCACCACTGTGACATTGCCAGCGGGTCCATGCTGGTACTTCTGACCGGCTTGATTGCAGCGTGCAACGTACAAGGATCCCGGACTCGAGCCCCCACGTGTAGCGCTACCCCCAGTTAAGAGAGCCGCTGATATTGATTTGGGCCCTGCAGTGCACCGCTGTCAACCCCCGGCAATCGGCTCTAACCTCCCGTGGCACAGCTGGTGATAGAGAGATAGGACCGCGTGATCGCAACTGTTGGTGACGCAGTCCTATAACAAACATACACAGAATATACTTTAAAACTCCTATTAACCTCCCTAGCGGTAATCCCGAGCGTGACTCGGGGTTGTTTTTTTATGCTAGGATCGGTAACCCCGAGTCACGCTCGGGGTAGACATTGCAGAGCTCGCAGCGGAGTTTCCTTACCTTCTCCTGGCGATCCAGCGATGATGTCCTCTGCTGTGATCGCCAGCGAGATCTCCGGCGAGTGTCGGCACTTTCGACCCCATCTGACTTCCTAGTTCCGTTCCGTGCGAGCCGCAGCGGCGCAAGGGAGCGGAACTGGGCGGCAAATTCAAAAAGGTAAACACATAGTATACATACAGTATACTGTAATCTTGCAGATTACAGTACTGTATGTAATAATTACACACCCCCTTTGTCCCTAGTGGTCTGCCCAGTGTCCTGCATGCACTTTTATATAATAAAAATCGTTCTTTCTGCCTGTAAACTGGGGATTGTCCATAGCAACTAAAAAGTGTCCCTTTATGTCAAAAGTGGTTTTAGACCAGCTACAAAGCAGCGATAATAAATTAGAATCACTCGCAGAATTGAGCGATAGCGATTTGTGGGGAAATTCGTCAACAAACACTAAATCTAATGACAGCGACAATTCTGCAACTGAGCAAATTTCAGTGTTTTTGATTTGATTACATTATTGAATAATTTTTATTATAATTAGATTACTATTTTTTATAATTATTTATAGTTATTTATTATATTATAATTTATAATTTTGTGTTTCATATTTATCATACCCGGGATGTTTACTAGACTCTGGTTTGGTCAGGTTTAAGTAAGTAATTACTAAGAATCGCAGGCCTATAATACATATCACCAAATTTTCATGCAAAATAATTGTACCGCTTTTGGTACATAATTCCAGAAAGAATCATACCGCCAGGGAGGTTAAAGTAAGCGGAACTGACACCAAATGTACTTTACCCAGATATTTTACTGAGGCTAATGGGCAAGTAATAAACAACAGTATAACAAGTTGCAGATCCCTGCAATAAACAGTAATAAAGATAAACAGAGTAATCAGAATAATAAAGTATTGCTATGCAACTCTAGCGCTGCCCTTTTACAGCTACTTCCCCTCATGGGTAGACTAACACCCAGCAATGTCTACCTATGCAGTCAGGCCTGACTGATCTAAATGGAAGTTCAGTGAAACAATATTCGCTAGCAATCTCTCGGTGGTGCACTTGAAGAACAACTTTGTAATCCCAACGAATAGTAAAGATAAAGGATCTGTCTTTAAACAGCTCTCACCACCTGGACAAGTCCAAGTCCGTTCCCTCCATCGATTCGTCTAGGAACAGGAATCCACCGACATCCAAGTCTTCAATCCTTCTGGTGTACTGCAGCAAGGAGGATTAGATGTCTCTAAGGCTCTGCTAGGCTGGCAGAGGGCTCTTTGGAAAGGAGCACACGGCCCAGGCTTCAGGCCTTGTGCACACAGCAGTTCAGCACAGACATCCTCTTGCTAGGAGAGGGGTGTCCAAAGAGGCCGACCAAAACTCCGCCTCCCCTTTATAAAGTCTGCCCCAGCAGTCTCTGTTCTGGAGCAATGCACCCTGGGTGCTGCAAGATGTACTGGGAGATGTAGTCTCTCTCTCCTCTGCTTTCACTTCCATAATGTCTCTTTACTTCCTCCCGACTCACCTCTCACCTGGAACTTCTTGTCTCTCTGCATTAAAGGGGAACACCCCGCTACAAATGCGTGAGCCACAGAGCCACGCCAAGGCCCCCTGGAATCTCCTACACTAACTATGAGTGTCCCCACAATGGAGGCACATGCATTCTGGTGGTTAGATGAGGGCAGGTGGACTGAAGGGGAGCCACCCCTCCTTAAAGGTACAGGAGCACACCAAACACCCAGCATGTAGCACAATGGCTGCAAAGGTGTTGGTGCGCTGCTGGACCAATACAAGCACCATAGGTGAAAACAAAACATGTCCACTGCCCCCATCTATAGCTGGCTATCGCAGTAAGCAGCATTGAAGGGGTGAAACAGGTAACAACAAAGCCTGTCCGATGAGGAAAGTCCATCGGACTGTTTTCATCAGTAAAACCAATTGTGTGTACAGGGCTATACACATGTCATTCTAAAGGCATCTGTAATGTTGGAATGCACCTTTTTCTCTAAATAAAGAGTTTTAAAAAAAAGGAACAGTTTATACATACAGTGGATTGTTTTTACTTATTTTTTTTTGCGCAATTGCATATAGTTGCTGTTTATGTGGGCGTTTCCAAAAACTAAAGTGGGCCGGTCTGGATGAAGTCCATGGCAACATATTTTCCCTGTCTAGCCCTGGATGCTGTGCACAATAAAAACAGCTCAATGACCATGGTGAGAACCAGCCCTAAGAGACCAGTGACTTGCAGCAGTGATTTATTGTCTGTTGTTAACTGTAAAACGTGATCTATTGCTGCAGAGTTGGTGAATGAGGGGCTGACCTGATCCAACCCAGTTTTAAAGGTAAAAATTTAATAAAGACAATAACATTAAATAAATAGAAAAAGATTCATTCTTATGTCCCAATTAATGTTAGATGCTCTGGGTGACTTTTGCAATTATTGCTGGAATGCCAAACAATAATGCAAGGGGGTGCAAAGTAATTTAGATTTTTTCTTATTGCAAACTTATGAAAATAGCACTATCCTAATAATTTTGCTATGTTCAAACCCATTTCAATCTTTTTCTAATGTTACACTGGGGCTGTGAAAAAGATATAAAAGCTGTGTTGGGGAGGCGCATGCGCGGAGGCTCCTAGAATGGAGGGATAGGACCAGAGCTCCGCACACGGCCGGCCAAACAGCAGCTATTATAGCGGGTAATGGCTATCAGGAGTCCCCTATATAACGGGAACTGATTGCGGTCATTTTCAGGAACACTTCTATGTCGGCCAGGAGAGGTAAACATACTGTGGGACCTCAGAACGAGCCCTTAGAAGAGCAAGACAGTACCAAAATGGCGGCAGTATCTCAGACAAGGTCACAGACCGCAGCTGATACCTCCACTTCAGGCAGGCAAGTCATTCAGCAAGGAGCCCTTTCATATGATTCAAAGTTCCTTCTCTCAATATGCTTCCCTCTGAACCCTCAGTAACTCTGACAGATAATTCTACTGGGTCTATGGGTTTTCCCTCTCAGGAAGATTCTTCCATCCTTTCGGAAGCTATATCTATAGGAGCTGAGCAGGCTCTTGATGTTACCTTCAATGTTGCTGAACTATTTGCCAGAATTGCTGAAATGCTGGATAGAGGTTTAACCCAAAATGCATAAAGGATTACAGGGGAAATTAGAGCAGACTTCCAGAACTTGGGCAATAGAATTGAACACATAGAACAGAAACTTGATGTTACTATATCAAGGGCTCAGAATACTGATCAACTGCACTTTATGCAAGAACAACTGGACACTGCACAGGCTCGGATCGACGACCTCGAAAATCGATCAAGAAGGGATAATTTCCGAATCAGAGGTATACCAGAATCTATTTCTGATATACAAGCCGCAGTACAAGATGTTATCAAATCCGTAATCCCTTCGATCCAGGCTAACAAATTAGAGCTGGATAGGGCACACAGGTCCCTGGGTCCCCCCCAGAAAGGACGGATCTCCAAGAGACATTATAGTAAAACCCCACTTTTATTCTATTAAAGAAGAAGTGATGAAACAATCGCGTCAACAGGAACAGATTCAGTATGAAGGAGCGGCTATTCAAATATTTAATGATATTTCACCCTACACCATCCAGAAGAGATGTTCATTGAAACCCCTCCTGGCAATCCTCTCCAAGAATTACATAAAATATCATTGGGCTTTTCCATTCGCCCTGAAATTTACATACAAAGGTAAACAACATACATTCTGCAGCTTTCCAGAAGGAGAACGTTTACTACTGAACCTGAGGCTCATCTCCCAGGAGTCTGAAATGGATACGGCACCCACACAGCAAGGCTCGACTAAACACCAATCCCCTCCAAGCCCAACTTCTCCACTATGGGGCACAGCTAAATATAGGAGAGTTAAGGATAGCTTTCCACCCTGAAGGGGAGATGAATAACTTTTCGGTGTAAAATCTTTACATTTCTACTTTTTTTTCCTGACAGGTTGATCGGGCAGAAATGTTAAAAAAAAATGTACTTTTATTTTTTTTTTTTTTTTTCCTGGTAGGTTGATCGGGCAGAAATGTTAAATTTTTATTTATTTTTTCTCTTTCCTGCTACTGACGCTTTACTGCTTTGCTTATTACCGACCAAGACTGTTTCAAATTTTCAGTTCTATGGTTCCTATATTGGTTTTGTATTCAGACAAATACACTAACTTCCTATAATCCTAATTAGTTTGATATCATTTTTTTCTATACACTAGCTGGAAAAGTTAGTTTGCTAAACCCAAAAAGGGGGCTACTGTTAGCTGTACCTTCACTTTGTATGTTATACTGTTTTTTATGTGCTGTCACTGGCCGGTGCTGATGCATTGTGCCTTCACCTACTATCCAGACCGGGGTTTTTTTTTCCGCTCTGAGTGGTAGGTTTTCAGCCCTACATATGGGCTGTTCAAATATCTTTTTTCTGAATGAGGGGAGGGAGTCTTACACCTCCCTTCATTCTGGGCCTGGTTTTGGCCTTATGGTATATTATAGATGGATAATAATAATTTTTTGTCTCCTTTTTTCTTTCTCTTTTTCTATTTCCTGTCCTCCTAACTCTTTCTCTCTTCCAGCCTGCATGCCAAAGGGATTTTCATACGATGTGTTTTTGAAAGTGTTTCTTCCAATAATGGTAAAGGATCCTTTCCAGTCTTTAGACCCTCCCACTTGGAATTAGGTAGGTGGTCGTGGATTAATCGGCGCTCTTCCCCCTCTGCTCCATGGCTAATATTAATACTGCTGCTCCTCCTCCATTACGTATTGTCTCTCACAACACTCAGGGGTTGAATTCCCTGGTTAAGAGAAGGAAGGCCTTCCAGGTCTACCATGCTAGTCAGATAGATGTGGTCCTCTGGCAGGAAACCCACTTCCCACTGCGGTACACCCCCTTGTTTTTACACGCACATTTTCCAGTGTTCTATCTGGCAAATGCTGAAAACAAGACAAATGGAGTGGCGATTTTATTTGCTAAACATTGTAAATTTTATTTGAAAATGGAACATAAAGACCCAGAGGGAAGGTTCCTTTTGATAAAAGGGATGATTGATGATAAATTATATTCATTTGTTTCTTACTATGCTCCTAATAAAGGACAAAAACAGTTCTTTCAACATATGTTTAAGACCCTAGGTCCACATATGGAGGGTGTCATAATTTTAGGAGGTGACTCTAATACTGCTTTTGACAATAGTCTACTCTAGACAAATCGAAACCACTCAGAGCACAATCAGTTAGACCCAATAAAAATAGTGTACGAATAGCTAGAATGATATTTCAGTCTAAGCTAACGGATATTTGGAGGGAACTTAATCTGAATAACCGAGATTTTACCCACTACTCAAACCCACACCAGTCTTATTCCCATATAGATCATATTCTGATTTCTACAATTCATATTCCATTGGCCCTTACTTCCTCTATCTTAGATGTAGCTTGGTCGGACCATGCTATGGTTTTACTAACGTTAAGAAGAGATAATCCTAGCCTACGAGGTTCTCATTGGTCTCTTAATCAATCTATTTTGAAGGACCCTAACATAGTTTGGGAACTACGGGAGGCTCTCCTGGAGTACTTTAGTTTTAACGATGTGGGAGATATTTCAGCAGAAACACTATGGGCGGCTCATAAAGTGACTATTAGAGGTAAATTGATACAAATTGCAGCTAGAAGAAAGAGAGAGAGGTTGTCAGAAATAGAGACTTTGGAGAAAAATGTTATTACTTTAAGCAAACAACATAAAATAGACCCCTCCAAGGTCTCTATTTCCAAACTGGATGCTGCTCGAGTAGCTCTCAATATGGCGCTCACAATGAAAGTGGATAAATCAACCCGATGGACTGGGGCCAAGTTTTACCAAACAAGAGACAGGATTGGTCCCATGTTAGCACATAAATTATCCCCCAGGCTTCGCTCATACACCCTACCCAAAATCAAACAGGCTGATGGTTCCATTACCATGAACGCACAGCGAATAATGAAGTAATTCCTGGGATTTCTATGCTGATCTATATAAAGCAGAGAAAAATTAAAATTCAACTCAGGTAGGGAAATTCCTGGATGACTTAAAATTACCTTCACTGATAGATACTCATAAAGATGAAATGGATGCTCCTATCTCTATTGATGAAGTGACAAATGTTATAAAAAAGTTAAAGGGTGGAACAGCTCCAGGGCCTGATGGTTTTTCATCACCATATTATAAAACATTCTCGGAAATCCTAATCCCCTACCTCACTAGATTCTTCAATTCCTTGAGTAAGGGCACTCCGATAGGTAATCAACTTAATATGGCATATATTTCCGTGCTCCCAAAACCTGATAAAGACTCCAGCCAGATTGGGAACTACAGACCTATTTCTTTAATTAATAACGATCTGAAAATTTTAACTAAAATATTAGCGAACCGATTAGCGTCATTTATAGGTCTATATATTCATAAAGATCAGGTGGGGTTCATTCCTGGTAGGCAAGGTCCTAACCAGGTGCGAAGGACGGTTGATCTCATATCAATTATGCAATCGGGTTGGGAGAGAGGTCATAAACAAAAAGGTATGCTTTTATCGTTGGACCTTCATAAGGCCTTTGATTCTGTCTCATGGCCATATCTCTTTGAAGTCCTCAGACGTTGGGGATTTGGGCTGAATTTAATAGGAATCTTGGAAGCGTTATACTCAACACCAGAATCAGGATGCAGGGACTTTTTTCTGATCCAATCAAGACTGGTAGGGGTACACGTAAGGGGTGTCCCCTCTCTCCCCTGATATTCGCTATTATGATCGAATCCTTGGCGATAGCTATTCGGGGATATCCGAATATCAGGGGGGTGCAATGTGGTCAAAATTTTCACAAGTGTGCATTATTTGCAGATGATCTACTGTTATTTTTATCCTTCCCAATCTCTTCCTTGCCTGAGGTTTTCTCGTTACTCAATTATTTTGCGTTAGTTTCAGGTCTCAAAGTGAATACATCTAAATCTCAGGCCCTAAATGTGTCACTCCCAGGCTCCATAGTTTCTCAATTACAGGGAAAATATGAATTTGGATGGAGTAACTCGTCAATTAAATATTTGGGTATTAATATCACTCCCAGGATCGAAAATCTGTATCAAGCAAATTATCCCCCAATGTACCGTAAATTAGAAACTGATCTCAGGAACTGGGAGTCACACAACATTGCTTGGATCGGCAGAATTAATTCTGTTAAGATGACCCTTCTTCCTAGACGCTTATATCTGTTTCGATCCCTCCCTATCCCGATTAGAAGAGATCACCTGAAATCTTTTCAAGGTAAACTAACTAAATTTATATGGTATAAAAAAGGGCCTCGTCTATCAAACCGTACCCTATTTAATCTCCCTAAACAAGGTGGTTTGGGTGTTCTGAACCTTTTATGGTACTATCAAGCAGCCAGATTAGCGCAACTATACCTTGAATCTGAGCATCCAGATTGGATAACGATTGAGAGACAAGCTGCTCCTACATTCTCTTTAGAATATTTACTATGGTGCCCTCCCAAAAGTAGACCTCCTATTATGGCACCTACTCTGTTGCAATCTCTCAATATATGGGACAATCTTAGGAAACATCCTTCCTTGGTTTCTGAAATACAACCATTAGCTCACTTGTTTAATAACCATTTATTTCAACCAGGTATGAGCGTTGAGGAATTCAAATGGTGGCAGGACAAGGGGGTGTACCGCATTGGTCACTTTTTTTCTCGCACTGGCCCCCTGCCCCTTAAACATTTCATTGATAAATTAGGACTTCCTTTGACAGAAAATTCTAGATTTAACCAGATTTCTCACTTAATCCACTCGTTATGGAAAACTAAGCATACTCCTCAGGGATTCACGGCATATGAGTGTTGGTGTGATCAGGCTATGGAGCGGAGGGGGGGAATTTCTGTGATCTAGGCGTCCCTTGCTTCTCATTCAGTGAAACTACCATATATGTTGGCTTGGGAGAAAGAACTCCAGACAGAATGGGAGCTGGAGGATTGGCATGAGAATTATTCTCGCTCAATTAGAGGCATTTATAATACCTCCCTTATAGAGGCTAATGTCAAGGTATTTACAAGATGATATCTGGTCCCCATAAGATTGGGGGAAATTTGTTCTTGTAGTTCACCTTTATGCTTTAGAGGATGCCAGGGTATGGGTTCTATGACTCACATCTGGTGGGAATGTCCCAGGATCTGTGGATTCTGGAATAAGGTATTTCATATTATCCGAAAAGTCACAGGGTTTGCTATTCCTCAAACACCAGCGATTGCTTTGCTTAATGGCTTTTTGCCTAATGTTCCTAAAATCACTCGCAAATTGATCCTGTTTATATTAACGAGTGCTAAATTAACTATTGCCAAAGCATGGAAGAAGGAGTCAGTATCTCTATTGTCCATGAAAAGGAAGATCTGATGGATAATGGAACAAGAAAAAATTGTTAGTTCTTTATTGGACAAGATCACACAGTTTGAAGCTATATGGGAGCCCTGGGCTTGGTTTCTGGGAATATCTCTGATTCCGGACACAGGTAGCAACACCAATTGCTGATTTCTGTATTCACCACCGGGCAGACAGGCTTTTTATTATTTTCTTATTTTTATCCTTTAGTTTATTTTCTTCTCTAATATCTTCTTTTTTTTTTTTCTTCTTCCTTTTTTTAATTTTTTTTCCTTCCTTTATGATCATTACAGTTTTTTTCATTTAATTCTATAGGAATTCTCAGGTTTATGGACTCATTCACAAAATCTAGGTCAGGAGGTTTGACTTTGACCTCATGTATTGGAAAGATAGTATTGTGTTTGTCTTGTCTACATTTTTTCCTCTAGCACAGGGATATGCAATTAGCGGACCTCCAGCTGTTGCAAAACTACAAGTCCCATCATGCCTCTGCCTCTGGGAGTAATGCTTGTGGCTGTCAGAGTCTTGCTATGCTTAATGGGACTTGTAGTTCTACAACAGCTGGAGGTCCGCTAATTGCATATCCCTGCTCTAGTATGTCATCATAAGATGACAATAATTTCACCTTGTTTTCCTGCTAGGAGATTATTGAGAAATGCTTGAGAGTAGGGAAAAGGTCTCTCATGACTCCTCGGACACAGTATGTTCCCTTTAGGGGTGTCAGAGGAGGAGTGAGGTTCTAATTTATTTTTGATTAATCATATGCACAATATGAAACTCAATTTGATTAAGTCTAAGTCACATATTTATATCTTAATTCTTTTTCTATCTTGTTAGTTCTAGATATCATATTGGTACGCTTACCTTTGGAATATTGAAACATCTTAAGCATCCTCTGTGAATTATAGTGTATTGAACTTTATTTGATGAATTTACTGTAATGAATATTTTCTGTAATGAACATTTTTTTTTTTTTGACAAAATAAAAAATTTGAAAGTGAAAAAAAAAGCTGTGTTGGGAAAAAAATTACCAGAAATGTAATTAATTTCTAATTTTTCCCTAGACTTTAGTACTGAAGAGGATAAACAACCACTGATGCTATGTGAATGTCAGCAACTCAGCATGAACTGTTTATCCCCACTATATTTGTGTGGTACAGTTGGCAATATTTTTGCTCTTGACTAAACAACATTTTCTAGTATGTTTGCATCAAGTGAATACACCATCTTACACTTTACATACAGTATTTGCTGATTGGAGGTGCACAAACTTAGTCAATGATCTTACAGGCAATTACAGATCATTACTTAATTAAGATTTTCTCAAAAAATAGAATACTGGATTAGAATACATTGAATTCCCACTAGGGTTTATAGATCACTTGAGTTTCCCAGTTTAAAATAAATGTAAATACCCTGTGTTACCAAATTGTGGTAAAAAGGAATTGGACTGAAATGCAAATATTGCAATGGAGTACAGTATTTTAGACTATGGGGTGGATATACTAAAGGCAAATATACTGCACACTTTGCATGTGCAGTTGCACTCATTTTTCTTAGTCAATGTAAATGTGATAAAGCTTCATTTAGTGAAGAATACCTAATCAGGTAAAGTAAAATAAAAATAAAAACTGCATTTTTGCTTGCACGCGATTGGATGATGGAAAGCAGCGTAACTTTACCACATTTATTAAGCTCTGGGGAAAATGGGTGCAACTGTACTTGCAAAGTGCACAGTTTATTTTCCTTTAGTAAATCCACCACTGTGTATTGTATTTACTAAGAAGGAAAAAGGAAACTATACAGGTATGAGCAACTTGTCTGCTTAGAGTTGGTACATGTATTGCCATATTGGTGATGGATAGCTTTTTATATTAAAAGGATAAAAAAGGTATTTTCAAAAATCATATTGGTCATAAAATAATTAGTGGAAGCATCTTGTTTAAAAGTGAACAAGTGTGATTTTTGTAATCCTATGACACTTAAAAGCTTACAATGTTATACTTGTTACAAAAAAAAAAAAAAGAGTCCAGTGAGAAGAACAGAAGTAAGTCAATTCTCTTTTTGTGTCTCCACTGCAGCTGTGCTTGTCACAGGCAGTTACAGAGGAAACACTGTTTATTCCGGTGAAGGAGAGGGTACGAAAGGACGGCACAGGAGTAGAGGTGGTGCTATGATTGACTGTGATTGGCTTATAGCCCCGCCCCAATGCTCCGCACCCGCCCCCTCCCTGGAATAAAGCCAATCACAGTCAAGCATAGCCCCACCTCCCTACTCCCTTTGTTGACCTTTAGTACCCACCCTCTTCCCAGAATGAGCAAACAGTGTTTCCTCTGTAACTGTCTGTGACAATGGCAGCTGCAGGGGAGACAGAGAGAGGCACAGGGTTTTACATCTTCAGGCCAATAAGTGGGTGCAAGTGCCAGAATGTGTTCTGGCACTGGGCTCTGGGATTTAGTCTGGGTTGGCGGGACACCAGGATTTAATTCGAATTTAGTGATGGTCCAGGGCAGTTGCTAGGTGTTGCACAAGGAGAGATTAGGGTGTGCCCAGGCACATCCAGCACGCTCTGTGCACACGCCTATGCATATAGGAATCATCTAGCTGCTACACAACAAGTATAGTGTACTAGATTGTATGAGATTGTATGAGAGATTTGCTTCTGCCATTTAGATTTTTGTAGGTATTCTCTAAAGTGGCAGCTGGCAGTAAAAGACAGTTTTCACTAGCTCTATAAGTGATATTGCCTGGTTTATCTAACTTGTAACTGCTATTGACGCCACTGTGCTTGTTTGGCAAAAGCTTGTATGACAGTCTGCTTGAGAGCAGAGTGTACTGACTTGAGGGGAACAGTTCCTCATAAGTCTGTAACCTGTGAGTGGTAGCAATGTACATATTAGTATAGGCATGTCCTTTATAGTCACTATTTGTGTTCAGATTGGGGAACTTTGGGTGCTTGCGTTAATTAGCCATCAGGTCGGTCAATTTCAGAGAACGTTTGATGGATGACTTGCATATATAGCCTGGAGACCCAATCGGTGACAAAAGAGCTGAAATAATGTTATAGATATGTAATAGTAAATGCAGAAAAAAAATTACTGCATGGTGTGTCCTTAAGAATAAGGACAAAAAGGGCAGCAGTACTGCCCTTACTATTCCAGAATGCCCACTAGATAACAAGAAAAATCTCCAGTAGGCACCACCATCTAAGCTTTTTTTTTTTCCGTAGCACCATTGGCGCTGATTGCCTGTACTTAAAGCAAACAAAGCAGGTCCACTTTTTGCAAATCTTGCAATAAAACCTGACACAGTTTCATAGCTTTCCCCAATCTTCTGAAAACAGTGTTTTTCCTTGTCAAAAATATTTATTGGTTGCATAATAATAAATACATACTTTAGTTATTTATGCAAGGATACAGATAAATAACATTTGCTTGAAACTATTCTATATATATATATATATATATATATAAATAAAAAAATAAAATAAAGGAGAGTAAAGAGAGAAAGAAAATATTGAGAGAGAGAGAAAGTCCACAAGGTCGGTCCATGAACCAGTATGATGCTTATTGTTTACCATTTCTTAGGTATATGGGATTTGCATTGAAACTATTAATCAGCTACCATGGCAAAAGGACCTCATCGTTAAAGTCCAGAGGTAAATAGTGTTTTATTCATGGGAGTCATAGTTTTTTGAATTTAGGAAATTGGTCTCCGTCAGTAGCTATCATTTTGGCGTGTGACATTGTGGCGTTCATTCTGTGAATTGTTTCTGCCATCCCTAACGTTGGGGATTTCCATGCTTTGGCTATCGTTTTGTTTTGCTACAGTTAAAAGTGGAGTAAAGAGTTTAAATTGAAAAAATGTTAAGCTTTCCGGTTTTAGGTTAAGTAATGCCATAAACGGATCAGGCTGTATCTGCTGTTGAAACATTTTAGACGCCATCGCAAAAATTTCTTTACAGAAAAGTTGTGTTATCGGGCATGTCCACCATACATGCAAGTGAGTGCCCAAGTCTGAACAGCCCCTAAAGCAAAGAGCTGAATGTGTAGGTGTGAACTTGGCTACTCTTGCTGGAACCAAGTACCACCATGTTAGGACTTTGTAATTTGTTTCCATCGCAATGACATTGGGCGAGGATGATTTTATGGTTGACCAAATCTTAGTCCATTCAGTGTCATCTAGGGTGCGCCCCAGGTCCTCCTCCCATTTTCGAACATAGGTTGGTTTGTCAAAATTAGGGTCTACTACAATTTGGTTGTAGAGGGTTGATATCATGCCTCTGGTTAGTGGATCATTTTTACAGATTTTCTCAAAATTACATAGGTGTGTCAAGGGTGTTGCAACTAGTGTGAGTGGGGAAAATAAGTTTTTGATTTGGAGGTATCTGAACTGTTCTGATTCTGGTAGTTTGTGCTTCTCTCTGAGTGTAGAGAAAGGTACAAAATTTTCCGAAGTGACCAAGTCATGAAATGTCAGTATACCAGAAGTTGTCAAGGCTTTAAAAGTGTTCAGGAATATCCAAGCCGGATAGAAGGCCGGGTTTTTAAGGAAAGATAAGAGGGGGTTGTGAACCGACTGAAAATGATGTTTAATTTTAAATTTATCCCACAGGGATAAGAAGTGTTTTGTTATCGGATTACACAAATCACGCCTATCTCTGGGCCTAAGCCATAATAAATTGGAAATCAACAGAGGGTCACTATCTGAGGCCTCTATTGATACCCATAGGGGACATTCCTGTGTTGCGTGGTACTTTGGAAGACTAGCTAAATGAGCAGCCTTGTAATAGGCATCAAAGTTGGGGTAGCCTAGACCAGTGTTTCTCAACTCCAGTCCTCAAGGCGCACCAACAGGTCATGTTTTTGGGATTTCCATTGATTTTCACAGGTGATTTGAGCAGTTTCACTGCCTTAGTAATTATCACAGCTGTTTTATCTGCAGGAAATCCCCAAAACATGTCCTGTTGGTGCGCCTTGAGGACTGGAGTTGAGAAACACTGGCCTAGACCACCATGTGATTTAGGGAGATGTAATGTGCGGATCGGTATGCGCGGTCTAGAGGTACCCCATATAAAGGTATTTGTTCTTTTTTGGATCAGCCTCAGATAATAGGAAGGGATTGGGATTGGCAGGGCTCTAAACAAATAAAGTCGTTTGGGCAGGATAGTCATTTTGGAAGCATTGATCTTACCTATCCAGGATAGTGGGAGATGGGACCATTGTTTTAGTAAGGTTGTGATCTGTTTCAATAGGGGGGGGATAATTGGCTGAGAATAATTCTGTTATGGAGGCTGTTAGGTGTATTCCTAAATATGGTAATGACTTCTCTGCCCAAGAGAAGGGGAGTGTTGCTTTTGTTGGGATTAATTCTGCATCTGTAAGTGAAATATGTAGAGCTAAACATTTTTGAGGGTTAATAACCAAGCCAGAAAAGGCCGCAAATGTATCTAGAATAGGTAGAAGGTTAGGTCCTGATACTTGTGGTGATGACATGAAGAGCAATATGTCATCCGTGAACATACAGATTTTATGTGGATAACTTCCAACATCAATGCCGGTAATTGTGGGATTGGTTCTTATATATTGGGCTAAAGGTTCTAATATTAGGGCGAATAAAAGGGGAGATAGTGGGCATCCCTGACGTTTACCTCACTTGATATTGAAAGATTCTGATTTGTATCCGGCATATTTTATGTATGCTTTTGGATTCTTGTAGAGAGCCTCTATCCAGTTTATAAAATGAGGACCAAAACCCCATTTTTGTAAGGAATAATACATATAAGGCCAGGATACCGTATCAAAAGCTCTCTTTATGTCGAGGGATAAAAAGCATGAGGGAATATGTCTCTTTCTGGCTATATGCGCAAGAAGCATTGCTCTGTGGATATTGTCACCCACTTGTCTATTTGGCATAAAGCCTACCTGGTCTTTGTGTATAACTTTATTAATGATACTGTTAAGGCGTTTAGCCATGATTTTTGCCAGCAGCTTGATATCCAGATTCAAGAGCGAAATAGGACAGTAGTTTGTACATGAGGTGTCATCGGTGTGTGGTTTTGGAATCATACAGACAATTGCTAATAATGATTCTCGTGTAAAAGAATGTCCATTTAGTAATGTATTAAATGCCTCAGCTAGCATGGGGGATAGGGTCTCTGAAAATGTTCTATAATATAATGCTGAATATCCATCCGGACCAGGTCGCTTATTTATTTTTAAATCTTTGATGGAAGAAGTTACTTCTTCAATCGTTATAGGTTCCTCTATCATATTTTTGGGGGTTTGCGATAATTTTGGTAGGGTGATCTGGGAAAATAACAATTCCGCTTCTGAGAGGTTGAATTCATTGGTTGTGTAGTATAAAGAAGCAATGTGTGAATGGAATTTGCGGACTATTTTGGTGGGATTGCTAGTGTATATATCTTTTGCAAGTTTTAAACAAATTGGCTTGAACTTTTTGTGTCTTGAGTTTAGTGCCCGTGCCATAGCTGTACCTGGTTTGTTGCTTTCGGTATAGAAATTGTGTTTAGAGCGTTTGTTAAATTTATCTATATAGTCCGTAAGAAATAGGTCATATTCTAATTTATTTTTTCCTAGGTGGGTTTTCGTTAATGTCAATGGATTTTCTTGAAATGCTAGGAACGCAGCATTGAATTCAGTTTCTAACTTTGTGGGCCTCCCAGAGTGTTAAAGGGGATATGTCAGGGGTTCTATTGTGAAGCAAATATTCCTTTAAAGCCTTTTCAACTTTAATGCAGTGGATTTGGTGCTTAAGCAATGTGTCAGGGAGATACCAGGTTGAATCCTGCGCTTTTGGTATGGTGGACGCATCAGTTGTGTAAACTGCATTATGGTCAGACCATGGTATTGGAATTACAGTATGTCGGATTCAAGAATTTCTGGGATCATTCCGATAGTTAAAGAGATATGGTCGATACGGGTGAATAATTGGTGCGGGTGAGAGAAAAAGGTGAATCTTTTTTTAGTCGGGTTGCTTTCTCTCCATGAGTCTACCATATTGTATTTCGAGAGGAGTTGTGAGAAAGACAGTTTGTTTGGACTTTCGGGTGGAACATAAGGTGATTTATCCAGGAATGGGAGGAGGACCTGGTTCGAATCCCCGCACATAATTACTGTTCCGAATTTATGGTCATTGATCACTTGCATGAGGTGGGAGAGAAATGAGGTGGGTTGTTTATTGGGGGCATAATACGAGATTATCGTGACAGGGGTATCCACGATGTGACCTATTAGTAATATATATCTCCCTTCTGGATCTTTGATGTCTTTTACAAGTGTGAATGGAGTGGATCCATGGAACGCTATTAGAGTTCCTCTTTGTTTAGAGTTGGCAGAAGCAGTGAAAAATTGTGGATATGAGGGGGACATGAATTTGGGGGTGGATTCTTTCGTGAAATGTGTCTCCTGTAGGCACACTATGTGCGCCCTATGTGACTGAAGCATGTGAAATGCCTTAGTCCTTTTCTGTGGAACATTAATGCCCTGAACGTTCAGGGACAAGATGTTCAATGGTGCCATGGCAACTGATCAAAAACATACAACTTACCAAATACCTTGCATTTCTGACTGGGTGAATCGACCTGTGTGGACTTAAAAGATATGAAAGTAGAGAAGAGTCCAGTGGAGCCTGGAATAAAAAAAAAAATAATAACAGAGAAAATTAATAAATACATTACTTGTACAAATATAAGTAACATTTCAAAAATAACCCGTGATAGAGGGTTTGAAACTCCATCAGGGGGAAAAATTCCCATGTTGGACACCCACATATTATGGGTGGGTGTACAAGGGAGGCTAAGGAGGGCACACGGATATTCTGCGTACAGGAGAAAAGTTCTATATAGAAAGCATCTAAATGATGCTTGCGTAAGTATATTACAGTGTAGCCAATGGACATTATGCTAATTAATTTAAATAGGTATGAGGGCTAAACCCATACTGCGTCCATCAGCATATATTGGTACCATTGAAATCATGGTGGAAAGGGAGTTTTGACTATTTCTATAGTATTATAGTAACTAACTTATAAAACTATAATTAACCTCTAGATAACCTGTTGATAGGGTTTAAGTAGTATGTTTGTAAGCACAAAATAATTGGTACCTATTTTATTTATTTAAAATAACAATTAAATTATTAATACTTAAGTTAACCTTTCCTTATAGGGTAATTCTAGTGTTCCAGGGAGTGTGGGGGGTAAATACAAGTTAATTTTGATAATGAAGGGTTAAGGGATGCAGGTAGGGGGTAGTTTTGTATGCATCTAACTTCCATTTTACAATCCTAAGGTAAGTGTATCATTAAAACTTGTTGTGAATATATAGATACATGGGAGGGGGATACCTTAGGGGACATAAGGGGTCTCAAAGGAGGGTAACTAATTTAAAGTTTTGTGTTTATAGTGAGCATAACCATGTTTAGGCCATGCAACTATAAGAATGGCTTGATATTGTCCTTCAGACAGACTATTGTTGAACCACTATGGGTCAGTTTAATAGTAGGAGAATGCAACTGGTGTAAGTCTTCAATCCATGGAATCTTCTGGCTCTACTATGGAAGAGGCGTAGTGGCTTCTCTTATGGGAATGATGGCCTCCTTTTTTCTGCCATTTTTGTGAGGCATTGGTTGGAGGTGAGGGTGAAGCTGCTCTTCTTCGTGTTGATGGGGCTTTAGTTGACTCCTCTATCAGTAATTTTAACAAAGTCTGTTGAAGCTCCTCAGCAGATCTGCATATGTTTCTGGTGCCTTGGTAATTAAATCAAATTGAAAAGGGTACCTACCCCATTGGTAGGTTATGTTGTGCCTTTGCAGCTCCATAAGCTGGGGTTTCATAGATCTTCTCTTTGCTATAGTAAGCTGTGATATGTCTGCAAATATTTGATAATTGTGTCCTTGAAATGGTAAATCTTTTTTTTTTCTCTTGCAGCAGACATTAGTTGTTCTTTTGATCTGTAGTAATGTAGTTTTGTGATTATATCACGTGGAGGACCATCCACTTTTTTGGCTGTGAGTGCACAGTGCACTCTGTCCAATTCTAAGCACTCAATGGTGATAGCAGGTGGTAACTCTTGAAACAGTGCAGTGACTGTAGATTTCAAATCTATGATTGTTTCAGGGATTCCTCTTATTCGGATATTGGAACGCCTGTCCCTGTTCTCTTGGTCTTCCAATCTAGATTGAAGTGACAGGTTCTCTTCTTTTAGGTTTTCCGAATCTGTCATACAGTCTTGTGAATTAGATTCAATTTCTTCTACTTTGAGTTCCAGTGCTGCTGTGCGGTTTCCCAGCTCTCTGATTTCTTTTGTGAGGCTTTTAGTTATTTGTTCTGATGTCTGTTTCAAAGCTTTGTGCAGCATATGTTCAAATTGCTGCAATATGGCTGGTGGTACTGATGAGGCTTGTAAAGAGGATTGTGAGGGAGTTTGTTCTGTTTCTGACTCACCTGGGGAGTCTGGTTGAACAAGCTTTTGTCTGTGTGTGCGCACTGAGGCAGTGTATGAGGTAGTGGCAGGCGCCATTCTAGCTGCGGTGCGCGCCTGAGTGTCCCTTGTGAGGGGATTCTTCATTTTGCCACGGCTGACTCCCAGAACCATCTTTCCGTTCCAAATTTTCCTAGTCGGTTCCCTGGTACTTTATCTTTTAGTCTAGTACCTTTTTGTAGCGTTATTTCCGTTGAAAACTGTGACTTTTCTCCTCAGCTCTAGCCCTACATGTCTGCTCCGCTAGACTCCGCGCATGCGCCCTGAAAACAGTGTTTTTATTACTATTTGCATCCTTATTGAAAGGATTTCCCCCAATTTTCTAACCCAGCGACCATTGAAGGTGAAGGGAAATCTGCTGTCAGGATACATACAGCATAGATATAAAAACCTGACATAAGTTCTTAACATTCATTGCTCTATACAAACTGGAACAAGCTTTGGCTGGAGATCTAAATTATTCATTTTTTGAATCAAGTTGTCTCTAAACTGCTGTATAAAATAAGATATCTCAAGAAGTCTTGTTTTTTTTCTTGAGTATGTGGCAGCCTGTCCATTTTTACCAATTAAAACAATGTATTTACATGATTTACGTGCATTTTTCATTGGATATAAAATGATTTAGCATAATATAAATATCAGTACGGTACCTAAATATGTATTAGGTTATCTTACAATAACCACAACTGGTTCTTTCACCAGGTCTTAATCAAGGAAACTTCTCAACATTAATAGCCCTAATTGCCTTTTAAAATTTACAATACCTCTACAGTTTTGATAAATACCTTAAGGCCACAAAAAAAATGATTTTTTAAGGGCAAGTGAGACATCATCAACATATAATAACATGCAACATCCATCATTCCCTTGGTTCCCTAGAAAGACTTAACATCTCACAAAACTTTAATCAATGGCTCTAACACAATGTGTCTGATTTACTAACGGAGTAACACATATTAGTTGAATTTTCACTTACCTTGGTGAATATGGTGAAAATTTACTTTGCAAAGTATATCCACTCATGTGTAAGGTAGATTTAAAAAATAATTATTTACCTTCACACGATTGTATGATAGAAGTCAGCACACCTTCTAGAAGACATTTAAAAAGGGGCCATAGTGCAGCAGTATAGTTAAAATCCAATGTTTAAATACAAAAACCTACTTACAAACAAATGCTTGGTAAAGACACATGTAAACCTCAGTTAAGATGGCCACCATAGCACTTCCGGTGCTTCTTAACTGAGGTTTACATGTGTTTTACAGATAGATGGGAGAATCCTAGCATTGAAGAATGGAGGACTGTGAGGAGTATTGATGCTATAACTTTTTTTATAAAAGGAGCGCTTACTGAAAAACATTTTGGTAATGTGCATGGTGTGACCACAAGTTGATTAGTTGGTTGGAGACACTGTTTCACAATGGTTATGGCACTTAATTATGTGTGTTAGTGTGAGTAGTATGACAATATTTGCGCAGTTTATAATTTAAGTGGTATTACAATATAGATTTCATTTTTACTTCTTGGATGTTTTATGCGTTGATTTGGATACAAGAGCAAGGAATTCCCACCAGAAAGGATTCATTGATGCCACAATGATAATCTTACATTGTGTAAGGTATATTGAGTGAGGATTCACCAATATCTGCACAGTAGGAATGAGCCAAACACCCCCAGTTCGGTTCGCACCAGAACATGCGAACAGGCAAAAAATTTGTTCGAACACGCAAACACTGTTAAAGTCTATGGGACACGAACATGAAAAATCAATAGGTGCTCATTTTAAAGGTTAATATGCAAGTTATTGGCATAAAAAGTGTTTGGGGACCCGGGTCCTGCCCCAGGGGACATGTATCAATGCAAAAAAAAGTATTAAAAACTGAAGTTTTTTCGGAAGCAGTGATTTTAATGATGCTTAATGCTTAAGTGAAACAATAAAAGTGAAATATTCCTTTAATTTTCATACCTGGCGGGTGTGTATAGTATGTTTGTAAAGTAGCGCATGTTTCCCGTGCTTAGAACTGTCCCTGCACAAAATGTCATTTCAAAAGGAAAAAAAGTAATTTAAAACTACTCGCGGCTATTCATGAATTGTCGGGTCCCGGCATTACAGATCAAAGTCATTGAAAAAAACGGCAGGGGTTCCCCCCCAGTCCATTACCAGGCCCTTTGAGTCTGGTATGAATATAAAGGGGAACCCCGCACCAAAAAAAAAATGGCGTGGGGTCTCCTCAAAAATCCATACCAGACCCTTGTCGTAGCACGCAACCTGGCAGGCCGCAGGAAAAGAAGGGGGGGCGAGAGCGCCCCCCCTCCTGAACCGTACCAGGCCACATGCCCTCAACATGGGGAAGATGTCCCCATGTTGATGGGGACAAGGGCCTCATCCCCACAACCCTTGTCCGGTGGTTGTGGGGGTCTGCGGACGAGGGACTTATCGGAATCTGGAAGCCCCCTTTAACAAAGGGGACCCCCAGATTCCAGCCCCCCTATATGAATTGGTAACGGGGTACATTGTACCCCTACCATTTCACAAAATAAAGTGTCAAAAATGTTAAAAACCACACAGACACAGTTGGGATACGTCCTTTATTAAAAATAAAACAATCAAAAATCAAAAAAACATTTAATCGATGTAATCCAGTCTTTCCAGCGTTGTAATGCATTCTCGATTTCCTGCGGTGATCAATTCTCAAGCGATGCTCCAGTCTCCACTCCAAACGAAACCCCCATGACGCGTAAGAGGGGGCGGGGGGGTCACTCATCCCCTCTTACATGTCATGGGGGTTTCGTGTGGAGTGGAGACTGGAGTATCGCTGGAGAATGGATCACTGCGGGACATCGAGAATGCATTATAACGCTGGACAGACTGGATTACATCGATCCCAACTGTGTCTGTGTGGTTTTTAAAATTTTTGACACTTTCTTTTGTGAAATGGTAGGGGTACAATGTACCCCATTACCAATTGACATGGGGGTCCCCTTTGTTAAAGGGGGCTTTCAGATACCAATAAGCCCCTCCCCCGCAGACCCCCACAACCACCGGGCAAGGCTTGTGGGGATGAGGCCCTTGTCCCCATCAACATGGGGACATCCTCCCCATGTTGAGGGCATGTGGCCTGATACGGTTCAGGAGGGGGGCACTCTCTCGTCCCCCCTCTTTTCCTGTGGCCTGCCAGGATAAGGGTCTGGTATGGATTTTTGGGGGGACCCCACGCCATTATTTTTAAAATTTTGGTGTGGGGTTAAAAAATTAAAATAATAAAAATGCCATAAATCAATAACCTATTTTGTAGGCGCTATAACTTTTTCGCAAACCAATCAATATATGCTTATTGCGATTTTTTTTACCAAAAATATGTAGAAGAATACATATCGGCCTAAACTGAGGAAATAATTTTGTTTTTGTTTTTTTTTAAATTGGGATATTTATTATAGCAAAAAGTAAACAATATTGTGCTTTTTTCAAAATTGTCGCTCTTTTTTTGATCAAATACTAATTCATATGGGTACATATGGATACAGTGTTGCATGACCGCGCAATTGTCATTCAAAATGTTACAGTGCTGAAAGCTCAAAATTGGCCTGGGCAGGATGGGGGTGAAAATGCCCTGTATTGAAGTGGTTAAGCTATTTTCAATATTACACTATGTGATATACTTCCTTTTTTGAAAATTCTGATATCCATTTGGAGAAAGGGGAGGAAGAAAGAATTCTGGAGGGGAGATAGTAACACAAAAGAAGAGCTGCATTGGAGTTTTACGGAAAGGCTTTTTTTTTATAAACATGTGGGTAAGGGTATATACTGTATATAATAACTCATCTTCTGATCCAGCCAAATACATTTTATGATTTTTATGTAAGCACAATACAGTACAAATGCATTGTTGATCCACCAATAGGCAACACAGTGGTGTAGTGTTTAGCACTTTCACCTAGCAGCAAAAATGATTGCTGGTTTAAATCCCGACCATGACACCATCTGCCTGGAGTTTTCATGTTCTCCCTGTGCCTGTGTGTGTTTACTCTGGTTTTCTCCCACAATTTAAAGACATGCTGGTAGGTTAATTGGATCCTGTCTAAAAAATTAAATAAAAATTGGCACTAATCTAGGTATGAATGTGTGTTAGGGACCTTAGGTTGTAAGCTCCTTGTGGGCAGGGACTGATGTGAATGTACAATATATATGTAAAGCGCTGCCTAAATTGACAGCGCTATATAAGTATCTGAAATAAAATAAATAAACTGGTTTAGACATACAGTGCTACACTATATGGCATTTATTTTTTTCAAGATTATTCACCGTCTTGTTTGAAGCACTACCAGGGATCCATAACCAGGGAGGACGGTGTTGGAGTCTTTGGTCTACATTGGACTTGGAAAGATTGAGAACTTTTTGGAAAGACATTTATATGGACTGGGACATTTAGGACTGTCATTAGTGAGAGCTGATTTTTATGTTTAGAATAAAAAATAAATAAAAAATAATTGTAAAAAAATGTAAAAAAAGTATGTAAAAAAAATTGTAAAAAATTAGCGAAAAAAAATCAAGGGTTCATTCACACAGGTTCTCTGGCCCATACAGTGTGAATGAGCAGTTTGTTTTCAGGGCTGGAGCCGCCTGTTGAACTATATGAAGACAGCAGGTCCTAGTTTCACAGGTGAGCGGGTGTGCGTGAGTGGCCCAAAAAACACACTGTCAGTGCTTAGGGACCATACCCCTGCATCTACACGACTATTAAATTAGGACCTGCAGCTGTGTTCATACAACTGATGTGTCCCCATAGCGTAACATAGGCCGCTTGCATACAGCTAAAGGCACATTAAAAAAAAAAAACGGATTCACACTGTACAGGACACAGCACCTATGTGAATGAGCCTCAAGACCTAATTTACACAAGGGGCTTTATTTATTAATACAATACAGTTTTTTCTTTTAGATTTAGCGGGAACTTTGTCATTTATGTTGTGTTTTTGTCTGCTAATAATAATTTTAGCATATTTTTTGTGAAAATATTGTTTTGATATTTTTTGGTGGGGGTGGTGGGCCCTGTCGAGTAGGCTGTATTTGGCCCCATGATTTCTAACAGCAGCCCTGGCCAGGATAATATTCAGCGGTGCTGGTGTCTTTATGGGTTGTCATAATTAGCAGTGACTACAACAGTCCAGGAGTGGGTCAGATTCTAACATCTCTGAAAGACTATGTTTTGCTGTGCTGCTTTGAAAGGTATGGCTGAGCACCACTGGTAGTCCAGACTAGATCATTATATGTGCTCCAAACAGAAGCAAGGCAGGATTGGGATAAATTCAAGCTGGGAAAGACAGCTAAATGAACCACTTAAGCCCCAGACCAATATGCAGCTAAAGTACCAGGCCCCTTTTTGCGATTCGGCACTGCGTCGCTTTAACTGACAATTGCACGGTCGTGCGACGTGGCTCCCAAACAAAATTGGCGTTTTTTTCCCACAAATAGAGCTTTCCTTTAGTGGTATTTGATCACCTCTGCGGTTTTTATTCTTTGCGCTATAAACTAAAAGAGAGCGACAATTTTGAAAAAAATTCAATATTTTTTACTTTTTGCTATAATAAATACCCCCCAAAAATATATAAAAAAAACATTTTTTTCCTCAGTTTAGGCCGATATGTATTCTTCTACATATTTTTGGTAAAAAAAATTGCAATTGGCGTTTATTGATTGGTTTGCGCAAAAGTTATAGCGTTTACAAAATAGGGGGTTGTTTTATGGCATTTTTATAAAAAAAAATTTTTTTACTAGTTATGGCGGCGATCAGCGATTTTTTTCATGACTGCAACATTATGGCGGACACATCGGACACTTTTGACACATTTTTGGGACCATTGTCATTTTCACAGCGATCAGTGCTATAAAAATGCACTCGTTACTGTAAAAATGACACTGGCAGTGAAGGGGTTAACCACTAGGGGGTATTGTAGGGGTTAAGTGTACCCTAAGAAGTGATTCTTACTGTAGGGGGGCGTGGCTACAGGTTACACGTCACTGATTGTCTGTTCCGATGACAAGGAACAGACGATCACTGACCTGCCACAGAGAAGAACGGGGAAAGGTTTGTTTACGCTCACCTCTCCCCGTTCTTCAGCTCTGTGACCCGATCGCGGGACACCGGCGGCGATCAGGTCCACGGGTCCGGCGGGCGCGGTCACGGAGCTCAGGACCGGGTCGCAAACGCGACACGCCAGTGGCACGCGACCCACGGCTGGGCTCTTAAAGGGCAACGTACCTGTACGTTGATGTGCCCAGCCGTGCCATTCTGCCGACGTATATCGGCGTGAGGCGGTCCTTAAGTGGTTAAACCAGTCCTACTTTACACATTCTCTTTCTTTTTCACACAGTAAATAGGAAGCAACATTTAAAAAAAAAAAAAAACATTATTATAATGATTTTGCTTACTGTGTAATCAAACACAAGTATTCATATTATAGCCCACATTACACCAAATGCTTAACAATAACACACAGCACAGCAAAAATAACACCTTTTCCGGAAGGAAGGCAAAATAATTTGAACTGATGTTTATATGGCACCATACTATCTAATAGTGAGATTTTTTACAAACATGGAGATAAGAAAATAGATGGAAAATATATAGACGTCTTGCTAAGGTTCAGGCAGAAAAAGCTTTTATATTATTATGGGATCAACACAGCATAGCTATTTGTAATTTTATTGGTAGTCTAAATTTGTAAGGAGATGGCATGGAGTACTTTTCTTGCAATTGAGATGAAGCAAACTGATTACACTGTAGAGGGACATGAAATATCAATTTGTCCCAGTTATTACCCTACCAGCACGTATTTTAGGCTAGCTGTCTCAAACAGTTCAAAAGAAAATTAATTTATTATGTTTTCTTCCAGGGACCCATATTTTACATGTACACATTGGTAACTCAGAAAATCTAGCACATATTCAGTAGATTGTATCACTATTATCCGATGTATGTCTGAAAGTGGTATAGTAGATTTTAAGTGAAATATGCACTGCAGTAAGACTAGTCATCCTATAAACTAGTAGAGGCAACATTTAGAAATGTAGATTTCTCTGTTGATGTGGTAAGCCAAATATTACCGTATTTTTTGCTCCATAAGACGCACCTGACCATAAGACGCACCTAGGTTTTAGAGGAGGAAAACAAGAAAAAAAAATATTCTGAACCAAATGGTGTACTAAAATATTTAATATTATACTACTACTATAGGTGGGTGGTGGACACACAGCAGTACCACCCCCTATCAAATCAGTTCATCTACACTATACCTGGGTGGTGGTGGTGGACACAGCAACCTCCCCCCCTTCCCAGATCAGCTCAGGGTGGCAGGGCAGACACAAACACCCCTTCAGCTTCTTCTATCACAATAGCTCAGGTGACTGGGCAGTGGATACCATGCCAGCCCACACCTCTCACCCCCTTATCACCAGATCACCTCAGGCAGTGGAGGACACTGCCATTACAATGCACAACCCCCTCTGGCTGACTGGCTGGCTCTCAGCCTCAGATGCACCCGGGCAGCAGCTGGGAAGGAGGACTGGGCACATAATTTGCAGCAGCAGTGGCCGGTGGAAAGAGGCAGGAAGTGAGACTGGACCAGACCACGGCGCCGGGGGTGTTCCGGCTGAAAAAAAAAAACATCCAGGGCTCTTGCTGCTTTCGGGATGGTGTCACATCTGGCAGGTGTCAACTGACCTGGGTGCGGAGCACACCACTATAGCAATGCCACTGACACCCCCCATGTTTTATCACCTGGGGCAGACCGCCTCCCCCTGCTCACCCTTGGTATGCCCCAGCAAGGATCTGCCTCACATCCTGTCCTCACTACTCCACAGAGAAGCTAAGCGCTGATATTCTGACACGGCGGCGGTGGTGGTGGGGGGGGGGCGGAGCCTGCTCAGTATTCACTCCATAAGATGCAGGGACATTTTCCCCCATTTTTTGAGGGGGGAAAGTGCGTCTTATGGTGCGAAAAATATGGTATATATTTTGGAAAAAATGTTTGTATAAAGTTACCAATACATCATTTGAAGTTAGATAATAAAATAGGTGATTTGGTTGCAATCTGAAACAAACTAGTAATTTCTAAAGAAAATTACAAAGCGGGTTGCATTAGTTTGAAAATTATTTAGAGTGGAAAAAATTATTATTTTTTGCTGTACTGCTAACTAGTGGTTTACAAGTTATAGAAACCTGCCCAATACATTTTGAACAGAGTGCAAAACGTATTTTTGAGGTGTCTGTTCTTCACTGCTTGAATGATTGAAAGCCTTTGTGTGTGCGGTTCCATTGACATTCCACACCCCATGACAAACATTTTAGGGTTAATGTGTTGAAATTTTAATGTTAGTATGTCATTATCACACATGACATAAGTGTTTATCTTACAACAGCCTGTGATTTTGTCAGTAACAACACTAAATGTGGAGTGTGCTGTATTGTATTACATCTTTAGCCAAAAATCTAAAAATACAATTAGAAATATGACTAACACAAAAGACTGTGTGTAGAGCAAAAAAACAGAAAAATCCATTAACGGTACATTCATAGAAAATTAGATTGTGAAATGTATACAAGACACATGGCTAACTGCAAAAAATCTTATTTTTTTTGATTTTCCAGGTCCCCCTACACACATTACAATGATCGTAAGTCTCGAATGTACATAGGTAGAGCCTATGAATGTAAAACATAACACACATTTGTACCTTTTCTTAGGACAGGGAAGACACTGGGCACACTACCTTGTGCTTTACAGACAGAGCTCACTTAAGTGCTAAGTTCCTTTCACGCTTTAATTTCCGTCCTACCCACAAAATATCCAGTTGGGATCTGTTGAAACAAATTTAACTTTACTCCAGGCAATATGATCCCAAAAGAGTCTCACTACTCCATTGTCCAAATTTACCAGGGTTCTGTTAGAATGTGTAGTTCACATGGAGAATCAAAGTGTGTCCTAATGCTATTCTATACCTCTATTTTTCTTATTGCCTCTTGTCTGAGCCACCATAAAAAAACAGTAAAGCTGACTAGTCTCTTTTTTTTTTTCTGTACTACTAATCACAACTCATGTCCCCCATGTCTCTGTATTGCAGTCCACAGAATGCCCCATTGATGTTTTAGTCTGCTCTACTACAAGTTCTAGCGTTCCCCACTGGCATATATTTCCACCTCTCTATACTACTACAAGTCCAATGTACTCAATTGATGTATCCCATGTTCCTGTAAAATTACAGGTCCCAGCATGCTCTCCTACTCTCATTCATGGAACCCAGAGGAAAGTCTTAACAAGCCCCACTTGAATCTTCTATGTCTCTGAACAACTAAAAGATCCAGCATTGCATATCAGTCTTGCTTTTTGTATGTGAGTGCAATTTCAATCAAACTCCACAGGTTCCCCTCCATGTTCTGTAGAATTGCTACTCCTTTTAATCTGAAACAAACTCCCTAGCACGCCTTACATAGTTCTCTGTCTGGTTAGTACTGTATGTCCTAGCATTCTAGGGCCCATACACACTGGACATTTTTACAGGTGTTTCTAGGGGTTTTAGGCATTTTTTTTCCTGCTTTAAACGCCCCTCCATGTTAGCCTATAGGGGTTATTTACTAAAGGCAAATCCACTTTGCACTACAAGTGCAATTGGAAGTGCAGTCGCTGTAGATCCAAGGGGAACATGCAAGGAAAATAAAAAACAACATTTTAGCTTGCACATGATTGGAGGATAAAATCAGCAGAGCTTCTCTTAATTTTAGATCTACCCCTCAGATTTACAGCGACTGCACTTCCAAGTGCACTTGCAGTGCAAAGTGGATTTGCCTTTCGTTCATCTCCAACGATGTCCACGAATGTCTAAGCTGCCCGGGACACTCCTCCTGATTGGCTGAGACACAGCAGTGACGACATTGGCTCCTGCAGCTGTCATTCAAAGTCAGTCAGCCAAACAGGGGAAACAGGGGACTCCGGGCCTGAAAGGATACACAGAGCCCTGACTCAACACGGCTGCCCCCATAGAAAGCTGCTGGCTGAGGGGGCACTCGATAGGAGGGAGGGGCCAGCAGCAGCAAGAGGGATCTGAGAAGAGGATGATCCGGGCTACTCTGTGCAAAACCAACTACACAGAGGAGGAAAGTATAACATGTTTCTTATTTTAAAAAAAAGAGACTTTACAATCACTTTAAAGCGGTTGTATAGTCCATTTTGGTACTTTTACCTACAGGTAAGCCTTACCTGTAGGTAAAAAAAAATATCTCCTAAACCTTTACGGTTTAGGAGATATTCCCCTCGCAATTAGCCGCTGACTGAAGCGGCGCATTCGCACAGGGGATTCTCGGCTGAAAGCCCGGCAGACGCCGGACCTTGCCGGAAAGAAGTCTCCCATGCGCATGCGTGGGAGTGACGACATCGCGGCTCCAGCCACTCACAGCGCTGGAGCCGCGATACCCAGAAGACACGACGAGGCAACACGTCAGCTACCTCGGCGTGGACCAGGTGAGTTACCGACGCCTCGTTCGAAGGTAAGTTTTTCATAATGAGCTAGTATGCAGTGCCTTTAGCCTTACAGGTGACAAAAAATAAACATTTTTTGGGGGACTATACAACCGCTTTAAATAAATGTCCTGTGTGCACGAGGCCTAAATCCTGGCACTAATGGCTATATTACACAAGTTCCCTAGAACACATAGAGGGAGTAAATTTCCACAGCAAGCACATATACAGCAATAAAAACCAGAAAATTTTATGGCCCATTCACACTACAGCAGTGTATTCCTGTGTATTGCATCAAGGCAGTCCATTTAAAAGTAATGGACTGCTAATGCACCTAGATACTGTATGTTTTGCCAGGCACTACACTGCAATGCACATCCATCAGCAAAGGTGCATTAGGGTGACATCCTTAAAGGGTAAGTTCACCTTTGTACACTTTTTTTTTCTAAATTCCAGCTCCCCTATGCACCAATATAGCATTCATGTACTTTTTTTGCAAAAATATCAAAGCCTTCCATTAAATCTAGAGTCACTTACTATACTTGTTCTAATCTACGTTTCCAGACATTTTCATTAGCTACATAGTTACATAGTTACATAGTTACATAGTTAGTCAGGTTGAAAAAAGACAAAGTCCATCCAGTTCAACCATAAAAAAAAGAACTAAAATAAAAAAAAAATATCGTGCACTCCCATATACCCAATTCTATACCCACAGTTGATCCAGAGGAAGGCAAAAAAAAAACAGCAGAGCATGATCCAATTTGCTACAGCAGGGGAAAAAATTCCTTCCTGATCCCCCGAGAGGCAATCGGATTTACCCTGGATCAACTTTACCAAGAACTGTTAGTACTCAGTTATATTATGTACATTTAGGAAAGTATCCAGGCCTTTCTTAAAGCAATCTACTGAGCTGGCCAGAACCACCTCTGCAGGGAGTCTGTTCTACATTTTCACAGCTCTTACTGTGAAGAAACCTTTCCGCATTTGGAGATGAAATCTTTTTTCTTCTAGACGTAAAGAGTGCCCCCTTGTTCTCTGTGTTGACCGTAAAGTGAATAACTCATCACCAAGTTCACTATATGGACCCCTTATATATTTGTACATGTTAATCATATCCCCCCTTATTCTCCTCTTCTCAAGAGTGAATAAATTCAGTTCCTCTAATCTTTCTTCATAGCTGAGCTCCTCCATGCCTCTTATCAGTTTGGTTGCCCTTCTCTGCACTTTCTCCAGTTCCCCGATATGCTTTTTGAGAACTGGTGCCCAAAACTGAACTGCGTATTCCAGATGAGGCCTTACTAATGATTTGTACAGGGGCAAAATGATATCTCTCTCTCTGGAGTCCATACCTCTCTTAATACAAGAAAGGACTTTGCTCGCCTTGGAAACCACAGCTTGGCATTGCATGCCATTATTGAGCTTATGATCAACCAAAACCCCCAGATCCTTCTCCACTACGGATCCCCCCAGTTGTATTCCCCCTAGTATGTATGATGCATTCATATTCTTAGCCCCCAAGTGCATAACTTTACATTTATCAACATTAAACCTCATCTGCCACATAGTCGCCCAATTAGACAGGGCATCGAGGTCGGCTTGTAAATTGGAGACATCTTGTAAGGACGTTATTCCACTGCATAGCTTGGTGTCATCTGCAAAGACAGAAATGTTACTTTTGATCTCAGACCCAATATCATTTATAAAGATATTAAAAAGTAAGGGTCCCAGCACTGAACCTTGGGGTACACCACTGATAACCTTAGACCATTCAGAGTAAGAATCATTAACTACTACTCTCTGAATTCTGTCTTTTAGCCAGTTTTCTATCCATTTACAAACTGATATTTCCAATCCTGTAGACTTTACCTTACACATGAGCCGTGTGTGGGGAACTGTATCAAACGCTTTTGCAAAATCCAAGTATACCACGTCCACAGCCACGCCTCTGTCCAAGGTTTTACTTACCTCTTCATAAAAAGAAATCAGGTTTGTCTGACAACTTCTGTCTTTCATGAATCCATGCTGTCTGTTGCTTAAATAGTTTTTTTCCAGCAAGAACTCATCTATGTGGTCTTTTATTAATCTCTCCAGTATCTTCCCAACTATGGAAGTTAAACTAACAGGTCTATAGTTACTTGGTAAAGACTTTGTTCCCTTTTTAAATATAGGCACCACATTGGCCCTGCGCCAATCCAGTGGTACTATTCCTGTCATTAATGAGTCCCTAAAAATGAGATACAATGGCTTTGAAATTACAGAGCTCAATTCTTTTAGGATCCGTGGGTGTATGCCATCTGGTCCAGGTGCTTTATCCACCTTTATTCTGTCTAAATATTTCTGGACCATATCACTTTTGAGCCATTGTGGATTTGAGGCTGTGTCACAACCCCCCCATTATGGACATGAGCTCCCCCATGCTCCATTGTATACACAGAGCTGAAGAAAGTATTTAATAAATTAGCTTTCTCTTTGTCCCCAGTCACCCACTCTAGATTATTTTGTAAAGGGCCTACATGCTCAGACTTGACCTTTTTACTATTAATATATTTGAAGAATTTTTGGGGGTTTGTCCTACTATCTTTTGCAATCTGTCGTTCGTTTTGAATTTTTGCATCCTTGATTTCCTTTTTACATATCCTGTTATATTCTTTGTAACATTTAAACGACACTAGTGTTCCTTCATTTTTATATTTTTTAAAAGCGCTTTTCTTATTGTTTATAGCTTTTTTAACTTTAACTGTGAGCCACATAGGTTTTATTTTTAGCCTTTTAAACTTATTGCCCATGGGAATATACTTTGCAGTGAGTTCACAAACAGTCTTTTTGAAGAATTCCCATTTCTGTTCTGTGCCCATTGATGCCAATATTCTCTCCCAGTCTAAGTCCTGGAGAGCAGCCCTCATCCTTGGAAAATTTGCTTTATTGAAATTAAGTGTTTTTATCCTTCCTGCATGTATTTCTTGCTTACAGCTAACATCAAATGAAATCATGTTATGGTCACTGCTACCCAGGTGTTCCTATATCTGAACATTAGTAATATGCTCTGCATGGTTTGAGATTACCAGGTCCAACAGAGCATCATTCCTAGTTGGGGCCTCAATAAACTGGACCATAAAATTGTCCTGCAATAGGCTTATAAATTTTTGCCCTTTAACTGTCCCAGCAGTGCCATTACTCCAGTCAATTTCTGGGTAGTTAAAATCCCCCATTATTACCACCGTCCCAGCCCTTGCAGCCCTTTCCATCTGTGCAAGGAGCTGAGTCTCCACCTCCTCATTAACATTGGGTGGTCTATAACAAACTCCAATGATTAACTTTGAACTACGCACATCTGTATGCAGTTCCACCCATAATGCTTCAGCCTCATCACACTCTCCATCAACCAGGTCCTCTTTCACACTCGCTTTGAGATCACTTCTCACATAGAGACAGACCCCGCCACCTTTCCTTTTTGCCCTGTCTCTCCGAAAGAGTGCATAGCCAGGAATATTAATAATCCAGTCATGTGAGGATTGAAGCCACGTTTCAGCAATACCGATTACGTCATAGCTCTCCTCATGCACCAGAGCTTCCAACTCACCTATTTTGCTTGGCAGACTTCTGGCATTGGTGAACAAACACTTTAATGTATTACATTTTTCTCTGGTATTTTTCATATAATTTTTAGTAGTACAAATAGCACTATAGTTTCCAATGGCTGTTTGCAACATGGGAACTTTAGCAATGTCTTACTTCCTGATCAGACTTTAAATCATGACACAGGAAGGAGTTGACCAACTGACCTCATTAGCACACACCCTGCATCATCCACCCACCCATTCCCAGGTGCACGTTTTTTAAATGAAATGCAATAAATCAGTGATCACCCTTCTCACCAAATACACAATATACAATCAGATTGCATAGTGTATGGCCATGTTTATACACATAAAAATACTAGTTGCACTTTCAGTGCCATTAATTGTTATGGCACACCAAACACAGAAGCAAACACACATTTTACCATGTGAACAAACGAGAGGCAAATGCTACAACACGCACAGTAAAAAACACACAACCCACAAAACGCCAAAATGTCCCATTAACCACATATAGTGAAGCCAATTTAAATCAACAGGCTGCCCTATGCATGTAACAGGAAAAACAAGACACAAAATGTGTGCTCCCACTATGCTAGGTGTGAATGGGGCATAAAAGTGAAATTGGTACGATAACACAAGAACAATGAGGCGCCATTCACATCTGTGCGTTTTCTTGCATTTCAGAAATAGCACCAAAAATCGCAGTAAAAAATGCACCAAGCTCCACTCTAAAAAAAGTTCTGAAGCTTCTTTGGGGCGATTGCTATGTGTATGGCAGCCCATTTAGGTGGATGGGCTGCCCTGTGTGTGATGAGTGAAAATGCTCCAAAACGCCTCCCCCCACTAAAAAAATGTGGGAATGCGAGTTCCCGCTATGCAGAGTTGTGAACGGGGCTTGACAGCTGAGTGTTTCTGTCCACTCCCTCCTATGTACTTATATAAAGATGGTCATACACTATGCAATCTGATTGTGTATTTAGTGAGAAGGGTGATCACTGATTGATTGCATTTCATTTAAAAAACATGCACCTGGGAATGGGAGGGTGGATGATGCAGGGTGTGTACTAATGAGATCAGCTGGTCAACTCCTTCCTGTGTCATGACCTAAAGTCTGATCAGGAAGAAGACATTACTAATGGAAACATCTGGAAATGTGGAATAGGACAAGAAAAGTAAGTGACTCTAGATTTAATGGAAAGCTTTGATATTTTTGCAAAAAAAGTACATGAATGCTATATTGGTGCATAGGGGAGCTGGAATTTAGAAAAAATAAAAAAGTGTACAAAGGTGAACTTACCCTTTAACCATCTTACGATAAAAGCAACATATGCGGCAGGGGGCAGCAAGTGATGCAGGAGGGGGAAGATGGGACTTTGTGTGAAGCTCAAGATGACAAAATGAATAGATTAGGTGGAAAATATACAATTTAATGATATATAAAAAACATGTTTACATACATTGAAGTCCATGTACACAGAAATGCACCCATAACAAGGTGCCAATTTCTAACCTGGCACTCACTGGTAATAACATGTTTGCAACCATTTAATGTTCACAGTAAATAATAGGGGGCAACCATATTCATAGTTGGATAATTATATTTAAAATAATAACATCTGCACGGTCAATGTTCTTGGGATCCCGATCAGATAAAACATTAAGGACACATATTTTCAGGTGGGTGTGTAACTAGTACACCATATCTAGTAGCTCGATGCGTTTCGCGGCTTCTAACCGCTCTTCAGGAGCAGACATGGTAGGTATCTGCAATTGGAAGATAAATTTAACCACGTCAGTTACGGTTTTTGGGGGAGTTCTACCCATCCTCCCTTAACCTGACATAGTTAACTGATGTGGTTAAATTTATCTTCCCATTGCAGATACCTACCATTTCTGCTCCTGAAGAGCGGTTATAAGCCGCGAAACACGTCGAGCTACTAGATATGGTGTACTAGCTACACACCCACCTGAAAATATGTGTCCTTAATGTTTTATCTGATAGGGAGCCCAAGAACATTGACCGTGTAGATGTTATTATTTTAAATATAATTGTCCAACTATGAATATGGTGGCCCCCTTTAATTAACTGTGAACATTAAATGGTTGCAAACATGTTATTACCAGTGAGTGCCAGGTTAGAAATTGGCGCCTTGTTATGGGTGCATTTCTGTGTATATGGAATTCAATGTATGTAAACATGTTTTTTATATATCATTAAATTGTATATTTTCCACACAAAGTCCCACCTTCTCCCTTCTGCATCACTTGCTGCCCCCTGCCGCATATGTTGCTTTTATCGTCAAATGACAGGGATGGAGGCACATGACTTTACCCAGTCATGGCTTCATTTAAAGTCCCAATTTCCCCAATCCCCTTCTTTTTAGCTTTAACCATCTTAGTACTGGACACTTTCACCTCCTTTTTGCCCAGGCCAATTTTCAGATTTTAGTGCTACCACACGTTGAATGACAATTACTTAACCATGCAACACTGTATCCAAATTAAAAAAATTACATTTTTAAGACAGATAGAGTTTTCTTTTGATGGTATTTAATCACCACTGTGTTTTTTATGTGTTGCTATATAAATGAAAAATACCAAAAATGTTGAAAAAAGAAACATGTTTTTCTTCCCTTTTGTTAGAAATCTTTGCAGATGAATAATCTTTCTTCATACATTTAGACCAAAATGTATTCTGCTACATTTCTTTGGTACAGTATATTATTTAGACTGTGTGAAAGTTATAGAGTCCACAAACTATGGTATATACAGTATATTTGAAAATCAATCATCCTGATGTACTGACTCATTTCATGAAGCCAAGACAGCACAAATACCCCCAAATGACTTATTTTTACAAAGTAAACAGCCAAAGGTATTTAGTAAGAGGCATGGTGAGTTTTTTTAAGTTGTAAATTTCTGTAACAACTTTTTGGAAAATTAAGATTTTTTTTATTTTTTTCACAAAGTTGCCATTTTAACATGTTATGTCTCCCACACAGCATAGGCATCCTTACTGCCCATTCACACAGGGGCAACACGACTTCCAGCGCGATTTTATGAGGCAACTCAGACACGACTTGAGAATGAATCACAGCGCGATTTGGAGCTACTTACAAGGCAACTCCAAGTTGCCTGCAGGACAGGAGACATTCCAGTGGCCAATCAAACAAGAATCAGCTCTGTGGGAGGGAGGGGGGAGGGAGAGGTTTGCCTGAGAAATGTATGTTTTCTTCCTGGAGAGTTGCTCCTATTAAGACAGTGAGAGGCGACTCCCATTGAAATGAATGGTTACAGGTCGCCTAGGAGTCGGATTGAATTAGTACAGGGACCTTTTTTGAAGTCGGAGTGACTGCAGTAGTGTGCATAAGGACGGCTCCATTAACTTACATTGATTTCTTCAGCCAGTGCGACCTGAGGCGACTAGGGGCGACCTGGGGCGATTTGGAGTCGGATCCAAAGACGCCCCTGTGTGAATGGGCTCTTACAATTACACTCAAAACACATTCTGCTATACCTCCCGATTATGGGCTACCACATGTGTGCGAATTTTTCACAGCCTAGAAGCATAGAGAGGCCCCAAATCCAAGGAGCACCTTTTGGCTTTCAGGAAACATAAATTATGCATCTAAATTCCTGACTATCTAACACATTTTTGAAAGCCCTGGAGCATCAGGACAATGGGAACACCCACAAAATGACCCCATTTGGAAAGCAAGCACTCCAAGGTATTTTCTGAAAGGCTATAATGAGTATTTTGAAAATACTGAAGTCTTTTTTATATATTTTTTTATCTATTTTGCATGCTTTCTAAATAAAGTCTATTTGGCGATTTCACACTATATCAGCCTTGTGCTGTACTTCTTTCTATTTTGGGAACTTTAAACGGAGGAACACTCATCAGCGAAGACCAAACTGAGAATCCTAACTAACCCAGTGAAGGTTTATTCACACAAGTGCTTTCTGAGTTCTCTTCACAGAGAGTTACCGTATGTACTCGAGTATAAGCTGACCCGAATATAAGCCGAGGCACCTAATTTTACCACAAAAAACTGGGAAAACGTATTTACTCGAGTATAAGCCTAGGGTGTGCCTCACTTTGCCTCACTGTGTCCATGCCTCACTTTGCCCATGACTAGACTGATGTTTAACATGGGAGTCTATGGAAGGGGTGCCCGTATTTGAAAAATCGATGCTCCCTGGCCGTAGGTTCCCCAGACAAAAAGATTTGCACACATATAGAGGAGAAATGAGGCTACATGTTTGGCAAGTTTCGGGTCCAGGGGACCTACGACTGGCCGGTACCGGGTCCGCAAATTCACTGGAGAAATTACCGTTTAACATGTGAGTCTATGGAAGGGAAGCCCGGGTTTGAAAAATCGGTGCTCCCCGGCCGTAGGTCCCCTGGACAAGAAACTTTGAACACTTGTAGCGGAAGAGTGGGGCTACATGTGTGTCAAGTTTGGGGTCCAGGGAACCTACGGTTGGCCGGTACTGGCTCCCCAAAATCCGGTAGATCAGGCGCAAAAAGGTGACTCGAGTATAAGCCGAGGGGGGCATTTTCAGCATAAAAAATGTGCTGAAAAACTCGGCTTATACTAGAGTATATACGGTACGTTGGCTTTGGTAAGCATACTCAAATGTGGGAGTTTGAAGGACACGTGGTGTTCTCCTTACATTTGGAGTGCAGATTAGAGGTCTACAGATTATTGCTTGCATTGCTGTTTCCTGGAATCTACCTTAAATTACTTAAATTTGTGTCAGACTTCTTTGCACAAACTTTATATATTAATTATTTTTTGAAACCTTAATTTTTCATTTTTCATGTCAGTTGTTTAAGGATATTTTCACTATCATTTGTGCTAATCACTAGTTTCACATTTTCAAATAATTTTCATTGGGTTTAGCGTGGCATGTTACTATGATTATTAATGATTAGTGACAGTGAGAGTAGGCGGTAGTGCTTAGTAACACTGACTGGTGCAGTGGTTATTAGGGACACTGTGAATAGAATGTGGTGATTAACCAGTTCAATACCAGGCACTTTCCCCCCTTCCTGCCTGAGCCAATTTTCAGCACTGTCACTTTTTAAATGACAATTGTGTGGTCATGCTACACTGTACCCAAACAACATTTTTTGAATTTTGTTCCCACAAATAGAGCTTTCCTTTGGTGGTATTTGATCACCTCTGCCGTTTTTATTTTTTGCTAAACAAATAAAAAAATAGTTTTTTTTGTTTCTGCTAAAAAATTCTGAAAATAAGTAAGTTTTCTCCTTCACTGGTGGGCACTGATGAGGCTGCACTAACAAGCACTGATAAGATGGCACGAATGAGGCAGTTCCAATGAGATGGCACTGACGATGGGCACTGATAGGCTGCACTGATAGGTGGTACTGATTTGCAGCACCGATGGGCATTAATAGGCGGCACTGGGACACTGATGGACACTGGTGGGCACTGATGAGGCTACACTAACAAGTACTGATAAGGCGTCATGGATGAGGTGTCACCAATGAGGTGGCACTGGTGGACACTGAAGATGGGCACTGATAGGCGGCACTTATGGGCACTGATAGGTGGCACTGATATGCAGCACTGATGGGCACTGATAGGTGGCTCTGATGGGCACTAATAGGTGGCACTGGTGGGCACTGATGGGCACTGAAAGGTTGCACTGATGGGTACTTATGGGTGGCACTGATAGGCAGCACTGATGGACAATGGGCACTGATAGGCAGCACTGATGGGCACTAATAGGTGGCACTGGTGGGCACTGATAGGCTGCTCTGATGGGTACTTATGGGTGGCACTGATAGGCAGCACTGATGGGTGGCACTGATAGGTATCACTGATGGTACTGGCAGGCATTGCTGATGGGCACTGATTTTCATCTGCCTGGGCACTGATTGGTATCTGCCTGGGCACTGATTGGCATATGCCTGGTGGTCCAGGGTGGCATTCCTGGTGGGCGTCCTTTGTGGGCATCTCTGGTGGTCCTGGCAGCATCCCTGGTGGTCCTGGGTGGGCATAGGAGCAGGGGGGCTGCGCTGATAAACAATCATCACAGACCCCCCTGTCAGCAGAGCTGCCGATTAGCTCTCCTTTACTCGCGACTGTCAGACACGAGTGAGGAAAAGCCGATAGACGGCTCTTCCTGTTTACACTGTGATCACCCATGATTAGACACGGCTGATCACGTGGTAAAGAGCCTCCGTAAGAGGCTCTTTACCGAGATCAGTGTTGCGGTTTGTCAGACTGACATACCGCACCACTGATAGATGCACTGCGGCCCCCAGGGCGCGCGATCGTGGCTTATCCTGCTAGACATCATATGACGTCCAGTCAGGATAACTGAACCACCGCCCGGCCGTCATTTTGCTATAGGCCGTGCGGTAAGTGGTCAAGAGGACTGTGAATGGGTTGCAGTGATTAGTGACAATGTAAGTGGGTGGCGGTGACTAGGGACACTGAGTGGGTGGCGGTGACTAGGGATACTGTGAGTGAACTGTGGTGATTAGGGACACTTTGAGTGATTTGCAGAGATAAGGGACACTGTGGGGTTGATTTACTAAAGGCAAATATACTGTGCACTACAAGTGCACTTGCTACAGAGCTTATTAAATGAGGTAAAGCTTCACTTTGCAAAGAAAACCCAATGACATGCACATGGTTGGATGACAGAAATCAACAGAGCTTCCCCTCATTTAAGAGCTTCCCTTCAGATCTAAAGGAACTGCACTTTCAGTGCACAGTATATTTGCCTTAAGTAAATCGACCTCTCAAGTGGGTGGTGGTGATTAGGGATCCTGACTGGTGGCACATAAAGTGATACTAGAGCAGCCAGCCATTGTATCTGATCACCACCACAGTGTTTTTTTTACAATGCTTTTTTTTTCATGTTGTCACCAGAGCAGTGCAATGTCACCATGAGGACAATGTACTACTCTGGTTAAGTGATCAGGGGTTTTATTTTATTTCTTTTTAACACTGTTTATTACATTGATGATCATTGTAGAAGCAATTAGTAACACTGTTCAAAGGTTTCATTCATGAAACCTTTTCTTTACTACTATGATGCTGTGATTGGTCACAACTATCACATAGCACAGGGCCACTGTTGTTGGCCCTGGTACTATGTGATTGTCGTGACTAATCACAGAAATCACACAGTAGTAAGCAAGACATCACGAATTACAGCCCTGTTTACTACTGTAACTGTAACTGTGATTGCTGTGATTGGTCACAATGATTACATGGTATCAGGGCTGCGCACAGGGGCCCAGCAACATGATCAGTGATCTACTGTGTCCTGTGGACACAGTGACCACAAATTGCAGTGCCGTATACCCCAGGGGGCGCATGGTGCACGCTTCTGGGAGGACGTATGGGTACAACCTCCTGGAACTATAACGAATCCGCCCAGCCATTTACAGGCAGAAAGTAGTTAACAAATGGCAACACATTGTGCCAATGCATGTAATGTGCTTCGTTATGTGTGACTGCAATGCAAAGTGTGACTGACTGGGCCCTTGGGCTACAGATACTCTTTAAAGTGGTTGCACAGCTTTGTTTTTTTTTGTTTTTTTTACATAACAAACATGTCATACTTACCTCCACTGTGCAGCTCGTTTTGCACAGTGTGGCCCCAAACCACAACTTCTGGGGTCCCCCGACGGCTCTCACGGCTCCTCCACTTATCAGGTAACCCCCTAGGAAAAGCGCTCTCCTGGGAGGTTATTATGATGTGCTTCTAGTGATGTCTTGGGGATGAATGTCATGTTGAATAAGGTTGCTTTAAGGCAGAATGTTTAAAATAGGAATGATAACATTAACGACCATTTCTTTATAAATCAAAATATATGTATCAAGTTTCTTAAGTAGTGTAGTGCATTAAATATATAAAGCCATGTCCTGTTGTACAATATGTACATTACAAAGACATTACTTTGGGGGTATATTTTAATGACTTTATACATTTAGCGAAGTAACATTTTGTTGTTTTGTTCTCTGACTCTTTAAGACAGTACATTAGGTTTCAGCGTGTTCAAAATATAATAAAATACATTTGGAAACAAAACACTGGATGTCTGTGTGTATTTTTACATTAAGAGACCTTTTCAAGTACTTGCCAGAAAATATTTTTTTTTTTACATTTAATGGATTCTAAGATTAAAATGCAGATATATTCAAGTTTTTCTATACACCTTCAAACATGATGTCACGCTTATTAAAATGTTTATGGTGTATTTTTAAATTGGAGTTCAATGGATTTATTTACATTAAAAAAAACATTTTGAATGTCTGTACATGCCATGGATTTATACATCTATATCATATGCAATATAACTCCAATTTTATCATTATATGTTTCAGTTAGAATGAGATGACATTATGCTTATTATACTTTATCTGCGTGACATATTTTAAGGGAAAAAGATTTTGTCTGTAGCCTAAAGCAAATTCAAAATTCTTATGGTATCTAGTGATCTCCATTTATGCCATGTGTTTTCTTCCCAATACCATGGGCAGGGCCAAACCACATGCTGTTGTTTGTCAGATGCAGTTGGTCCTGAAAGACAATTTTTGAGCTTCAATGCAGGGTATTTTCTGACCTTTAGGCTGCTACTTTAGATAGTCATGACCCTGAGGAGAACCAGTCAACAAAACAGACAGACAAGAGGATGTGATTTGTAAGCATCTCTAGATGTGCTCATATCACCTTCAACCCTGAGGTCAGTCTGCAAATGACAGCATGCTGCATATACCTGATCAGGCAGCACATTTTCATTAAAATGCTGAGAAGACTTTCCAGAGGCCAGGTTTATGATCAACACATGAAGGTGCTAAGGAAATTGAGAAAGAAAATTAAATTTAGCTCATGAGAAGAAAGTGTGAACCTGGAGTTTACTGTTAAACATAACAGAGAAAATCTGCAGTTTATTGTGTAAGATTATTTATTATTTAAGCTGTTTATTAAGAACCTAATCTAGAATAAAAGACTTAAACAGTTTATAGATTTCTTGTGTCCATTAACCAAATATGATTTTGCATAGTTTTCAGAGCTAATATATAAGCAAATTAGAAAGTGTTGAGTGTTTAAAAAAAAAAAAAAGCTTTTCACTAAACTTTGTTTTTGCTCAATACTGTATCCCTGTATACTTGTGTTTAGGTGAAGGTGACAGTAAAAAGAAGTGAATAATTCAAAGTCTTCTCTGGTGACTGTTTGCCTGATGCACCATTGAAATCTAATTCAATGGGTTTCCAGTGGCTATTCCATTGTAATTTTTTCAGTTTTTTGTCTTCATTAAAAAATATGTAACTACTCCCTAAAGATAGTTGCCTGGTATACTAAGTTGTTGGCCCCTATTTCCTGTACCAGACCAGTGCTTTTGGAGCCTTCTCGCAATTTCACTTGAAATGTGGGCTTCTGATAAGGGAAATGGTACTGTGTCCTTGTCTGTTGGTAGAAAGACTAGTTTGCCAGTTCACCTGAGCATGGGCTAGCACAAAAGGATAGTAAGCAATAAAGAGACCATAAACCATCAGCTAGTTTCCAAATATTTATTTGTTTTGGCAAATTTAAACAATGGCCACGGTGCTATTCAAGGTGTAACCTGATAACATGATAACAATAAACTTTGATGAAAATATGAAGCCAAAATACATCAACACAAAATTACACAATGTCCATCCAGACAATGCTGGACAACTACTCCCCACCGGTGGAGGCCAGAAAGGGAACCTGCTGGCTGAGGCCCCCCCAACACTGTGGCTCTTTCCATTAAATTTTGTAGGCCCATATTAAATATGTCTAATCTGATTTCGAATAAGTTTACTAAATCATTATGGAACAAACCAGGCACAAAATCTTCTAATTCAACGTGGCGAAATGACATGCCACCTGAAGAAACTAAAAAGTTATGAATAGTCCTATTGAGACGTCTCCTAATCCTATCCACATAAAATAGCTTACCAGAGGGGGACCAGATAAGCCAAGGAATCATCTCAGAAAATGCTAAAATGGCATTTGGGAACAAAAGCTTAATAGAATAAAGGTCTCTCTTTATTTCGCATAGTAACTCCCAAGTTTTGATTTTCCCTATATCATTCGCCCCAGCATGAATGATCAAAACTTGTGGTGAGGGCCAAATGCTAGACAAATGAATCAAGTGGTCTCTAAGATTGTGCCATCTTAAACCTCTAATGCCTGACCCAAAAACTATAAATTCATTAATGTCCAGACCTAAATTGGTTGAGTAAGTCCTGGATCTGGCATATTTCTCAGCCCAGAAAACTTAAGAATGCCCTACTATCCAGATATTGTTTTTGAATGAATCTGAAAAAAAAACCTGACATCATTAATATATCAGGGCGGACATATATTTTGTACCTATCACTGCTCCAATGGGCTACCCTTTTAAGATCATCTGTCGAAATAACCCAAAGAATCAGCTGTAGTAGCCACCCCAATCCTAAATGAATGGGATGAAAATTGAAAACCTGATAGGTATAGGCGTTTCAAACATGCAGCTAGTACAGCTGAAAACTGGTATCTAGTTAAGGAGGACAAATCCTGGTGTATAAAAAAGGAATCATTAGAAGGATGTCTAACTGAAAGATACCCAGCATCATGGGTGACTGGACATACTAAAGGATTAGGAGATTTACCCAGAGTGATCCAATGACCCTTACCTAAAGAAAAGGTTTTTGACCTGCAAATGAAAAGGTTTAGGCACTCCGCTTCTAGTGATACATGAGAGAATAGAAGAAATTAACTTGACAATCTATTTTGTGCTCCCCTACTCCAAAAAAGGCAGGTGAAAAGGCAGCTCCAAAAAGTAAAAACTCAAATTTAGAGAAATAGTTTCTAACACAGAGAGCAGATTTATCAATAAGTTCACAGAAATAGGGCGCCTAGAATCCAGAGCAGAGTGGGCCTTCCTAAGTCTTTTGAGAACCTGATTGAGCTGAAAGAAAGAAGACAAGGCTCGCAAACCTACAAATTTGAGAAAGAATGAAATGCCTGCCAATATCTTACTTACTGAGGCAGGACTGAGTTTTGACTGGATTAAATGGGACACAAATGCTAAAGAGACCTAAGCGTTCACTTCCATAACATCAAAACGCATAACAAAGCAAAAAGAACACCATCTGGACCATGCAAGATGATACTCTAGCCATGTCTTCCTTGATACAGCGTTTCCGAGATTGGAAAAAATCTGTTCCAAATAAGGCCCCAGAGGAAATCTGGGCCATGGGTGCCACACGGATCTGCTGACAGAGCCCAGTTCCAAAAATTTCTTGAACTGCAAATAAGACAAAGTGTCAGCTATGTTATTTTGTATTCCGGCTATGTGTTTAGCTTTCAACAAGATATTAAATCGCATGCAGTGCAACACTAGAAAACGCAGTAATATAATAATTGGTTCAGATTTTGAAGATAACATGTTGATAGCAAAGAATACACCTTTGATATCGGTTTGCACAATTACTCTACGGTTCTTGAAATTATCCTTCCAAACCACTATGGAAACTATTACTGGAAATAGCTCAAGGAGGACTAGGTTAAATAGAATGTCTTGCTGTAACAAACTTGAGTGCCACTAAGAGGCGCACTAATGGCCATCCATAAAGGCTTCAAAAACCAGAAGAGCCAACAGCATCAGTGAAGAAGTTCAACCGATAGTCGCTCGTAAAATCCTGTTGCCAGATGGTTGACCCATTAAAATTGCATAAAAAGACTTTCAAGTCTTCTTTAATACTTTTGGAAATACAAACGTGTGAAAAGGGGTTCTTTATACCCCTAGTGGCCAATGCAAACCACCAAGAAAATATCCTGGCTATTGGAATAACCCTTGCTGCGATTGCAGAGACCCAACAGAGATTGGGCTTCCTTCAGTAACACCTTCCTTTTAGACAGAAAGAGTGAGATCATTATTCTCAATCTCTGTAATTTCTCTAAGAGCCGGTTCACACCAGGGCGACTCGTCAGGCGACTCAGTCGCCTGACAAGTCGCGTCCCATGCTTTTCAATGGAGCCGTTCTAAGTAAGAGCGACTCAGGTCGCTCCGACTTAGAAAAAGGTTCCTGTACTACTTTTGGGGGCGACCCAAGGCGACCTGCATTGACTTCTATACAGAAGTCTTATGCAAATTGCCTCGGCGGGCGTCTCAAGTCGTCTTGAGATCGCGCCGCTGAGGTCGCCCCCACAAGTCGTGCCGCGTCACGCCGCCCTGGTGTGAACCGGCTCTTAGGGTAATCTAATCTCCATTAAAGAGGAGTCAATTGTAATAATATATATACCCAAATAATACCCAAAAATTCAATAGTGGTTGTAGGAAAAAACTTTTTTCTTGTGCAAGCGGAACCCCAAAGGATTCACAGATACTAAAGAATTTCCTTTGTGATTTGAGAAAAATAGGGGAGTGAGCTGGGCCCACAAACAAAATGTCATCTAAATAATGCAGAAAACCTCCTAAAGGATAACTTTCCGACAAAACCCAATGTAAAAACTGGACTTTTTTCATCGGAAAAAACGATCGTGTGTGGGCCCCATCGGACTTTTTTCCATTGGTGTAAAAAAATAGAACATGTTTTAAATTTTTCAGATTGAAAAAAAAAAACGATAGGAAATTCCGATCGTCTGTGTGGAAATCCAACGGAGAAAAAACCCACGCATGCTCAGAATCAAGTCGACGCATGCTCAGAAGCATTGAACTTAGTTTTTCTCTGCTCGTCGGAGTGTTTTATGTCACCGCGTTTTGGACGGTCGGAATTTTGTCTGATGGTGTCTGATGGTGTGTATGCAAGACTGATGGAAGTCAGCTTCATCGGAATTCCGACAGAAAATTCCATCCGATCGTGTGTACAGGGCATTAGAGAAGGCCTGAAAATAAAAACATAACATTGAAAAGACCATGGGCATGCATTTGTCAAAATAAAAACGGCCCTGGAATTGGAAACCCAGTAAATCAAAACCTTGTGGGTGCACAGGAAGCAAGCGGAAGCCAGATTTGATGTCCGCTTTTGCTAATAAAGCACTGCACCCATAGCGTCTAAAAATAACAAGCGCTTCATCGAAGGAAGAATAGGACTGGAGCTTTAACATCTGCAACCTCATCATTAAGTGATGGATCTGCTGGATAGGATATATGATGTATTAATCAAAAGCTACCTTGCTCTTTTTTAGGGACGATACCCAAGGGGCAGAGTCTGAAATTTGGAAACGGTGGAGGAAAAGGGCCAGCAATTCTTCCTTCAATAATTTCCATAGAAACTTTTTCTTGAACAATATCAGAATGAGACTAAGCAGAGTTTAAAATCTTAACCATATTACAGCCTTTCCCATTGAAGGAAGGAACTAAGAAAACATCCCTGAAACCATTAATTATCTGCCATCTTGCGATCTGGATAGCGATCTAATCGAGGTAACATTTTTGTTAGGCTCACTGGAGTCCTGGCTTTTTCCACTAGCATTCTGGGGGAGTGTCTGAAGAGAGGCTGCTGATGCTTTCCGAAAACATCAGGTAGCAGAATGATTCCCATTGCAGTAAGAGCACTCATGCCTGTATTATTATTATTATTAAACAGGATTTATATAGCAACAACAGTTTGCACAACGCTTTACAACATGTGGGCAGACACTACAGTTACAATACAATTCAATACAGGAGCGATCAGAGGGCCCTGCTCGTTAGAGCTTGCAATCTAGAAGGAAATAGATAGAAATTTGCATTGCCCTTCGTTGAATGCAGTTTGTGGACTAGTTTGTGGACTAGTCACTACCCTTGGTGTAAATTAGACATGTACACACTGAAATATTTCGTTTCGGAATTTCGTTTTTGTCCGAAAAATAAACTTATTTAGTTACTCCAGAATTTACTTTTTATTTTTTTTGTTTAGTTAAAAAATACATTCGTCCGAAAATCCGAAATAATTAAGGTCGAATCTGTCATTGAAGGCTCATGGCGTCTGTCGAATGTTCTAAGAAGATTCGACGGAGCAGCTAAACTGTACGACCCCGCGATCGTACATTTCCAGTCGAATGTTCCGCCTACAAGCTATAGTAGAATTATAATGTTGTATGACTAGTAATAATTATATTTATTAATTATTATTACTAGTCAACCAACATTAGAATTCTTCTATAGCCTATGGGCGGAGCATTTGACCATAAATGTCCGCTCGCGGCGACTGCTTCGTTGAATCTTCATGTTGAATAATCTTGGACTAATAGAGTTAGGTTAGGCACATTTGACCTTTTTTGCTATTGTCTCTATAATGTCAAATCTTTTCTCTCTATGTCGAATCTTTTCTCTCTATGTCGAATAATCTCGGACTAATAGAGCTAAGGTTAGGCACATTCGACCACAGGTTCGATAGACACAGATCGCTATTGTCAGCGTCATGTCGAATCTCCTATCTATATCAAACTGTTGTCGCAACAAAAACAAAAATAAAGCATTTTTTTTTATGTCGGATCTTTCGGTTTTCCGATTCGGTGCGTTCATTATCGTTTGTTAAAACGATAACGAAAATACCCGAAATTCGGACGAAAATGCATTCGGACGAAAACTAATGCACATGTCTAGTGTAAATTGAGGCTTCTGTGGTAGCATGAAATTCAACCATAAACCTACATCTTTTGACCCCCAACGTAAAGAGGGGTGAACTGCCAATTTCTTCCTAAAATTCTCATTGTATGTAAGCCATGACGTACCACCAAAGTGATAAAAGGCTTCAGCAATTATATCTAAATGCTGGAATTATCCCAAGCATTTCTCAGGGAAGCGCTCTCCCAGCACTGCTGCATAAATGCAAAAAGCCTGCAACCAGTTCTGGAAAGTTTTAGGGATAGTCCTCCTCCTGTCCTCCTCTGTATGATCTTCTGCCTTTTTCTCAGATTTAGAAAGGAATTCTTTTGAAGCAGGTAATAATGACAATATGTCAAAGAAATCACCCCTCCAAAACTTCTCCGTGACTGAATTAGCTAGGTGAAATCCCAAAGGTGATACTTCACAAGGCATAGTCTCCTTAAAAGAAGCTTTGCCAACCACAGCAGAAGAGTGTCTCAAAGGAAGAGAAGGATTAACGGTCATTTGGACATTAACGGGCGCTTTAGGTCAGAAACATGCCCCATTATCCCCAAAAAATTATCACTTATTATTAGCATTTACGGTGCCTTGAAGTAGTATTCATACCCCTTGAAGTTTTACACATTTTGTCATGTTACAACCAAAAATATAAATGTATTTTATTGGGATTTTATGTGCTAGACCAACACAAAGTAGCACATAATTGTGAAGTGGAAGGAAAATTATAAATGGTTTTCAGATTTCTTTACAAATAAATATGTGAAAAGTGTGGTGTGCATTTGTATTCAGCCCCCCTGAGTCAATACTTTGTAGAACTTTTACTGCAATTACAGCTGCAAGTCTTTTTGGGTATATCTTTACCAGCTTTGCACATCTTGAGAGTGACATTTTTGCCCATTATTCTTTGCAAAATAGCTCAAGCTCTGTCAGATTGTATGGAGACTGTCTGTGAACAGCAATTTTCAAGCCTTGCCACAGATTCTCAATTGGATTTAGGTCTGGACTTTGACTGGGCCATTCTAACACATGAATATGGTTTGATCTAAACCATTTCATTGTAGCTCTGGCTGTATGTTTAGGGTCATTGTCCTGCTGGAACGTGAACCTCCACCCCAGTCTCAAGATTTTTTCAGACTCTAACAGGTTTTCTTCTAAGATTGCCCTGTATTTGGCTCCATGCATCTTCCCATCAACTCTAAACAGCTTCCCAGCTTCCCTGTCACTGCTGAAGAAAATCTTTCAACAATCCCTAACCTTTCTGGTGTGTTCCTTGGCCTTCATGATGCTGTTTGTTCACTAATGTTCTCTAACAAACCTCTGAGGTATTCACAGAACAGCTGTATCTATACTGAGATTAAAATACACACAGGTGGACTCTATTTACTAATTAGATGACTTCTGAAGGCAATTGGTTCCACTAGACTTTAGTTATGCCCTGTACACAGGATTGGTTTGTCCGATGAAAAAAGTCAGATGGACTTTTTTCATCGGACAAACCGATCGTGTGTGGGCCCCATCAGACTTGTTACCATCGGTGTAAATAAATAGAACTTGTTTTAAATTTTTCCGATGGAAAAAAACGATAGGAAATTCCGATCGTCTGTGTGGAACTCCATCGGAGAAAAATCCACGCATGCTCAGACTAAATTACAAGACGGGAGCGCTCGTTCTGGTAAAACTAGCGTTAGTGATGGAGATAGCACATTCGTCATGCTGTAACGGACTGAAAAGCACGGAGACTGAAAACCTTGAATCGGCTAACACCTAACTTTTACTAACACGCGGTAACAGGAAATCAGCAAAAGCAGCCCAAAGGTTGGCGCCATTGGATTTGAACTTCCCATTTATAGTGCCGTCGTACGTGTTGTACAGTACGTCACGGAGTTTTGGACGATCGGAATTTTGTCTGATGGTGTGTAGGCTAGACTGATGAAAGTCAGCTTCATCTGAATTCCGACGGAAAATTACATTGGATTTTATTCCAACGGAAATCCGATCGTGTGTACAGGACATTAGGGGTATCAGAGTAAAGGGGGCTGAATACAAATGCACATGACACTTTTCACATATTTTTTAATTTATTTTTTATTAAAAACCATTTATCCTTTTCCTTCCACTTCACAATTATGTTCCACTTTGTGTTGGTCTATCACATAAAATCCCAATAAAATACATTTACATTTTTGGTTGTAACATGACAAAATGTGGAAAATTTCAAAGGGTATGAATACTTTTTCAAGGCACTGTAAATTCATACTTTCACCATGCGACTGTGCCCCTGCCAAATTAGTGTAATTATTACCAACGCTATTTTCACCAGCGTTCTGTGCCCCTTCAAACTCCTTAGAAATAGCATCAACTGGCTGTGCCCCTTTAATACTTTTCAATACATTAGACCAGGGGTCTCTACACTTTCAGACTTTAGGAGGGCCAGTGGGGGTAGAAAATGTACTAGTATCCAGTTGGAGTAAACAAAGCCCTATCTTTGATGTCAGTGGGAGGACATCGTTGATGTCTGTTCAAGGAATAGTGCCCCAATTTTGGTGTCATTTTGAAAAATAGTGCCCCATCGTTGGTGCCAATGGAAGGAATTTTGGGGGAAATAGTGCCTTATTGTTGGTGTCAGTGGGAGGAATATTGTCCCATTGTTGATATCAGTGGAAGGAATTGTGCCCATTGTTGGTGTCAATGGGAGGGATTCTGCCACATTGTTGGTGTCAATGGGAGGGATTCTGCCACATTGTTGGTGTCAATGGGAGGGATTCTGCCACATTGTTGGTGTCAATGGGAGGGATTCTGCCACATTGTTGGTGTCAATGGGAGGGATTCTGCCACATTGTTGGTGTCAATGGGAGGGATTCTGCCACATTGTTGGTGTCAATGGGAGGGATTCTGCCACATTGTTGGTGTCAATGGGAGGGATTCTGCCACATTGTTGGTGTCAATGGGAGGGATTCGGTCACATTGTTGGTGTCAATGGGAGGGATTATGCCACACTGTTGGTGTCGGTGAATGGAATCGTGCCCCAAGGGCCACAGTTTGTAAAGGGCCGCATCCAGCCCCTGGGCCACAGTTTGGAGACCGCTGCATTAGACAATGAAGTAACCAAAACATTTAAATTCAGAGATATTTGTATTTGATAGGGTCTCACCACCAGGATTACTAGCTGGTTGCTCACTGTTGGCTGCTGCAGGGGTTGGCTGGGTAGCACTGCACTGCCTCATTTGAGGTGCATTTCCGTGAGGAAGAATCACATACACAATATTGGTATAATGTTCAGCGCTGATGAAAAAGATTAGAGTTTGAAATTTGCATGAAAAGGCATACATCTGCTGCTAAAACATGAAGGTGCAACCATATGAATGGTTAGTGGATTGAAAGTTCTGGGGGATGAACCCCTAAAAATTACAGTCTCTAAAAAAAGTCTCTAAATGGAGGCTGTAAAGGGATTGAGGCTGCTTCAGGCATGGGCTGGGGAACCTGATCACTGTAAACAAAAGGAAAGCAAAAGGAGGAGAGAGAAGCGCCAAGCCAATCCTTTCAACAGCATAGGAATTTATTCAGTATATACTTATAAAACAACACAAAAAACTTGCGTGAACAATCTTGGAGCACTTGAACAGTGCTAGAGTGGAAGGGAGCTTCAGCCTGCAGTGTCACAGGAGCACATGAGAACCGCCGGGGAGTCTCTATTGAGGGATCCACGAGCGCCATGTGTTAGCCGCAGCTGGAGCCTCGGTAAGCCTCATGGAGACACCGTCTGTGTGTCTCTGGGTGGGAGTGTGCCAGGGCTGTCAAACTGGGGAGCCGCCCACACGCTGTCTGGCCAATCAGAATGTGCTTTAAAGGCACAGCCATTCCTTCAAAAAATATTTACAAACGTGTAAGGGGTGTACTCACTTTTGTGAGATACTGTATGTGTGATCATGGTATGGCAAACTTTAGCATTCACTGTAACACTTCAGTAGACTTTGAGGTATCATGTGAGGGCCAATACTCCAAATATCCATAAAAAAAGAGTATCCTATCCTAAAGCCCCCCCAGACTATAGCTACAGCTGCCTGTAGTTATAAACATGACCTTTGCTGTAACTCGAAAACTGGCCCCCTCAGTAACCCTAATACTAACTCGCCCCTAAATTTGCTTTATGTATCTTACATATGTTCTCAAATTAACGTTTCTGTCAGCTGGGATAGTCTCTGCAATATAGAAAGCTAAATGTCAGGTATGACAGGTTCTCTTTAGATCTAAAGTCATATGATGTACACTGCTGCTCTTAGGTTTCAATGCTGATGGAAAAGACAGTCCATGTACACAAAAATAAAAGTATATTTAATGTGAACTTTTTTATCATCACTGTTTAAAAATATGAACAAGTCTGTAGCAAATGGCAGAGTGCATGTGAGTTTTTTGTACTTTTGGGCAAAATAAATGTCAAGCTAAAACAGGAAGCTGTGTTTTGCATGTTAACTTTAAAGTAGCTGAAAATTATAGGCTAAAATACATTTATTAAGTGCTCAGACCTTTTTACCTTCAGTTTAGTTTTTTTTTGTCTTATGTCTTAATTTTTTTTTTTTTAAGCAAATAGGAACTTATGAGTAATAAAAGTTGACAAATAGGTGGAAAAATTGTTATAATGCAGTGTACACCGAAAGGTACAGCTATGCCTGGGTTCCTAACTGTGACATTTTTAATGTTCAGTAGTGACAAGTAATTTTGGATAGATTGGGCTTCAACCTTGTTAGCTATAAATGCAGGTCTGTGCTGGAGAAGTTTTCTATAAAAGTTATTTTATCTCCATTGGGAGAGATGAATGAATGCGTCAAAATTAAGCATGCTTGAGTCCAAAATTTAGTTATTACTGTACCATATATAGGATGAAGTGAACTCCAAAAATATGCCACATTGCCCCCAACCATCCTTATCTCCCAAGTTGTTTTTTTTTTTTAATATATATATAGTATATATGGACTCTGTTAAAAGAAAAAAAGACTACCATATATACTCGAGTATAAGCTGAGGTACCTAATGTTACCACAAAAAACTGGGAAAACTTACTGACTCGAGTATAAGCCGAGGGTCAACAATGCCTCACTGTTCCCATCCTTACTGTGCCCACCCTCACTGTTCCTCACTGTTCCTCACTGTTCCTATCCTCACTGTTCCTATCCTCACTGTTCCTATCCTCACTGTTTAAATTTAACATTGTAAATAGTACCTGAAAAAAAGTTGAGAGGCTGCGGCGTCCATCGTTTAAATCTTGCGGTCTCTTCCTGGTCCCTTCCGTGATAGGCGGAGATTGTCTGCTGAGAATCGCCTATCACGAACGTTCTCTCATCCTCACCCATCCCAGCAGACACTGTGTTCGGTGTTCCGCCAATCACAGACGTCTGCTGGGAAACTGAGGATGAGAGAACGTTCGCGATAGGCGATTCTCAGCAGACGCTCTCCGCCTATCACGGAAGGGACCAGGAAGAGACCGCAAGATTTAAACGATGGACGCCGCAGCCTCTCAACTTTTTTTCAGGTACTATTTACAATGTTAAATTTCGCTGACTCGAGTATAAGCCAAGGGGGGGACTTTCAGCCCAAAAAAAGGGCTGAAAATCTCGGCTTATACTCGAGTATATGCGGTATTTACCAACAGTGTTACAGTGCACTAAACTTTACATCTAATCCCCAAGTTACTGCATTTATTATTTTGAAAAGCCACTATAAAGAAAAACTAGCGTTAAAGAAAAAAGTTTAAAGCCCAACTCAAGGAAAAGCAAAAATCCTCCATTGGAGTGAGGCTGTTACTCATGAATATTAAAGTCAGACGCAGACAAACAACTAGTATTTTCAGGAGAAGGCCAAAAGCAATGACAGCCTCCATATTTCTTTTGTGATGGGTATACTCTAACAGAAACAACTTGCATAGCAATGACACTGTATTCACACATATCTTTTACCTAAAATATATTTAAATATCAGAACTGTCTACCTGGTTAACCATACAGCATACCCAAACAAAGCTACTCAATTTTGTACTTATTAATGTAATTAATAATATTAGTAATAACATTAATAATAATTTATAACATAAAAAACTAAGTCATACTCAGAATATAGGCAAAAATCATGCTGCTCATTATCTTCCTATCTTATACCTGCACGTCAGTCATTAGTAAATAACTTTTTTTCTTTCTAAGCTCATGCAATTCATCCTCTTTCCTCAGGCTTCTTACAGCTATCCAGGGAATCTTTTACTTTTGTCCTCTTCCGACCCTTTTAGACCATATTCTTATTCATGCCATCTGCTCCCTGTGAAGGAAACTGAGCTGCAACTTATATGTGTGTATTTTATACTTTTGCACTGTTGAGCCAGCTTTTGGAAAATCAGCTGAAAACTTTAGGTAGGGTTTTGTAGTGTGTTGTTTTTACTGCTATATTACTGAACAGAACACATTCCCCTTCTTATTTCAGAGAAAGTGGTACAATCTTTTTTTTTTTTTTTTTTTTTCTTGACAGAAATCTTTTCTAAAGATTTGCTCAAGCCTCAATAAGCAGCTGTGAGTTAGGTCATTTTCCCAGGAGTTTTACATGTGGAAACCAGGCATTAGTAAGTCCTCAAAAGGGACACCATCTGGCCTTAGTGGAAAAAAATGGATCATGGCACTTACCGTGGTACCAACATGGCCTGCCATACTATAAAGGAATTCATGCATAGATGGTGATCCAATGGTAACTCAGTCCAGCAATCACCTCAGTGCCAGTGACGTTCATTCATATTTTTAGTTATCTTTTAATAAAATAGACTTTTGTGCAGTCATGTTTGTTGAACATCACCCCACTAGAATTTTATATGTTTTATACTGTTTAGGATTAAGCCATAGTATGCTGCAGTAAACAGTTGGAAGTGAATTATTATTATTATTATACAGGATTTATATAGCGCCAACAGTTTGCGCAGCGCTTTACATCAGGGAAGACAGTACAGTCAAAATACAATTCAATACAGGAGGAATCAGAGGGTCCTGCTCGTTAGAGCTTACAGTCTAGCAGGGAGGGTCACGTGGAACAAAGGGGAGTAGCTGTGGGGGATGATCAGGTGGACAAAATGAAAATACAGTTAGGTGTGGGTAGAATAGGCTTCTCTGAAGAGGAGGGTTTTCAGGGATCCTATAAAAGCTAATAGAGAAGGAGATAGACGGACAGATTGGGGTAAGGAGTTCCATAGGCTTGGCGAGGTTCTGGAAAAGTCCTGGAGATGAGCATGGGAGCAGGTGATATGAGAGCTAGAGAGCAGGAGGTCTTGAGAAGAATGAATACAACTGTCAGTATTCCCTAACTGTATGAAGAAAATCATATTCATATTCATATTCCAAATTTCAATAATTTATAGAAGTACAGTATGTTATTGTCAAATGAAAAATTCAATTATGTAGGTCAAAAAGCAATTGCTGTAACTCAGTAGTTACTAATACCAAGTCATCTTTTGTGAGTTAAGTTTAGTGCAGTTATTTTGTTGAAAGCTGATCTATGATTGCTTGCTATAGTTTTTTTGTACAGTGTTTTTGCACCCTTTAGTTATGAAGCCACATTCAAAATGTTCAGCAGGAGCATAACAAATGTTTTAATGCATGCTGAGTAGTTTGTTTTGTACAAAACTTCAATTACTACCTTGGCTCAATAGGAAACAGAGACATAAAACAGAAAAAAAAGGTTATTAGGTAAAGCCAACTATGCTGTTAGTGGTTAATACCAATGGGATTTGATTGCAAAAAAGCAGTGGGAAAAATGTTGTTTTGTTTTTTCTTGGGGGGATGCAATAAAAACATGACATGTGCTTTAATTCTCTTTAATCCTGATAGACTGTAATCCATGAGTCCTTCTCACCAAAGATGACCTAAAGCGTGGCTACATTTTGAACTTTGGAAAATTGCATGGGGAGCAACAAGGTAAACTGGCAGGTGTTTATTAATGTTATAATATTGCAATTTTTAACTGAAAACTGACTTGCTAAACTCTCTGATCCTTTGAGACCCTGGGCACTATGTGTAGCTCATGGGTCAACAACATTTTTAAACAAAGGGCCAGTTCAATGTCCACAAGATTATTTTTGGGGTCAGACTGTTTCTAGTAGGAATAAAAGATGCATTCAAGGTCAATGGGAGAAAAAAATGTCTTTACATTGGTGATCAGTAGGAGTATTTATTTGTTTATTACAGGTATTTACTGTATGTAACATCAATATATTATGTAGTGCACTACATACTGTACATTCACATTGGTCCCTACCCTCAAGGAGCTTCCAATCCAAGGTACCTACCTCACATGCATACATACACATACTATAGCTAATTAACCTATCAGAATATCTTTGGAGTTTGAGAGGAAGCCCGAGTACCTGGAGGAAACCCACAAGCACAAGGAGAACATGGAAACTCCATGCAGGTTGTGTTGGGGGTGGGAACCAAATGGATGACCCTGGTGCTGCAAAGCAGAATGCTAACCACTAAGCCACTGTGCTGCCTTGGAATATTCAATTTCCCTGCATTGGGTCAATGGGTCTAAAAAAAAAATCCTGGCATTGAGAGTTCAGTGGTTACTTACCTCTTTGCAAGCTTCATGCCCCATTCTACTTCTCATTGTGATGTCACAGCTGGGACTACAAAGACACCATCAGGAAAGAGATCGCTCATTGCTGGCACCTGCTGTTACTCTGTACAACATCAGCAGGCCAAAGTTTGGAAGAGAAGAGCCTGGGAACAGTGGCATGGGGGGGGGTAGCCTCTCCTAGCTAATAAAAGTGATTTGGCGTCACTTTAAAAAATGGTATGAGGATCATGGCTTCAGCTGCAGTCATGTTCCTGGTATAACCGCCTGATACGAAGGATGTATAGTGCCTTCAAAAAGTATTCATACCCCTTGAAATTTTCTACATTTTGTCATGTTACAACCAAAAACTTCAATGTATCTTACTGGAATTTTATGTGATAGACCAACACAAATTGACACATAATTGTGAAGTGGAAGGAAAATAATAAATGGTTTTCATTTTTTTTTACAAATAAATATCTGAAAAGTGTGCTGTGCATTTGTATTCAGCCCCCTTTACTCTGATACCCCTAACTAAAATCTAGTGGAACTTATTGCCTTCAGAAGTCATCTAATTAGTAAATAGCATCCACCTGTGTGTAATTTAATGTCAGTATAAATACAGCTGTTCTGTGAAGTCATCAGAGCTTTTTTAGAGAGCCTTAGTGAACAAACAGCATCATAAAGGCCAAGGAACACACCAGACAGGTCAGGGATAAAGTTGTGGAAAAGTTTAAAGCAGGTTTAGATTATAAAAAAAATATCCCAAGCTTTTAGCATTTCATGGAGCACTGATCAATCCATCATCCAAAAATAGAAAGAGTATGGCACAACTGCAAACCTACCAAGACATGGCCGTCCACCTAAACTGACAGGCCGGGCAAGGAGAGCATTAATCATAGAAGCAGCCAAGAGTCCCATGGTAACTCTGGAGGAGCTGCAGAGATCCACAGCTCAGATGGGAGAATCTGTCCACAGGAAAACTATTAGTTGTGCACTCCACAAATCTGGCCTTTATGGAAGAGTGGCAAGAAGAAAGCCATTGTTGAAAGACATAAGAAGTTCCATTTGCAGTTTGCAAGAAGCCATGTGGGGGACATGGCAAACATGTGGAAGAAGGTGCTCTGGTCAGATAAGACCAAAATTGAATTTTTTGTCCTAAAAGCAAAACACCATGTGTGGTGGAAAACTAACACTGTGGAGATACTTTTCTTCAGCAGGGACAGGGAAGCTGGTCAGAGTTGATGGGAAGATGGATGGAGCCAAATACAGGCCAATCTAATGCCCTGTACACATGAGTGGAATTCCCGACAGAAAAAGTCAGATGGGAGCTTTTCGTCGGAAATTCCGATCGTATGTATGCTCCATCGCACTTTCTTTTTCTCGCCTCATCGTAGTGTTATACATCACCGCGTTCTTAACACTCGAAAGTTCAGAGAACTTTTGTGTGTATGCAAGCCAAGCTTGAGCGAATATCCGTCTGAATAACCATCCAACTTTTTTCTGTCGGGAATTCCGCTTGTGTGTACAGGGCATTAGAAGAAAACCTGTTAGAGTCTGCAAAAGACTTGAGACTGGGGCAGAGGTTTCACCTTCCAGCAGGACAACGACCCTAAACATACAGCCAGAGCTACAATGAAATTATTTAGATCAAGCATATTCATGTGTTAGAATGAGTCCAGACCTGTATCCAATTGAGAATCTGCTGTTTACCCACTTAAGCCCCGGACCATTTGGTAGCTAGAGGACCAGAGGTGAATTCAGAATTTTGCACTGCACTGATTTAACTGTAAATTGTGCGGACATGCAATGTTGTACTGAAACGAAATTTGCGTCCTTTTCTTCCCACAAATAGAGCTTTCTTTTAATGGTATTTGATTGCCTCTGCGATTTTTATTTTTTGCGAGATAAACGGAAAAAGACCGAAAATTTTGAAAAAAAATGATATTTTCTACTTTTTGTTATAAGAAAAATCGAATAAACTCAATTGTAGTCATACATTTAGGCCAAAATGTATTCAGCCACATGTCTTTAGTAAAAAAAATGTCAATAAGCGTATATTTATTGGTTTGCGCAAAAGTTATAGCGTCTACAAACTAGGGTACATTTTCTGGAATTTACACAGCTTTTAATTTATGACTGCCTATCTCATTTCTTGAGGTGCTAAAATGGCAGGGCAGTACAAACCCCCCCCCCAAATGACCCCATTTTGGAAAGTAGACACCCCAGGGAAATTGCTGAGAGGCATGTTGAGCCCATTGAATATTTTTTTTTTTTGTCCCAAGTGATTGAATAATGACAAAAAAAAAAAAAAAATGTACAAAAAGTTGTCACTAAATGATATATTGCTCACACATGCCATGGTTATATGTGGAATTGCACCCCAAAATACATTCTGCTGCTTCTCCTGAGTACGGGGATACCACATGTGTGGGACTTTTTAGGAGCCTAGCCGCATACGGGCCCCCGAAAACCAAGCACCGCCTTCAGGATTTCTAAGGGTGCAAATTTTTGATTTCACTCCTCACTACCTATCACAGTTTCGAAGGCCATAAAATGCCAAAATAGCACAAAACCCCCCTAAATGACCCCATTTTGGAAAGTAGACACCCCAAGCTATTTACTGAGAGGCATGATTAGTCCATGGAATATTTTATATTTTGCCACAAGTTGCAGGAATATGACAAATTTTATTTTTTTTGCACAAAGTTGTCACTAAATGATATATTGCTCACACATGCCATGGGCATATGTGAAATTACACCCCAAAATACATTCTGCTGCTTCTCCTGAGTATGGGGATACCACATGTGTGGGACTTTTTGGGAGCCTAGTCGCGTACGGGACCCCAAAAACCAAGCACCGCCTTCAATGTTTCTAAGGGCATAAATTTTTGATTTCACCCCTCACTACCTATCACTACCTATCACAGTTTTGAAGGCCATAAAATGCCAAGATGGCACAAAACCCCCCCAAATTACCCCATTTTGGAAAGTAGACACCCCAAGCTATTTGCTTAGAGGCATGTTGAGCCCATTGAATATTTTTTTTTGTCCCAAATGATTGAATAATGACAAAAAGAAAAAAAAAAGAAAAAATGTACAAAAAGTTGTCACTAAATGATATATTGCTCACACATGCCATGGTTATATGTGGAATTGCACCCCAAAATACATTCTGCTGCTTCTCCTGAGTACAGGGATACCACATGTGTGGGACTTTTTGGGAGCCTAGCCGGGTACGGGGCCCCAAAAACCAAGCACCGCCTTCAGGCTTTCTAAGGACGTAAATTTTTGATTTCACTCCTCACTACCTATCACAGTTTCGAAGGCCATAAAATGCCAAAATAGCACAAAATCCCCCCAAATGACCCCATTTTGGAAAGTAGACACCCCAAGCTATTTACTGAGAGGCATGTTCAGTCCATGGAATATTTTATATTTTGCCACAAGTTGCGGGAATATGACAAACTTTGTTTTTTTTGCACAAAGTTGTCACTAAATGATATATTGCTCACACATGCCATGGTTATATGTGGAATTGCACCCCAAAATACATTCTGCTGCTTCTCCTGAGTACGGGGATACCACATGTGTGGGACTTTTTGGGAGCCTAGCCGCGTACGGGACCCCAAAAACCAAGCACAGCCTTCAAGGTTTCTAAGGGCATAAATTTTTGATTTCACTCCTCACTACCTATCACAGTTTTGAAGGCCATAAAATGCCAAGATAGCACAAAACCCCCCAAAATGACCCCATTTTGGAAAGTAGACACCCCAAGGAAATTGCTGAGAGGCATGTTGAGCCCATTGAATATTTTTTTTTTGTCCCAAGTGATTGAATAATGACAAAAAGAAAAAAAAAATGTACAAAAAGTTGTCGCTAAATGATATATTGCTCAAACATGCCATGGTTATATGCAGAATTGCACCCCAAAATACATTTGGTTGCTTCTCCTGAGTACGGGGATACCACATGTGTGGGACTTTTTGAGAGCCTAGCCGCGTACGGGCCCCCGAAAACCAAGCACCGCCTTCAGGATTTCTAAGGGCACAAATTTTTGATTTCACTCCTCACTACCTATCACAGTTTTGAAGGCCATAAAATGCCAAGATAGTCCAAAACCCCCACAAATGACCCCATTTTGGAAAGTAGACACCCCAAGCTATTTGCCGAGAGGCATGGTGAGCTCTCATTTGTTTTTGAAAATGAAGAAAGACATTTTTTTTTTTTCTTTTTTCAATTTTTAAAACTTTGTGACAAAAAGCGAGATCTGCAAAATACTCAACATACCTCTCAGCAAATAGCTTGGGGTGTCTACTTTCCAAAATGGGGTCATTTGGGGGGGTTTTGTGCCATCTGGGCATTCCATGGCCTTCGAAACTGTGATAGGCAGTGAGGAGTAAAATCAAAAATTTACACCCATAGAAATCCTGAAGGCGGTGCTTGGTTTTCGGGGTCCTGTACGTGGCTAGGCTCCCAAAATGTCTCACACATGTGGTATCCCCGTACTCAGGAGAAGCAACAGAATGTATTTTGGGGTGCAATTCCACATATAACCATGGCATGTTTGAGCAATATATAATTTAGTGACAACTTTTTGTAAATTTTTTTTTTTTTTGTCATTATTCAATCACTTGGGACAAAAAAAAAAATATTCAATGGGCTCAACATGCCTCTCAGCAAATAGCTTGAGGTGTCTACTTTCCAAAATGGGGTCATTTGGGGGGTTTTGAACTGTCCTGGCATTTTATGCACAACATTAGGAAGCTTATGTCACACATCATCCACTCTTCTAACCACTTGAAGACAAAGCCCTTTCTGACACTTTTTGTTTACATGAAAACATTTTTTTTTTGCAAGAAAATTATGTTGAACCCCCAAACATTATATATATTTTTAAAGCAAAGGCCCTACAGATTAAAATAGTGGGTGTTGCATTTTTTTTTTCCACACAGTATTTGCGCAGCGATTTTTCAAACGCATTTTTTGGGGGAAAAACACACTTTTTTTATTTTTAATGCACTAAAAAACACTATATTGCCCAAATGTTTGATGAAATAAAAAAGATGATCTTAGGCCGAGTACATGGATACCAAACACAACATGCTTTAAAATTGCGCACAAACGCGCAGCGGCGAGAAACTACATTCATTTTTAAAAGCATTTAAAAGCCTTTACAGGTTACCACGTTGGATTTACAGAGGAGGTCTACTGCTAAAATTACTGCCCTCGATCTGACCTTCGCGGTGATACCTCACATGCATGATGCAATTGCTATTTACATATGACGCTAGACCGACGCTTGCGTTCGCCTTTGCGCAAGAGCAGGGGGGGACAGCGGTGCTTTTTTTTTTTATTATTATTTATTTTGCTTTTTTATTTTATTTTTAAATTGTTCCTTCCATATTTTTTTTTTTTAATCATTTTTATTGTTATCTCAGGGAATGTAAATATCCCCTATGATAGCAATAAGTAGTGACAGGTACTCTTTTTTTGAAAAAAAATGGGGGGTTAGACCCTAGATCTTTCCTCTGCCCTCAAAGCATCTGACCACACCAAGATCGGTGTGATAAAATGCTTTCCCAATTTCCCAATGGCGCTGTTTATATCCGGGGGGGGGGGGCATTCCCTCCCACTGCTTATAAAAGCAGTCCAGAGGCTAATTAGCCACTAGGATTGCTTTTACATGAAAGCCGGCCGCTGGCTGAAAAGAATGATACCCGCAGGCATCAATCTGGTATAACCATTCAAAGTCCAGCAACATACCAGTACGTTGCTGGTCCTTGTTGGACATGTATTGTAATCTTTTTTTTCATGCAGCCTGTTGGCTGAACGAAAAAAAGAGATTGATCGGTGGGTATGCCCACCATTAGAATACCTCCCTTCATCCACCCACTTCTAATGATGGGCATATATGCCGAAGCATGGGGGCATCCTCCCGCAAAAAAGTTATGCCGCGTACACACGGTCGGACTTTTCCACGGGCAAGCCTTCGTCGGAATTTCGACCGTATGTACGCGGCATAAAAGGTTATGCTGCGTACACACGGACGAACTTTTCCACGGGCAAGCCTCCGTCGGAATTTCGACCGTATATACGCGGCATTAGGAGCAAAATCGCTCCTCCGCCCCTGCTGCCCCCATGCTTCGGCATATATGCTCTTTTTTTAACTGTGGTGGTGAAATCACCTCCTACAGCGTTGGAGTCACGGCTTTATGTATCGTGGGAGCAAACGCTGTTGCTGTCAAGATAAATAAATCCGCGATGCAACTGAATGGCGTACCTGCTAAGCAAATGATGGTTAACATTAAAACAAAGTAACATTACAGTACAACAGTAAGACCTTACCATGCCATACCTGCAAAGCAAATACCAAAACAAAACCTAGTAAAAAATAAAACATTTTTTTAACGCAACCTGTGCTTAAAATATATATATGCCGAAGCATGGGGGCATCCTCCCGCAAAAAAGTTATGCCGCGTACACACGGTCTGACTTTTCCACGGGCAAGCCTTTGTCGAAATTTCGACCGTATGTACGCGGCATAAAAGGTTATGCCGCGTACACACGGTCGAACTTTTCCACGGGCAAGCCTCCGTCGGAATTTCGACCGTATATATGCGGCATTAGGAGCAAAATCGCTCCTCCGCCCCTGCTGCCCTCATGCTTCGGCATATATGCTCTTTTTTTTAACTGTGGTGGTGAAATCACCTCCTACAGCGTTGGAGTCACGGCTTTATGTATCGTGGGAGCAAACGCTGTTGCTGTCAAGATAAATAAATCCGCAATGCAACTGAATGGCGTACCTGCTAAGCAAATGATGGTTAACATTAAAACAAAGTAACATTACAGTACAACAGTAAGACCTTACCATACCATACCTGCAAAGCAAATACCAAAACAAAACCTAGTAAAAAATAAAACATTTTTTTAACGCAACCTGTGCCTAAAATATATATATGCCGAAGCATGGGGGCATCCTCCCGCAAAAAAGTTATGCCGCGTACACACGGTCGAACTTTTCCACGGGCAAGCCTCCGTCAGAATTTCGACCGTATATACGCGGCATTAGGAGCAAAATCGCTCCTCCGCCCCTGCTGCCCCCATGCTTCGGCATATATGCTCTTTTTTTTAACTGTGGTGGTGAAATCACCTCCTACAGCACTGGAGTCACAGCTTTATGTATCGTGGGAGCAAACGCTGTTTCTGTCAAGATAAATAATTCCGCGCTGCAGTTGAATGGCGCACCTGAAAACAAAAAATTACATACCTGAAAAGCAAGCATGATAAAACATTGCAGAATGGAATACAGTAAAAAAGAGAAGAACAATAGAGAGAAAATAGAGAGAGAGAGAGAGAGAGAGAGAGAGAGAGAGAGAGAGAACAATAAAACTACAACTCTTTTTGTTTTTTTTATTTTATATTTTTTTTGTGTTTTTGTTTTTTACGTTTTTTTTTTTTTCTTTTTTACACTTTTTTTTTAAACTTTAACAACTGTAATGGTTCGGGTCTCTCAAAATGTAATGGCATCTTGGGAGACCCTGTGTAAGTGTGTCCTAGTCTGTGAAATGCTGTACCCTACGCTAAAACTTCACTTTTGAGTGGTAGCGTTCAAAACATTCACCAACGCAAAGACCAGGTTTGTCAGGACAGAGTGGACAATAATAACGGGTGTCACGCCTAAATCCGCGCTTGCTACAGACACGACATCTTTTTTGGGGGGTTCGTTGGGTAGGGGTACTCGGGAGGAGATGCGTATAATGCTTCTCATGCAGCCGGCTTACTGCATTTGGTAGGGGATGGTGAGGTGCAGAACCGCCTGGATACAGGAGTTCTGTGACTATCTCATTCTGGAATTTTAGAAGAGATAAAGTCCCGCCTGAAGCTCTGTATAGCACATGAGCGTTCAGCAAAGCCAATTGAAATAAGGATAGAGACACTTTTTTGTACCAGCGTCTCGCCTTACGGTCAATTAGATACGACGCCATCAACTGGTCGTTGAGGTCCACCCCTCCCATATTTTTGTTATATTCGTGGACACAGAGGGGTTTCTCCACAACACCAGTCGCCGTAGGAATTTGGACTGTCGTGTCTGCATGAAGGGAGGTAAGAAGGAAAACATTATTGTCCCTCCACTTCATAGCGAGCAAGTTATTACACTTTACGCAGGCTCTCTCCCCCAGCCTAAGACGGGCATCTACAAGCCGCTGGGGAAAGCCCCGGCGATTAGGTCGCACGGTGCCACATGCTCCAATCTGATGATCAAACAAGTGACTAAACAGTGGCACGCTCGTGTAATAATTGTCCACATACAAGTGGTACCCCTTTCCGAATAAGGGTGACACCAAGTTCCACACTATCTTGCCAGCGCTCCCTATGTAATCCGGGCAGTTGACTGGCTCAACCTGACTGTCTTTTCCCTCATAAACCATAAAGCTCCATACATAGCCTGTTGCCCTGTCACAGCACTTATAGAGCTTGACCCCGTATCTGGCACGCTTGCTGGGAAGGTACTGCTTGAAAGCCAAGCGGCCAGAAAATTTAATCAGGGACTCATCAACGCAGACAACTTGATCGGGAATAAACAAGGCTGCAAAACGTTCGTTGAAGTGGTTTATGAGGGGCCGAATTTTATAGAGCCGGTCGTATTCAGGGTCCCCACGTGGACGACAAAGTTCATTGTCGTTGAAGTGCATGAACCGCAAAATCTGCTCGTATCGTTTCCTGGGCATGGAGGCAGAGAACACGGGCATGTGGTCAATTGGGTGCGTGGACCAATAAGCACGCAATGACGGGAATTTATGTGTGCCCATGTTGAGGGAAAGGCCCAGAAAGGTCTTAAATTCGGAAACCGTAATTGGTTTCCAATCTTTGGCAATGGAAGGCAACAGGGGATTAGCGGCGATGAATTGACCAGCATATAAATTACTCTGGTCCACAATAGATCTATAGAGATCTTCCGTGAAAAACAGCGAATAATAATCGATTGGCATAAAATCAGCTGTTTCCACCTGAATACCGGGTTGGGCAGTGAATGGGGGAAGTACGGGTTCTGCAGAAGTGGTGGGGACCCAATCAGGATAGGCGAATTCTGCAGGAAGGGCACTATGGGTACGACGGGCCTGCCTTTGTCTTCTTATTGGTGGCAGCGGGACACTACTTGTGCTTGCCACCTCGCCAGCTTGAACTGCACTTATGGGACTCGCCACGTCACCACGTGATACTGCAGTGCTGGATGTACGCCCAGGCTGTACTAGGCCGCTGGTGCTTGCCAATTCACCAGAAGGAATAGCGGCGCTAGTACTCCTCTGCTCCATGATACGAGAGCCCTGCGGTTCTTGCTCCTCAACAACCTCAGAAGATCGGGATCGGGTACACCTGACCTTAGCAGGGACCTCAACTTCGTCATCAGAGCTATCTGACGTGGGGCCGCTGACGTCACTGTCTTCTACGGGAAGATATTCTGAGCCTGAATCTGACAGATACGTGACCTCCTCTTCACTATCTGTCATGCTCAGAATCTCGTAGGCCTCTTTACTAGTGTACCTTCGACTTGCCATTTTGGGCTCTAAATTTAGGGGTACACTAGTAAGATTCACAGGAAAAAAAAGCACCTGACTGTCGTCAGCAAATATATCAAACGCTACAAAAAAAACTGTTAGCGGTCGCAGGGATCAGGACTGTCTCTGCGAACGCTGCAGTTATGTGTTTTGTGTTTGGTAAGTGACAGTGATCGATCGATACTGCACTTGGGTGGGCTGGGCTGGGCTGGGCTGGGCGGAGGGGCTAAACGCAGGTGCTAGCAGGTATCTGGGCTGATCCCGCTAACACTGCGTTTTTGGGAACCCTAAACCGCTGGGGACGCTAGTATAGATCTGATCAGATACTATACCACTAAGGGAGGTGTATGCTTTGCGCGTGGGTGTTAGCGTTACTGGCACTAACCTAACGCTGCCTGGGGCGACGCAGACCCTCTCTGGCGCTAAAACCTAATTGATCTCACCCGCCGGGCGATCAGGGGGTTAAACCTTTATTGGGTTATATACGGCGGGTGCCCTGATGCTATAAAAAGCAAACTAACCAACCAGCGTCACCCGTAAGCTTTATATGGTGATCACTGGTGAAAGGGTTAACTAGGGGCAATCAGGGGGTTAAAACCTTTATTAGGTTAAATATGGGGATACCCGACGCTATATAAAAACCTGACGGGTTACCTAAATAACTAAATAACTAACTGGGTAACCAGTGTCACCAGTGACGCTTATACGGTGATCACTGGTGAAAGGGTTAACTCTAGGGGCAATCAGGGGGTTAAAATAATATATGGGGGTACCTGACGCTAATAAAAACCTGCGGCGAACCTAAAAATAATTAACTGGCTATCTAGGGCACCACCGGCACTAAATACAGCGATCGAAAATACGATCGCTTAGTGACGCTGGCGTTAGGGGGTGAAAGGGTTACCTGGGGGGCGATCAAGGGGTTAAACCTTTATTAAGGGGGGTTAGGGGGCTACCCTGGACCTAAAGGGGCCTAATCCTAACTGCCCTGCAACTTTTTACTATCACAGATGACACTAAAAGCAGTGATCAGTAAAATAAATGATCACTGCAATCAGTGACACTGTGATTGGGGGCTGGGGGGTGACCTGGGGGGTGATCTGGGGGTGACTGGGGGGTGAAATGTGTGCCTATGTGTACCTATGTGTCAGTGGACTGCTGGTGCACTAACCTGCTTCCTCTCTCCTCGGCGCCGGAATATAAAAGACCGCTGCGAGGGAGATGACATCACTTCCTACTGCCTGTGTTTACATCACATGGCAGAGGAAGCATTTTCATTGGCCGGGAGCGATCGCGAGGGGGTGGCCGAAATCGAATGGTCGCCCCCTCATCTCCGAACGCTCCCCAACGATTAACGGCCGCTCACTGTATAGAAGGGGGGTCCGATCGGACCCCCCAACTGCACAAAGGCGATCACGTATGCTCTACGTGATTGTGCATGTCGGTGCCATTCTGCCGATGTATATATACAGTGAGCGGTCGTTAAGTGGTTACAGACGCTCTCCATCCAATTTGACAGAGCTTGAGCTATTTTGCAAAGAAGAATGGGCAAAAATGTCACTCTCTAGATGTGAAAAGCTGGTAGAGACATCCCCAAAAAAACTTCTGTAAAGTATTGACTCAGGGGGGCTGAATACAAATGCACACCAGACTTTTCACATATTTATTTGTAACAAAAAATTTAAAACCATTTATAATTTTCCTTCCACTTCACAATTATGTGCCACTTTGTGTTGGTCTATCACATACAATCCAAATAAAATACATTGAAGTTTTTGGTTGTAACATGACAAAATGTGAAAATTTTCAAGGGGTATGAATACTTTTTCAAGGCACTGTATGTATACTGTACATATGCTGGGCAGCAAAAGCGGTTCGGATAACAAGATTATATACTGTGTTTATTTATATATATTTTAAGACAAACAAGGCAAAAGGCTTTCTTTTAATGATATTATCTTGCAAAAATGTTTGTTTTTTTGCAATCCTTAGACAATAACAAAACTAAACAAAAGGCTTTTTTTCTTTTTTGACCAATGTTAGTTTTTAAAAATAGTGTTATGCCGCATATACACGATCGATTTTTTCGACGGTGAAAACACCGTCGAGAAAATCGACGTGAAAAACGAGGAACAGCTTGTTCCCCCCACACACGGGCATTTTAAATCAAAAAAAATTTTTGGTCGAAAAAAACGACCGTGTGTGGGCTCCCGGCAGTGTTTCCCTATGGGGAAACTGCCACGGAAAAAAACGACGGGAATCGCGACGAGAAAAATTAGAGCATGTTCTAATTTTTCTGGTCGTGATTAATGCCGTTTTTCCCGTCGAGAAAAACTACAGAAAGCCCACAGACGATCGTTTTTCTCGTCCAAAGGAAAAAATTTCATTTTTCTCGACGGAAAAAATAATCGTGTGTACGCGGCATGACTATAGATCAATAATAAAAATTTCGTCCTGTTTAAAATGACACAAAAATTATGAATTTGGGTAATAAACATTGAAAAATTATTTACAAATTAAATTAAGTATTTTTTATTTAATATGTGTAAATATACAGTATGATAAATATGTAAAAATATTAATGAACAAAGTAAACAAAAACTAAAAAAAGTTTAAGTTTTAATGGTTAATAAAATATCAAATAACAAAAAAAAAACAGAAAAAAAAAATGTTAAATGAAGGAGAATAAGGAATTATATAGGGCTGATTAGGGTAAATTAACGGTTTATAAGGGGTTAAACAAAGTAACATTTTATGAAAAAAATATTTATTAAAATTTATTTTTTATTTGTTAGGTTGCTTTTAAGCGTAAATCCACCTTTGTTGAGAAAAAAACATCCCCCCTGGGTAATCTATGTGTATTGCAAGGATTTAAAAAAACTGTGTTGCAGATTCCTTATTCGTTGTTTTTCTGTGTCCATGTGGGAAAGTGAGTCTAATGGGAGCAGGGGCGGATCCAGAGGGGGCAATGGGGCAATTGCCCCCCGAAAATATTACTGCCTCCCGAGTCACACTCACGTTTAGAATCAGTAGCAGGCCAGCAGCAGCGCTGAGATGCCCTCTTGTTGTTGCACCGCCGCACCACGCTGCGCCGCTGGCCTCTACTGCCTGCCTCACTGGTTGTAATTGCCTGTCGCCTGGCGTCTAGCAACCATGGATGTCCCATCTGAGCCAAGGAGGAGGTGAGCGAGGCCCCAGCATTCAGAGTGTAGCCTTCTTCCTCCTCTACGCCTAGTGTGAATGTTGGCTCCCCCCACCTCCTCCCTCCATCTTCTCCAGGCTCCAGCGTGAAGACAGAATGAAGCATCTAGCTGTGTGATGCTGAAATCCTGCTCATCTCTGTTGCTCCTCCAGATGGGATCCCCTCCCCCCACCAGAGCACCAATATTTCAACCTAAGTTATTATTATATTACCATTATTAATATTAATAAACATGATTTACACAGTGCCAACAGTTTGTGAAGCACTTTACAATCTAAAAGGGAGACAGTTCAATTACAATTCAATAAAATACAACAGGGTTAAGAGGGCCCTGCTTATAAAATCTTAAATCTAATAGGGTGAGACAAGTGGTACAAAAGGTTATAACTGTGGGGGATAAGCTGATGGAAGAAGTAAAAGTTAAGTTTTTAGCTGGAGGCAGGATAAGTTTCCCTGAAGAGAGGAGATTTCAGGGATTGCCCAAAGGTGGCCAGAGTAAGAGATAGCAGGACAGATCGAGGAAGAGAGTTCCATAGGATGGGAAAAGTCCTGGAGATGAGCATGGAGGCGGAGACAAGAGAGCTTGAGAGCAGGAGGTCTTGGGAGGAGCAGAGAGAATGACTTGGGCAATATTTGGAGACCAGATTGGTGATATAGTTGGTGATGTTCGTTATGGAATGCGTTTAGTTGGGTTTCAGAATTTGTTTTATTTCATTTTGTTTTTGTTAAAATTCATTCTGTTTATGAATTTTCTGTAGAATTCCAACTTCTTAGAACGATTAGAATTCGGATCGGTCGGAAAACGATCAACCGATTCAAATTCTGTGTGAAGAATAGCTGGTTGTTAAGCTGTGGACTGGGAAGCTGGCTGCCCACATCCCAAACAACCATGACTCATCATTTGTCAGCTGCCTTCCCCACTTACAGATAAATGTAAAGAAAAGAATTCCGGCATTGCCCGGCAATAGAAAAGCGTCCAAAAGAAAAAAAAGTTTGGGGGGCCCCCCAGTCCATTCCAGGCCCTTTGGGTAGGGCAGGGGGTCAATCGGAATCTGGAAGCCCCTTTAACAAGGGGACCCCCAGATCCCTGCCCCCCCCATGTGAATGAGTGTCGGGTACATAGTACCCCTACCCATTCACCAAAAAAGTGTCAAAAAGTAATAAAAACTCAGAGACTGTTTTTGACACCCACCTAGGAGCCAAAGCCCATGACGTGATGGAGTTATTATTAGTGTCCACATAATGAGCTGATTATTTTATGCGCATGTTATTCATTTTTTTTTTGCGAGTGTTTAAATTCCTATAAGCTTGTAATAAATATGTAAAAATAGAAAACACTATGGTTTTTCCACTTTGTTTTATGGTTTATCATGCTGAGGACTGAGGAGTGAGGAGGGAAAGGCAGTGGCTACATCCCTGGACAGGAAGGAAATTAGTTCTGGCTTCCCCTCCTATAGGAGGAATCGGTCTAAGGCATATATGACTCTGTAGTGGGATGGTGTAGATATGAGGTGAGGAGGTATTGCACCTGAAGGTGGTGGGTCACTGGAAGCACTGAAGATATACCAACTGTCAATACAATACACATTGGATTTTATTATTTATATGGGACTTTTTGGATATCTGTTAAATACTGTTCACATTAATATTTGGTGTTCCTAACCACGACTCTTGTGATCATTACGTGATCATTGAATGCATGCATGTGAAAATGTGGTACACCTGAGTGGAGCACTAGATATCAAATTGTATTTCATGTTTTTTTATATTTATGTATCTGTTGTGCTGCACTTATTTATTTTTTTTCATAAATAAATAAAAGCTGACCGTTTGTTAAAAAAACTAAAACTGAATGCAGTAACGAAATTCACGACTTGCAATTAAATGTTTGTGTTTTTTGGGTTTATTACCACTTGAAGGATATATTCCTGAGGGAATACAACAATTTTTTATACAAAGTGCTGTTATCTGTGATCCTTTCTATATGCATGTAGAACTAATTTTATTTGTTCCTTTTTGGTCTGTTAAATATACAACTGAAAGTGTCTGGTTATATCTGTGGGATTAGTGCAAAAAAATCCTATTGATCCTGCCAGAATGCCAGTGTCATCCTCTGTCCTGTGCAGTCTGCAGTCTTAGTTTATTAACATTATCAACATTCTTTGTGTTCTCCTCTGTATGCTACAGAACACCTCCTCCCTATGCTATGAAGATGAGCAAAAACATAATGCATCCTCACGCAGGTCTTCTACCCTATAAAAGCTCTTTCACTTTATTACAAAAGCATAACAGGCTAAACCAATCACGTTTCAGACCATATCTATCTCTTTATCAAGCTAGGAGCAAACTGCCAGGCTAGACTGTGCATTCTTGAGGTTCCTTCGAGTTGCCTACAGAGGTTTTATCCCGATATCAGCTACTAAATACTTTTTATGTTATAAGGAGAGGGAGAAGTGTTTTGTAATCATAACACACTTTGGGTACTTTCACACGGGTGGTCCGCCCAGCAGACTCCACTTTGCTCAGTGGGGGTCGATAAGCTGATCCCCACTGAGCAGGCAGATGACAGGTCCGTCTCCGCTCTCTGTGCAAAAGGACCTGTCAGAGCCCCACTTCCCTCTATGGGGAGATCGAATAAAAGCGGACCGCCTGTCCGTTTTCATCTGATACGATCCGATCTGCCAGACGGATGGAAAATAGGGTCACCGAGGCACATGCGTGGAGGCTAGAGCGGCGGTCCGTGAGAGGGAGAACACCGATATATACAGAAAACCCGCGGACATTGAAACATCTTTAAATAAGATATTTCACACCAGAGAGGTGAGGGGGACATTACTGGGGCAAAATGGTATTTGGGGTGCCCGGAATAAGCCCAAAACCAACCCTCACAGCGGGACCCAAGCAAGAACTAATACTAAAAAGGCGCCAGTCTCCTCAGGCACACTCACCTCAGAGAAGAAGAATAAGCATAAGCTGCCTAAACCTCCCCAGAAGATTCTGAATCTGAAACTGACCTAAACATGTCAGGTGTATCACATCAAGATATTGCAGTTCCCTCAAGCATATTATAACAATTTGAGAAAATGCTACATAAAGCTTTAAAACAAACATCTGAACAAATCACCAATAATCTAACCAAGGTAATAAGATAATTGGGGCACCGCACTGAAGTTCTGGAGCTGAAAACAGAGGACATTGAAAATTCTACTCAGGACTTTTTATCTGAACTGGATACCCTTAAAGAGGAAAATATTACCTTACAGAACAGATTAGAGGACTATGAGAACTGTGCTAGAAGGTCAAATCTGCATTTCAGAGGAATACCTGAAACAGTAATAGACTTACAATCAACCGTACCAGCGTTATGCCAGGAGCTGCAACCATGTATTCCAATGGAACGGCTGGAGATGGATAGAATACACAGGGCTCTAATGCCAAAAAAAGCTGATGGTCCCCCACGGGACATCATAGCAAAATTCTATTTTTATAGAACAAAAGAACAACTTCTAGACGCAGCCAGAGAAAAGAACAACATAGCTTTTCGGGGCCATAATTACAAAATATTTGCGGACCTCTCCCAATTGACAATTTCAAAGAGACGTGCAATGAAACCCCACTTAATGGATCTACAACGCCATGGTATCAAATACCAATAGGGTTTCCCATTCTCTCTACGTTTCACCTACAAAGGTTCCAGAATTTCCTGCAGAACTCCAGAAGAACTCCTGCAAGCTCTCCAGGACCTCAACCTAACAGAAGATTCACTAGCAGCTTCAACATCACGGAGAAGAATGGCTTCTGCCTCATCTCTCCGTAACCCCTCTCAACCTGAGATGAATAATGGCAATCATCATACTCATAAAAGAGGACTGTATGCAGCTTCACCTCAAGCTCAGAAAAAACTCTATGGACTGACAGAACTTTACGATGACACCCCTCTAACTGATACTGCTTCAGCAGCATCCTGTAGAAGAATAGCAATGCAACAATTGCTGAAATATCCTTCTTTACTTTATTTTTTCTGACCTAAGAGTAAAGCCTCGTACACACGGCAGGTTTTCTCGTCAAGAAACGACAAGAAAACTGCCGAGAGAGCATTCTTGCCGAGAAAACCGGCCGTGTGTACGAGGCTTTCAGGTTTCTCATTACGAAAACTGCCCAGAATCTCGGCGAGAAAAATAGAGAACCTGCTCTCTATTTTCTCGTCGAGATTCTCGTCGGCCTGTTTCCCGACGAGAAACCCGAGAGTGTGTACGCTTACCTGTCACCGTGGAAACCCGCGCATGCTCGAAATTACTTTGACGCATGCGCGGTAGCTTCCTAGGCATAGGTAGGGTGTAGCAAGATGGCAGATGCGGCATCAAATGTGACAAGCGCACACTCGTCATAGTCGATGACGTCACCGCGTTTGTTCCATTCAAAAGAACGGCGGTTCTTTTGAATCGAGCGTGTGTACACTCGGCCGGGACAGGATTCTTGTCAAGAATCTCGTCAGGAAAAACAATGTGTTTTTTTCTGACGAGATTCTCGGCTGTGTGTACGAGGCTTAAGCGTTCCAAACTTTGGGGGAAATGTTAGTCCCAATACACTATAAAAAACTTTAACGGAAATTGTCTAGACTCATGGGACAAATTTTATTTTGCCTCAGTCTTATACAATATTGAAATGAGCTAATGATAAAACTAAAAGACAATTAGCCTGCAAACCTTTTCTTTCTGCTTTAGCATTATCCTGTGGGAGATCAGTAATGCAGTCAATTGTTGAACTAACCTCCTTTACTTAATTTTTTATATTTTTTATGACCTAGTAATAAGCGTTTCAATTTGGGGGCAATTTTGGTCTTCATATATTCTAAAACTTTAATAGAACTTGCCAAATTTTATGGGTTCACTGCTCTTCCTAACAATACTTTTATTTTTGTTATTTTTACTATTATTTACTAAATTTTGCCTCATTTTTATATACAATATTGACATGAGCCTACGTTAAAGCTAATATTAGCCTGATGACTTCCTTTTTTTTTTTACCCTTTTGATTATATGGCCCTTATTGCAGATAAACTGGTAATCAACCTTCTTCCAATAGGTATTCTTATAAAGCCACCAACGTTGAAAATTGTTCTTACAACTGTTAGTTTATTTTATTCCACTTATCTGAAACACATAGTAGTTGAGCAGTTTAGTACACATTTTGGTTGTATTACTTTAATTAAATAACTAGTCTCGTTAACATTACTCCACTAGATCCACTCCCTGGCACCCCTCCCCCTATATTATACTCTCTCATTTCCTCTTACAATGAGGAACGTCCAGTACACTTATTATAAGACCCTAATAAACATATATAGTCAGGACCTATAATTTCACATACTTGGGCTATGGATTTTTCTTTTTTCTTTACAAAAAAAGCGGATTCCCTGTGCACGGATGTTACATGTGCCTCAACCTTCTTTCCTCTGGTCCCCGCGGCAATATGCAGGAATCAGACGAAGGCCTCTTGCCCCTTGTCTGGGAATTTCCAGGCACGGGTAACTTCTAATGCCTTGTACACACAATCTGACTTTTTTCATCGGAAATTCCAATCGTGTGTGGGCCCCATCGGACTTTTTTCCATTGGTGTAAAAAAATCTAACATGTTTTTCATTTTTCTGATGGAAAAAAAAACAATAGGAAATTCTGATCGTCTGTGTGGAACTCCATCGGAGAAAAGTCCACACATGCTCAGACTAAATTAGGAGATGGAAGCGATTGTTCTGGTAAAACTAGCGTTCGTAATCGAGATAGCACATTCGTCATGTTGCAAATTAATGCATCGTTAAATGTAGCGCATTCCTTTCTTCTTTCTAATGCTAGAACAAATTTTATTTTTCGCTGCTGATATTCACACCCAGTTCTGACAAACTTATTTTTTTTGTTTCTTGTGATCTCATGAATCTTCGTATTTTATTTTAAAGCCAGGTCTCCAAAATATATTAATATTTATTTTAAGCATGAATCGGCTAACACCAAACTTTTACTAACACACGGTAACACAAAATCAGCAAAAGCAGCCCATAGGGTGGCGCCATTGGATTCAAACTTCCCCTTTATAGTGACATTGTACGTGTTGTACGTCACCGCGTTTTTGACGGTCTAAATTTGGTCTGATGGTGTGTATGCAAGACAGCTTTGAACGGAATTCCGACAAAAAATTGCATCAGATTTTAGCCCATCGGAATTCCGATCGTGTGTACAGGGCATTAATCTTCATATGCCTATATCATATTTATAAATTTTATTTTTTCTTGTGTTTTTTATTTCCCTTTTATGATAGATTGTTCTGGATTTTATTTTCTTTCTCTTTTCTCCAAGTCTGCATGGATTGAGCTGAGTAGCCACTACACCAGGACAATTGGTAAGTGTGGTTTGCTGTTTCAGTTGCCATGGCTTCTTTAAATATTATATCCCTTAATGTCCAAGGTTTCAATGTGACACAAAAAAGGACGAAAGCCTTCCGATCTTTTCAGGCCAAAAAAGCACACATTGTATGTCTACAAGAAACGCACTTTACTCCAACTTCCACTCCTAAATTTTATAGTACCTCATACCCACAAGTGTACACAGCTTCGGCACCCACTAAACAACGTGGTACACTCATTGCATCCCACCGTACCACACAATTTACATTGCATTCCGAAATCAAAGACCCGGAGGGTCGCTACCTAATCTTAACGGGGTATATTATGGATACAGCAGTAACTGTGGTTTCATACTATGCTCCTAACCACCAACCTCTACCATTTCTCTCACATCTTTTTCAAGTTATTAATGCTCATAAAATGGGTTCGCTCTTTGTGTGTGGAGACTCCAAACAGGTCCTTCTCCCGTTTCTGGACAAAACCCGGTACTCCCCTCCACGATATCAAGCCAGTAGATCCCTCTCTCAACTTCTCTCTAGATACAAACTAATTGATTCTTGGAGATAATCCAACCCAACAAAAAGAAACTATACTTATTTCTCAAACCCTCATCAAACATTTAGCCGTATAGATCACATATTTGTAACGATAGGCATGGTGCCTGAATTGATTGCTTCTAATATTATCCCGATCCCTTGGTCAGATCACAATGCAGTCTTTACCTCTGTGGCTTCTATCCTACCTAGAGCACATGACCGCACCTGGTACCTGCCAGACATATTGCGTAAACACCCCTCACACCGCCTACCAATTGATAAGGCTTTAACAGAATATTTAGAACATAACACGAGTACTGACATCCCTTTCCTCACACTTTGGGAAGCTCACAAACCATTTCTAAGAGGAGTACTCCAACAACAATTAGGGATACTCAAAAGAGAACGCAAAACGCTTGCACGACAATTAGAAACAGAGTTTAATACATTGTTTATAGATTTCCAAAATAACCCTACTCCCAAAGCAAAAACGCGTCTAGAGAAAGCTCGTCTTGAATACGACCTACTCCTTTCAGACTCCGCTATACACCAGTAACCCTCTTACAATTGTAAATAAATTCAGTACTCCCTTAAGAACACTATATACAGAGACAAATAAACTTAATATGAATGCGGCTGACTTTTTCTTCTCAAATATCAATCTTTCCCAATTGTCTGAAGCTCAAAAAAAGTCACTAGAAGAACCCATTACTGGTATAGACGTGGCAGAAGCGATTAAAATACTAAAAACAAATAAGAGACCAGGTTCAGATGTGTTCTCAGCTCTGTATTATCGAACTTTCACAGACACTATCTCCCCCCTATTAGCAAAAGCTTTTAATGACTTATTACAAAATAAATCTTTTAGACAAGAATCACTATTTGCTACCATTTGCATGATTCCAAAGCCATTATCTGACGATACCCTTAGCACAAATTTTCACCCCATCTCCATGCTAAATATAGATATTAAGGTATTAGCCAAAATATTAGCAGCCCGTCTTAACAGGATTATCGGCACTCTCATAAATCGGGACCAGGTCAGCTTCATGCCCTCACGCCAAGTGGGGGACAACGTACGCAGAGCAGTGCTTTTGGCTCATATTGCTAAGGCGTGCAGAATCCCAACCTGCTTCCTCTCATTAGATATAAAAAAAGCCTTTGACTCTGTCTCATGGCCCTACTTGAATCATTTCACAAATTGGGTTATGGCTTTATACAACAAACCTAAAGCCTACGTTAAGTATGCAGGTTATAAATCCGATCCTTTTAATATAGAGAGAGGCACACGTCAAGGATGTCCACTATCCCCTTTATTATTCGCCCTCCTCATAGAACTATTGGCATAAAAGATCAGATCCAACCCCACTATAACTGGAATTGAACTAGATGGTTATCAGCACAAACTTTGTCTATTTGCGGATGATATCCTCCTATTTCTTTAATCTCCTCAAGTGTCAGGCCCAAACCTCGTCCCCATACTCAATAAATTTGCAGAACTTTCTGGTCTATCTATAAATCCTAAAAAATGCCTAGCGCTAAACATATCCCTTTCAGAATTGGAACTGAGATCTGCAAAAATTGGTCTCCCTTTCACATGGAATAGCAAATCAATTCCATACTTAGGGATACATCTTACAGCATCCCTATCAGACTTATTCTCACAAAATTATCCCCCAATTCTGAAACAGATATCGAGTCTGATGAAGTCATGGTTCCATCTCCCGATTTCGTGGTTTGGAAGATTAAACGCTGTCAAAATGACAATATTACCAAAACTTTTATATTTAGTCTTACCAATTACTATTCCAGCGTATTATTTGCGAATAATACAAAGGAAAGCACTATCATTTGTATGGGGTTCTTCCAAACCACGAATACAAATGCATACACTTTATCTTCCCAAAATTAATGGCGGTTTAGGATGCCCTAATTTTGCGTATTATTATAAAGTAGCACATATTGCAAGTCTTACCAAATACCAGGCATGGCAAGAATCCCTGTTATGGGTGTCCAAAGAAGCCATCGAGTGTGATCCTTTCCCAATATCTAACCTTCTATGGATGTCACCAAGAGACCGCAAAAAACTCCAGGGTTGTCTTATCTATGTACAAATTTTTACAAGCCTCATCGTTTATCACTTTTCCGATCCTCTGTGAAAAATATAATCTTCCGCAATCAGAGTTATTTAGATATTTACAAATTAATTTTTTTTTTACATCTTCACTGACACAACTGTCCGGCTTCGAAGATATAGGTCAGAAAGACCCCCATGCCAGAGGTGCAATATCCACTATATATTCGCATATGCTGATTCATTCAGTAGGGATGAACCATCGTATGTTAAGAAATGGGAGGTGGACCTGGAACGTACACTAGATATTTCAGAATAGAACCAAATATGGTCAACAACTAAAACAGCCTCTCCTAACATAATGGCTAGTGAAGCCAACTACATGGTACTGACTAGATGGTACCTAGTGCCAGCCAGGGTAGCTAAATATGGTAGTTTTTTTTTAGAATGCGGTAGAATGTTTTCGAATGCCATCGAATTTTTTTGAATACGGTCAAATTTTCTCGAATTCGAATACAAAACAAAACAAATCCCGAAAACGAATGTAAAGAAAGCAACAAATTTAACTAAACAAATTTAGTTAAATAACGAATCGAAACAAAACTAATTTTTTCATCCTGCACATGTCTATAAAACCCCAGCAGAGCATGCTCCAATTTGCTACAGCAGGGGAAAAAAATCCTTCCTGATCCCCCAAGAGGCAATCAGATTTTCCCTGGATCAACTTTACCTATAAATATTAGTACCCAGTTAAATTATGTACATTTAGGAAAGTATCCAGGCCTTTCTTAAAGCAATCTACTGAGCTGGTCAGAACAACCTCTGGAGGGAGTCTACTCCACATTTTCACAGCTCTTACTGTGAAGAAACCTTTCCGTATTTGGAGATGAAATCTCTTTTCCTCTAGACGTAAAGAGTGCCCCCTTGTCCCCTGTGTTGACCGTAAAGTGAATAACTCAACACCAAGTTCACTATATGGACCCCTTATATATTTGTACATGTTGATCATATCCCCCCTTAACCACTTCAGCCCAGGAGGATTTGGCTGCCAAATGACCAGGCCTCTTTTTTGCGATTCGGCACTGCGTCGCTTTAACAGACAATTGCGCAACGTGGCTCTCAAGCAAAATTGATGTCCCTTTTCTCCCACAAATGGAGCTTTCTTTTGGTGGTATTTGATCACCTCTGCGGTTTTAGAGCGAGAAAATAAAAAGCAATATTTTTTACTTTTTGCTATAATAAATATCCCCCAAAAATATATCTTTTTTTTCTCAGATTAGGCCGATACGTATTCTTCTACATATTTTTGGTAAAAAAAAATGCAATAAGCGTTTATTGATTGGTTTGCGCAAAAGTTATAGTGTCTACAAAATAGGGGATAGTTATATGGCATTTTTCTTAAATTTTTTTTTTTTTTACTAGTAATGGCGGCGATCAGTGATTTTTATTGTGACTATGGCGGACACATCGGACACTTTTGATGCTATTTTGGGACCATTCACATTTATACAGCGACCATTGCTATAAAAATGCACTGATTACTGTATAAATGTGACTGGCAGGGAAAGGATTAACCACTAGGGGGCTAGGAAGGGGTTAAGTGTGTCCTAGGAAGTGATTCTAACTGTGTCGGGGCGGGACTTACTGTGACACGACACTGATCACTGCTGACGATCAGATCAGACGATCAGTGTCCTGTCACTAGGCAGAACAGGGATATGTCTTGTTTACACAGGCATCCCCCCGTTCTGCCACTCCGTGACATGATCACGGGACACTGGCGAACATTGAATCCGCGGGTCCCGCGGGCATGGTCACGGAGCTTGCGGCAGGGGCGTGCACACGCCGCCGCCGGCACGCACGTGCCCACGCGGCAGCAACTTTAAAGGGACGTACCCGTTTGCCTGTCCGTGCCATTCTGCTGACATAAAAGTGCATGCACTGGTCGGCAAGTGGTTAATCTCCTCTTCTCAAGAGAGAATAAATTCAGTTCCTCTAATCTTTCCTCATAGCTGAGCTCCTCCATGCCTCTTATCGGTTTGGTTGCCCTTCTCTGCACTTTTTCCCAGTTCCCCAATATCCTTTTTGAGAACTGGTGACCAAAACTGAACTGCATATTCCAGTAGAGGTCTTACTAATGATTTGAACAGGTGCACAATTATATCTCTCTCTCTGGAGTCCATACCTCTCTTAAAGAGGAAGTAAACCCTGATGGGTTTTATTTCCTTTTTGTTTCCCTGCAAAGGTAAAGCATAATGGGCTACTATGCATCAGATAGTAGCCCATCATGTGTCCCTTACCTGAAACAGAAGCCTGCAATGTCCCCGATTTCCTCGCTAGCTGGAAGCGTCCATCTGCACCCCTCTTCCTTCCGGGGCCGTGAACTCCGGCTCTGTGACTGGCCGGAGTCGCATGACCTCAACTTGAAACGGCACAGCGTGCCCTTTCAAGAGTGCGCATGCGCCGTTTACATCGGCGCATGCGCAGAAGACAGCATAGTTCGGGGACATTTCAAATATCTCCTAAACTGTGTAGGTTTAGGGGATAGTTCAATCACCTACAGGAAAGCCTTAATCTAGGCTTACCTGTAGGTGAAAGTGGTCTGTAAGGCTTTACAACCACTTTAATACAAGAAAGGACTTTGCTTGCTTTGGAAACCGCAGCTTGGCATTGCATGCTATTATTGAGCTTATGATCTACCAAAACCCCCAGATCCTTCTCCACTATGGATCCCCCTAGTTGTACTCCCCCTAGTATGTATGATGCATGCATATTCTTAGCCCCCAAGTGCATAACTTTACATTCATCAACATTAAATCTCATCTGCCACATAGTCACACAATTAGACAGTGATTTGAGGTAGGCTTGTAAATTGGAGACATCCTGTAAGGACATTATTCCACTGCATACTGTAGCTTAGTGTCATCTGCAAAGACAGAAATGTTACTTTTGATCCCAGACCCAATATCATTTATAATAAAGGGAGGGGCAAGTGAGGATGCTGTGCAGACACCTGATGTCTTCCTTATCAACCAATTACATCACAGGCCAGCGCAGTTCCCAAGTCTGTAATTTTGCAAGATTAAAACCTATGGATTTCTGTAACAAAATGGCAGGTTTCATCTACAGTGTATCTGATGGCTTGTACACAATTTATGGGCAATTTGAAGCAATTTTTAGGCACTTTGCCAGGGCACCCCTGCGGAACCCAGAAGGCACCCTGGTTGAAAAAGGTTGATTTGACACAGAGAAAAAGAGAGGACGTTGGGTGAAGCTTGAGTCCATGACGTTACTACACATTTGCATGCATTGCTGAGGATTTTGGGATATGTGATTTTATAAGCCATTTTCAAGCTATTTGCTTGTAAGGGTTTTTAACTGATTATAGACAATGTAGTAATCAGATTTACACTATGGGAGGTGTTATTTGCATTTCATTGGTAAAAAGGGGAATTGGAATTGTGCAGGTGAAAGTAATAATAAGTGATCAAAAAATTCTTATGCTCCCTTTGGCATGAACATAGACTGGGATATAATCGCATTCATTAATAATGCCTGATGTCTTCACTATTTCACTAATGGTTTGTCCTTTGCCTTGCAAGTTAATCTATTCTCCTACATTTCTGTGTATTGAGAATGTAGTACTAATATTGGTTGTTTAATAAAGTATTTACTGTGTTGGCCCTTTGAGGAAAGAGGACAACTTTTGAGATTTCTACACTTTTTCTTATTGTTATCAATAAAACATATATTTTTTTTATATATTTTTCGTAAATTATATGGCCTCATGTTAGGTATATTAAGCCATTTTTATTTACCCTAATTAGTTCACTCCTTTTTATTGCTGTTATATGTTTGGTCAGTGCAAGATATTTTGTTTCTATCCCGTACAGTTTTGTATATGTTAGTTCCTGGGGTGACGCAGAGGGATCTCATTCGGTAATGAGGCTTGTTTTTTTCCTCTGATTCATATCGAGGCTCGTTTTTTTATTTATTTCTCTGGCCATAGAAGTTTGGAAATGAGGCTTGGTTTCCTCCTCTGGTTCAAACCGAGGTCTGGCTCTCTATTCATCCTTTCGGCCATGTTTATTTGGAAGCGAGGCTTGGCTATCCAACTGATAATACGAACGGCCATTTTATAATACCATTGAGGCTTGGTTTCCTATTAGGGCCAACCCACCCACTTTTTCACAACAAGGTTTTTCCATCTGTTTCATAATAACGGCGGCCATCTTGTATTATCACAGTGGAAGGTGCACTTGGGTGTATGGTCACCCATCATCTTTGGACACGATCGCAACGATTTCATCACATTTATTTTTTTATGGACACTCTCATGGACTGACCATTGTAACTTATATTTGTATGCATTTATTATCACTCACATAGCGCGGCAATGGTTGATTTATATATATATTTGCATTTCGTTACATGTATGATGCTGATGTATTGCTGCCGAATATTGAGGGAGTGATTTGGAGGCAAGTAAATGTGCCTTGTGCCAGAGTGTGGAGGAACAACCTGCTTAATACAAATGTTGTTTATGACTTCTCGTGTGGAGGTCACATATGCTCTGGTAAGCCTCAGAGTACTCTATCTCTGTGAAGGAGATGTGGTATATAATAATATAGATATCAAAAATATTAGTACAATAAATATATAACATGATATATATTTCAAAATTGTTTTCTTGCGGTTTTTTCTCTCTGCAAAAAAAGAGAAAAAGCTGTGAGAAAACAATTTTGAAATACATAATATTTATTTATTGTAGTAATATTTTTGATATCTACTGTATATTGTAGAATACTTGTTGACTCTCCAAATGGCAGTAAGCCTTTGAGGAAGGATGATACTAGTCCGAAACATGTCAGGCATAATTTTTTGGAACATGTACTCTCGCTAGCCCATCAACGCACACAGGGTAGCTGAGATTCATGCTAAATGTTTGTATTAAGGCATAAACTTTTTTTTATTAATACTGTATACACGTATCTTACATATCTACATTTTCTAATACTATCCAATTGTTTATACAATTTTATTGTGTAAATTTAATAAATTTTTATCTTTTATATATCTATACCTGGTCCACCTTCTAAAATCCTGAGGAGTTACACCGTGCCCTGAGCACTAGGTTTTTTGTTCAGAGGGATACTAGTTATTAATTCAATACTAAGCTTGCTTTTTAGAGTGTCATTTCACTTTTCAGAGGTTTTTTGTTTTTCATATTTACATTGAATATTGTATTTGTATTTACAATGGTTATTGAGCTAAATCTTTTGAGCGAGCTATACTATTTACTATTGAGCTCACTCTTCAGAGTGTTATTTCACTTTTCAGAGTTTTTTTTTCCCCCACTCACTTTAGTTTTGGTATTTAGTGCTGCACTTAATCAAATATTTAAGTAGGCTTTCCCTATGCAATATTAATAAATATTTAGATTTCCTTTATATAGAATTATTTCAGCCTTTTTAATGCCATTTTTATTTTTTATTGCTTCAACAGGGATACTCATTTGGGGCACTCTTTGCAGGCACAATATATGTTTAAAAACAGGGATACTCATTCTTATACATTTTTCTTACTGTATATTCATATAGTACTGTATTACTTTCCTCCTGAATATACTACAGCACTGTGCACCAAATGTGTTAGATGAGGTACGAGCAGTCAGCAGCTGTTCAGATCTGGAGGAGCAGCACGTCCCACCATTGTCTACTAATGGCATCTTTCTTAAAAAGAGAATACTGCAACTTGTACACGTTGGCTAAAATCCTGAGTAGAGATTATAACTGTGAATGATGAACACAGAGAGAAGGCAAAGAGAAAGGGAGAGTGCATGAGTGCGTCAATTCCCCACTTTCTCACATAATACAATTATATTAGCTTTGCAAAAGGAAAATGCTCTACTCCTTTAGTAAATGAACCCAGGACCAACAGATTGGGGGTGATTTACCAAATGAGAGGAGCATTTTCATTTTGAAAAGTGGATTCTGTGCAAACAAAATTTTTTTTATTTTTTTTTATTTCTCTTGCACATGATCAGGTATTTTAAGTAGGGCTGGGCGATTTTCCCCCCAAAAAAAATCTGCGATTTTTTTATAAAAAACTCGATTTACGATTCGATTTTTTTTTTTTATTATTATTATATTAATTAAAGTGCATCAACAAACAAAATTGCAAAGGCAAACCCTTTCCCTAACTGCAAAGTCAGTGTGCAACAAACACACAATATAATCCAGCGCTCATGGAACATACATTATTAACTATTGAAAACTCTTGAAACTCTGTGTGTGATTCCTTCTGTCCCAGCCTTGCTGCGATCCTGGCTCTGCATCCTTTTGGGTTGGAGGGCCCTCCACACGCTGGTCTGCCTGTTGTCCATCATTCAAGGTACTGTGCTCACACGGAGATCATGCCACAGGCTTTGTTTTGACTTTTTTAACCCCTCCTTGCTCCACGGATGTCACTGCAAGTTTAACAAGTTTGTCACCACTGGCAACTGGAGAGTTAAGATTCATTTGCCCTCTGCACATTTGGGATTGGATCCCTCTCTTTATTGTGATTAATAAATGGACTAAGCTTTTTTATCAATGCTTCAAGATTTTTCAATAGTTAATAATGTATGTTCCATGAGCGCTGGATTATATTGTGTGCATGTTGTGCATTTTGTACTTCTGGGTACGGATTTTTTCTTGCTGCGCTGGATCCTGTTTTTTCCCCCTTTTGGATACTTTGTACTTCCCAAAATATTTGGGATTTTTTTCTTATTATTATTATCATCCATTATATTTTTTTCTTTATCCACCAATTTAGCGCTTGTGACCTTTTGTTGTTTTTTGCAGTGTGCAACAAAGATTGTTAAACATCCAAATTATTAATACTGTATTTGGATTTAGCTAATAAAACAACAAAAAATCCTGAGGTTACTCTTAGTTGAATTGAACTGTGTCCATGCCTCACTGTGCCCGTGTCTCACTGTGCCCGTGTCTCACTGTGCCCATGCTTCAATCACTGTGCCCGTACCTGATGCAGATTTTCATGGTATACAGATTTTACTGCTACACCGGTGGCCATTCCAGTATTCAAAAGCCGCGCCTCCTTCTCATCTGTGATAGGCGGAACACTCAATTTCCCAGCATTCAGTGTTCCGCCTATCATGGTCATCCTCATAACACAGACGAGGATGAGAGGATGTCCGTGATAGGCTGAATACTGCCTGCTGTGAAATTGAGTGTTCCGCCTATCACAGACGACGAGGACTCGGGAGGCGCGGCTTTTGAACACTGCAATGGCCGCCGTCTGTCTGCATGACACGCTGATCAGGTAGGCAGACGCGGCTGCAGCGAGTAGATGTAATTGGGGTAACGCTGCCCAGTGCCATTCCGGATACGCCCCCTGCAGTCCTGCTACGGAAACTTTGAAGGGGGGAAAAAAAATATTTTTTTTTTTTTCAAAAAATAAAAAAATCTAAAAAAATCGATTTTCTTCAAATCTGAATCGATTTGAGCTCAAAACTCGATTCAAGATTAAAATCGATTTTTTTCCCAGCCCTAATTTCAAGTAAACTTTGCTTTAACATATTCACAAAGCTAAGTAAACATTTACTTTCTAAGATGATCTTGTTTTTTTTAGTAAATTAACCCAGGCTTGGGACAGTGTTATTTTTCAGCTATTGCCACAAGTTGGGACAGTGACCAAATATGATCAACCTCTAAAATGGGGAGTCAAGGTGTTTGGATCAAATCAGCCACATTTTCCTGAACTAAGAGCAGAAAAAGAAAAAGTTGGATGGGTAGGCAGTCAATCAATCCACTTGCCTGTTATTTTACTAATAGCACTACTGTATAAAGATGCATACCCTTTGTTTACCTATTTACCTATCCTATTTCTATATTCATCTGTGAACTGTCAGTATCAGAAAGCAGAAATGCATTTCTTATGAGGCATACAATCATTCTTTGGCTTCCTATTTTGTAGAACAAAGTTTTTATATGAAAAGCACATTTTCGCATGCTAAGCTCCTTCTGTAAAGTGCCTTTTCTTTAAATGCATCTCTTATAATAATGTAATTTTCCCCTAACAATAATTGTATCAGCTATGCCAGGAGAGGACAAAATGAAATGTGCCTCCACCTCAAAATTCTTACAAATGCAGTGTCTGAGCTACTTTTCTAGAAGCTTACTAAAATGGTAGTGTAGTTTTGCACAACATAATTCATCCATTCAGGGGAAGAACAGCCTTTCAGACATTTTCTGTAAGTTGCTGGAAAGAGGTATGAAATGGTAATGACAGTATGAGCCAGGAACAAGCAGTATAGCCCTTGGCACCCAAGCATAAGTCTACCCCTGGTGATCAGCACACGGTGAGCCCCCACGGTGGAGGACAGGGAATACAAAAGACCTGGGATTCTGCAAATACGTGTTGGAAAAGACTTTGAAGTTTGTACGGCGTTCTCTTTTTAGAACTGGTGAAGAACAAGGGGATGGGGCACCTAGGTCTTTTATCAGTGCAGCTACTGCAATGGGCTTTCAGCAAACCAATTAACAACTGTTTCAAATGCATAATAAAGAGAGACAGACAAGATGGTAACACAGAATGCTCTGAGAATCTAGGCTCACTACACGCTACTCATTAACAAACAGGCTGCATATTAACCTCAGAAATGCTGCTTTCCTGTCACTACGGCTGTAAATCTTTCCACCGCATTCTAGTTCTTAAATTATGCAAATATACAGTAATGTATGTGTAATATATAATTATATAGCTTCATTTTGGATCCTAGTGTTACAGAAAATGTGTTGAAATAAATATAGTTAAAACAAAACGCTTGTCATCACTGTAAGGGTCTTTTTGCAATAGTCATGTTTCTTCTTTTATTTGTTTCTTGAATCACACAGTTCTTAATGACATAAATGGCTCAGCTAGGGACTTCAGTTTAAAATAGAAGTGTTTGTATTGACACCCCACAAAAGCAGCGTTATGTCCTTGAGAATTCCATAGCTAATTACTAATGGAATCAGATTTTTTTTAAACTTTTCTTTCTCTGTTCTCCGACTACTTCAGAGAAGGGTAGTTAGAGGACAGTGGAGAGGCCTAGAATAGGAGCATAATAGACGGTGCAGAGATGGGTGGGAGGATTGAGTACAAATTCCATGTGGGCAGTTCAGCTGCAATAATCCTCTTTCTGTTTTTGGACCATGCTACACATGAGAACACTCCAGTGCCTTTCATCATTATTTGCCACCCACTTCTAAGGGGCATCTTATAGCCAAAGCTATTTCAGCAATTAATGTGAACAAGGAATAAAACATGATTTGCCATTAACAGAAACTGAAACCAAATGTGTTGAAAGAGTCACACAGATGAATACTATGTACCTGATACTATTGAGTGTTTGCTGTGTTCTAAGCAGAATGCTAAATTCTATGTAGTAAAATGATGTTTCTCCTTCCTTTATTGCAATATAATAAAAAAAAAAGCATCGTAATAAAAAGGTTTATTCAAAAAGACATAGTAAGAGGCATTTTCGCTATGTTATAAACTAGGGTTGACCCGATACCACTTTTTTAAGACCGAGTACAAGTACTGGGTCCTTTTTTCAAGTACTCGCTGGTACTGAATACTAATACTTTTTTTTTAATGTCATGTGACAGTGGGACTAATATGCAGCACTGATGACGCATGGACTGTGTCAGTAGTTTTTAATTTTTATTGTATTTTTTTTACATTTTTTTTTTACAATGCTTTCTTTTTTATGGGGGGGGGGGGGGGTGGATGGTGTCAGTGTGTTTTGTTTATAATTTTTTTATTTTTACAATTTAACCTTTTAAGTATTTATTTATTACAATTCTTTATTTTTATTTATTTTTATCAGCCCTGTTGGGGGTTTTTGTTGAGATATCAGGGGTCTTAACAGACCCCTGACATCTCCCCTTTGAGACAGGTAAAGGGACTGAGGACACAGATTCCCCAGTCCCTTTCTCCGCAACCTCAACTGCACTGAACATGAATGTACAGGAGACAGAGGCTTCTCTCCATTCATAAACTGAAGCATCGTAAACACATTTTATGATGCTCAGTTATGAATGGACAGAGTCACTGACTATGTTCATTCGGAAAAGGAAGGAGCCGGTAAATTAAAGATTTACAGACTCCTTCCTCCGCTCTCCATCCTGACAGATCGAGGACAGAGGGGGTGGAGGAGCATGGAGGGAATCACAGGAGTGTAGCACGGAGGGGATCACAGGAGTGGAGCATGGAGGAGGTCACAGGAGCGGAGCACGGATGGAGTCATAGAAGCGGAGCATGGAGGGGGGACAGGAGCACGGAGGGGGACCTGAGGAACCTGGAGGAGCACGGAGGAGGACACAGGAGCAGAGCACGGAGGGAGTCACAGGAGCGGAGAACGGAGGGGGTCAGAGGAGCAGAGCACGGAGGGGGGACAGAAGCACGGAGGGGGACCAGAGGAGCCTAGAGGAGCATGGAGGAGGACACAGAGGGGGACTGGAGGAGGATACGGGGACAGTCAGGAGTGATCGGTGCGGTGCTGGGGGGAGTTACAAGCACCGATCCCCCCACTCTAGATTTCAATAAAGCAGCTGAAAGCCGCAGGGAGGGCGAGGAGGACAAGCGGCTGTCAGGCTTTATTGAAATCTATACAGGTGGATCGGTTCTTGTAACTCCCCCCACCGCTGCACCGATCACCCCTGACTGCCCAGGTATTGGGTGAAGCATCGGAGCATTTGCAAGTACAAGTACTCGTGCAAATGCACGGTATCAGTACCGATACTAGTATCGGTACAACCCTATTATAAACCTAAATCTAATATATAACACAATGTATCTCAGAAATTCTTTTAAAGTGAACCTCTGCTGTACCCATGGATCTACTCCATTCAGTTAGCCATCCATACAGTTAGTAATGTGTAAGCTCCAAGCATTTAAAGTTTAAATTCTTCCACAATGTGACAGTGCTGGGTGTCCATGTGGCAAACTCCCAAGCAATGCTTTCACATGGGAGGAAGGGGAGTCAGACACATGCTACCCATAACAAAAATTACATATATTTTGCTGCTGCAGGGTCTCTTATTAAAAGTGCTTTCATTTTTGTAGAAGATAATATTTGAATAGGGGCTCAGAATTGGTATACCTGCACTGGAAGCTAAAATAAGAAAGGAAAGCAGAGAGTGAGTGACTTGTTTGGCCCTTTGCTAGTCTGCGCCTTTTTCATGTATGTAGGAGAATAAAGTTTAAGTACTTCTGAGTCACTGGCCCAGAACCAGTGTGTAGATTAGAAATGACAGAAGAAAGTGAATTCCATACGCCTAAATACTGTAGGTAAGTCTCCACTGATTGGCAACACTTATCGTTTTAGTACTTACACTGGGGCAACCCCACACCCAAGAAAGACCAGGTAACTTTTCTAATTATCAAAATCACCATCCTTATGCATGAGGATCCCACTTTTGATGATGCAGAAGGCTATGGGTAGAGAATACCTGCCATTGTGACATCATTGACTTAAAGCGTAAATAAACCCACCAATTTGGGTGTTTCCAAAAAAAAGCTTAAATTAGAAAATTTCAATAAGTGTTATCACTTATTATACATACCAATTTAGTTTTCTGTATTTTTTTCATTTACATTCTGCACAAATGTCAGCTTTCAACCACTCTTTCAAACACTCAAATGGCTGGTCTCATAGCTGATCTCGTGTACAGCACTATGGCAACTGCAAATCTAAAATAGGCTTATGCCTTGTACACACGATCAGATTTTCCATCGGGATAAACTCAGACGGATTTTTCAGACAGAATTCCGTTCAAGCTGTCTTGCATACACACTTTCACACCAAATTCCGACCGTCAAGAACGCGGTGACGTACAACACTACGACAAGTCGAGAAAAATTAAGTTCAATGCTTCCGAGCATGCGTCGACTTGATTCTGAGCATGCGTGGTTTTTTCTCCGTCGGAGTTCCATATAGAAAAAAATTTCGGCGGAAAAAGTCCAATGGGGCACACACACAGTCGGAATATCCAATGAAAAAATTCCGTCTGACTTTTTTCAACGTTAATTCCAACCGTGTGTACGCGGCATAAGATGGCACCATCCTCGGCAGGTTTTATTTGCTCCCTGCTAATCGAAAAGTAAACCTATCATAGGAAAGTTATGTAAGTAAGGTACAATTGCTGACCTGCTGATTCTCTGCCTTTAACACTTTATGAGTGAATGACCTGGGGAAAAAAATCAGCATATTAGGATCTTCAACTTTTTTATGCATAATTTTCTTAGCACCTCTTTCTTCTGTTCATGTTTCACATTGCTGTTTTTTTTTGTTTTTTTTTTTGTTCTTATTTTCTGACTTTTGTATTCAATCAAGCCCTTTTGGAACATCTGCTCTTTTCCAAACTGTTTCAGACTCTCTTTTCACTTCCACTGCAGCATGCTTATTGCTTTTCTAGCAGCTGACCTCCAAATGTCACTGTAGCATTACAGACCCTTGTGTGAGAATCATTGTCTTAAAGGGATTGTAAAGGTTTGTGTTTTTTCACCTTAATGCACCCTATAAATTTACATTTAAATTTAAAACAATTTATTAAATTTGCATCAAATCAGGAAGGCCCTAACACTACATAGTTAATGGTAGATCTAAAGGAGAATGTACGAATTGTAAGTATATAGCCACCTTAAAGGAAAGAAGATAGTAAGTGAAAATTATAAAATAGATGGTCCAGTAAAGATGGAGGTATGATCCAGAGAGGTAAAACACTCCCTATTCTGTGCTACAGTAAGGCATGTGCATGATGGTATATTGCGTTTCTTGGATGGTCACTTGATGCTACAGGAAGTCAGGGCTTGTTTCGTCACATTTTTGGGGTTGTATTTGATATGTGTGTAGCACACAGACCTCTCCGCTACATCCATTTTTAGCAGTTAGGCACACCTGCTACTTGCCCGTTGTACGAACTCCAGATATGGAGAGGCGAGCGGTGTTAGATTTTTTTGGGCCTTGCGGCGAATTACCCCTCACGAATGGATCCCCGGCCTCCGTTCTCTAAGGTAGTAAGTCTTTCACTTGAATAAAGCCAATGTCCACACATGAGTAAAAACCTAAGCAGTTAGGTTTTATTCTTTGCTTGGGAGAAGAGAGAGTAGAAGGAATAGAGTAGGGGAAGGTTCAGGCACACAACACCCTGAAGAACACTCTCGTCGCCACTCAGGCCTGAGTGGGTTTTTGCTCATTCGGATAGTCCCGTTATGAATGGTCCTAGCAGCCGGTGTGGAGCACGAAACAGCTACTTGTGATTTCCCTGGGATACGATCAGGAGATCCTCTGCCACAGAATCTTCAAGTCCCAAACTTCCCGGCCTAGCAACAACTAGAACTTAGGTGCCAATGGGGCACGTTACAAGGCGTTTAATGGATTGGAATCCTTCCCTCTGATAGGTAACCAGGCCTCTCCCGAGACAGTGACTTATTCAATAATCCCCTTGGGACGGATCCTCCCCTGGCTTCCTCTCCTTCAGAGTGGGTCACCCCTCACTTGGGTACCCTGGGACTCCTCTTCGGGTGTAGGCCTCAGCTAAAGGTGCTGGGCCTACCTGCAGCGATGCAGCCTCAGGCTAAAGGTGCCCGGGCTGGTACACACACACGCACCCCTGGACTGGAGGGCCAGGAGGCGCAAACTGCTCCCCGAATAATGGCGTCTGCCCCTTAAGTACCCTCTCCCAGCATGCACAGTGGGTAGACCATGCCCACCGCACAACTGCTGAGAGAGGACACCCAATGGTGATGCAACGCTACCTGTGGTTCAACCTGGGCCTGAGGTGACAGTGCCACCCACAGGCCACAGGGAACTGTACTGCCAGGCAGCATCACACCCAGGCAGAAGCAAATTTGTACACAATCAATATGTCTGAGCTCAACTACTAGCTCAGACCACCTTTAAATTTCAGTATATAGTGCCCCAGAATTGGGGTGGGCGCTACATGTACAAGGAGAGATTACACAAATACTTAATAGAGATGGGCTCAGGCGTGTTTGGGATCCTAGTCCCAATCCACCTGCCCAATCCCACCAGGAAGCCGACACTGCACACCGCTAATCACAGGCAGTGAGCCATTTCCCAGTCCGCAGCTGCACAGACCGGGAAATGTCTCAATGCCTGTGATTGGAAGTGTGCAGTGTAGGCTTCCTGGTGGGATTGGGCAGGTGGATTGAGACTAGGATCCCATCTCTACTTATAAGTATAACATTTATTAAAAGTCATGACAGATAATATTAGAAAATATGACAAGAATACCTGACTAAAGATGCTGTTTCTGCCATGGGTCCCTATAATTATATGGCATGGCGCAAGTGACCACAGATGCATGCATGATTGCAAGCTCTGAAGACGAGACAAGTATTACAAGCTGTTTGTGTGTTATATAGAGAAATGGCTAACCGTCCCTTTCTGGAGCAAAATTACCTCACATTCCTGAAAGGGGGCTGGCTTGTCCATAAAGTCAGTTTACAATCAGATTCCTATCATGAGTTAGCTAAAAGTAACTAGACTTTGTCCTGTATAGTCCCTTAGCCAAGGCTTGAAGGCATTCTTAAATATTGTGAGACAATTATACAACTTTAAATAAGGAAATATGTAATATGCAATTTTCCCATCGGGGCCATGAATGCATTTTTTTACATTTTGAACAGAGAGGGACAGATTCATGGCTGCCATGGACTAGAAAAATGAGAGATAAGCACATTGAGATGGCTTGAGCAGAAAAGACATTAGAAAAGGCTTCTATTTATTATGAAAAGTGAAATTTGCTTGAAAGCGTGAGCTTAGCCTTTAAAGCGGTATTCAACTTCACCACTTTTTTTTTCTTTTATGAGCCCCCCAGGAGGTATTTGCCATAATGTGCTAGTATGCACTGCATATTAGAACATTATGGCAAATTTATCTGTGAAACAGAGCCCTCCAACACTGCACTGTCTATGCTCCAGCAGGTCCCAGGTGCTTCCATCTTCACCCAGTCCCTCTTCTGGGTTTGTACCTTCCAGCGACTTGAATGGCTGAGCTGTGATGAAGTCACTCTTGAGCAGGGATGAGTCGAACACCCCCCTGTTCGGTTCGCACCAGAACCTGCGAACAGACAAAATGTTCGTGTGAACTTTAGAACCCTATTAAATACAATGGACTCGAACGTTCGAAATCTAAAGTGTTAATTATAAAGGCTAATATGCAAGTTATTGTCCTAAAAAGTGTTTGGGGACCCGGGTCCCCAGGGGACATGTATCAATGCAAAAAGAAGTTTTAAAAACGGCCGTTTTTTCGGGAGCAGTGATTTTAATAATGCTTAAAATGAAAAAATAAAAGTGAAATATTCCTTTAAATTTCGTACCTGGGGGGTGTGTATGATATGCCTGTAAAGTGGCGCATGTTTCCCGTGCTTAGAACTGTCCCTGCAAAAAATGTCATTTTTGAAAGAAAAAAATGCATTTAAAACTGACTCGCGGCTATTAATGAATTGTCGGCTCCCGGCAATACATACAAAAGTCATTGATAAAAAAAAAAAAAAAAAGCGTGGGGGTTCCCCAGAATTCAATTACCAGGCCCTTCAGGTCTGGAATGGATATTAAGGGGAACCCCGCCGCAAATTTAAAAAAAAATTGACGTGGGGTTCCCCCAAATATCCATTCCAGGCCCTTCAGATCTGGCATGGATTTTAAGGGGAACTCCACCCCAAATTTAAAAAAAAAATGGCGTGGAGTCCCCCTAAAAATCCATACCAGACCCCTTATCCGAGCACGCAACCTGGCCAGCCGCAGGGGAAAAGGGGGGGACGAGAGAGCGGCCCCCCCTCCCTCCTGAACCGTACCAAGCCACATGCCCTCAACATGGGGAGGATGTCCCCATGTTGATGGGGACAAGGGCCTCATCCCCACAACCCTTGCCCGGTGGTTGTGGGGGTCTGCGGGCGGGGGGCTTATCGGAATCTGGAAGACCCCTTTAACAAAGGGGACCCCCAGATCCTGGCCCCCCTCCTATGTGAATTGGTAAGGGGTACATTGTACCCCTACCATTTCACAAAGAAAGCGTAAAAAAATGTTTAAAAAAACACACAAACACCTTGAAAAAGTCCTTTATTTAAAAAAATAAATAAATAAACATTCCAGCGGTGAAATCCAGTGTCCCGCGGCGATCCCGATGTCCAGCGCTGTCCTTCATTGGTTGTGCCTGAGCGGACCTGATGGGGAACTCCCTCTCAGTATTTTAAAATGTATAGACCCGCCCCTTCTAAAGTTCCCCATCAGGTCCGCTCAGCGGACGAGATGCAGAACATGAGAAGGGGCGGGTCTATACATGTATTACCAAAGTGAGAGCAGTTCCCCATCAGGTCCGCCCCCTCGGTATGTCGGACCCGCCTACGTCATTGGCCTGAGCGGGGAACTTCCTTCACTATGTAAATTTAAATTACACAGTGAAGGAAGTTCCCCGCTCAAGCCAATGACGTAGGCGGGTCCGACATACCGAGGGGGCGGACCTGATGGGGAACTGCTCTCACTTTGGTAATACATGTATAGACCCGCCCCTTCTCATGTTCCGCATCTGGTCCGCTGAGCGGACCTGATGGGGAACTTTAGAAGGGGCGGGTCTATACATTTAAAATACTGAGAGGGAGTTCCCCATCAGGTCCGCTCAGGCACAACCAATGAAGGACAGCGCTGGACATTGGGATCGCCGCGGGACACTGGATTTCACCGCTGGAATGTTTTTTTTTTTTTTTTTTTAAATAAAGGACTTTTTCAAGGTGTTTGTGTGTTTTTTTAAACATTTTTTTACGCTTTCTTCGTGAAATGGTAGGGGTACAATGTACCCCTTACCAATTCACATAGGGGGGGGCGGGATCTGGGGGTCCCCTTTGTTAAAGGGGTCTTCCAGATTCCGATAAGCCCCCCGCCCGCAGACCCCCACAACCACCGGGCAAGGGTTGTGGGGATGAGGCCCTTGTCCCCATCAACATGGGGACATCCTCCCCATGTTGAGGGCATGTGGCTTGGTACGGTTCAGGAGGGAGGGGGGGCCGCTCTCTCGTCCCCCCCTTTTCCCCTGCGGCCGGCTAGGTTGCGTGCTCGGATAAGGGGTCTGGTATGGATTTTTAGGGGGACTCCACGCCATTTTTTTTTAAATTTGGGGTGGAGTTCCCCTTAAAATCCATGCCAGATCTGAAGGGCCTGGAATGGATATTTGGGGGAACCCCACGTCAATTTTTTTTTAAATTTGCGGCGGGGTTCCCCTTAATATCCATTCCAGACCTGAAGGGCCTGGTAATTGAATTCTGGGGAACCCCCACGCTTTTTTTTTTTTTTTTATCAATGACTTTTGTATGTATTGCCGGGAGCCGACAATTCATTAATAGCCGCTAGTCAGTTTTAAATGCATTTTTTCTTTCAAAAATGACATTTTTTGCAGGGACAGTTCTAAGCACGGGAAACATGCGCCACTTCACATGCATATCATACACACCCCCCAGGTACGAAATTTAAAGGAATATTTCACTTTTATTTTTTCATTTTAAGCATTATTAAAATCACTGCTCCCGAAAAAACGGCCGTTTTTAAAACTTCTTTTTGCATTGATACATGTCCCCTGGGGCAGGACCCGGGTCCCCAAACACTTTTTAGGACAATAACTTGCATATAAGCCTTTATAATTAACACTTTAGATTTCTCCCATAGATTTTTCGAATTTGCCACGAACACCCCAATTTGTTCGCTGTTCGGCGAACGGGCGAACAGGCAATGTTCGAGTCGAACATGAGTTCGACTCGAACTCGAAGCTCATCCCTACTCTTGAGCATATGTGCGGGAGTCAATTCACCATGACACACAGAGCAGGTGCTGTACATGTGGTTTGAGCTGTGAATGCACAGCTCAGATTGCATTAATGCTGACAGACCGGGAGAGGTATTTATGACAGAAGAGACCACTGTGGTCTCTGACTTTGATACCACTTTAAGCATCACTAGCACCCATTTAGCTGGGCATGCTCCTTCAGAAAGTGGTTCCTTTTACTAACAGATTGCTCCTGCATTGGCCATTTATGAATAGGAGCAAATAAGGCTTTGCACCATTTAAAACACTGCACCATTTAAAACACTGTGCCCATGGCATCTTCCCCTCCTACCCCCAATCATCTTGGCTAAATTCATGTTTTTTGAAAAGTTTACTATAGAAATATAGAAGAATACATTTTATATACATCCAAATAACATACAGTATGACATCTTTATCAGTTTTGAGTAAAAAAAAAACAAAAAAAAAACAGCCCTTTTCAACTCACTTACAGCATTCAAAGATAACATAGCAGTAAATGGAAAAAAAAAAGAAGTTGATAGTACAATGCTTTTTTCCAAGAGTGGATACATTGCTCTTTAATGAATATAGTGGGGGGCTGAGCGTAGTCAACCTAGGACAGGAAGTTTACCGTAATACTGGCATGATCCCCACATGAGCATAAGGAGAAAAAAGCCTGAAAAAATAAATCTTATGCAGTCACCATTCCTAATGACTGGTAGACTGCAATATATTACATTTTTGTTCTTGGGTTTAAATACATTTTAAGATTGTTAAATGCCACAAGTATAACCTTAAAGAAGAAAAGAAGGAAGGCGCACCGACCTAGTGCATTACCAATGGTAAAGTGTTTTATTAAAAGTATAAAAGCAATATTTGTACTCACAAACGGGCATATAAAAAGGCTTGTCAATTAGTCGGACTGCATCCCTTTACACCTGCAGACAGGACCTGATATCGAGGGGATCAGATGGTACCCCAAATGGAGTACCCTTTTCCTCAGAGCCTAGATGGTCAATGGCTCATCTCTCCTGTTTACCCTTATATGTATCCATGTGTCTACGCCCCAGGTGACGCTTACCCAGCTAGATCACGCCCATCTGCGTGAGCTCGCTCCGCCCAGCGAATTCAATTTAAAATTATAATTAGAGTTAAAAATAAATCAATAGCTATAAGCAGATCAATCATCAGATAAGTAAATAGATAAATAGAAGGCCATATCTTACCGCCATATCCTTCTCTCTGTAACTCAGTGGGGGGAGGTCAGACGATTGATGCCATCTAGTCCGCATACTTTAGGGGACACAGGCTTTCCAGGTGCGCCTGTTGGACCTCACGCCATCCCATAGCCAGGAAGTGTGGGTGTCTCTGCATTCCACCCACCATTCGTGGCGTCACTTCCGCTCCCGCGCGCATCCGGCTGATGCTATTCACGTAGGGGACGCAGCCAGGAAGTGCGGGTGTGTTTGAGTTCCACCAGCCACTACCGGCCACCTGAGAATGTCACTTCCGCCCTACAGCTCAATGCGCTCCAGTTGCTTCCGAACCCACGGTGATGCATGAGCACGCAGACACATGTACTCCTACTTCCTTATTACCTCTCCCTCTAGCGGCCTGAAGAGGGACCGCTGTGGAGCAGATCCATACATATTGTTACTGAGGGATTAGACTGGTGGTCCCTCCCTGGGTTCCTGACACATGGATACAGACAAGGGGCCTACAAAATGCATAGTGGGTGGGGCCCCCAGATTAAAAATGTTCAAAGGGATCCCGTATATGCAACTGATACAAAACAGAAATCCACAATACATAAACATATAAAAACAGCAGTGATGCTTCCAAGACACAATATCACTAACCCACTGTGCATTAGATTAATAGAGCTAAGTGTAGCAATACCCCCGAAGGGGCCGCTGGTTTAAGATTTTGGGCCTGCCGTTACCTTACTGTTCACCATGTCCGTCTTAGGGATCTTCCTTGAAGAGTTGTTCACAAATGTCTGCACCAAACACTTATGTCCCGTACACACGACCGTTTTTCATGACGAGAAAAATGCCATTTTTTTATTTGGTCATTAAAAACCATTGTGTGTAGGCTCCAGAGCATTTTTCGCAACGTGAAAAATGGCCATTAAAAATTTGGAACATGCTCTATTTTTTCTCTTAGTTTTTCTCGTCGTGAAAAACGGCCATGTGTAGGCTTTAACGACGTGAAAAAAACGTGCATGCTCAGAAGCTAATAGAGCTAAGTTATGAGACGGGAACGCTCGTTCTGGTAAAGCTAGCGTTCATAATGGAGATAGCACATTCGTAAGGCTGTAACGGACTGAAGAGCACGAGGCTGAAACCAAAAAAAATCGTCTCTCAAACTTTACTAACACAAGGATCTGCAAAAGCAGCCCAAAGGGTGGCACCATCCGAATGGAACTTCCCCTTTATAGTGCCGTTGTACGTGTTGTACGTCACCGCGCTTTGCTCGAGCATTTTTTTTCACGATAGTTTGTAGGCAAGGCAGGCTTGAGAAGAATCACGTCGAGAAAAACTTTTGTTTTTTTCAATGACATAAAAAAATGGTCGTGTGTACGCAGCATTAGTCTCTTTTTCGCAAGGGTTTTATTAAAGAACTTCCAGACAGAGGGATTGAGGGTTGGGGGAGATTCAGGTACCTTGCTTTTGCGGATCACGGGTACTTTATTTATTCCAGAGGACAAACAGCTTCCACACCTGATCTAGATCCCACCGGATAGGCCTCCTTCACTGACCTAGCAGCCGGTGCGAGCTCACTCAAAAGTCTCTGCCACAGACTTGTGTAATCACTCACTTGATAAAGTTCTGAAAACATAACACACAGTGCCAGGATCTTTCAGCCAGCTGGCAGCACTGTGAGGTAGATTTTTATCCGGATGCGTCCTCCAATTGAGCCCTCAATTGTTCGGTCCCTTCCCGCAGGCAAGGCGACACAGGACCATCCCCGACGCAGTAGGCCCCAGAAACTCCTGGGCATACTCTCAGTAGCGGAGCCTCAGGCCTGCAGGCACCGAGGCGGAAAAACTGCTAACACATCCCTGAGGACAGGAGGGCTGTCAGGTCAGGATCGGAAGACCCAGAGAAAACGGTGTCTGTCCTTTAAGTACCCTCTCCCAGAATGCACAGCGGGTGACCACTCCCACTGCACTGTTTCTGGGAAAGGAATGCCCAATGCATCCAGCCTACTGCATTTCCAACCTTGACCTGTGGTGACAACGACACCTACAGTCAGGTGGAAAATGTGCAACCCAGCTGAACTGGAACAGAGACCAATAATTTGGTACAATTATTCTGAGCTAAATGACAGCTCAGACAACTAAATTTACACTAGCGCCTACCCAATAGGAGCAGGGCGCTACACAAGCAATGCTCAAAAGAAACAAATGAACTTCTATATAGACATAAAACATCAATTTAGTAATCATACCGAATAACTAGTGGATATGACCAAGAAGTACCGTTATTCTGCAGAGAGACCATTTTCTTGCGAAAATTTTGTGAGAAGTGACGTTCTCAGGCGGGTGGAACGCAAACACACCCACACTTCCTGGACGCGTCCCCTACGTGAATAGCATCAGCCAGATGCGTGCACGGGAGCGGAAGTGACGCCGCGAATGGCCGGTAGTGGTGGGTGGAACGCAGAGACACCCACACTTCCTGGCTTTGGGATGGCGTGCGGTCCAACAGGCGCACCTGGAAAGCCTGTGTTCCCTAAAGTATGCGGACTAGATGGCATCAATCGTCTGACCTCCCCCCACAGAGTTACAGAGAGGGATATGGCGGTAAGATATGCCCTTCTATTTGGGGGCGACCTATAATTTCGTCAATCCCAATACAAGTTTTGGCTCACTTTTTTAGGGGGGGCTACACCAATTCTAGTGCAATATATACTAATGTAATCTTGATGGCAGCTGCTATTTATTTATTTATCTTTTTACTTATCTGTTGATTGATCTGCTTAGATCTATTGATTTATTTTTAACTTATTTTATAATTTTTAATTGGATTCACTGGGTGGAGCGAGCTCACGCTGGGTAAGCGTCACCTGGGGCATAGACACATGGATACATATAAGGGTAAACAGGAGAGATACATATAAGGGCAAACAGGAGAGATGAGCAATTGACCGTCTAGGCTCTCAGGAAAAGGGTACGCCCTTGAAACGCGTCAGCCCTTTGGGGTACCATCTGATCCCATCGATATCAGGTCCTGTCTGCAGGTGTCAAGGGATGCAGTCAGACTAATTGACAAGCCTTTTTATATGCTCGTTTATGAGTACAAATATTGCTTTTATACTTTTAATAAAACACTTTACCATTGGTAATGCACTAGGTCGGTGCACCCTCCTTCTTTTCTTCTTTTTTTTTTAGTTTTATGAATACCCATTGTTCTGAGGAGGGCCGCAAGACTATAGACTTTGCCTTAACCTAAAGAGTGGATCACACCACCCGTGTTTAGCAAAACACCCAAGCGCAGGAGATTATTATTGTTTTGTTGACAAGTATAACCTTAGCCATAACTTTGAAGATAGTGGCCCCAAAGTCTATACATTTTCACACATACGCAACCAGGAATATTCATTTAGTTGATTGCTTGTTGAGAGGTCTTAAATACTATTAGCATGTTTAATTCTTAAGACATAAGAGAATAGAACTGAAAGACCCTGTTGGTGAATTGGTATTCTGGCACCTTCCAGAAAGATGGGTTTTAAAGTTTTAAAGGTTGGTGTGAGCTTCCATCGGTTACTCATCTACGATGATCTTTGTTTAATTAAACAGAAAATGTCACAAAAGCTTAAAATTATCTGTACTTGTCCAGTAGACTAGTAAGGGTCCAGTAGACAACAATGGATTCATTTTTATATGCCAGCGCTCACTTTTAGTCCCAGCACAACACTGTAGGAAATTCTACTATGCATTCTACTATGCATGGGCGTCCGCTCCATAGGACAAGGGGGGTCAATTGCCCCCCCTGGAATCATAAGAGACTAAGTGTTGAAGTCAGTGTGAAGAAGACACTTGCCCCCTGTGTTGTAATGGTCGCCGTGGCCGCCAGGCTCCGTGGCAGCCGTGGACTTTTTTTTCTAAGTCTGCTGCTGGCCTGGGGGCTGGGGCTGCTCAGCTCTGTCTTTACCGACTACACATCTGATCCGTCCCTCCCTCCTCACCCTCGGCCCGAGCATCGAATTGGCTCTGCCGACTGCCGCTCGGGCCTCTGCTTAACATCACCTGTTCCGTGATAGGCTGCTGCCTCAGCCTGTGTAAATGAACTTGTGCCTATGCCGATCCAGCCGGCGCGGCGCCAGCTCCTCCCACAGGTCATGTGAGTGGCGTGCAGTGGCCGTGACAAGAGAGAATATGCTGCCTGGCCAGTGCCTGCCCTGGGGAACTACAGGTAAGGATTGTTCTGCAATTGACCTTATGCAACGTCAAAGAGATATACTGGGAAGCCAGCCTGTTTCCTTCCTCCTCTCTTGTTTCTTGCACCAGTTTACAACTAGTTAAATTTCCTTTATTTGTTTAAAATGCAGCAATAGCCCCCCCCCCCGCCGCACATTTGTACCGATGATATGGAGATAGGACTGCATGACAGACAACGCAAAAAAAAGAAAGTTCGGGGCTCCTTTGGAGCCTAGAGCAAAAAAATAAAAAAATAAATAAAATAAAAGTAAATAGATTGTTAATTTAGGGTTTTAGAAATGTGTGGCTTAGGGCCCTTTCACACGGGCGGATCCCGTGATGATCCGTCCCGTGAACATCCGCTTGTTCAGCGGGGATCGCTCCGTTGATCCCCGCTGAGCCGGCGGATGACTAGTCCGTCTCTGCACACTGTGCAGAAATGGACCGATCAGATGTCCGCTTTCCTCTATGGGGGGGATCGGATGAAAACGGACCGTCTGTCCGTTTTCGTCCGATACGATCTGCAGATGGATGGAAAAATAGGATTTTCCTCCGTCATGATAAGCGGACCATAGCGGAGACTGATGTCATCGGATGTCAGCGGATGTTCATCCGCTGACATCCGCTATCCCATAGGGATACGTGTATGTCCGTTTTTCATCCGAAAATGGATGGATGAAAAACGGACATACGGTCCGCCCGTGTGAAAGGGGCCTTAAGTGTTTTTATACCATATATAAAAAAAAAAAACTCAACTTAACAAAAAGGTTCATTAGGGTCAAGAATGTAATCATTCGTGGCTTACAGGTGTATATATAAAGAAAAAACACTTACATTTCCCATACAGGCTAACAAGGTTCATGCACAGGGCACCATGATAAATTGGGCACAATTATTTTACCTACTTTTTTTTTATTAAAGCAGGCCTGATTTTTTACCAGCCCCCCCCCAATGCAAATATGACTAAGCCCCTCCCCTTCATGACATTGTCAAAAAGGGACCAAGCATGGATGACCTTAAAATGATGCCCCCCCTGGAAAAATTTCAGCGGACGCCCATGCTACTATGAGTTATATCTATAAAACCAGTAATAGACTTTGTACGTCGACAGAATGGCACGGCTGCGCACATGGGCGTACAGGTACGTCCCCTTTAAGATGCGAGCCCTGTGGTCGTGCGTGCCACCAGTGGGGCGCTCGCGACCCTGTCGCAAGCTCCGTGACCGCGCCTGCGGGACCCGCGGACCCGATCGCCGCCATGTCCCACGATCGTGTCACAGAGCTTGAAGACCGGGAAGATGTTAGTGTAAACACAACATCTCCCCGTTCTGCCTAGTGACACTGTCACTGATCGTGTTCCCTGTCATTGGGAACACGCCCCCTAACAGTTAGAAGCACTCCCTAGGTCACACGTAACCCCTTCAGCGCCCCCTAAAGGTTAACCCCTTCACTGCCAGTGTCATTAGGGTCAAGAATGTAATCATTAGTGGCTTGCAGGCCTGCTTTTTTACCAGCCCCCCCCCCAATGCAAATATGACTAAGCCCCTCCCCTTCATGACATTGTCAAAAAGGGACCGAGCATGGATGACCTTAAAATGATGCCCCCCTTTGAAAAATGTCAGCGGACACCCATGCTACTATGAGTTATATCTATAAAACCAGTAATAGAAAAAAAAAATGAATGTCAGGGCCCACTCAGACTTGGTGCATTTAAGCAACATACCGTACATTAAAATGTCCATATTACCACGACACATGGCAATGCATACATTCTGTGTGCAGTGGTGTCATTCATTATGGAAGGCACCCAACACACTGCATAGTAAAGTGCAATGTATGATGCACCGCAGCACACTACAATGGACATACCATATGCACTGTGTTGTGCTGCATTGATAAAAAAAGGCGGGCATGTCTTCATCCATTGCAGTGCATTGACAGCATTTTCATAATGACTGAATGGACTGCTATAGAGCAAAGCACATTTTGGCGTGCCACAATGCACATTAATGCACATGTGTTAAAGCACCTCAATGAATTACTCAAGTGTGAATGGGTCCTAAGTGCATCCCTATTCCACATTTATAGTCTTGTATGGTAAAGTATAATTGCTAATTCATTCATAATAGTGTAAATTTTGTTGTAAATTTAACTAAACAAAGAAGGCAAAACGTAATACTGTGTCTTTTCTGACAAACAATTACAGTATATTGTGCTTTATAGATGAAGCATGCTAGACACAGATTCTGTATACTCTTACTGAGCACAATAAGAGCAGAAATGAGGTTGGTGTCTGGCTATAAAAGACAAGTGGGAATTAATAGGAATGTTGTCAATGGCACACATCACATATTCACCAAGAGGAGACTGATTGCTGTAAATTTTCCCTCAAAAGCTCTTTTAGTGCCTCTTTTTTTTTTTCAAGTAGCTGCAGGGTCTTATTATTTGGTAATGTCTTTTTCAAAGTCCTCTAAATACACATGCCAACTCAATAATTTGCAGAGGAGGGTGGAATAAGTGTAGTTCTGTTTTGGTGGTAAAAAGACATTTCTATTTTTACTTTAACTTGCAGTTCTTTCTTCCCATAAAAGACAAAGGCAAAAAAAACCTGTTCCCCTAATAGGCATTTTTTTTAAATATATTTTAATACGTATAAAACTAATGTTTGGAGGTAAAAAAGAGAAATACACACTTAAAAAAAAAAACTTACGAGCAATGTTTCATTACTTTATAAAAAGACATTTAGCACTTTCTTTGTCAGCTTTAATAAAAGGTGCATGGACATAAAATATAATAAAATAATAAATCAAGAATCTCCCAATCAGTACAAGGGCTGTGTAGGTACTGGATGGCTTTCAATGTATGTAACCAAGACCGTTGAGTACACATTTTCAGTTTTTGTGATATTTTTATGTTTTTTTTTTAGGTTAATTCACCATTTTACAAAATTGTATAATGTATGGCCAGCCTTACTGGTGAGATAAGATCAATTCCCTCCATGGAGACTCTGTTGTTTTCAATTAGGTTAGGTAGACTTATAGGCTGATCTACTAAAGGAGTAAGCCCCCATTCACACTGAATCCGACTTTAAAATCATCCAACTTCACTCGCACAATTTCAAAGTCGCGGGTCAGTGCAACCTCAAGTGCAACTTGGTAGACATCTGTGTGACTTTATGCATAGATGTCTATGCAAGTCGCACCTGAAATCGCAAAAAAATAGTGCAGGAACCTTTTTCTCAAATCAGTGTGGCACCGCAAAGTCGGAGTCACACCGATTTGAACAGTACCATGACAATAGGGTGCGACTTGTCAAGTGATTTGGACCTGTCAAGTTGCATGACAAGTCACATAGGTGTGAAGAGGGACTAAAGCCTGTGTAGCGCCACTCCTGTAGGAACCCCTGATATTAACTGTAACGGGAGGGCCCGGGGAACCCAGAACCCCTTAGAAAGTATGGGATACCCTTGCTTCAGATCCCCATGCACCTCTTATGTCTAAATCATCCTGTGTCTCTAATAGGGGCATAGGGTAGGGTGACCAGACATCCCCAGTTTCAGGGGACAGTCCCCGGATTGAGGACACTGTCCCCGGACCAAGTCTGTCCCCAGTTTTGTCCCCGGATTTGAACAGGGGCTGTGGCAATTTCAAAGACAGTCAGTGCAGAAAAAATAAATAAATCTGAATTACACACCCCTGCTCCGCCACTCCTACTAGCTTAGGGAGGTGTATTTTGTTTCATATATCTGTGCCCCTTTCTGATGATCATGTGCTGTTGGGAGCGGAGGGAATATTTCTTCAGTTTCGGGTGCATGCCCATTCCGCTCCGCTCGCATGTTCTTCTGCCTTCGCTCAAGTCCTGGCCAGCCGTCTGCCTGATTATCTCCTTGCCTTCCCTGGCGGAGTGATCTTCCCAGTATTAGCCGGGGCCCGGAGAGTAAGACTTGACAGGCTGCGAGGCGGGCGGCGACGGGCAAAGAGTCGCTGATTGCCGCCATTACTAGTAAAAAAAAAAGATGTCCCCGGATTTCATTTTAAAAATCTGGTCACCTTAGCATAGGGTGACGGAGAAAATATATCTTGGACATTAGGAATATGTTTTGGATTGCTTTAAAATGGGACATTAATATTCATTAACAATATCCCTCAAGAAATATGAAGATGTTGTTTGGGCATTCCAGGAAGTTCAATGTAACAGGCCGACCGTCTATTGCTTAACGATTTTAATGTCATCACCCCAGCCACCTGTCTGTTGTAATGCAAATGGGTCTAGGAAAGCTTCTAAAGGTCTTTTTATTGTGGCTTGTGGTAAATAACTATTGTGGGAGGGAGTCCTGTGTGTTAATGTTGATTGTGTCTTCTGAGCTACAAGGTGGCATGTCTAGCCTAAAAGTCTCTGAGCAAGGCTGCTTACAAGGATTAGGTAATTAGCATGTTAATAAGGTCTGGACACAGGTGTATTTCCAGAGAAATATGATGCACCTCCTCTTTTAACTGTGTATAAAACTTGTGGTCTTTTCAATAAAGATTGTCATTCCTGCTTGAAACTCATACAGAGCGTTGTCTCGTATTTGGGGGAGAATTATTCTTATGAGTCTTGTTCACCTGACTGGAGTGTCGGTAGCTGCCTTGGTGTTTGGGAATGGAATATCCTAAACGGCTTTAACCCCTTTCGTGTTTGGGGTGTTGTTACATTAACTGTTTTCTTCCCAAACACTACGGAGGCCCCTAGTCACCCAAGCAACAGTCCATTCACTCTTGCTCCAATAAACAGTCTAGAGGTTTGTCTTTTTAAGATTTAATTCTTGCAGAACTTGTAAAGCTTCGTACACACGATCAGATTTTTATAAGACAAAGCGTAGAACTTTTGTCCGAAGGGCATTGGCCATGAACTTGTCTTGCATACAAACGGCAAAGAATTGTCGGCCAACAAACTCGAAACTACGTTTTTTTTTCAGCTCTTTAGCACCACCCTTTGGGCAACTTTTGCTAATGTTGTGTTATGGTTAGCATTGCTTCCGAGCATGCGTGTTTGTACTTTTGATTTTTTTTCGACGGACTTCTGTACACACGATTGGATAATCCGACAACACACATTTGTTGTTGGAAAATTTTAAAGCATGCTATCCCGCATCTGTTGCATGGGAGAAAAAGAAACCCTGGACTGCCGCACTCTGTATAGACAGTTATTTATTCCAAAATTTCAGGTAAAAAATCCAAATTCAAAATAAATCCATAAATCCAAAACAACAAATGCAGATGGTGTGCATGCAGGGAAGGGTGGCTAACGCGTTTCACGTCACGAATTGACGCTTACTCAGCTATGAGTAAGCGTCAATTCGTGACGTGAAACGCGTTAGCCACCCTTCCCTGCATGCACACCATCTGCATTTGTTGTTTTGGATTTATGGATTTATTTTGAATTTGGATTTTTTACCTGAAATTTTGGAATAAATAACTGTCTATACAGAGTGCGGCAGTCCAGGGTTTCTTTTTCTCCCATGCATCAGTGCAGAGCCAGCACCTGTGTGAGTGACCGGGCGGAAGCAGCTATTTGGTGAATTCTCAAGCTTTTGAGCGGTACGTTTTTCCTTTCCATCCCGCATCTGTTGGCGGAAATTCCGACAAGTGTCCGATGGAGCATACAAACAGTCGGATTTTTCAACAACAGCCTGCCATCACACTTTTCCCGTCAGAAAATCAGATCGTGTGTATGGGCCTTAAGAGAGGAGAGGGGTAAGGGTCGTATGGGATACTCCAAGAACACTAGTTTGCAGTGTTTACAGTGCTAGCAGCAGGAGGACACCCTTTACTATGCTAAACTCCTCTGAACGGTCTTTATGCCTGGGATAGAGGTGGATGGCCAGAACCGAGACCTTGTAAGAGCTGCCTCAGTGAGAGCTACCACTGGCACTTATCACACTAAAAATAAGACAGAACACAGTCACCAAATTCTTGAGCTCAGGGCAGTACTCACAATGTCATAGAACAGCTGAACATTTTCCAGTTTCCACCAGATATTTTTATGTCACAGGACAACTGCATAGTTCATAGCTTCCTCCAGGCTTTCTTTGGGTGCAGGATAGCTACTCACTCCCAGCTTCCATGGAACACTCTTCAGTGAGGGAGAGGTTAATACACATAATGCCACAGGACAGCTATACCTTTCCAAGCTTCCACTGGGCACTCTTCAGTGAGCTTCCCAGACTAGATCCTTAGGTGAAATCCCATGATTGGCTCCAAGGATACTTTGGAATAGGCCCCCCAGCTATGCACTAGCTGGGACTTCAATGATCATTGGCAAACTCCTATCAAATTGCCCCAAGTGTGCAGCAGCCCCTGGGACTGTGGAACTTCTCCAGCAGGACAAGAACCCTGGTTGCTCCAGAGCCCATACTATTTGTATTCTCCCCAGCCACCTACTGGACACACCTTCCCAGGCATTGGCTCAAGCACAATAAATATTCAAGCTGCCCATTTGACTCTCCCAGCCCTATGTTCTGGAAACTTCCAGAAAGCAAAGGTAAGCAGTCAAAACTTCCAGCTGTGAGACTGAGAATTAGAACAGCCCAAAGAAATCAATAGCTGGTCCAATGATTACAAGGGAACTAAAAAAGTACCTGACATCCTAGCAGCCTGTCTAGGAGGGTGCTACATCTGTTACCATAGTGGATATGTTGAAGCTGTGTTTACTTTAAATAACTAATTATGTGCAAGGATAATTAAAAAAAGGATTTTTGCTTTCACATTATTGCATTATTGAACTGAACACAGCTTCACCTTATTCTAAATAAAACAAATCTCATTCTAAACTAAAGTAAGCGATGGGAGCATTCAACTTCTTAAAATGTATGTAATGATAACACTTTTTTCTTTTCTGAATATCGTGGGATGTGGTTATGACTCTGTTTTTTGATTTTGCTGTGTGTGTCCCATTAAAGATATTTTCCTTCACTTTCTGTCTCAGGGAAAACACCAAGAAACAAGAAGATTATTTATCTTAGACAGTTGTCACTAGAGGATTCCCACACTGCACACAAAGTTTAGGGAAGCAGAATGGTCAAGAGGAGGAGGTTGCCTGCACTCTACATGGTGCAGCACCGCTGATAACCTTTCCATGCAGCAGGACTTAACTCTACACATAGATTACCCCCAGCTGCTCCCCCCCACCAATCCTCCAGCATCCCCTCCCAGCAATCCTCCCCCCAAGCAATCCTCCAGCATCTACAGAGCTGGTGGCCAGCTTCCCCTTCCTGACACTGATCTCCCCCTCCAGGAGCAGCTGTAGCAGGCGGTAGGGGGAGATCAGTATCAGGTTGGAGAGTGGGGGGCTGGTAAACATGAACACAGTGTGTGATCAGTGTCAATCTCTCATGTGTTCATTCAGTGAATCATAGTAAGCACAGTTTACTGTGCTTCAGCTTGTGAATTATTTGTCACCTTTGTACAGAGGCTTTTATTCATTAATCTGCTGTGCAGCTAAGGCTGCAGAGAAAGGGAATGAGGATGCTGTCGTCAGTCACTTTCTCTGTCTCATAAAACACACATCAGAGGTCTGGTTATACCCCTGATGTCTAAGCAAAGCCACTCCCACCAACATTTTTTTAATAAAAAACAAAAAACAAAATAAGGCCTTATTCAGATGGGGCATATTACAGCATACACCCATGCAAGGCCATGTTTACAAGGTGAAGCACATCCCCATGCAGTCAGTCCCATTGATTTAAATTAGGAAGCAGCAGCAGGCCTCCAGAACCCTCATTTTCAGCGTCTGGCTTCAAAAGGCCGTCTCCATCTCTGTGATTTTTTTGGGCTGGATGGACAGCTCTCCTCTTCTGCCTGTGCAACAGCTGCAGACCTGTCTTTGGCCTTCTAGAGTGGTCTACAGATGCACAATTTTCTTTGTCGGTGTTCGCACTCCCCGGGCATACTCTGCCAGCTCACGGAACTGGGAGATATCTGCCATAGGTAGGAACCGATCTGTCCTTGTTTTTTGTTGATCTACACCTCTTTGATCCGACCGGTGACAGGGTTTGTTCCCTTCAAAATGGGAATCGGCAGGGCCGGCCCTACCATGGGACCAGATGGTACCATTGTACCAGGCGGCACTTTCAGGGGGCGGCAAGGCTGTGAGCAGAAAAATCTATCCACAAAATGTAGCTGTAAAACGTGTATGCCCCTGTTGCCTGCCTAATTTAAGGATTATGCGCTCCAGCTCACTGCTCTGCGGCAGCAGATACACCCCTTTCTAGGCTCCCTTCTTGAGTTCCTATGAGTCTCCCCCCCCCCCCCCGGATCGGAGCTGGTACAGTCCCAGCGAAAGTGCATGTGGGCGGAGCAGAAAGAGACCCTCACACTGCAGCATCGATCTTTGGTTCCCGCCCAGCACACACCTCCTCCAGAGCAGAGTGAAGATGTGTAAATCACGGATGACAGTCTGGATCCTCTTCTACTGTGAGTCCCGACTGCTCTGCATTCCATACTGTGATTATAAACGTGCCCTGCACTTTTCACTGCAGGTTTATTGAAAGTAAAATTCTTAAACAGGTTAGGAATTAGTGTGACATTTCAGGTGCTACATATATGTATTCCACATACACATTACATCTTCTAAAAAGAATGATTTTTTAATAAGATATAATGTGTATGTGGATTACATCTACAGTATGTAGCACCTGAAATATCACACCAATCCCTAACCTGTTCAAGAATATAACATTACACAGCAAAGGATGTGATTTCTTATCCCAGCCCAACTTCAAGAAAGTCCACTCTTGCAGTGTGGGGGAGGGGGGATAAGGGGGGTACTGTATAGTCTTTTTTTACTTGATTCTATGCTTCAGCCAGCTCCAGTGCTCTCCTCCTCCTCCCTATCACATATAGAGGAAGATTAACCCTGTATGGTCCAAATTGGAGGCTGGAGTGTGACCACTGTCACTCCTAACTGACACAGGAGCTGCCGGGGACCAGTAACAGAACTGCAGAGAGCCCGCTGAAGCAAAGTACAAGGTAAAACTGAATACACAGATAAGAATTCATTGGGTTCAGCAGGGGCTGAATTTTTGATCGATGTGTAACCCTCTCTGTTAGACAGAAACCGATTGTTATATCCACTTCTGCTGGAAATCCTTGTTCAATTAGCTGTTTGCAGCCAAACGGAAGCAGTGCTGATCAGTGTATTTTGATAGGGCAGTGTCCCTGCTGTCAGAATACAATTCCCACATCCATCCAACTTGTGTGGATGGAGGAATCTGTCAGCCACTTGCTTGAGCCCCATCTCGATCCAGCAATGTGCACAAGAGCACTTGCTCTCTAGTGCAGGGGTCTCCAAACTCTCTAAAGGGCCAGTTTACTGTCTTTCAGACTTCAGGGGGGCCGAACTGTGCCCAGTGGGAGTTAACAATGTGCGATCTGGTGACGTTGGGAGGAATAGTGCCCCTTTTTTTGTCAGTAGAAGGAATTATGCCCCATCATTGGTGTCATTGGCAGGAATAATGCCTCAAGGGCCAGATAAAGGCAAGCAAAGGGCCACATCCGGCCCCAGGGCCGCAGTTTGGAGACCACTGCTCTAGTGCACTGTTTTTTTATAGTGCACTTTAATATTACTTTGCACTGTGTGTTTGATTTGCAGCACTGGGAGTTTGGTAGTAACTCCAAAACTAAATTGTGTACAAATGAACCATAATGCCGCGTACACACGATCATTTTTCCCGTCGGGAAAAATGTAATTTTTTCCTTTGGACGAGAAAAACGATCGTCTGTGGGCTTTTTGTCGTTTTTCCCGACGGGAAAAACGACATTAATCACGATGAGAAAAATTAGAACATGTTCTAATTTTTCTCGTCGTTTTTCCTGACATTTCTTCCGCGGCAGTGTTTCCCATAGGGAAACACTGCCGCGGAGCCCATAGACGATCGTTTTTCTCGTCATTTTAAAAAATGACGAGAAAAATGACCGTGTGTGGGGAACAAGCTGTTCCCTCGTTTAAAATGTCATTATTCACGGCGGTTTTTAAACTGCCGTGAATAATGATCGTGTGTACGCGGCATAAGAATTTGACTAGAGTTATTTGAATATTTGGGAGTTATTCACATTATATGTTATTTTACATTTTTTATTTACAGTTCCCTCACAAAATGTTTTTGCAGCACAGGGATTTTGGTCCCACATGTGATATGTAATTGAATATTTATGAGTTGTTCGCATTATATGTTTTGGGATTCGCCCCTTCATAATTTTGTTTGCAGCACTGGTATTTTGGTTCCATGTGCTATATATTTCACTTGGTCAGATTTGATAATGACACATACACTAAATTTGATATAATTTATAGGGGCTACTGCTATGCACTAGGGTGTATATACTCCTGGTCTCTGTACTCTGCAGTTTACCGCTCTTGACTTCTGCACATTGTATATTACTGTACATACTCTACCTCTGAACACTGTACACACTGCTCCTGATCCTTGTACTTTGTAATCTATCCAAGTCTGACCTCTGCACTATATATATATATATATATAATGTATTTGTGTGTGTAAGATAATTGGTCATGGGGGGGCGCAGCTTGGCATGTTCGCCCTGGGTGCTGGTTGACTTTGTCCCGGCACTGCCCCCTGCACTGTGAGGCAAATTGCCCGATCCGCCCGCTCCACTCCCCGCTGCACTTCAAGCATTTTTATTATTAATTTTTTTACTAGTAATGGCAGTGATCTACGACATTGCGGTGGACAGGTTCGGACACTTTTGACACATTTTTGGGACCATTGACATCTATACAGCGATCTGTGCTATAAAACTGCACTGATTACTGTGTAAATGTCACTGTCTGGAAAGGGGTTAAATGGGGAGGTGTTTCTAACTGGGGGGATGGGACTGACTGGAGGAGGAGAGAGATCTCTGTTCCTAATCACTAGGAACAGCAGATCTGTCTCTCCTCCCCTGTCAGAATGGGGATCTGTCTGTTTACATTGACAGATCCCCGTTCTGGCTCTCTGTGGAGCGATCGTGGGTGGCATCGCGGCCGCCGGCCAAGCACAGGTACTTTTATACTCCTATATACATGTATAGAGCCATGACAGGTCCTCTTTATACTTCTATATACCTGTATAGAGCCATGACAGGTCCTCTTTATACTCCTACATACATGTATAGAGCCATGACAGGTCCTCTTTATACTCCTACATACATGTATAGAGCCATGACAGGTCCTCTTTATACTCCTACATACATGTATAGAGCCATGTAAGGTCCTTATTATACTTCTATATACACGTATAATGCCATGACCGGTCCTCTTTATACTCCTATACATGTATAGAGCCATAACAGGTCCTCTTTATACTCTTATATACATGTATAGAGCCATGACAGGTCCACTTTATACTCTTATATACATGTAAACAACCATAACAGGTCCTCTTTATACTCTTATATACATGTATAGAGCTGTAGCGGGGTATTCCCCTATATTGTGAAGAAACTACATTACCCATAACCCCATTCTTGTGATGTTCCACCGCAGAGACTCATGGGAGGGGTTATAAAAGGAGGAGGCGAGGCCAGGCTCGGCCTCTTTGGGGACACGAGACTTCGCAGACGGATCCTCCTGTGCGGATGTGTCGGAGTGCAAGGCCTGAAGCCTGAGGCCTTGCTCTGCACCAAAGAGCCTTCCACCCTCCCCTCTGCGAGCCTGGGTGGCTATACGTGGTCTGATTTGGTCATTCAGCCGGGCCCGTGGCTCTGTCCTTGCACTTATCCCTTTGATGCCTGCCGTCTGCCCTGCCTGCTGTGCACCACCATCTCTCTCAGGCTATTGTCCCCCCTTGATTCATGTGGAGTGACTACATGGGCGCCCAGGGTCATCCATGATCCTCCACGGATGACCCACCTCCAGCACGGCACTGTCCCTGGTGACAAGCACTCTGTTTGATTTGGCTGCCCTCTACCTTTTCCACCAGTGGATGTGTTTACACATCACCTATTGGTAGATCGTTCCAGTGGGCGGTGTCCGTCTCGTCCGTCCTGTTCCTAGTGACGGCGAGCGGCTCCTCCCCCAGCCTCGGTGCATTCTGGCCCTTGCAGTCCTCAGCAGTTGTTATGTCCTACGGGCATACGTCACGCGCTCTCAGCCCGCCTTGCGGTCGGTGATGTCAGACGCCGACCGCAATGGTGGACACTATTTAACCAGCTCGCATGTTGATCGCAGCGGTGTGGGCTGGTGGAGTCCAGGCTACTGCTTCAGACACTTATAGGTAAGGTTCACTGATTGTTTTTCTCTTTTTGTTTTCATATACTCCCTATGTTTATAGTCTATTTCAGTGCGGCCGCATCTAATAATGTGGGACCACATTGAGTACATAGGACATTGTTTACATTGGTTAGAGTGGGTTTATCCCATCTTCTATATTGGTCTGCCGGGTATGTAATTATTAACCCATTTCTATCACTTGACTTAGTTATATATATATGGAGACTATTGTCTATTTTGTTCCACCTTGATATGGAACTACTTTAAAAATTAAAAAATTAATATTTATTCATAATAATATTTCTCAAATGCAACAGACGTCCTATATATACCAAGTCATTTAAATCCTTAGACCAATTCAACCTTTTGACTCTGCATGCTTATTTTTGGAGGACATAGGCACGCCATGTTATTCATATTTATATATAAAGAAATTGAAAATAATGTGGTTTCTTTCAGTGGCTTCCACAACCTTTATCTGCATTTTCCTGCAAGCAGACAGCCCCTTTATATTCGCAAGTGAACACATCCCTGTTCACCTGGCCCTACGTAAGTCAACTTTATCCACTGCAATTATTTATTCATTCCATAGTAGACTGACTTTTCCGGTCTCTATGGCTTGCTTAATTGCTAACCATTCCTTTTGTAATTCATTTTTACCCCTTTCTCTCCTTTGTACCCCATCGTTCTTTTCTCCCCTTTCTTATCCTTGTTTTCTGACATTTAGCCGGTCCCCTATCTAGTGTCCACTGTGGTCACATATCCGCGTTTTTCTATATGGGGTGATCGTCGCTCTTGATCCTGCGTCTCCTGGTGTGTGCTTTGTAGACAGTGCAGACGGCTGGGTAAGTAGCATTGGGAGGTGTCCAGCTTCGCAATCTGACCTTGTCTATACTTAATCTGCTCAAATATACTGTACAATGTATTTCAATGTGTAATTGTATATCTTTTTCTTTTTCTTTGTATAGTCATACTTGACAATTATGGATGGTCATCGCAAACCCCTGAGGAAGCTGTTTTAAGCGAAACATGTTGGGTTTCCATGCGATTTCATCCAAACTTTTTGCATTATGACCACCACTTTGGTTTTATACCTTTTGTCTAAATTTGTACTAATAAAATTATATATTTTTTTAGAAACTCTCTCATTGATCCATTTCTGCACCATAAAAATCCCTTTTGTTCTACCTCCTCTCTATCATTAATTATCTGGGATGAGGTGCCAACCCTAATGAGTGTTTCGCCAATGATTGGACAATCCAAATATGACAGAAACTTATATTCTAAGCTAAGACAATTGATATTTAAAGGAAAAGTTTGCCTTTAGTTACACACACTAGCACACTAGCCTGTAGGGATGAGCTCAGGCATGTTCGCATTGAACACGTGCAGAGCCCGCCAAGGAAGTCGGCACCGTCGGAACCACGCTGCGCTAATCACAGGCAGGGAGACATTGTCCCGATGCTCGGCTGCAGAGATCGGGAAATGTCTGCCTGCCTGTGATTAGCGCAGCGCGGTTCCGACTTCCTTGGCGGGCTTTGCACGTGTTCAATGCGAACACGCCTGAGCTCATCCCTACTAGCCTGCAATCAGTGAATGGCGGGCACAATGTGAGGCTCTTGCAAACATTTCTTCCAGTACATGCTTTCAGTTAGAAAGCTGGAGGAAGAGTGAATGGACTACGAGTGTGCTGATCAGAGTACTTATAGTCCATTGAGAAATACAAGCATGTTTGTCACAGTTATCTGCCGTAGTTTATTTTCTCACATTAACAGATCCCTGTGAAAGAATGATGTGGCTGTTTGTGCAGAGCTGCACTGATAGTAAATGTGACAGCAGTTGCTGAGGAGAGGAAGCCCCACCCACTGTCACAGGGAGGGGGCGAGGGTTAGGGTGCTTAGCAATGTGTTACACCCTTAATATGAGTGTAACATGTAACATGTTCCCAAAGGCGAACTTAGCCTTTAACCGCTTGTCAACCACCCACCGTCAAATGACGGTGGGCGGAAGACCCTGTTGTTCTGGGCGGACTTCATATGATGTTTTCACCTTTAGAAGCCACTAGGGGGCGCGCGCGCCCGCCGCGTCACTGGGGACCCGATGCGCGTGCCCGGCGGCCGCGATGGCAGCCAGGCACCCGCGATTGCCCAGTAACTGAGTAGGACCTGTCAGGGAGAGGAGACCGATGGTGTGTCCCTTGTACATAGGGACAACCATCGGTCACCTCCCTTAGTCAGTCCCCTCCCCCCACAGTAAGAATCACAATCTAGGGAACACATTTAACCCCTTCCTCGCCCCTAGTGTTAACCCCTTCCCTGCAAGTCATATTTATACAGTAATCAATGAATTTTTATAGCAGGGATCGCTGCATAAATGTGAATGGTCCCAAAAATGTGTCAAAAGTGTCCGATGTGTCCGCCGCAATATCGCAGTCATGATAAAAATCGCTGATCGCGATGCCATTACTAGTAAAAAAAATAATAATAAAAATGCTATAAATCTATCCCCTTTTTTGTAGCTGCTGCAACTTTTGCACAAACAATCAATATACGCTTATTGCGATTTTATTTTACCAAAAATATGTAGAAGAATACGTATCGGCCTAAACTGTGAAAAAATTTAGGTTTTTTATAGATTTTTTTGGGGATATTTATTATAGCAAAAAGTTAAAAATATTGAATTTTTTTCAAAATTGTCGCTCTATTTTTGTTTATAGCGCAAAAAATAAAAACCACAGAGGTGATCAAATACCACCAAAGGAAAGCTCTATTTGTGGGGAAAAAAATGATAAAAATGTAATTTGGATACAGTGTTGCATGACCGCATAATTGTCATTCAAAGTGTGACAGCGCTGAAAGCTGAAAAATGGCTTGGGCAGGAAGGGGGTGAAAGTGCCCTGTAGGCAAGTGGTTAAACAGTACAAACAATATGTAAACCTTAACAAGTAATCTGCCTGGTTTTACTATTAAAAACTCAACACAGCATGGCTAAATGTGAGGAAGACTAGGATTAAAAAATATAAAATAAGTTCTGCAGTGGTTAATGGGCACGACCAGTGGGAGGGATTGAGCAGAATCTGTGGCTAGTGTAAGATTGGGGTGATTAAACTCATGCTGTAGGTGCATTTACAATGAGTTGCGCCAGTCCAAAACTGTATTTTAAGGGCATGATAGCCCACTTTTATTTAAAAGCAGGTCGAAGTTCATACAGATAGCGCTTCCCATGCAGGGGGTTCCCACCATCACTGCAAAGACATAACATTCAGCCTCCTGGCTCTCTTATGGCAGCTTTACTGTGCCTCTGCAGGGTCTTCCTGAAGATCAAACATATTTTGGTCTCCCTGACCCTCAAACACATTCCAGGTTTATGCGCAGACGCTGTACTTTATTTCTACATCTTTCCTTGCAGCTTCCTAGCTGTGCTTGTCATTCCTGGACTTTCTCTCAGGCTTGGGCCTTCCTCTGTTCCAACCTGACCTTGAGGCACAGCAGCATCTAACATGGCTCCCCTCAGACATGCTGACCTCTCTCAGGAGGGTGGGGCCCTGAGCTCTAAAGCCTTGTACACACAATCAGATTATTGGACACATTTTCATCAGTTTTTTGTTGGATGTTAGTCTTAAATTGAAAGTGAAGAGGGTACTCACCATCAGAAAATTTTCGGACGACAGAATTCAACGCCAGAAATGATAAGTAATAACGTATTATGTTGAATTGTTTTGTATGTGTTCATTAATTTCTGAGCATGCCTAGTCTTGCTCTTCAGATTTTTTTGGGGCAGAAAGCTGTACTAATGAAAAGAAAAGAAAATTGGACGTTGTGGTCACATCAAACAAACATTTTTAAACCTGCACATCCAGTTTTTGTCTGACAAAAATTCGTAATCGCCTGTCAAAAGCAGCATACTAACAATCAGAAAATCAGCAGATCATTCATTGGACAAAATTTAACTTCATATTTTCTGACCGTGTGTATGGGCCTTAAGACCCCATACACACTATACAACTTTTGTTGTCAGATTTCCTTCAGATTTACCATGGTAATTGATATATGGTTTTGGTAAATATAAAGGAAAAAAAAAAAATCTACAGAAAATTGGATAGTGTGTATCCAGTTTAACTCTGGCTTTTTTTAGGGCCAGTTCACACCAGACGCAGTTCCATTCAGTTCCGTGTGCTTTTTTTCTGCACAAAATGCATGCACAGTATTTTCCATGTATTCCAATGGCTCTTGTTGGCTCTAGTTCACACCATGCAGTCAGTTTCCGGTCAGTTTCTGCACCGGAAACTGATCGTAAACTGACTGCATGGTGTGAACTAGAGCCAACAAGAGCCATTGGAATACATGGAAAACACTGTGCATGCATTTTTAGTGCAGAAAAAATGTGCACAAAACTGTACGGAACTGCATCTGGTGTGAACTGGCCCTTATGAAGCCAGCACACACCTGATCCATTAGTGTGCTTGCTTCTTCCAAAATTTGGCATGAACCACCATTCTACCAAGTAGCACAGGGTCACCCTACTACACTAGTCACTGTATACACTGCACACTTATACCACAGTCCGTGTACCCACAAAATACAAATTATTGTGCCACAACTGACAGTCTTAGAGACTTTTAAAAGTTTTCCATTTTTAAATTAAACATTTACATAACATGTTTTTATGCACACAAAAAAATATTTTTGTCTTTTTTCCCGTACCTCAAAGAGGAACTTCATTAAAACCAACAACTGTTGAGAAAATGAACACCTTGGTTAGGTCTATGTACAAAAGAACCTATAGAATGCAAGGGTCAGGAGTAAGTAACAAACAAAACATGTGGAATGCAGCAGTCAGGATGAACACGATGTTCACAGCATTTCCCTATACATGCCCAGATTATCTCCTTACATCAGACTCTGCAGAGACCACTTACATCACTGAGTGTCCCTGGAGTCCTCCATTACATCTTTGTCCTCAAAGTCCCACTTTACATCAGTGTCCCCAGACTCCCACCTTACAGCAGTGTCCACAAAGTACCAACCTTACATCAGTGTCCCCATAGTCCCACCTTACACAAAACTTCACTTTGACATGGAGGCCGGCTGGCGGGAAAAGGCTATAAAAAATATCCGCTTGTTGTTGGCTCTGAACTGCGCATGTGCAAATCTGGTGGCAATTAGTGGACTGCTGGGCTTATTAGGTGGGGTGTGTGAATAAAAGCACGAGACAGGGTCAGACAGTCTGGGTCAGCAACAAGCAAGCAGATTAGGTTCAGGTGACAGGCAGGAAAGTAATCAGGGATCAAGCCAAGATCGGTAATGTTAAGGCAAATGAGCAGTGGGATGAGGCAGAAGCAAAGTCCAGAGGCAAGCCAGGGGTCAGTGCAGGCAAAGTTCAAGCAGAGCCAGTAATAGGATCAGGTCGGCAACAGATAAGCAATACAGGAACAGATACTCAGATACTTTAGGAACGCAATAGACCAAACAGCACGGACACCAGGCCCTAGTGCATTTTAAATAGCCTGCCTGGCCTTTCTGCGCACTCATGCACACCTGTTCGCGTATGTGTGTGCAGCCACGCATGCGCACATGTAATTTTGCCACAAACCAGTCTTATGGGCATTGGAATTTGCCTTTCATGACAATAAAGAAGAAGGCATTTTGTCATGTGGTTGACAAGGAGACGGAGGCCTGAGGAGGCAAAATGAGGCCTCAGTGGGGTTGTGGCAGACAGCCCACCCAGTGACAAAGCTTCACAAATATAAAGTCATCACAATAACACAGGTGAAACCCATGGCTTCTCACACAGGGAAGAAAAGGATATAATGTTTTGTGTATAGACAGGCCCCATTAAGGGGGGGGGGCACTCTCAGTGAGGTAATCACAGAAGTTGGTGGGCTCAGTACACACACAGGGATGAGGGAGCTTTATGCACAAAAGATTGGGGTGATAGTAACCTTCAGTATTGTTCTGGTCCCTACACTCCTCTGGTCACCCCCCTCCAAATTCCCTCACTTTTTAAAAGCAAGCAAGAAGTTGTGGATCATCTCTCTTCCCAATTCCCTCCCTCAATTCTCCCCCCTGCCACTCTCTGCCGAAACTGTGCCCCCCCCCCACTTCTCACTTACTTTAGTGCCCCTGAGTCCCCTCAGCTCAGACTCCCAGTTCTGTTCTCAGCAGGAGCTAGACTGTGGAGCACTAGAAGGTGGAGCAGTTCTGGAGGAGGAAGCTACATCCTCCTCCTCTGAATGCTGGGGCCTGTGCATGCACTTAACTGCTTGTTAGGATGCCAGACAGTGCTAGCAACCAATGACAGCAGTGGGTAGCAGCAGTGGGACTTGGTAGTGAACACTGCCCTGGACACTACAAAGGGATATCAGCCTTCATATTTTTATAAACAGTTTTCTCCTGTCCACAGACATTTATGAATGGGAGAAATCAGGGTGTCCTGTGTCAGGGGTGGATACGGAGTGTCCTGTTTTTGTTGTGATCTGGTCAACCCCTGGTAAGCTTGTGTTCAGTAGGTTGGACCTAGCTTTGACAAAACATAGATATACTGTTTTGGAAGAGTTCTCCCCCCCCCCCATTCTGGAGAAAGGATGTCTTTCTCAGCTCTCCCTCCCACTAGGGAGTGTCCCTGCAACCTTTGCCTTCCTGGAAAAGAGTCAATATAGGAAAACACCGTGCCTTGATTTAGGCCCAAGGACCAGAGACCAGGTCTAGAGTTTATTGCCCCTTTGTTTAAGAGGACTGTGTGCCTGGGTTTGATGTCCCGGGGTTAGAGCCCAAGCCTAGAATGCATTGCTTCTCTCTTAAATGCAGGCGATATGGGCCTAAGAAGACATTTGCTGCTACAGTCATAATTAGAAAATAATATCTATCTCAAAGCTTTTGTTTTGTAGGGCTTTGTCCACCAGAAAAAAGTTCTGAAAAATTGTTCCTGTTACGATGAGACTAATAGGTAATGACATTTTTTAAATGTAGGATGTCTTAAAGTAAACAAAAAAAAAAAAAAAAAGCTAAATTATGTCCTTGCCACAGTAGAAGCTACCAAATATGCAATTTTAAATGTAGAAATGTATGTACTCTATCTTCTTAGCGATACAACTAGAAAGTTGTCTTTGTAGCAGATGATGTGTCCTTATTTTTTTACAGTCACCCAGCCAAATGAAGAAAATGGAAATTTTATCTTCAAGCTCTGGAGAGAAATGTCTAAAAAAAAAATATTGTTTTTTACATTTTATGACTGTGTAGCAATATACAGCAAAATGTTAACCAATTTAAAATACAGTGCAAATAATACAAATTCAATTTGTGCCATAATATACTGTGTATGCATGTGTATATATATATATATATATATATATATATATATATATATATATATATATATTAACTTATTCCACAACGTTTAAATACACAGTAATCTATGTAAAGAACAGAACATTGTGCTCATTTACTGGAGAATGGATAGAATTCTCTTAAATTTAACAAATCCAAACTGTCCTTTTTATATAACTACAAACTAGATTGTAAGGCTTAAAAAGACCGGTGTTCCTCGTTGAGATCTGACCCCAGCAGAGTAAGATAGTAATAGGTTATTGACTTGCCAGGTCCTGAACAGTCAGAGGGGAGATCACTTGAAGCCACTGCAATGCACTAGAGGTTTGTTTTATTGATCGGCCTGTTTTACCAATCATCTCCAGGCATTTGAACAAGTCTACAGATGCTTGCAAACCAAATATTTCATTTTGTATTGGGGTACAATGAAAGTAGCAAAGGTAGATCGAAATAGAGCCCAAAGGACAAATACAGTTACTAACAATATTATTTGTTCTGATAGTATAACCGCATTGCCAACCTTTCTACAACAGCTTTTAAATCAAGTACATATATTTAAAATAAGGTTTCAGTTTTCTCTCATACAATATTTTAATATTATTTAGCAAGTCAGTTTTGCTTTTATATTTTGTACTTGTCTCCAGAATCATGAAATTCAAAGCCTAACTTCAACCATAAAATATTTTTTATTTACATTTTGAATAGGGAAGATTTAACATTTCTGTAAAATTTGTATTTCTGTATGTCCCTCCATTTGAGATAATTACTAAAATAAAGGATACTGTTCACTTTACAAAGATAAAGTTCCCTGAGCTTAATAAATCAGATGCAGCTGTGTTCACTTTAGTCAACCAAACACGTGTCAGCATTTCCCTCATATGTTTTTGGGTATTTAAAGTGAACACAGGTTCAGCCTATTTACTATAATTACTGTAAAATAAAAATGTTTTTGCTTTTGTGTGTGTCCTGTCAGGACTACAGACAGCGGTGTTTAACATCCATCCATGCTTTTTTTTTGTTTACAAAAAGTTTTATTTGGAAGACCAGAAAATAAAAATTTCAGTACAGAGTAAAGGTAGTATACAGAAATGGGGTATCATACATGAGGTGTATAGTAGTGGGGTACATACAAGAGTTATACAGTAGGTTGGTATGATAATAAGGGTTATAGGATGGGTTACATATAACGATATCCAATATAATAAGATTAGGTGTCTCCACATAATACAATAGTATAAACTGAATAAATTATAGAACAATTAGAGTAAATATAAATGACTCTAAGTTGAAATAGGAGCATTATGGAAATTGTTGTTGCGGTAATGACCAGTAAATCAATTTTTTATTGAAAATGTGCATACTATCTAACAATGTGTGGTTGATCCTCTCAGACAGTCTAAGTATTTCCATTCTGGATTCGACCTGAGACCACGACAAGTTTTGTGATCTCCAGTTAAAAGCTGTCATCCATTGTATAGTACTAACCAGTGAGTGAATTAGTCTGCTGCAAGGTGGGGGGATGTTTGGAACCTCCGCATATAGTAGGCATATTTGTGGTGTGAGGGTAATATTCATTTTAAGGGTTTTTTCAAGTCTACTGATCACTGCATGCCATATTGGTTCCAAATGTCTATAGCTCCAAAAGATTTGAAGGTAGTTTCCTTCCTCAGGGTGTCCTCTGAAACAATCTGGGGAAGCTGTGGGGTAGAAAAAGTGGATTTTGGCAGGTGTCATATACCATCTGGTAAATAATTTCAGTGGGGTTTCTCTAAATGCAACTGCACGGTTGCTTTTGCGAAGGTTCTCAATCATATTGGACCAAGACTCTATGGGGAAGGAACAGTCCAAATCAGCTTCCCAGCGTAACATTGGGCCAGATTTTTCAGGTTGATATAAACTATTAAGGAAGCTATAAATTTGAGAGATTAACCCTTTGTCTCTATACAAATATGTTCGAATAATGTACTTGGGGGATTAGGATTTGTGCCTTTAAAATTACTATCCTTCCCAAACTACTCTATTATTTCAGAGCACTACCTATCAATGTCCCCAAAAGAAGAATAGAGGCTCTCCAGCGCGAAATCAATAGATTTATATGGAATAATAAAAAACCCAGATGCAGCTACTCTCATGCACAGAACACAACATAAAGGTGGACTCAGCCTCTCACATCTCTGGCACTATTTTCTAGCAGCCAGACTCACTCAGTTGGCACAATGGTTTTCCTCTGATACTCATATCCCCTGGCTAAATTTTGAGTCCTCTTCCATTTCACCCCTAAACTTAAAAGGAATTCTGTGGTCCAACACAAAGTCACATCACACCCTACTCAAAAGAAACACAATAGTGGCTCACTTTGTACAATTATGGAATAGAGTTAGAGACAATTTCAAACTCACCTCAGAAATCCCTCCGTTAGCTTCATACCTAGGAGACCCTAGATTCCCTCCTGCATTTCTGGATAGCACCCTATTCTATGTTTGGATAAAAAATTAACTCACCACACTAAAATCACTAGTAATTAATACGAAGTTCCCTTCTTTTACTACACTACAATCTAAATTTAAATGTCCTCCCTCAGAGCTCTCTCAATACCTCCTAATTTGTGACTTCTATGCTGATCACTACTCATTATCTGTTAATCCATCCATGCTTTAACCAAACCATAAAATAAAAAAAAGTTTTAGGTGCAGCAAGGCTTGAAGAATATTGCAGCATATTATAATATTTGTACATATCTCAATAACGAACTACAAACAAAGGACAAAAGCTGTATGTATTTAATAACTTACCATGTATATGTATATGGTATTTAGGAATGAAAAATTTCAGTAAAATTGAATTTTTATTTCATTGATAAAATCGTTTTTCACACTTTCTGATACTTTTTGGTCTGTCTCTCACATACTGTATCTGTATATGTATCCCTTATTTCAAATGCATCTTTTCCCAGCTGTTTCAGTAAGAATTGTTACTTCTGCTGTTTCAGTAAGAGTTGTTTGTGCAGAATCTAAACTAACCTCAGACCTGTCTGTCTATCCACAAATTGGTTTCCTTTGTGCATTGTAAACCATTTCACCATACTTCTCTCCCTTTCTTTACAGTTTTTACCTTTCTGAGCTTTTGCATAACTGACAGTTACTACGTTTCACATATACAGTAGCTTTGTGTTAGTGACATACCTCCTTAATCGTTATGTACGTTGGCTTGCTTACAAGGTCTACTGATCAATAGTCAAAATAGGCAATATCACCAAGGCAGTGCATTCAGAGGATGATTACTGAATAGACAGGTCTGTTTGAGCGGAACATAGAGAAATGCTAAATTAATCGTGCCTTGCAAAGCATTCATTTAGATTTCTATTTCCTGCCATACAGATGAGCAGCCAAACAACATACCATCACAATATCACTATATCACTACTATCACGTTGGAGTTTCAAATGGCCACTTTTCCGCATTTCTTAAACATCTAAACATTTCAAACAAATTATAGACCATTTCACAATGGATAATATGTAAAGGAAAGGTTTTTGGAAAATTCTGTGTAAGTTTGACAATTACTTATGCGTTATGAAAAAGTGTTTGCAAGCGCCATATCCCATTGGAGTAGAGCTATTAATGTACAATAATTCGCTGATAAAAGTGCAGTGAACATTACATTCTATTGCACTGCGTTATTAACTAAGCTATAGATAGTAAAACAGTTACTATGATTTTCACATAGGACCACAGTCTCATGGTGGATGTTCCTGAGACTTATGGACTAACAGTATTAAAATTATGGTTGAAGCTGATTTTTTTTTTTTTTTTTGAGGTGCAAATCACAAAAGCGCATGGTGTGGTTTAACAAGATATATTGTAAAATGAGCAAACAGTGTGACCAGGCAGTGGGTAAAGCGAATACTAGGATGCATCACTAGAGGGATCACTGGCAGGAGGAAGGAGGTCCTGATTCCCCTATATAGATCTTTAGTGAGACCGCATTTAGAATACTATGTCCAGTTCTGGAGAACTCACTTACAGAAAGCTATTGATAAGATAGAACGAGTCCAAAGACGGGTAACAAAAATGGTGAAAGGTTTGGGGGATAAAACATATTGAGAGGGACTTCAGGAACTTAATATGTACAGCCTTGAGGAAAGAAGTAAAAGGGGAGACATGATTGAAACTAGGGATGAGCCAAACACCCCCTTCTTCGGTTCACAGCAGAACATGCGAACAGGCAAAAAAATTGTTCGAACACGCGAACACCATTAAAGTCTATGGGACACGAACATGAAAAATCAAAAGTGCCAATTTTTTTTTATTTATTTTTTGAGTTAAAAAAAAAAAAAGGTTTATTGTGATTAGATACAGTACAAATATAAAGTAAGTAGCAATAGACCCCCATTGAGGTCGGTACAGAAGATGAATTTCAGTTACAAGCGAATAGTTGGTCACTTGTAAGTAGACTTGTGCACAACGGAAAAATTCGTTCCGTTTCGGTTCGTTTCTTTCCGGTCCTGTTGATTCGTAATCATTCGTAATTTTGCTAGACGGGATTTTTCGTGTTCGGACTCATTCGTATTTTTGCAAGCGACATTTTTCGTTGAATTTTTTGTTGCTTTATAATTCGTACTTTCGGTAGAGTACGTTGTTTTTCGTTGATTCTGGACACAACTCCTACTTTCGTAACTTTTTTTGGGTTCGTTGATTCGTAATTTTCCGTGTCTCTCTCACAACGACGCTGCCTATTATGCCTAATGTGCTTCGAATGGATTTGTACTTTTCTAAATACATTGCGGTTATTTGTAACGATTCGAAATCTCGTATTTTACTTTCGTTTTTTACATGCGGCTATAGCCTCTGCCCCTGTACACCATTTTGAGAGGGTTCAGCACGGTGAGGGAGAAGCAGAGAGCAGAGCAGAGTGTTATTGTGCTTCGAATGGATTCGAAATCTCGTATTTTACTTTCGTTTTTTACATGCGGCTATAACCTCCGCCCCTGTACACCATTTTGAGAGGGAGTTCAGCACGGTGTGGGAGAAGCAGAGAGCAGAGCAGAGTGAGTGTTATTGTGCTTCGTATGGATTCGTACATTCGTAACTTTTTCATAACGAATTATGCCGAAGACATTCGGGCATTCGCTATTTGCGGTATAATTTATTTCGGATTCGGTCTTATTCGTAATTGCTTTGTTCGGAAATTCGAATGCTTCCGAATGTCCGAAAGTTGCTAAATTCGGACAAATTTCAATTCGTTACGAAACGAATTGCACAAGCCTACTTGTAAGTATAAACAATAAACTAAAAAAAAAACATTGCATATTATATCGGGTAGAGGGGACTCTGCATACATAAAGTGGGTGCTAATAAATTTAAGGGAGGCACTGAGGGACACCGGTCCAAAGCCTACCCCCAACCGGTCCACGCACCCCAAATGGGATGCTGCTGTGCGCGGAGCGATCGGACAACGAACACCCAGTGAGGGAAAGATAAGAAGGGCTGGACATGCCGCCCCCCTGAACTGGTTACTGATCCCCGGAGGGGGCGAACAATCTGAAGAGAGTCTGAACCCGACCACTTAATATTAGTCCGATGGTTCTGAGGTACCCTACCAGTGGAATGGCTTCCAAATCTTTCAAGGTGGATCACCTAACTGTACCCATAATCAACAAAAACTGTTCAGACTGAGCCCCTGAGCGGTCAGGGAGAGTCCTAGTCAGAGCAGGAGGAAAGAAAGAAAAGAAGAGGGGGAATAGGGAGAGAAAAGGAAGGAGGGAGTGAAAATGAGAAGAAGAACGAAGGGAGGAGGGGGTGGGTCAGTCAGGGACCCTCGCGGAGAGGGAGAAGGAATAATAAGCTACAAGAAAAATAGGGGTTGTCGGGTGCTTGCCTATTGGGGAAGAAGCAAGATGCCTACGTGTGTAGCCCAGGGTTCCCAGATAAGACGGAATTTGTCTGAAGTGTCTAGTAAGGTGTTCGAAATTTTGACATTATCCAGGATATTTTATGCTTAGCTTGGCGAAAGGACACCGAGGGCAACTTCCAGGCATGGGCTAAGGTAATCTTGGCCCCCAGGAGGATGAAGTGAATGAGAGAACGGGTCAATTTAGGGACCTTTGGAATAGTATCATTAAGAAGGGCAATAGTAGGGTCTTGTTTTACTTCGAAACCAGTGATTTTGCGGATGTGGTTGAAAATTCTGTTCCAAAACACCCTAATCTTAGGGCATTCCCAAAGGGTGTGGAGGAGAGAGAGCAATAGGCCACATCCCCTGAAGCAGAGGGGAGATGACTGCGGATAGAATTTGATAAGGCGGGCAGGGACCAGGTACCATCTGGAGATTACCTTGATGTCTGCTTATATAAGGGAGGTGTTCAAGATACCTTTATATGAACGGGCAAAGTTTGTGTGCCAAGTGTCCAGGTCCCTGCCACGTACCTTTGGTGTGAGCCTGATGTGCAGAGGGAGACCTCCCGTACAACCCCGGCTCAAAGACCACTGGAGTGGGGACAGTGGTGGTAAGAGCGCAGTGAGGTAAGGGTGCCTGCTTGGTCCTCTTGGCTGGGTGTAGTAAAGCCAAGCGAAAGCTGGAACAGCTGGAGCCGGGAGCAGCGGATGCAGGTCAGCAGAGCAGCGGATGCAGGTCAGCAGAGCAGCGGATGCAGGTCAGCAGGTGCAGGTGTGCGGGACTGCGGATGCAGGTCAGCAGGTGTAGGTATGCAGAGCAGCGGAGTCAGACAAGCCAGGTCATTCACATCAGGGTAAACAGCATAAACGGCAGGCAGAGAGTAGTCAAAGTCCAGGCTGGGTCTTGGCAACAGATGATCAGACAGGTAACTGAGCAGGGTCAAACAAGCCAGAGTCAGGACTGGAGATAGGAGCGAGGTCAGGAAGCCGGATCAAGCACAGGAACACAATACAGGCACAGAGCCAGGAACACAGGGAACAGAAGCAGATCAAACCACAAGGGGCAACATCTCTGGAACGTCTTTTATAGGAAGTTCATGGGAGGAGCAAGGGGTTCAGGGTTCAACATCAATCAAGACACCAAGCAGAGTAGTCTAATGGATTAGATAGGTTATCCAGCAGATTAGGCAGGGAACTGTCAAGCATCCCAGATAGCTCAGTGGGAAGAGTCAATGCCAGACACAGAAGAGGTCCCAGGTTCAAGTCCAGTACGTCCCTGACTGTCCCATTCAAACTGGAGGTCATGCTCCCACTTTAACATATAGCTCGCTTTACCCTGTGGGTCAGCTAACGCTGAATAGATCAGGGAGATTCCTCTCCTAACGCCCATGGCCGAGGAGCACCAAAGCTCATATTGAGTAACAGAGAGTGGGCTGCCTGAGCTTTTCCAGACCCTACGCAAAAAATGTAATAATTAATAGTAGCGGAAAGTTTCAGAGGAGGGCATGTCCTATTTGGAGATGCAATATTTGAGTGAGATGGGGCCATCATTGTTAAAATATTGTCCTATTCTGTATAGGCCCTTATCGAGCCACCATCCAAAAGCCTTGATGTTTAGACCCAAGGGGAATTGGGGGTTGTGGAAGATGTGAGCAAGGGGAAGCCAGGGAGAGGCCAGTGAGGGGTGTTTATGAAGGGCGTCGCAGAGGGACATTGAGTGAGAAAGGGTGGGCGATAGGATCGAAGGGCGATCCTTACGTGGTCTCCAGACCAAGTAGTCCAATGTGTGGTTGGGGGTTGCCTGTCTTTCTATGTCCACCCAGCCTGGTTTTGGGCCTTTAGAGTATATTGCTGAAAATTGACAGAGTTGGGCAGCTTGATAATACCACCACATGTTAGGGAGACCCAGGCCTCCTTTCTTCCTAGCCCTAAACAATACCTTTTTAGAGAGACGATGTCCCTTGCCCCCCCCAGATAAACCATATGATAGAAGATTGGAATCTATCCAGAGCCCGTTTTTTGATAGGAATAGGCAGGGACCGGAAGAGATACAGCAGTTTGGGTAAGAGGGTCATTTTGACTTGGATTTCCCTTTCAAGCATGGTGCAGTGGACAGGGTTGGCAAGGAGGGATTTACTCAGGCGCCACTGGGGGGGGGGCCTGTGGGCGATAGAGAGCTAGAGATTCTAAGAGTTACTAAGGAGTGGTCTGACCACGGAACCTCTTGTATCGAGGAATGAATGGCTGTGTAAATGTCCGAGTTGGGGATAAAGATGTGATCAATCCTGGCAAATGTTTTGTGGGGAGCAGAGTAATGGGTGAAGTCTTTGGCCGTGGGGTTCAGTTCCCTCCAAGAATCAATCAGGCCCAAGTCGTGGAGGAGTCGGGCGATTCTGAGGCTTTGTTTGGAGGGTCGTTTAAGGCGGGGTCTGTTTTGGTAGGATTTGTCAAGTGTGTGGTTAAACGTGATGTTGGCGTCAACCCCTATTATGATTCTACCTTCCAGGTGAGAGGATAGGGTTGAGAACATGGAGGCGAAAAAACATGCCTGGTCCTGGTTGGGGGCATAGTAGGATACGAAAGAGTACATCACCCCCTCAATGAGCACTTTGACCAGCAAGAACCTGCCTTCCTTGTCTTGGATTGTGTGGACATGGGTAAATGGGATTCGTTTAGCCAAAAGAATGGCTACCCCTCTCTGTTTGGTGTCAGCATTCGCAAGGTAGAAGGTGGGGAAGCTGCGGTGGAGAAAGGAAGGGGTGTAGCTAGCGGGGAAGTGGGTCTCCTGGAGAAGGACAACATCAAGGCTCCTGGTGTGGTAGCTCTGAAAAGCCTTCCGGCGTTTAGAGGGAGAGTTAAGTCCCTGTGTGTTATAAGAAGCAACTTTCAGAAGCAGCTTATGAGTATGGAGCGAGTTCTTGGGAGATAAGTCCAAGTTGAAGCAGAAGACGTTCACCATCTTGAAAGGTGGAGAAGCCAAAATATTTGCAGCACAGTGGTGTAGTGGTTAGCACTTTCACCTAGCAGCAAAAGGGTTGCTGGTTCGAATCACAGCCACGACACCATCTGCCTGGAGTTTGCATGTTCTCCCTGTGTCTGCGTGGGTTTCCTCCGGGTACTCCGGTTTCCTCCCACACTCCAAAGACATGCTGGTAGGTTAATTGGATCTTGTCCAAAATTGGCCCAGTATATATGTGTGTACAACTGTGTGTCTCAAGCGTGTTGAGATCCTACGGGGTAAAATGACCGCACCAGCCAAGCAGACACTGGCTGCAAAAAGCGCATAGAGGCGATTCAGTTCGCATGTGAGCGCTATACAAGTCACTCATTCATTCATTTGTCCCTGAAATGAATTTGTAGACGGAACGGAAAAGACCAACGATACTTGATAGAATTTTGGGTGAGGACCTCCAGGAGGGGTTTGAGGGATCTCCTTTTCTGGGCCGTAGCAGGTGAGATGTCTGCAAATATTTGAATCTTATTGCCTTGGAAGGAGAGATTGTCCAGGTTTCGGGTATGTCTCATGACGTCCTCCTTGACGCTATAGTAATGGGGTTTGACTGCAATGTCCCTCGGGAGACCATCCGGTCGGGGGGGGGGGGGGGCTGGAGGGCTCTGTGCCAGTTCCAGTCTCTGGTCCTAAATGTCCAGTATGAGTTCTTTAATGAACAATTTGACAGTGCTGGGAATGTCAGTAACAGACTCAGGGATCCCTCGTATGCGGAAATTATATCTCCTACTTCTGTTCTCCAAATCATTGACTTTGGAAAGAGCTGTCTCAAGTTGGTCTTGTAAAGTTTGAAAGCAGGTGGTATTTTGATTAGTGTGGGCGGCAGTGTTGTCAACAGCCTGCTCAATTGCATCCATGCGGGCTCCCAGGCTCTGAAGGTCTGCTTTAATGGTAGCAGTGATCTGCGTGGCGTTATGAGCCAGGCCTGCGGCTAGCATTTCAGAAAAGTTCTGTAACATGAGTTGCATGTCAGTGGACTGGACTGGCTGTAAGGGGGAGGAATGGAGGTGGCCTGCCAGGCCTAATGGGGAACGCAGCATGGGAGAGTGGGGGAGATCTCCAAATGTCCGGTTCAGCAGGGACTCTGTGGAAGCTGGGGAGATCCCTTGGGGGTTGCAGGTACTCACAGGTGTTGCCAGCAGGCTGTTCTGGTGCTGGTAATGGGATGGTGGATCCGCAATGGAATCCGGATCCTTCATGCTTCCACGCGCTGCGGCCGCCATCTTGGAAGAAGCAGGGGCTGCCAGGGTAAAGTCCAGCTGGCCGCTCACCTCGCTTTTTTGCGAGCCGCTCGGCATACAAAGATGTGCCTGATGCTCCCGGGAAGCGATGGGGTCAGTTTCGGCCGGTTCCCGCTCGGTCTGAGAGCTCAGGGGGCTGTGAAGGGCCGGAGCGGTGCAGAGCTCCCGTTTAGAGCATTTTTTTTGGGAGCAATGATTTTAATAATGCTTAGAGTGAAACAATGAAAGTGAAATATTGCTTTAAATTTCGTACCTGGGGGGTGTCTATAGTATGCCTGTAAAGTAGCGCATGTTTCCCGTGCTTAGAAAAGTCCCTGCACAAAATGACATTTCTAAAGGGAAAAAAGTCATTCAAAACTACTCGCGGCTATAATGAATTGTCGGGTCCCGGCAATACAGATAAAAGTCATTGAAAAAAATGACATGGGTTCCCCCCCAGTCCATTACCAGGCCCTTTGTGTCTGGTATGAATATTAAGGGGAATCCCGATTTTAAAAAAATGCATTGGAGTCCCCCCAAATTCCATTACCAGGCCCTTCAGGTCTGGTATGGATTTTAAGGGGAACCCCGCACCAAAATAAAAAAAATAATGGCGTGGGGTTCCCCCAAAAATCCATACCAGATCCTTATCCGAGCACGCAACCTGGCATGCCGCAGGAAAAGAGGGTGGACGAGAGAGCGCCCCCCCTCCTGAACCGTACCAGGCCACATGCCCTCAACATGGGGAGGATGTCCCCATGTTGATGGGGACAAGGGCCTCATCCCCACAACCCTTGCCCGGTGGGCGAAGGGCTTTTTGAAATCTGGAAGCCCCCTTTAACAAAGGGGACCTCCAGATCCCGTCCCCCCTATGTGAATTGGTAACGGGGTACATTGTACCCCTACCATTTCACCCAAAAAAGTGAGAAAAAAGGAAAAAAAACACACACACAGCTTGGGACAAGTCCTTTAATATTTTTTTTTTTTAAATCCACCGTTGTAATCCTTCTACAAGTCCGACCCGCCACTAAATACGATACAGCCTCCTCCATAGAAGGCACCCGGCAACATCCTCCCCATGTTGAGGGCATGTGGTCTGGTACGGTTTAGGAGGCTGGCGCTCTCTTGTCCCCCCTCTTTTCCTGCGGCCTGCCAGGTTGTGTGCTCGGATAAGGGTCTGGTATGGATTTTTGGGGGGAACCCCACGCCATTTTTTTCTTAATTTGGCGCAGGGTTCCCCTTAATATCCATACCAGACCTGAAGGGCCTGGTAATGAAATTTGGGGGGACCCCCATGCATTTTTTTTCATACCAGACCCAAAGGGCCTGGTAATGAACTGGGGGGGAGGGAACCTATGTCGTTTTCTTCAATAACTTTTATCTGTATTGCTGAGACCCGACAATTCATTATAGCCGCAAGTAGTTTTAAATTACTTTTTTTTCCTTTAGAAATGTCATTTTGTGCAGGGACTTTTCTAAGCATGGGAAACATGCGCTACTTTACAGGCATACTATAGACACCCCCCAGGTATGAAATTTAAAGGAATATTTCACTTTTATTGTTTTACTTTAAGCATTATTAAAATCACTGCTCCCGAAAAAACGGACATTTTTAAAACTTTTTTTTGCATTGATACATGTCCCCTGGGGCAGGACCCAGGTCCCCAAACACTTTTTATGACAAAAACCTTTAAAATTTGCATTTTTGATTTCTCCCATAGACTTTTAAAAGGGTGTTCCGCGGCTTTCAAATTTGCCGCGAACACCCCAAATTGTTTGGTATTCGGAGAACGGGCGAACAGCCAATGTTCGAGTCGAACTCACGTTCGACCGGAACATAAAGCTCATCCCTAATTGAAACCTTATATACATCAAGGGGGTGAATAAGGTTCAGGAAGACAGTCTTTTCAATATGAAACCAAAATCACGGTACATGTCCTCAGACAAACTGGAAGAAAGTTCAAAACAAATCTTAGAAAGTACAATTTTACTGAAAGGGTAGTTGATCAGACAACAAGGTTAATGAAAAAAAAACAAAAAACAAAAAAACAAAAAAAAAACAAAATGGGCAGACTTGATAGACTACTCAGTCTTTTTCTGCCATCACTTTTCTATGTTTTTATGTTTCTATATTTTGGTACTTTGGTATAGGGTTTCTGCAGAATCCTACACACACCTCAGTACATCTCAAAGAGATTTTAAAGAGTTTTACACATGGACGGAACTAGGGGGTGCTGGAGTGGACTGCATCCCCCCAGATTTAATTGGCTCCCGCAGGCTGCTCTGGACTTTGGGGTGTGCTAAGCACTCCTTCCCCTGACTATTGTGCTGCAGGATTCCCGCAGCGCACACAGAGCTTGGGGAAGCAGAACGGTCAAAAGGAGGTTGTCTTTGCTTTGCACTCTACATGACACAGCACCGCCAATAACTCCCCCTTCCCAGCAGGACCTTATTCTACAAATAGATCTCCCTCAGCTGCTCCAACCCCCTGTAATACCCATCTCACCAATCCACTGGCTCCCCTCCCTGCAGCGCTGCTTGCCAGCCTCCCCCTCCCCCTCCTGCCAGCTACATCTGCTGCTCAGGAGGGAGATTGCTGTGAGGATGAAGAGCCGCGTGGGGGCTGGTAAACTTATCATGATCGGTAACAATTGTTACTGTGTTCATTCATCACTGAAGCGTAGTAAACACAGTTTGCTATGCTTCAGTTTGTGAATGAATAGGAGCCTCTTTAAAGAGGCTTCTATTCATTCATCTGCATTACAGGAAACTCATTCATTGGATTGCATTCATTAAGAAAATGTGAAGCAATCTCTGAAAGGTGCCTGTCATAATTGGCCAACATCCTGTGTTCACAATGCAGCAGGGTAGCCTCTTGGCACAGTATCTGCAAGCTAGTGGAAATAACTGAAGTAGTGGTGTTTTCTGCAGTGACTTCCTGCTTCTAAAGGGAAGAAGTATTTTATTCCAAAGAGAGGTTCACAAGTGCATAGATCCTAAATACTTGCAAGTGCAATACTGTCAATGGAGTTGACATTATGATTATTCCCAATCATAAGTCTATTGGTGTTCTAAGGAATTTCATATTTTTTTTATAAATTCTTTATTTAAAAAAAAGAACATGCGGAAATACAGAGACTACATTGGCGTACATCATAACAAAATAGTTGTTCCCAATGACATAGTGAATACATCACAGTGCAAGAATCACGACGAGAAAAATTAGAACATGCTCTAATTTTTCTCGTCGCGAATCGCTGCACTTTTTTCCGCTGTAGTTTTCCCATAGGGAAACACTGCTAGGGAGCCTACACACGGCCAGTTTTCTCGACCAAGAGAAAACATGTCGTGAAAAACGGCCGTGTGTAGGGGACCAAGCCGGTCCTCATTTTTCCGTCGGGTTTTACGGCAGTGTTTTCACCGCAGTGAAACTCGATCGTGTGTACATGGCATTAGAGAGAGAGAAAAAAAAAGGGGGGGAGGGATGGAGGGGGAAGTACCACCATCCAGTCATACCCACTTCGTCTGGGGAGCTGTCTCAGTCGCTCCATTTTAGGGGGGTTGGGCTACTAGCCGTCCGTACTCCTCGGAGTAGATGAATTTGTGCAAGTGAAACCATTTTTTGGAGAATTTCTCATTTAGGCTTTTTTCAGAGGCCATCAAGTCCTCCATTGCATGAATGTCCGCCACTCTCTTTGACCAAACGGCCACCGACGGTGGCTGGGTCTGCTTCCAGAACAGGGGGATGCAACGTTTTGCCGCAGTGAGCAAGAGCGGCAACAAGGATCTTCTATAGCTTTTACTCGGGATCCCGTGGTGATGCAAAAGGAAGAACTCGGGGGCTGCCGATAGGAATTTCAGTTTTGAATGTAAACAATTGGCTGACATTAAATAATCAGTTCAGTTTATCAGTGACATCTTTTTATGTAGTTATATGTATGCATGTTATGTGTATACTGTATGTATATGTATGTTATGCGACTATACAGTGCAATGCTTCGTCAACTTCCAAAAAAAAATTGATAATAAGGAATAAGTGAGACAATAAGGAGTCACCAACCGCCTCAAAGAATAAGCCATATAATCCTAAACCAACATATCATGAAAATGCTTAGTCAATCAGAAATACACACTGGCAAGTCAATTTACTGTATATCCAAAAAAAAAAACATCTTGAACACAGATATCTCATTGCCATCTTGGAATCTGGTGAATTAATAGATGCAAGATACTGCATAGTAATCTCACAATTGTCAGATGGATTGTTGTTACCTGCAATAAAACATGTGGAGTGACATTAAAATGTTAAAGCTTACAGTTTGTGATTTTAGCACTTGGCTTTACATATACAGTAAAGCCTTGGTTTGTGAGGAACTTGGTTTGAGAGCGTTGTGCAAGACAAGCAACATTTTTAAATAAATTTTGACTTGATATACAAGTAATGTCTTGATATACAAGTAGTGTCATGTCACAACTGAGTATAAAAGAGAAGAGGGGCACCTCTAAGTGTAGCAATATGATTACATCTAAAGAAGGTTACAACATTTAGCAACGTATTGCTAAACTTAGAGCCTCGCTTCTTTTTTATACTCTGTAGCTCCTGCTGGATTTTGCTTCCAACCCCCTTGTGGAGGCTTCCATTTGTAGATAGACATTTTATGGCTACACGTTGCTATAATCCTTTTATATGGACTTTAAACTGAAGAACCTATGAATAAATGGTTGTGGAACGAATCATTTGAGTTTCCATTATTTCTTATGGGGAAATTTGCTTTGAAAATAATAAATAAAAATCAGTGACAGTGATAAATTATTGCATACACCACTCAATAAATAAAGATCTAAATGATCTCTAAAAAGTGATCCAAAAGTCCATATAGATGAATATGAAGACTCAGTGTAGGCCACCACTTATCAGTATAGATGGTAAATGATAGAAGGGTGAACACTCAATATTGACACCACCAACACACTCGTACCGCCACCATATAAATTTGCTGCTTACCAGAAGGCAAGCTTTATAAAGCCTGTATGGTGATCTCACTCCAGATCTGCATCAAACACCAACTTGCAAGGGTAAGCAGAGAGAATGGACCGGATAAGCTCAAATCTCCAGGCAACCAAGGAAACCATCAATCGTATACCCAAAAATGGAAGAACACTCAAAATAGTGTAATTCAAACTAGGTATAGGGTTTATTTAAGATAAGAGATACAATTAGAAAAAACAAAGGGTAAAAACGTCCATAAAATTGTTATAAAGCCAGCCGGCATGCAGACACCCATCCACTCGCGATGACGTCAGCACGTCAACCTCCCGATGTACGTTTCGTCACAGAATGACATTTTCTTGATATACAAGTGCTTTATAATACAAGCATGTTTCTGGAACGAATTATGTTCGCAATCCAAGGTTATTCCCCATTGATAATGTTAGTCATGACGAAACACGTCTGAGGAGGTACGTGCTGACGTCACCGTGCCGTCTTTGTAGCCGGCCGGCTTTATATTTTTATCACAAATGTTTATCTTCTAAAGTGTAAGTGTAAATTTATTGTTCAAATAAACCAAGTCCTAGACGTTTTTACGCTATGGTCCATCTCACCTTTTTTTTTGGGCTGAATACTGCTTACCCTCCACGGAACATACAGAATTTATGGTTACTCACCTGGGAGTTCTATCAGCACATATACAGCAGTTACGATACTCCTGCAAAGTTAAAGGCCCTGGCTGGGTTTAGCCATCTGCATTCCTTGGATTGATATCTGGTAAGCAGGATATCTATGTGGTGGTGGTGCACATGTCCAAGATTTGTTCACTGGGTGTTTTTGTACATACATTTGGTTTAATTTGTGCCTATAAAAACATATGTGCCTACAAAACATCTAAGTGAGACGATGTCATGCTATGATCTTCCTTTTTTGTTTTTTGGATTGATTGATAAACAACACACGGAGTCTGTGGTGTTCAGGAGTCTGTGTATATCGGAATGTGGAGGTCATCGCCATCCATATAGGATCTCCGTGATTACCCATTAGGATAAAGGCCTGGGCTGGGTTTAAGCCATCTGCTTACTTAGCTTACTATCTGGTAAGCAGGTTATCTATTTGGTGGTGGTGCACCTGTTTATGATCCATTCACTGAGTGTTGTATCAATAACCATATGTCTGTGCAAGATTGTGTTCAACAAATCATATGACTTTTCAACTAGCGCAATTTTTCCTTCCCATTGTTTTTGTGTTATATCCCACATCTAATTGCTGCTCTCGGACTGGTCCATCTGTATTTTTTGCACATTAGCGCAGTTTTTTCCTTTTATAAATACAAGGTTTTACTTTACTTTAAAGACACTGTCGCTGTACTGATCTATTTTTTTTACTGTCGTTTTTATGTGCAAATTAAAGGCTTGTCCTTTGATCTACACATAATGTAAACTCTATTACAATGATGATCAGGAAGATTTTTTATCTGCTGACTGGTTACTGTAGGGAGTGATAAGATGGGTATGTTGGGGATTACGGTAAGGCCTGCCAATGTCACAACAACAGCACAAAAGTAATCAAAATGATGCAAATTATGGCAGCGTGGGTCACTCATTATCCTCATGCATCTGTGTCAACCCATGAACTCTGACTTGCACATATCAGTTTGCTAATGCCTAGTAAGTCTAAAGGCACATAGAGCTTAGTGTGGTGTTCTTTTTAAAAACTGTTTACAAAACTATAACAAGATAAAGTAACAAAAGTTACATGAACGCAATTAGGGGTTTTAAATGCATGGCTTGTTTAGCATTTTGTAACATATAGCAAATTTATGATCATGTGTTTCTACCTTAGGACTGTCATATGTTTATTCTCCCTTTTTGCCTCTATGTTAGTTAATTGTAGAACAACATAAATTAACTTTTGAATAAAAAAATGGCAACTTTATTTATGAATTTCTTATATTTCTTTACCCTAAGCCAAACAACTAAATTGCTACTTAGCATAAATTATTTATTGGTTCAGACTCAATATCATCCAATACCAGCCCCTAGAGGTATAGGAGATATAAAATATTTATGTGACAGAGTCGGCACAGCCACACAGCTATTTTCTTTCTAGAAGCTCACACTTTATGTTGCTGTAAATAAACAGTGCATGTTCTTCACCAACTGCATATGTTGTTTAAAATGGGCAAATTGCTACACAGCTTTATTTTCATCTTCCCTGATGTCTGTATGCTGAGTTCATTGGGATGTTTATGCAGAAGCGTTTGTTAAAAAGCAGCACTGGAGCATATGTTGAATAGACTGACAAACCATATTTCAACCAAATCCATTTATTAATATATATTTATGACACAGTAACAACTTAAACATCCCCAGTAGAGTACATTTACAAGGATTGGTGATACAGACAGATTTGTAATATTAATTCTCTATATCCGTGCATGAAAGGTTTATCTTATGTGGTTGGGGCACGGCAGCATAATGTGAAATATGGATGAGGAAGTGGCATTTTAAGGAATATTTAGAGCTTCTATTTGTTATGTTTGGTGCTTTCCAGAGAAAAAACACAATTAAAATAACTGGTTAATAATGTAATGTTATAAAGAATGCCAACTATTCTAAAATATAAGCAGATCTCTATGAAAAAAGTAAATGATTTGCCTCACATATATGTCATAGCTTTCACTTATAGCTGCAAAGAACTTTCATGTGCATAGTTTAGCACTCTTCAATGTGAAATGATACTCACCCATTTAATAGGTGACTTTAGGAAAAATTGTTGCTGAAAATTTGCTTCCTCAGTAATCTTCTCCCTACCTGCCTACTGTGGAAGCACATTGATGAGGTCACCCCTCCCCTTTTTGCTATAAACATGTTTCCATTGTTAAAGTTACAGCATTGTACAAGATAAAAGAGCCTGATTGCCTCTGAGCCCTAAATCTCCCTTTTCCAGTTCTGCTATAGAGAAAACTAAAGTGAGTCAGGCACAGATTACTATCATTGGAGCGTGTAGGCAGGGCTGCAGACAGTGCCACTTGCTTCCCTACCCTCCATCGGGAGGAGGGGCCACTGGGGGCCTTGTTCTGTACCCTGCTGCGTGTCAGTTGTGATGCCGCTGGCAATCCTTTCAGGGCGCCGTGCAGTACTGTGGAGGAGGAGGCACTGGGAGCTTGTCAGTTCCTCGCTCTCTATCCAACTGTATGAAGGAAGTGGCACTGCCGTTACTCCTTTTATTTGGGTAGCTGGTGAATGTAACACAGAGCGGGAACTGCAACAGCTGTTGGAGGGAGTTTTTTTACTGTCTTCTCCCTCCAACAGCAGCTTGCCAAAGGAGAAAGCAAGCGGTACAGGCCTGTGGAAAACATCAGTGTGACAGACAGACACACAGCACAGCTCTCCCCTTCTGCCTGTACTGTGTGCTCCCCCTCCTCCCAGCCCATGTGTCCTGTACAGAGACCCTACACACAGCTCAGCCACTCACTGGAGAGCCCAGAGCACTGAGAGTCCAGAGCCAGCATAGGGACCCGCCCACTGACATGATCCCCTATGAGCTGGAGGTGAGTGCTGTCCTGGGAGCCCCATGTGCCTGGGCACTGATAGGAGTATAAGGCTTAGATCATATCTCACAAGGGATGGCCAGAGACTGCTATTACATGTACAGGAACATCAGAAAAGGGATCTTTAGGAAAGACATCCCTGAGTATTAGAAGTTCAAGACATCAGCCTGGGGGGCAGCTCAGTGATATCATATACTGCTATGTATATACTATGGACTGGGGGGGCTCTGATGTCTTATAGGGATGAAGGTGGCAGTGATAGGTACCCTAATGTCCATTAGCTTTAACACGTTACAAGAATGACCATGTGTAAGATGTAATTGGTAGGTAAACTGGAGTCTGATTGCGTTGCCATGTGATAAGAATGGTAGAGGTAGGTATCCCAGTGTCTGGTAGCATCACCATGAGATATAGCTGGCTGCGGTAGGTGCCATAATGTCATGTAGCATTGACATGTGATGAGGATGACCATGTGTATGATGGCAGTGATATATACCTTGAAGTCTTGTGGCATTGGCATGTAGTCAGGATGACCATCTGCATGATATCATTGATAGGTACCCTGAAGTCTTGTTGTAGCATGGTAAAGGTGGCATAGGTGGGTACCATAACTGGTATGTGATGAGGATGACTATGTGTTTGGCGGCAGTGGTAGGCACCCTGAAATCTTTTAGCATTGGCATGTGATAAGGATGGCAATGGTAGGTAACCTAACATTTTGAAGCACTGCCTTGTGTGTTTGAGTTAAGGGGTGCACACCCTAATGCAATAGCACACCTATGGACTAAATATATTCCCTATGTTAGGATCACATTTCTGCACAGGAAATGTTTTTGTTTTATTGGTTCTAAGTAGGCTTATATTATGGAAAAACATAGATACAAGTTTCTCAGGGTTAACTATGTTCCTAACATATGGTGAAAATAATGTGTGTCCTGAATAAAGCTCTTTGCCCTTATTGCCTCTGCTACCTATCGGCACGTCTAATGGCACACCAGGCCCAACAATGTGCTGATCTAAATACAGGTTCAGGGGTTTATAAGACTGTGTTTAAGTTGCAATTAAAGCACAACAGAGGGAACTGTGCACCCTCTCCCCAGTGGCCACTGACAGTATCTTATACTTTTTTTCTACTTATCTTCTTCTAGATCAGTGGTTCTCAACCTGGGGGTCGAATGACAATTTGCCAGGGGTCACCGAATCCTGGGCTGTTCCTGAAGCCCACACTGGTCTTTCAGCCTTTTCATGGCTGCCCAGCTGGACTGTCCCTGGAGCCCGTGGCCGCCCAGCTGGACTATCCCTGGAGCCCGTGGCCGCCCAGCTGGGCTGTTCCTGAAGTCCGTGGCCGCCCAGCTGGGCTGTTCCTGGAGCCCGTGGCCACCCAGCTGGGCTGTTCCTGGAGCCTGTGGCCACCCAGCTGGGCTGTTCCTGGAACCCTTGGCCGCCCAGCAGGGCTGTTCCTGGAGCCTGTTGCCGCCCACTCAGCCTCTTCGCAGCCACCCATTCAGTTCATGGCATGGCTGAGGGGCAGAGACTAAAGGTCAGCTGACTGGTTAGGAATGTGAAGTGGGAGGGGCTGGAGAAGACCCTATCTCCTGATTTTGGCATAGGTGTCACTGCTACGAGACACACAAAGTAGGAGACACAGTGAAACCAGAGACACAGTGAGTAACACTACCTGTGATTATAGTTGCCATTAAAAGTCCCCACTACAGTTCTCAGATCAGCAGATGACCTTGATCAAGAGCACCTAAGTTGGCTGATCAGAGCTCCCCCAGCACTGCCACTCATCCCAACTCCTGCCAGCACTGCCACTCATCCCAACTCCCCCGCCAGCACTGCCACTCATCCCAACTCCCCACCAGCACTACCACTCATACCTACTCCCCGCAAGCACTGCCACTGATCCCAACCCCCCCCCCCCCACCAAGGAGTACGAAAAGGAATAAAAATAGAGAATGCATGGAAGTGAGAGGAAAAGAAGAGGGGGAACAAAGAAAAAGGGAGAGAAGAATAAGAGAAAGAAAGAGAGAGGGATTGGGGGAAAAAACAAGAAATTTTCATAGAGAGAGATAAAAGGGAAAGAAAGGAGAACAAAGAAAGAAGAAGGGGTTTTAATACTGTACAAGTGGAAGGGACTCGGGGAGCGCTAAATGTCCGTGGGTTAGGGGCACAAATTATTTGTCTTGGCTTGGGTGCTGATAACCAATGCTATGAAAATAATTTCACTGTTAGGGGTCCCCTCAACTTGGGAAATTTTATCAAGGGGTCACGGCACTAGAAAGGTTGAGAACCACTGTTCTAGATGGTTACTGGCCACAGCTGAGTGCAGAGCCCACTGTGATTTTCTGCCAGTGGTCAGTGGTCTTGGGTGTTGCAGCAAGCAATGCATGTTGACATCAATACACTGAGAGTACAGGACACCATAATGATGCTTCATCAGGGGATAGGGCCAGGAGGCCTTGAACGTTGTCTGTCTTCAGTCTTTTGGGTTGAGTATCACTATAATGCATATTTATAATGCCATTAATTTGACTTTCACCAAACATTCACTGGGGGACATCTTTTGAGGAGATGTGCTGTGAGGGACAGCTCCAGATGAAAGGTAATTGCAGCTAAAGATGTGAGTTTTTATTTAACCCTCCAAAAGGAAATAAAAAAATATTAGCCTGAAGTTGGTCTTAAATACTTAAAGTCAAAAAGTACAATTAATTTATAGTACAGTGGGGCAAAAAAGTATTTAGTCAGCCACGAATTGTGCAAGTTCTCCCACTTAAAAAGATGAGAGAGGCCTGTAATTGTCATCATAGGTATACCTCAACTATGAGAAACAAAATGTGGAAACAAATCCAGACAATCACATTGTCTGATTTGGAAAGAATTTATTTGAAAATTATGGTGGAAAATAAGTATTTGGTCAATATCAAAAGTTCATCTCAATACTTTGTTATATATCCTTTGTTGGCAATGACAGAGGTCAAACGTTTTCTGTAAGTCTTCACAAGGTTGTCACACACTGTTGCTGGTATGTTGGCCCATTCTTCCATGCAGATCTCCTCTAGAGCAGTGATGTTTTGGGGCTGTCGCTGGGCAACACAGACTTTCAACTCCCTCCAAAGGATTTCTATGGGGTTGAGATCTGGAGACTGGCTAGGCCACTCCAGGACCTTGAAATGCTTCTTACGAAGCCACTCTTTCGTTGCCCGGGCGGTGTGTTTGGGATCATTGTCATGCTGAAACACCCAGCCATGTTTCATCTTCAATGCCCTTGCTGATGGGAGGAGGTTTGCACTCAAAATCTCACGATACATGGCCCCATTCATTCTTTCATGTACACGGATCAGTCGTCCGGTTCCCTTTGCAGAGAAACAGCCCCAAAGCATGATGTTGCCACCCCCATGCTTCACAGTAGGTATGGTGTTCTTTGGTTGCAACTCAGCATTCTCTCTCCTCCAAACACGACGAGTTGTGTTTCTACCAAACAGTTCTACTTTGGTTTCATCTGACCATATGACATTCTCACAATCCTCTTCTGGATCATCCAAATGCTCTCTAGCAAACCTCAGAAGGACACGGACATGTACTGGCTTAAGCAGGGGGACACGTGTGGCACTGCAGGATCTGAGTCCCTGTCGGCGTAGTGTGTTACTGATGGTAGCCTTTGGTATGTTGGTCTCAGCTCTCTGCAGGTCATTCACTAGGTCCCCCTGTGTGGTTCTGGGATTTTTGCTCACCGTTCTTGTGATCATTTTGACCCCACGGGGTGAGATCTTGCATGGAGCTCCAGATCGAGGGAGATTATCAGTGGTCTTGTATGTCTTCCATTTTCTAATTACTGCTCCCACAGTTGATTTCTTCACACCAAGCTGCTTGCCTATTGCATATTCAGTCTTCCCAGCCTGGTGCAGGTCTACAATTTAGTTTCTGGTGTCCTTCGACGGCTCTTTGGTCTTCACCATAGTGTAGTTTGGAGTGTGACTGTTTGAGGTTGTGGACAGGTGTCTTTTATACTGATAACAAGTTCAAACAGGTGCCATTAATACAGGCAATGAGTGGAGGACAGAGGAGCCTCTTAAAGAAGAAGATGCAGGTCTATGAGCGCCATAAATCTTGCTTGTTTGTAGGTGACCAAATACTTATTTTCCACCATAATTTGCAAATAAATTCTTTCCAAATCAGACAATGTGATTGTCTGTCTGGATTTGTCTCCACATTTTGTCTCTCATAGTTGAGGTATACCTATGATGACAATTGCAGGCCTCTCTCATCTTTTTAAGTGGGAGAACTTGCACAATTGGTGGCTGACTAAATACTTTTTTGCCCCACTGTATATGCAAGTCCATTTAAAAAAAAACTCATGTAAACTTTAACATGCTAATCTAATTTTTAAAGTCAGTTTCAGGGCCGTCGGAGCAGGACAGGCAAAACAAGCAATTGCCTGGGGCCCCAGCTGGCCTGGGGCCCCAGCCTAGGATGCCTGCCTGCTGCCTGTCACTGTCCTGGATTTCCAATGCCGCCCTGGGTCGATCTAAATCAAATGCAGGATCGATCTGACAGTGGCTGTGGACCCCCCTAGCCTAGCTAGCTAGCACTGTCTCTGCTGGTTGCTACGTGAAGCCCGCTTGGCTTGTAGCAACCAGTGACGTCACTAGCAGAGCAGGAGAGAGGCAGAGTTGTGCCTATCACAGGCAGCGGAGGAAAGATCTTCTAGCTAGCTCCGCCTCCGAGTCCACCCTCCTCCTCCTCCCTCTCTGTCCTCGAGGCACACTGTCCAGCCACTCAGGCAGCGGCATGCTGCTGTGCTGAAGTCTAAAGAACACAGAAATACATGACAGATTGAGACAGATTTCAGCCAGCTGTAGAAAGCAGGCAAGTAAGCATTGCTCACTCACCATTGTCAGCACAGCACTGACCAACACATCATAAGGGGTGGGCACTGCACTGGGCAGGACTGGAGCAGTAGTCAGCTCTGAGGGGTTCATGCTGGGACCTGTAGTTCTTCACTTTTGGGGGGGTCACATGATTTCCAGTCCCAGCATGAACCCTCCCTGCCCTGCCAGGATAGGACACACAAACACATCCTAGCAGGGCAGGGAGGGTTTATTGTGGGACTTGAAATCATGTGACCCCCCCCAAAAGTGAAGAACTACAGGTCCCAGCTGAACCCCTCAGGACACACAAACACATCCTAGCAGAGCAGGGAGGGTTCATGCTGGGACTTAAAATCATGTGACCCCCCCAAAAATGAAGAACTACAGGTCCCAGCATGAACCCCTCAGAGCTGACTCCTGCTCTAGTCCTGCCCAGTGACCACCCTTATGTGGGCACTGGGCAGGACTGGAGCAGTAGTCAGCTCTGAGGGGTTCATGCTGGGACCTGTAGTTCCTCACTTTTGGGGGGGGTCACATGATTTCCAGTCCCAGCATGAACCCTCCCTGCCCTGCTAGGATGTGTTTGTGTGTCCTCTCCTGCCAGGATAAACTGTATCGCTATGCTGTGGTTCCTGTAGGCTTTGCGGGGGGGGGGGGGGGGGCTCCAAGTCCATTTTGCTTGGGGCCCCCAAATTCCTTCAAACGGCCCTGGTCAGTTTCGATAATTTTCAACGTACAGCTTCCACTAAAATACACCTTCTTTAATCGTAACCACCACTGACTGCTGCTGGAGATGTAAGAAAGACCAGGGCACAATGGTATATATGTTGTGCCCTTTTTTGGGCTCCAACAATTTTGGAAGAAAGTCCACTATATCATATATGAAGTTTCCACACACACACTCAAGAATTTACTCTAACCCAGTTTTCACCACCCCTCTTCACCTAGACAAACAAACATACTGAAAATTACTGGCCATGTACCTGGTTAATACCACTAGGCATGTATCCCCCCCCCCCCCCACTCGCAATCCAAAGAACCATCTACCTTTAAAAAATGGTTCAATAGAATCAACAAAATAACAGATGGAAGAGTTGATCCACGCTACACAAGATAGCCTTACCAAATTCACGACTACCTGGTCTTGCTGGATCTTCTTTAAAACAATATCACTTTATCAGAACCTTAACTTGGGCCCTGATTAATTCAATAAGTTTAGTTGAGATGTGAACCTGTATACATGTGAGTCCTACTACAGGCTTATTAAATCAGACACTGAAAAGACAATGCTTTTTCCCGTCCCCTGGGGAGAAAAGCTTTCTCTCTCAGAAATGGGGGACTGGAGTTGGAGAGTGGACAACAACCTACCACAGACCCCTACTCTTTATCGCTCTTAATTCATATTCATCCCCTCTATTCTGTCCCTTTTGCTCTCTTTACCCAAACTATCTACTCATTTGCTCACTGTCTCTACCCTCCCCCCCCTCACTGCCCTTCCTCCCACAATTGGTATCCCTTCCACCCTGTACTCTTCTACCCTTTATCCCCTATATACTGTACATCCAAGTCCACAGCCGCTCTGTTACCATCATACCACACTACCTCTATGAAGTTGGGCCTTATTTGGTAATTGGTCATAAAGTCTTATAGCCACCTAATATGATTAGGACCCTACACAGTCTTCTCAGAAAGACCTAAGAGACCTACACACAATTAGCATAGAGTTACTTGCCCACTTACCATAACACCTACCTTTCTGGAGGACTTTCTGTGTCTACCCTTAACAACTATTTTTTATATGGATTTTTACCCTACTCTGTAATGTCTGATCTGTATCATACCTACCCCTTTTTTATTGTTTAATGCCAGGCTCCTTTTGATGATGACTGTACCTGTAAAGTTGAAATACAATACTCATGATACAAAAAAACAAACAAAAGAAAATTACACCTTGGTCCTTGTCCGGGCACTTTCTGTTATGGGATGGCACTTCTCTGTCATTGTTTTCCAGTTGTGCTTTTACATTGTCACCCTGTCAAATGGAAACTATAAATGGCCTCTTTAACACACATTATGGATGCATAGTCCACTGTTATCACCTTCTGTAAGCAAGCAACAAACAATCAAAAAAAGTGAACAATTTGACTTTTATGCCTTCCTGTTCCCGTAAGGTGCTCTTCAGAATGTACACTTCAACATTTTATTGAAAAAAAAGTGCTGACCTGCCAAACAGTAAAATTTGCATGCATTAACCTAGGCAGCCTGTAAACAAAAACCTGTACTCTGTGATGTCATAAAAAAAAAAAAAGTTCAGCATATGAACTGTGATTTCTCATTGGAATCCCTATTCAAAGTACCATAATATGGTATCTTGTACAATACCCTTTCATATACTGAAGTTTTCTTGATAGTGCTCACTAAACGTAGATTTAATCTTACATAATTTACATATTTATAAATTCTAGCAGTGGGGCTCTCTCTTCCCCAATGCAATGTTTCCTACTGAAGGTTCACATGTCCTGTAATGCTGCAGGAACCAGTGGGGGAGATCAGTGTGCAGTGGGGAAGCAGGTATTCTGCACGCCCATTAGTGTAGACTACCTACTGAAGCTGGATAAATAAGCGAAGTGGTGGCACTTAGTTCCATTTAAGGGACCGGCTGGTTTTGTTTGAGTCTGCAGCAGTGGATCCATCTGCTCCGTCGTCTAGGGGAAAATCTCTCGAAATAAGACCAATGTCCACACTTGAGTAAAACCTAATCAGCAAGGCTTTATTATTTTTCGCTTTTGCTTTAAATCAACTTGAGAGATAGGCCTCGTACACACGACCGAGTTTCTCGTCGTAAAAAACACGTCGTTTTTTTCGACGAGATTCTTGTTAAGCTTGTCGATTTTCTCGTCAAGCTTTCTATGCGTACACACTGTCATTTCCCAATTTCCTTGTTGTTCTCCGCGCTCACGTCCAGCACGTACGACGGCACTATAAAGGGGAAGATCTTTTTTCTTGGCGCCACCCCTTGGGCTGCTTTTGCTGATCTCGTGTTACCGCGTGTGAAGTAAAAGTTTGGGAAGAGACGATTCGCGCTTTTCAGTCTTCGTACTTTTCAGATCGTTTTCTGCCGTTCAGTTTGTGCTTGTGGGTTCGTATCTTGACTTTCAGGGCATCTAGGCAGGTCGTATCTGTTTTACAGTGCGTTCTTGCCTGTTCGTTTCTGATTTTCAGTTCGTTATTCATAGGCCTTGCTGTTCTAAAGTGCGTTCTGTTCTGTACGTTCTGATTAGACGACCGTTTCCTAGCCATGTCGCCTGGACGTTCTCATCGTCGAGTTCGTGCTGTGCGTGCGCTTGGTGTTGGTCTGCTTGTTTTGGACCAAGACCAGTCCATGAATGGTGTGAGGAGGAGTTCATGGACCAAGAATTGGTTGCTCCAGCGGGACCAATTCTGCCACATGCCTCTGCTGCGGGAGATCGTCGAGAATAATCCTGAGGACTACAGGAATTTTCTGAGGATGTCTGACCCCGTTTTTCAGGAACTGTTGGCTTTGGCGTCCCCCTATATTACCAGGAAGGACACAGTTATGCGGGAAGCCATCAGTGCTGAGCAGAGGCTCATCGCCACGTTGCGTTACCTGGCGACAGGGAGAAGTCTTCAGGACTTGAAGTTCACCACAGGCATCTCCCCCCAGGCTCTGGGCCTCATAATCCCAGACACCTGTTCTGCCATCATCCAAGTCCTGCAGGAGGACTATATTAGGGTAAGTTTTCTCCCTTAACATCACATTTTATGTATTACATGTATGCTAATGTATTGTATTTCTTTCATCCTTCCCTAATTACCATGATTGTAATATGCTGAGAATGTCCCCTTTGTCCCCATGCATGTTGCAAGCTTTAGATTGCCCCTTTTTTCTCCTCCCTAAATATTTCCCTTCACTAACTTTTCCAGCAGGGGCGCCTGTTGCTCCAAATGTTTGGGGGTTCAAACCCCAATTTAGGAAATAAACGTCCTCCTTTTTTGCTCTGGTGCCTATTAAACGCCCCCAGTTGTCCCCTCCAATGCAGCCATTTTGTTCCCTCAAATGCAGCCATTTAGTCCCCTCTAATGCAGCCAGTTTCCCCCTAGCCCTGCACTTACCTTCTTGTGGTCAGCGCCATCCTTCTTCTGTCCTTGATGTCTTCTCCTTCCCTTCATGTTGCATCAGCCAATCATGTTACCATTAAACAGACTTGGTGAACATGATTGGCAGAGCAGCCTGTCAGTGTTTACCCAAGGAATGCCCCCCCCCCTGCGTCCCCGATTTTTCTTTTAGGAAGCCAATTACATCCCTCAGGTTGTAATTTGCAAGACTATTTTGCTACCTGTTTCTGCTATGCAATTTTAACCCCCTAAATGCCGCAATGATTCATATGTCAGTCGCTTTACAAGAGGCCATCCACCTGAATAGCGTGCGGCATAGACAATACATAGGTTCATGCAACGCATGAACCTATGTATTGTTCTGAGTGATGGGCACAGGAGAGAGGGGGCAGTGCTCCAGCGCCCACTCTGGACGCACCGCCACTGCAATGCTATCCTGTGGCCAAACACATCTCCCCCCCCAAAATAATTTAGTAATGGCCCATCAGAGGGGGTGATGAATATGATAAATGAGCCTTCCATTATCCTTTTTTTAACACACCTTAATAAACGTATAATTTGATTGATGTTGGCCTCTAATTTTTTGGGATAGAATTTCCTTGTAATGTATGACTTTGTTTTTCTAATATTATTTCATCTTGTTTCACTCCACAGCTTCCTTCCCTTCCACGCCACAGGAATGGCAGACTGTGGCATCGGAGTTTGCCACGCGGTGGGACTTCCCCAACTGCGGTGGTGCCATAGACGGGAAGCACGTCCGCATCCTGCCGCCACCCCGTTCTGGGTCCTACTACTACAACTACAAGGGGTTTCATAGCATTGTGCTGATGGCGGTGGTGTCAGCACGGTATGAATTCCTCTATGTTGATGTAGGGAAGAATGGCCAGATGTCCGATGGGGGATCCTTCATCCAGACGGAGTTTGCCCTCCGTCTCCAGAGTGACGACCTTGCATTGCCACCGGATGCAGGGAATATTGAAGGACTCCCCTTTGTTTTTTTGGCTGATGAAGCCTTCGGACTCGGACGGCATCTTATGAGGCCATTTCCACAGAGGACCCTGACCCCAGAGAAGAGGGTGTTCAATTACCGGCTGGCCAGGGGCCGAAGAGTCGTTGAAAATGCCTTCGGCATAATGGCCAGCCGGTTCCGCCTTTTTATGACTTCCATCCACTTGGCGGACTACAAAATAAACTATGTAGTGTTATGCTGCTGTGTGCTACACAATTTTCTTTGCCGCAAATCGAATTCATATATGGCCTCAGTTTTGCCAGAGGCTGGACTTTCCCCTGCAAATCCCCTTCCGGGCCTGGAATCTGCCCGTCTTGGCTTGCCCCCCCAAAATGCCTGTGTGGTTCGGGACAAATACATGGAGTATTTCACGGGTAGGGGGGCAATTCCTATGCCAGCCTATGTCTAAGTATCCCAATAAAAAGCTTGTTTAAACCTTTAATTATTTGTTCTTTCCTGTCTCCTAGTTTGTCTTTGTGCATTTGTAGTGGCAAGTGTATTTTACTTTAGTAAATAACAACCATTTCACTATGTAACCTTACAAAAGAACCAAATAAGCTTAGAGGGTATTATAAAAAGAAGCTACACGTTGTTTGTGATCAAATATTTTACTCTGTGCACATTCTCTTCATTTTTTTTTTTTTTTTTTTACTTTGGGGTTGGCCTGGCCCCAACCCGGCAATTTTTGGCTTATGAAAATACAAAAATAACAGTTGCATTTCAAAAATTACAACATTGGATACCTCTGAGCAATCGGAGACATTCACTTACACAAACTATGTCTCTATGTGCCCGTCCTAATATGGGGTCCTGCCACCCCTTGGCCAGCCAAAAATTGAATATGCACACATTTGGGATTTTTTTCATATAGGAAGTTTACAATCCTGATCCCTATTGTCAACATGTGCTATCTGCCATCAGGGGTGATCAATGGACGTGTTTTGGGGGTGCATCCCCTTCCTCAGTTCACCGACTTTTGATACGAGGAAGGGGTTGCACCCACAAAAGACGTACATGGATATCCCCTGATGGCAGATAGCACATGTTGACACACTGTGTGCATATTCAATTTTTGGCTGGTTTGATAGTCAAAAAAATTCAAAAAATTACAAAAACAAACATGTAAAAACAAATGTGTTTGGATGGCTTATTGAATTCTCCCCAAAACATCGAGAATGTCTTTAAATGTTTGTTCCATCACATGGATTCTTTGTTTAATTAGGTCCAGTTCCGTGCTACATTCCATCACTTGCTGGATGAGGCGGAGGGCACTGTCAGCAGAGAACCGTGTACTATCCTTCACAACATTTACATCCCCTAAAAACCCCCAAAAAAATGTATTATAACTCTGCAGGCCTACCTCGCTTACCTGAAGCTGTGGTGACAGATACTGACCTGTTGTGGTGACCAGATCCACAACGTCATCCACCTCTCCTTCCTGCACTTCTCCTTCCTCCACCTCAACTTCCTGCACATCTTTCGGTTGTGGGTCTTTGGGAGTTTGGGGTTGCTTGGAAGTTGTGGGGTGCATGTGCTCCCTGGAGTGTCCTCCTCCCAGTCTTCTCTCCCCTATGAGAATAAAACCAAAGGTCTATTTATCACACTGTAAATCTCATTGTTAAAATAAAAACAGGCTAAATTGCTTGGAAGTGGGGTACAAGTGTGTGTTTGTGCGGAATTTAAAGAAGAATGCATTATTTATGACCCCAAATATGTTTAGTATTCACATTTGGATGTAATTTTTTTGACATGGAGGCACCACAAATATTCTCTGATGCACCTGTGTGGGACACCCAAAAAAGACGGGTCTGGTGGCCCACACTATAGTGCTCCAAAGTACAGATGTGGAAGCAGCTGCTGAGTGTCCTCTCCTTTACACTGATAAAAGTTTGCATTTCATTCTCTTTACAAACACATCATCTAGACTAAAAAATTATCCACAATAGTTGATCAAAAATGGCAGATGTCTAATTACTTTTGTGGCTCTAAAATAAGCCAAAACCGCGGATAGTGGCCGAACGAAGTGTCGGTAACGTAACGAACGATTACTGTGCCCAACCAAGTTCAAAATATTACATTTTGGAAGGGAGTCCAATATGAGAAAAAAAAAAAAACATGTCAGTTTATAAAAAGATTAATAGCAGAAAAGTCGACATTTTACTTACTTTTAGCGAGCATCCTCTTTATGCTCCTCAACTGGTCTGGCTCCCTCAGTTTGAGGTCTGACCACCTCTTTCTGAGCTGCTCATTTGAGCGTTTCACCCCGAACTTCGCCCTCAGACTCTTCACAACTTTAGTGAGGATTTTGGCCTTCCTTCTATTTGGTTTGCTATACGGCCCATGCTTGGCATCATAATCAGCCTTGACCAAGATGTCCACCATCTCCGCCATCTCCGCCAAAGACATATTCGATGCCTTGAATCTCCTCCTTGATCGTGACGTGTCCTCGGTCTCCGGGCTTGTCTCCTCGTTAGTTGCGGAATTATCAGACACCTGGGGCGGGGAAAAGATGTTAGTTAGAACGTCATGGGCGGGCGACGTGTTCGAATTTTGACGCATGCGTGGTGTGTATATAGCAAACACACATGTGACTATAGTACGTTCGTTGTGCGGAGAGAGGAGTTCAAGTGACGGACGTGCGAACGAAGGTATGTGATTTTGTGACTTGTAAAAATTGTTGGCCTATATATGGTGACTAGGATGTTAAGGAGGTTAGACTGTTTGCCTCACATTAGTTAAATATAATTTTTTTAACTTGCAGATACAATATGAATGTCTTTATTAGCGACAAAGAGTTCCTGGCGGAATTTATTGACCGGGTAAGGGAGCTGCCGGCTCTGTGGGAGACGAAAAACCCCATCCATAAAAAAAAGGGGTGAGAAAAGCAGCGCTGGAGAAGCTGCTCCCATTTGTGCATACCAAGGTGCCCACAGCCACAGCAAAACAAGTGGACACTAAAATTGGGAGCTTGAGAGGTACCTACAGGACTGAACGCTCTAAGGTGCTGGCTTCTCAGAGGTCAGGAGCAGCAGCAGATGATGTTTATGTCCCGATTTTGTGGTACTACAACAGGATGTCCTTCCTGGATGACCACATTGACACAAGGCCATCACTCTCCACTCTTCCCCCCAGACTTCCCTGCAGCCAACCTGAGCCTTCTCTGGAGCAAGAGGAGGCAGCCATCCTGGATGATCCTGATTTGGTCATCTGGAGCCAGGTATAGTATTAACTGAAAATGTATTGGGATAAAATTAATGTTTGACAAATATGTCAGGATGAGAAACATACATTATTTTGGATTCCACAAGTGAAATCAAGATCTGTAGACATTATTCTGCACTTAATTGGGTGCTAAATAGTCAATCTGATGTAGTGGTAAATTTAAAGCAAGGATTTATGCATTTACATTCTAATTGCTTCAATCAGGATTACAAAGTTTGATGCAAAGATTAAACCAACATATTAAACTATGTTCCTTTTTCATACACAGGATGAAATCAGCCAGGAGGAGGGTCTGGAAACTGTCAGGCAGGAGGAGGAAGGGCCCAGTGGCAGCCAGGAGGTGGCAGGGCCCAGTGGCAGACAGGAGGTGGCAGGGCCCAGTGGCAGACAGGAGGTGGCAGGGCAAAGGAGAAGCACCAGATCCCAGGTGCCTCCCATCCGGCTTCACAAAAGAGGCAGGAGGGACAGAACCACCAGTGAGGCAGCAATGGCCCTTATTAAAGAGGCCCATGCCACCCTCAAGGAGCCCACATCCCCTGAAGAGGCCATTGCCAGCCTAGTGGAGGCTAAGTTCAAGATGATGAGCATGGAGCAACGCCTCCTATGCGAGCCCCTGCTCATCACCTTGCTCAACAAGGGGGTGATGGAGAAAATTACCCCCAATACCACCATATGTGAGGTGGCCCAACTGACCCAACCTCAACCTCCAGCTCCACCTTCTTCTTCTGCCCCACCCCCTTCTGCTACACCTCCACCTTCTTCTTCTGCCCCACCCCCTTCTGCTACACCTCCACCTTCTGCCCCACCCCCTTCTGCTACACCTCCACCTTCTGCCCCACCCCCTTCTGCTACACCTCTATCTTCTGCCCCACCCCCTTCTACTACACCTCCACCTTCTGCCCCACCCCCTTCTGCTACACCTCCACCTTCTTCTTCTGCCCCACCCCCTTCTGCTACACCTCCACCTTCTGCCCCACCCCCTTCTGCTACACCTCCACCTTCTTCTTCTGCCCCACCCCCTTCTGCTACACCTCCACCTTCTTCTTCTGCCCCACCCCCTTCTGCTACACCTCCACCTCCTCCTCCTGACAGGAGTACCCCTCCAGTGGGCCAGCCTCCAGCCAAACGAAGAAGGAAGGCTGCAGGGAAGGCTTTAGGAAAGGCTGCAGGGAAGGTTGCCAGGAAGAAGAGGAAGTGATGGCCTTGCTTCATTGTGGTCGGACAGAAGGCAGCCTGTTGTAGTACCACACACTTGGGACATATATATCACCTGCTGCTGTTCCTGACCTCTGGGAGGCCAGCATCAGATTGTGTTCAGAAATGTTGGCCTTCTCAAGCTCCCAATTTTAGTGTCCACACAGGGTTGCTGTGTGCTCTGGGGTCCCTGGGATGCACAAATGGCAGCAGCTTCTCCAGCGCTGCCTTCTCTTTATTTAATTTATAAACATGAATAAATGTGATTTTTGTTTAAGTTCATACTTGACTATGTGTATTTTTAAATAAACAAAATCAAGCTTTGGAGTAAGCAGATACATTTGACTGACAATAAAAGGGACAGATATCACCCCCCCAAAAGAATAACTAAATCTGATTAGCACAAAAACATGGTGGGAAATTTAAATAATATAGATTCCAAAATTAAATGGGAGATCACTATCAAAACATTGTGAAATTATAATTAACTTCATTTTGAAAAATCTAACCATTTAAATTATTCCTAAAAACTTGCACGATATAATACACATAAATCTTATAAAGAGCAGCATGAAAAAGGTTAAAAATAAGGCATAACTCTGTGTGAATATCAGCAGCAAAAGAAGGTCACTCGTTTTGATTAATGTAACATTCTAACGAAGATTTCAATGCAGAACATTTAAACGATGAAATATTTTTGAGCATGACGAATATGCTCTCTCCATTACGAAGGCTTGTTTTACCAGAAGATGCGCTCCCGTCTCATAGTTGCTTGTGAGCATGCGCGCTTTTGGAAGAGTCGTAAAAGCATACACACGAACCATTTTCTTGTCACAAAACAGGCCGACGAGAAACACGACGAGGAAATCTGGAATCCTGACGAGAAAATAGAGAGCAGGTTCTCTATTTTCTCGTCGAGATTCTCGGCAATTTTCTCGTCGTAAAACCATACACACGAACGTTTTTCTAGACAAAAAAACTCTCGCGGCACTTTTCTTGACTGTTTTGGACGAGAAAAACGGTCGTGTGTACGAGGCCATAGAGTAGGAAGTTGAGAGAAATAGGGGAAGGTTCAGGCACGCAACACTTACAGCTCAGTGTCAGTTCTTCTCGTCGCCACTCAAGCCTGTGTGGGTATTGCTCACCCGGATAGTCCCTGTGAGAGCGGTCCTAGCAGCCGGGATGGAGCACTGATATCAGAGACGATGAATCCCCTCTAGGTAAGTCTCCAGGCTTCTCCCTGAGATAGCAGTACCGTCGCTAATCTCTGCCGGGACTGATCTTCCCCTGGACTCCTTTCCTAAAGATGGGCCCCCTACAAGCGGGCAGCCTGGGATCCTTATCTGAAGTGTAGGCCCTCGTCAGCGGAGCTGGGCCTACATTGCAGCAGCGAGTCCTCGGGCTAAAGGTGCCCGAGGCCTAAACACACCAGCGCACCTCCTACCATGCGGGCCACAAAGTACACTCACTGGACCAGAGGTCCCCCCTGTGCGCCTTGGGGTCCCCCTGGAATCGCCTCATGCCAAATGGCGTCTGCTCCTTTTGTACCCTCTTCCAGCATGCACAGCGGGTAGACCACGCCCACTGCACGACTGCCGAGAGAGAACACCTAAGGTGCTGTGATATCCCCATAGATTAACTTATACCAGCGGTGACAGTGCCACCTGCAGGCAAAGGAGAACACTACTGCCAGTCAGTATCACACCCAGAGCAGAACAATATTGAACATTAATTGGTCTGAGCCCAACTACCGGCTCAGACTGCCCCTAAATTTCCACATAGCGCCTCCAAATATTGGGGGGGGGCGCTACATTGTTTTTAGTGAGATAACAGATATGCCAACTCTCAGGATCAAAATACAGTATGTCAGATTTAAACACCCAAGTCATTACTACTACATTACTACATTTTAAATTAGTAATTTATGTTATAATTAGAATGATAACATGGATTAATTAAAATAAATACAGAATGTCAATATTTATTTATTTTTAAACTCATTGTAATGATACATTTTGTAGCCTGGAAGCTTAATTAGGAGAAAATCAAACATTATAATTGCATTAAAGCATTGCAAAAGGAATTTAATGCATTCTAAGAACCAGACAAAACTTTTCTTTTTTAGTGGAACGGCATTAGAAATGCTGTAGTGTGCCACTGAGGATATTTTCCTGTCAAGTTTCTCTTTTAAGTAGACATCCTGTCCTGTCCAACACTTGACATATAGACCGGAAGTGAAAGTGAATATCCTTTATGGGCATAGCTTTTTTTCTGAGAGAATAGGTGCAGGTACTCCACCCACTTCTGAGTCACCCCTTGTCTGTAATCCCTACCCACCCTCAAGTACCATTCCTTTGTACCACCCTCTATCTGCCTCCCAGTAATGCCCCTCTAATGCCGTGTACACGCAATCGGATTTTCCGTCCGAAAAACCTTGGATGGTTTTTCCGACAGAATTCCGCTCAAACTTGGCTTGCATCCTATCATGTGTATGCGGCATTAGAGAATACAGAAGCAAGTATAATTCTGTGGTGCTAATTTGGAATTTGTTAATGATAATGAGAAAGCAGTAAAACAGATCACATGCAGCCAACTAGAACAGACTCCCCTTCTCCAGCAAAAATAGATTCCCCCCAGCAACAATAGAACCCCTCTGCAAAAAATAACACCCGCCAGCAACAATAGATCTCCCAGCAGCCAGCATCAATAGACCCTCCAGCAGCCAGCAACAATATACTTCTACCTCATCAGTAGATCCCTTCCAGCAACAATTGACTCCCCCAGCAATGAAAGATCCCCCCCCGCCCAGAAACAATAGCTCCACCACCAGCAATAATAGACCTCCCCAGCAACAATAGATCCCCCAGAAACCAGAAACAATTGACCATCCATTACACCCCTGCACCCCTTTGCCATTACACATATTCAGTGCTGGAGGTTGTTCCCACTGGAAAAGCATTGCTTATGGGACACAGAGAGTAGAAAACCCTAACAGAAGTTCTAAACCTTCCTCATGTGTTTTTATTGTTGTCTGTGTCCTCATTGGGGTGACCTGACATCACAACCTTACTTCCTGTTCTACCTGATGCCTGTCAAACAAGTAGGAAGTAAAATGTTTTTCTCTTACTTTTTTACTCTATTCCAGTGTTTTTCAACCTTTGTTCAGTCAAGGCACCCTTTAAAATTATGCACAATCTCAAGGCACCCCTATGTAAACAACTATACTAATAGTTTTACATAATGCGGAAACATCCACACATGTAGGACATCCAATGTTAGAGGTGATTTATTCTTCCAAAGCAAACACACTTTTGCACACTGGTACTGACTGGTAATCCAGTGTTTCTCTCCTCCCTCAGTTTCTCTCTCTCGCTCTGCTAGTGCAACCCTATTGCTAATGGAGTGGGGCAGGGGAGGGGCAAACAAAGATACAGGGATGCATAAGGGCTCAATGCCCCCCTTATTAACCAATGACATCATAGATTGTTAGGACACCAGCAGCTAGAAGGTTGTAATGGTGCACAACGACAACCTGTGGCTTTGTGTAAATTAAAGTCTTGATCCCTCCACTGGCTTGTATACAGTTTTTGGATTTTTTTTTAGGAATTGTGCCAAGGCAATAGGGATGAGCCGAACACCCCCCTGTTCGGTTCGCACCAGAACCTGCGAACAGACAGAATGTTCGTGTGAACTTTAGAACCCTATTAAATACAATGGACTTGAACGTTCGAAATCAAAAGTGCTAATTATAAAGGCTAGTATGCAAGTTATTGTCATAAAAAGTGTTTGGGGACCCCGGGTCATGCCCCAGGGGACACGTATCAATGCAAAAAAAAGCAGTGATTTTAATAATGCTTCAAGTGAAACAATAAAAGTGAAATATTCCTTTAAATTTCGTACCTAGGGTGTGTGTATAGTATGCATGTTAAGTGTCGCGTGTTTCCCGTGCTTAGAACTGTCCCTGCACAAAATGTCATTTCTGAAGGAAAAAAAGTCATTTAAAACTCACTCCCGGCAATACATAGAAAAGTCATTGATAAAAAAAAAAATGCGTGGGGGTTCCCCCAAATTCAATTACCAGGCCCTTCAGGTCTGGTATGGATTTTAAGGGGAACTCCACCCCAAATTTTTAAAAAAAATGGCGTGGAGTTCCCCCCAAAAATCCAGACCAGACCCTTTATCTGAGCACGCAACATGGCAGGCTGCAGGAAAAGACGGGGGGAACGAGAGAGCGCCCCCCCTCCTGAACCGTACCAGGCCACATTCCCTCAACATGGGGAGGATGTCCCCACGTTCATGGGGACAAGAGCCTCATCCCCACAACCCTTGCCCGGTGGTTGTGGGGGTCTGCGGGCAGGGGGCTTATCGGAATCTGGAAGACCCCTTTAACAAAGGGGATCCCCAGATCCCAGCCCCCCCTATGTGAATTGGTAATTGTACCCCTACCATTTCACAAAGAAAGTGTAAAAAAAAAAAAAAAAATACACAGACACCGTTGGGAAAGTCCTTTATTAAAAAACAAAACAAAAAAAAAACATTCCAGCGATGAAATCCAGTATCCCACGACGATCCGATGTCCAGCGCTGTCCACACGAAACGTCATTGGCTGAGCCTGAGCGGATCTGATGGGGAACTTCCTCCGCAGTGTAATAAATGAATAGACCCGCCCCTTCTAAAGTTCCCCATCAGGTCCGCTCAGCCAATGATGTAGGTGTAAGGCTGAAGACCTGATGCGGAACGTGAGAAGAGGTGGGTCTATTCATTTATTATACTGCAGAGGAAGTTCCCCATCAGGTCCGCCATCCAATGACGTAGGCGTGGTCTGACATACGAGGGGGCGGACCTGATGGGGAACTTTCTCCACAGTGTAATACATGAATAGACTCGCTCTTTCTCACGTTCCGCATCAGGTCCTTAGCTTTTCACCTGATGCGGACCTGATGGGGAACTTTAGAAGGGGCGGGTGTATTCATTTATTACTAATAAATGAATACACCCGCCCCTTCTAAAGTTCCCCATCAGGTCCACTCAGCCAATGACGTAGGTGTAAGGCTGAGGAACTGAAGGGCCTGGTAATTGAATTTTTTTATCAATGACTTTTCTATGTATTGCCGGGAGCCGACAATTCATTATAGCCACGAGTGAGTTTTAAATGACTTTTTTTCCTTCAGAAATTACACTTTGTGCAGGGACAGTTCTAAGCACGGGAAATAAGTGCGACTTTACAGGCAAACTATACACACACCCTAGGTATGAAATTTAAAGGAATATTTCACTTTTATTGTTTCACTTTAAGCATTATTAAAATCACTGCTCCCGAAAAAACTGCCGTTTTTAAAACTTTTTTTTGCATTGATACATGTCCCCTGGGGCAGGACCCGGGTCCCCAAACACTTTTTAGGACAATAACTTGCATATAAGCCTTTAAAATTAGCACTTTAGATTTCTCCCATAGACTTTTCGAATTTGCCACGAACACCCCAAATTGTTCGCTGTTCGGCGAACGGGCGAACAGGCAATGTTCGAGTCGAACATGAGTTCGACTCGAACTCGAAGCTCATCCCTACAAGGCACCTCTAAAGCAACCCGAAGGCACCCTGGTTGGAAAAGGCTGCTCTATTCAAAACTACAAAAATATGTTTTGGCTCTAATTTACCTTTATCTTGAACTAATTTATGTGTATGTATATCTGTCTGAGTAACATTACACTGCATGCCTTCTATATGCGCATCTCTTTCAGTGGCAGATGATTGACCATAAGGAAAGTGAGCTTACATCCCAAGTTAACCAGACTTATAGTGTTATTTTTTAAACTAATGAATGGTTTTTAAATGGCAACTTGGAAATGACATTTCAGAGATTTTACTTTGTGCATCTGCCAATGTCTGATCATTGTAACTGCAGATTTGTTAAATCTGTAAAAAAATTCCTTTAGGCCTGGTTCACACTGGTCCGACAAACGCTCCGACATTGGGAGCTCATGTCGCATGACGTGTGAAAATCAATGTTTCCCTATGGGAGCCGTCTTAACTGGTCCGACACATGTTGGTCCGACTTTGAGAATGCTCCCTGTACTACTTTGGTCCGACTTTGATCCGACTTCAGCCCATTGACTATCAGTGAAGTCGGATCAAAGTCGGACAGCAGTCTTGCATGATCCGACTTTGGCATGCGACTTGTGCTCTGCTGCTCTTGAGGGGGAACTCCACACCAAATAAAAAAAAAAAACGGCATGGGTTCCCCCTCCAAGAGCATACCAGGCCCTTGGGTCTGGTCTGGATTTGAAGGGGAACACCCTACGCCGAAAAAACGGCATGGGGGTCCCCCCCAAAATCCAAACCAGACCCTTATCCAAGCACGCAACCTGGCAGGCCGCAGGGGAAGAGGGGGGGACGAGAGAGCGGCCCCCCTCCCTCCTGAACCGTACCAGGCCGCATGCCCTCAACATGGGGGGTTTGATGCTCTGGGGCAGGGGGGCGACCTGCGGCCCCCCCACCCCAGAGCACCCTGCCCCCATGTTGATGAGGACAGGGCCTCTTCCCGACAACCCTGGCCATTGGTTGTCGGGGTCTGCGGGCGGGGGGCTAATCGGAATCTGGGAGCCCCCCTTGATAAGGGGGCCCACAGATCCCGGTCCCCCACCCTATGTGAATGAGTATGGGGTACATCGTACTCCTACCCATTCACCTGGAGGAAAAAAAATGTCAAGAAAAAACACAACACAGCTTTTTAAATTAATTTATTGCACAGCTCCGGGGTCTTCTTCCGACTTCGGGGGTCTCCGCCTCTCCGGTTCTTTCTTCTGCCGGGCCTCTGCTAACTTCTTTTAGCTCTTTTGCTAGCGGAGGCCCGGTCTTCTCCGTCGCCTTCTTCTTCTCCCGCTCTCCGGTTCTTCTCCCGCTCTCCGGTTCTTTCTTCTGCCGGGCCTCCGCTAACTTCTTTTAGCTCTTTTGCTAGCGGAGGCCCGGTCTTCCCGTCGTCTCGTCCGGCTCTCCGTTGTCCTTCTGCCGGCCCCTCCACTAACTTCTTGGTAGCTCTTTTGCTAGTGGAGGGGCCGGTCTTCCCGTCGCCGTCTTCTTCTCTCTTCTCCTCCTCGATGTTGACGCGTCGCTTCCTTCCACTGTAATACTGGCTGTTCGCTCCGCTCCGCATTAATATAGGCTTCTCATGACGTCACAGTCACATGCTCAGGTGGCCCGGAGCATGTGACTGTGACGTCATGGGAGCATGTGACTGACGTCATGAGAAGCCTATATTAATGCGGAGCGGAGCGAACAGCCAGTATTACAGCGGGAGGAAGCGACGCGTCAACATCGAGGAGGAGAAGAGAGAAGAAGACGGCGACGGGAAGACCGGCCCCTCCACTAGCAAAAGAGCTACCAAGAAGTTAGTGGAGGGGCCGGCAGAAGGACAACGGAGAGCCGGACGAGACAACGGGAAGACCGGGCCTCCGCTAGCAAAAGAGCTAAAGGAAGTTAGCGGAGGCCCGGCGGAAGAAAGAAACGGAGAGCGGGAGAAGAACCGGAGAGCGGGAGAAGAAGAAGGCGACGGAGAAGACCGGGCCCCGCTAGCAAAAGAGCTGGAAGAAGATAGCGGAGGCCCGGCAGAAGAAAGAACCGGAGAGGCGGAGACCCCCGAAGTCGGAAGAAGACCCCGGAGCTGTGCAATAAATTAATTTAAAAAGCTGTGTTGTGTTTTTTCCTGACATTTTTTTTCCACCAGGTGAATGGGTAGGGGTACGATGTACCCCATACTCATTCACATAGGGTGGGGGGCTGGGATCTGGGGGCCCCCTTATCAAGGGGGGGACTCCCGGATTCCGATAAGCCCCCCGCCTGCAGACCCCGACAACCAACCGCCAGGGTTGTCGGGAAGAGGCCCTGTCCTCATCAACATGGGGGCAGGGTGCTCTGGGGTGGGGGGGCCGCAGGTCGCCCCCCTGCCCCAGAGCACCAAACCCCCCATGTTGAGGGCATGCGGCCTGGTACGGTTCAGGAGGGAGGGGGGGCCGCTCTCTCGTCCCCCCTCTTCCCCTGCGGCCTGCCAGGTTGCGTGCTCGGATAAGGGTCTGGTTTGGATTTTGGGGGGACCCCCACGCCGTTTTTTCGGCGTAGGGGTTCCCCTTCAAATCCAGACCAGACCCAAGGGCCTGGTATGCTCCTGGAGGGGAAACCCATGCCGTTTTTTTTTTTAAAATTTGGCCTGGAGTTCCCCCTCAAGATTCATACCAAACACAGTGCCTGCCATTGGCAGGGATCCAAGTCGGATCCCCGTTCATTGAAAGTCGGACATATGTCGGCTTCATGTCGCAGGGCAAAGTCGGATCCAAAGTAGGACAGATGTCGTGTCGCACTAGTGTGAACCCAGCCTTAGGCTGGGTTCACACTGATACGACACGACAGTCATACAACTTTCATCCTACTTTGCTCTGCGACATCAGTCCTACATTGATCCTACATTGGTCCGACATCCATCCGACGTTCATGAACAGGATACTACTTTGATCCGACTTTGTGCTAGTCTGACTTGTCCTTTGACCAATCAAAACAATCCCAGGGTGAGACAAATTCCTTTTACTGCTGCTTTAGGCCTGGTTCACACTGGTCCGACAAACGCTCCGACATTAGGAGCTCATGTCTCATGACGTGTGAAAATCAATGTTTCCCTATGAGAGCCGTCTTAACTGGTCCGACACAAGTCGGTCCAACATTAAAAATGCTCCCTGTACTACTTCTGTCCGACTTTGATCCTACTTCAGCCCATTGAATATCATTGAAGTCGGATCAAAGTAGGATCCTTGTCCTAACCATCCGACATTTGACGACCGACATGGTGATTACAGCAGCAGTAAAAGGAATTTATCTCACCCTGGGATTGTTTTGATTGGTCAAAGGACAAGTGAGACTAGCACAATGTCGGATCAAAGTAGTATCCTGTTCATGAATGTCGCAGAGCAAAGTAGGATGAAAGTCAGATAAATGTTGTGTCGTATCAGTGTGAACCCAGCCTAAATCACATGTCGGATGTCAAAAGTCGGATGGTTAGGACAAGTATCCTACTTTGATCCGACTTCAATAATATTCAATGGGCTGAAGTAGGATCAAAGTCGGACCAAAGTAGTACAGGGAGCATTTTCAAAGTCGGACCGACTTGTGTCGGACCAGTTAAGACGGCTCTCATAGGGAAACATTGATTTTCACACGTCATGCGACATGAGTTCCCAATGTCGGAGCATTTGTCGGACCAGTGTGAACCCAGCCTTAGGCTGGGTTCACACTAGTGCGAATTGGATGCATCCAATCTGCAATAGCAGGAGATTGTGACTGGCTCTCTAAGGAGCCGGTATACATATCCCAGCAGCGGCTCCGGTGTGATTTGCACAGGAATGCTGTACATCTCTTGGTCCATTTCAGGTCCGAATTTAGCCAAAAATTCGGGTTGAAATCAGACCTAAATTTGTGAACTAGGGCGCACCGGAACCCTGCTGTGAGCTGCTGCGTGCTCATATGTGAACCTAGCCTTAATGTAAACTATATACATAAAAATGATTTAAAGAAACCTTTTTGCAACTATACCTTTTTCAGTTGTAACAAATGTGCTGTTTGCTACAATGTCTTTTCACAGACTGATTTCAGAATGGGAAGGTCAAACTTTATTAACAACAGCTGATCAGCTTCAGCATTGTAATGAGAACAGCTATAGTGGCTGCATCCATTTGGAAGTGGATGAGCCTTGGAAGAAAACCTCAACCAAATTTGACTTGTATATTAGTGAAGACTTCTGAGAAAGCAGCAATCATAAAAGAAAGAAATTACGTTTTCTGGGGACATGCTGTACAACAAAAGCCCACAGAAAGCAAGTTTTTAGAAAACATGAATGAACATTTAAAGAGAAGCCTCCCAGATAGCAAGGTTAATTTGCCACACATTTGTGGCAGTATTGAATTGTAAGTTTTGTGAACTTGCTGTACATCTTCCCTGGCAAGGGAAGTCCGCCTCGTGTGGAAGGGGCCTTCCTGTACATGTGTGAAATACATTCAATCCATTGCATAAAATAAGGAATCTATCATACAAAAATTATTTGTTTCTATGAAAATAATTTAAAGTGCAAATAATGTTAAAAAAAAGTGCAAAAGAAAAAATCCAATTCGTGCGTACAGTAATGCCGCGTACACACAAACGTTTTTTCTGATGAAAAAAGACCGATGGACTTTTTTCATCGGACAAACTGATCGTGTGTGGGCCCCATTAGTCTTTTTTCCATCAGTATAAATAAATAGAACATGTTTTAAATTTTACCGATGGAAAAAAAAACGATAGCAAATTCCGATTGTCTGTGGGGAACTCCATCGGAGAAAAAACCCACACATGCTCAGAATCAAGTCGACGCATGCTCAGAAGCATTGAACTTAATTTTTCTCGGCTCTTCGGAGTGTTTTACGTCACGGCGTTTGGGACGGTCAGATTTTTGACTGATGGTGTGTAGGCAAGACTGATGGAAGTCAGCTTCATCGGATTTTATTCCATCGGAAATCCGATCGTGTGTACAGGGCATAAGGGATTAGGTTAATAGCAGTGGGTTCAGTATTACCAGATTGTGAAATTATAGATTTGCACTGCTTGCTTCTTTTTTCTTGCCAATTAACTGGTGATCATAGGCGTGCACAGGGGGTGTGCCAGGTGTGCCTGGGCACACCCTAATCACCCCAAGCACATTAGCATTATCGCTCTGTGTGCAGGCAGGGAGATGGGAAATATCTCCCTCTGACCAGTTCTGCCATTTATTAAGTGCTACCGTACTTCTCTTTCACTGTACCTGCTCTACCATAAGAGTGTGTGTGTCTGTATGTGTAGGTATATGATTTATAGATATAGATCTATGTATAGATATAGATATATTTCACACACACACATATACACACACATTCACACATGTGTGTTTGATTTTTGGGGTGCGCACCCTAATGCAATAGGCTACACACACCTACTGTACAGTATGCTTGTGATTCGCCGGTACTTAGATGGCAAACATCTTATTTAATCCCTCAATCTTCCATTAATATCTTTGGCCCTAGTTTTTCTTGTTGTTTGTCCAAGTGTATGTTTTTATTGGGTCTATTCATCACTAATAAGTGAAGAGAGGTGAATTGTTAGAAAAATCTAAGCCAAAGTGGCTGAAGTAGAAAAAAAAAAAAGCTCTCATTGAAATATTTTTAGATCAGCTTTTTTGGCCTATATTTTACCATTTCCCTACAAAATGTACCTCAGTTCACTGAATAGTGCATTAAGACAAAACTGATCTTTATAAAAAACATTTATTAAAATATTTGAATAAAATCAATACATAACACTGGATTACATCCCAGTTATTTTTTTTTACTAGGGTGAACATTTAACAAAACATAAAAAATAAAATGTATAATATTAAAAAAGAACATTCTCAAAAACGATAAAAATTATACAATAATAATTTTTAAAAAATCACCAAAATTTCAGTAATATGCGATACTATGTGAAACAGTGATGACGTGCACTAATTCAAGAAGCTAAGCAGCAAAAATAGACAAATATGCATGAATGCTTATCCCAAATAAAAAAAAACAAATTACGAACAAAAATTGCAGTAATATGAGATAATATGTGATACTATGTGAAACAGTGATAAAGTGCACTAATTTAAGAAACACATACGCTTTAGACATATGTTGCAAATGGCAACGGTGCGATCTGCTGCACACGTCTGAAAAAAGGACCACACCAAAGAACTTTTGGAATAACGTGCAGAGACAGCAGCGCCCTGCACATGCGGAGCTCTGCGGTGTTTATGCAGTCGGTGTGCTGCCCTTAAGCTGGCCCCTGGAGGGCATCCTGCCTCATTGGAGATGTGCCTCCTCCTCCTCCTCTCTCCTATCAGGCACCCACGTTGAGTCAGTGACCTCATCATCCCCTCCCTCCTCATCACTGGAGAAAATCTGGCAGTATGCTGCAGCTGGTGGAACATGACTGCCAGATAGCTGTCCTTGTTGGAAAAGACAAAGGGCTGCTGGTATAATTTTTTTAGGCCCCTGTAATGCACCCTGTCAAACCCCGGCAATTGGCTCTACCCTCCCTTGGCACAGTTAGTAGGGGATGATAGGATGGTGTAGCCTGCAACTCACGGAGACACAATCCTATAATAGAACACACACAGCAATAGAGTATAGCTATCTTTACCCGTCTCTTCTGCAAAGTAAATGACACAACACCAATATACTTAACCTTTGCACTTTTACTCAGATTGTTGGGTAAGCATATAATCAACAGTGTGCATATCATGTGCAGAGCCCTGCAACAAAAAGTATCTCAACAAATAGACAGGTATACAGTATATAAATCTAACGGTCCCCGCTGCAGCTATTCTCCCTCGTGGGCAAAAATGGCGCCCAGCAATGTCTACGCTAAATCAGGCCCGACTGCACTGTGTAGAAGTTCTGTAGGGGAAAATCTTCGCTAGCAAAAACGGTGGTGCACTTGTTGAAGAAATACTGTAATCCACAGGGTAAAGGGGTTTTGATAACTTGGTGAATTAAGGCAATCTCTAAAGCTGCTCCGATGCACTGTCTCTCCGGTACGCAGCACAACACTAGTGATAACTCCGGACAACAGTTATTGGGCCTAGAGATCCTATATAGTTCTCTGAGCAGGTGCTCTCTCACCCAACCGGACCAGTCCATGTCCGTATCTTCTGCTGCTGTGTCTTGGTACACAGGTCTCACGACATCCAAGTCTTCGGTCCTCCTGGCAACGATGCAGCAACAGTGTGGAGAGACGTCCCTCAGGTTCCTCGGTGAGAGCAGAAGGCTCTTTGGAGAAAGGCCCAGGCTTCAGGCCTTGTATCACCACAGGCTCGGAAAAGAGTTCCACTTGCTGGGCGGGCGGTGTCCAAAGAGACCGAACCCGGTTCCGCCTTCCTCTTATAAAGTTCACCCCAGCAGTCCTTGCGCGGGGCAATGCACCCTGGGTGCCCAGTGGGGTTATGGGTACAGTAGTCTCTGAGGCCTTAAAGGAAACCCCTGCTACACACTCTCCCCACTTAGAATCTTTGGTCCCCAAAGACAGCATCAACAATATGTACAAACAAGGTAATGAAGGGCTGCAAAGGAGCCCGGCAGAGGAATCTCCCACCAAGCATGGGAAGGGAGATTGTCCTGCCCACAGGTCACATCAGTGAGGGTGGCCTGCCTAACTGTGCCAGAGAGTGAGTCGGGGTTGCCCTCCACCAAATGCACAGTGGAGGGGCCAGGATTCTCTATAGTCCTTCTCGCCGTCACCACAGTGTCTTCAGAACACTCCCCCATATGGGTGTAGGTTAGCTTCCGGGGAGGACGTATGGTTCTCTTAGCTCTTTGTTCTCTTGGGGTCAATGTCTCAGATACCATAGGTTCTTCCATTGGGATAGGTGTAGGAGTTTCTTCTGTTTCTGAGGCACCCGAATCAGATGCAGAAAGATACATGGAGTCCCTTGGATCGTCAACAGGGAATGACTCTATGGCATCTTCCCACTCCTCAGTCTGAGCAAAGGATGGAATAAACTCAGTGGCTTCCGGATTTAGAGTATCATCAGGGGTATCCTCAGAGGGTGGAAGATCTATGGATAGAGATTCAGGTGCCTGGGACGGCCACAACCATTCAGCTTCCAGTTCCTCATCTTCACTCTGGTTGGTGATATCCGTTTCTCCTGACAGCGTTGTCCGAGACCTAGTGGTGGGTCTGGGAGTATTTGAGCTTGAAGGTAGCTCGGGGGAATCCGGAATAGGAGGCATTCTGACTGCCTCAGAAAGGGGTAGCAGATGGTTTCTGTGCCAGGTCTTCAGCGGCCCCACTCTTCCTTCAGGCTTCAGCTGGTACACTGGTAGACCAGGCAGTTTTTTACAAATGACAAAGGGCTCTGACTTCCACCTGTCTGCCAGCTTGTGTTTTCCTGGAACACCCAAGTTTCTCAGCAATACTCTGTCCCTGGGTTGCACATCTTGGATCCAGACCCTAAGGTCAAAGCTCAGTTTATTCCGGGCTCCTCTCTGGTCAGAAGTTGATTGGGCCTTCTCATAGGCCAGCCTTAAGCTCTTCCGCAGTCTGTCCACGTATCCCTTCCCTTGTGTGAGGCAGCTGATGTGTGGTCCACTGAGGTGCCAAAGGCCAAGTCTACTGGTAGTCTTGCTTCCCTTCCAAACATAAGTCTATAAGGGGAATACCCTGTGACATCACTGGTGGTACTATTGTAGGTGTGCACTATGGCAGCTATGTGCTTGCCCCAATGTTGCTTTTCCTCACTGTTCAGAGTCCCCAACATGTTTAACAGAGTCCTGTTGAATCTCTCTGGTTGAGCATCACCTTGGGGGTGATAAGCAGTAGTGCGAGTTTTCTTTATGCCCAAAGAATCCAGTAACTTCCGGATCAGTCGGCTCTCACAGTCTCTCCCTTGATCCGAGTGAAGGCGTTGAGGAAACCCGTAATGCACAAAGTACTTCTCCACCAGTATTTTGGCTACAGTGGAGGCCTTCTGGTCTTTAGTTGGAAAGGCCTGGGCATAACGGGTGAAATGGTCGGTTATCACCAGAACATTTCCATGTCCACTCAAGTCAGGTTCCAGACAAAGAAAGTCAATGCATACCAAGTTCAAGGGTCCTTGACTCTGCAGGTGGCCCATTGGGGCAGCTTGACGTGGCAATGTCTTCCTCTGTATGCAGCGAGCACATGAGTGACAGTACTCCTCCACTTCAGTTCACATACAAGGCCAGTAGAATCTACTCTTGACGAGCTGAAAGGTTCGTTCAGCCCCTAGGTGGCCATAGTTGTCATGTAGGGCAGCTAAGACAGTCTTTCAGTGTTTCTCTGGTAAGAACAGTTGCCACTTATCCTCCAGGTCATCAGAGGGGCCCCTTCGGTAGACCACCCCTTGATGCACCTGTAACTTGTCCCACTCCTTGCGGATTAGCCGGGCCTCCTTTGAGGGGTCATGCAGAAGCCTGTCTGGATCCTGATCCTCCAGTGCCTCCAGGGCTAGTCTTCCCCAGGGGTCTTCCAACTGATCCCGTCTTATATCTTTCCTGGATAGTTTTGGTAGGTCGTCTTCGCCAATCTGGGTCATATCACAATAGTATTTGGGCACTCCTACCACCGAAACTCAAATTTCTTCTGCCCTGGATCCGCCACTAGCTTGAATCTGTGCTACCTGACACAAGGCCTGTACCCCGTCTGGGGTCACCTGAGTCCAGTCTTCGGCATGAAAGGTGGGAGCATGAGACCTTCTGGACAAAGCATCGGCATCTCGGTTTCCAGCTCCAGGTCTATACTTCAAACTAAAGTTGAATCCAGAGAGGGCTGCCAACCAACGGTGGCCGGTGGCATCCAGCTTGGCTGTGGTGAAAAGGTAGGTGAGAGGGTTATTGTCTGTCTTCACTACAAATTCAGCTCCATACAAATAGTCTTTGAGTTTGTCTACAACAGCCCACTTTAGGGCCAAGAATTCCAATTTATGGGTGGGGTAGTTCTTTTCCGCTGGTGTTAAACTTCTACTCACATAGGTGACTGGTCTTAACTGTCCTTTATACTCCTGGTACAGCACACTAGACATGTGCACACTGAAATATTTTGTTTCGGAATTTCGTTTTCGTCCGAAAAATAAATTTATTTAGTTACTCCCGAAAATTCGTTTTTATTTATTTCGTTTTTCGTTAGAAATTGCATTCGTCCGAAAATCTGAATTAATTAAGGTCGAATCTGTCATTGAAGGCTTATGGTGTCTGTCGAATGTTCAAAGAAGATTCGACGGAGCAGTGAAACTGTACGACGCTGCAATCATACATTTCCGGTCGAATGTTCCGCCCACAAGCTATAGAAGAATTCTAATGTTGTATGACTAGTAATAATTATATTTATTCATTACTATTACTAGTCAACCAACATTAGAATTCTTCTATAGCCTATGGGCGGATGCATTTGACCGGAAATGTACGATTGCAGCGTCGTACAGTTTTGCTGCACCGTCGAATCTTCTAACTTTCGATGCTTTGTCGAATCTTCGTCATTCTAGATATTTTACTGCTCCTCCTCTTTGGTTACAATCAGCCAATAACATTCATCATCAACTTTATTTTTATTTTACTTCCCCCACCCAATTCCAGCAGTGATCTTTTCTCTCTATGTCGAATCTTTTCTCTCTATAATAACAAATCTTTTCTCTCCTATGTCGAATTTTTTCTCTCCTATGTCGAATATTTTCTCTCTATAATGTCAAATCTTTTCTCTCCTATGTCAAATCTTTTCTCTCCTATGTCGAATCTTTTCTCTCCTATGTCGAATCTTTTCTCTCCTATGTGGAATCTTTCTCTCCTATGTCGAATCTTTTCTCTCTATAATGTCGAATCTTTTCTCTCCTATGTAGAATAATCTTGGACTAATAGTTAAGGTTAGGCACATTCGACCACAGGTTCAATAGACACAGATTGTTATTGTCAGCGTCACGTCGAATCTCCTATCTATATCGAACTGTTGTAGCAACGAAAACGAAAATAAAGCATTTGTTTATGTCGGATCTTTCGGTTTTCGGATTCTGTGCTTTCGTTTTCGTTTGTTAAAACGATAACGAAAATAGCTGAAATTCGGACGAAAATGCATTCGGACGAAAACGAATGCACATGTCTACAGCACACCTCCCAGACCATCATGGCTGGCATCCACGTGCAGTTCATATGGTTTCTTGGTGTCTGCATAGGCCAAGACAGGGGCAGTGGTCAGACTCTTCTTCAGCATTGTGAAGGCCTCCTCACACTTTCCCGTCCACTGATCTTCCACGGACTCTCCAGGCTTCCTGGGGCCAGTGTCATCCTCCTCTCCTTCTGTCTTCAGTAACTCATTCAGAGGTTCGGCAATTCTTGCGAACCCTTCCACAAATCTGCATTAGTAGGAGCAGAACCCGAGGAAGGATCTGAGCTCAGTCACTGTAGTTGGTCGGGGCCAGGAGGTAACTGCCTCCAGTTTGTCAGGATCTGTAGATACCCCCTCTTCAGACACTATGTGTCCCAGGTAATGGACTGAGGACTGGTAGAACTGACACTTCTCCCTGGAGAGTTTAAGTCCCTCTTCACTGAGTCTCTTCAGGACTTTCTCCAGCCTTTCCTCATGCTCCTCCACAGTCTTCCCGAAGACAATGATGTCGTCTAGGTACACCAGGACTTCAATGAGATTCATGTCCCCCACCGTCTTCTCCATCAGTCGCTGGAAAGTGGCAGGGGCCCCCGACAGGCCTTGAGGCATCCGGTTAAACTCGTAGAATCCCACTGGGGTGATGAATGCTGTCTTCTCTCTGTCATCTGGATGCATTGGGATTTGATAATACCCGCTCTTCAGGTCCATTACGCTGAACCACTTAGCTCCAGACAGACTCTGTAGAGCATCCTCTATCCTAGGAGTGGTGTATTGGTCAGGTATGGTCCTCCTATTGAGAGTCCTGTAGTCTATGCAGAGTCTCAGTGACCCGTTCTTCTTCCTGACTACTACAATAGGGGAGGCATATGGGCTTCTGGACTCTCGGATAACTCCAGTTCTCTTGAGCTCTGCCAGTTGCTCACGCAAGTCTTCCAGATCAGCCAGGGGGACTCGTCGGACCCTTTCCCGGAAAGTTTTGTCTTCTTGCAGGCGGATCTTATGTGTGGCACTCCTCGCACACCCTACGTCAAATTCGTCTTTTGAAAAAAAAATTCTCCACCTGGTCAGCTGGGCCTTGGCTCTGTCTTTCCACACCGGTGGTAGGGGCATGTTCTCCAAGCAGAGCTTCTCCAGGGTGGGTTGCCCTCCTTCTGTCTTCTCCAGGTCAGACAGGGCCACTGGGGTAGCAGGGTTTACTCTGCCCAGCAACATCCGGCCCGGAATCTTCACAGGGGAGCCAGTGATATTCCTGATGCTCACTGGGATCCGGCCGTTCGCCTTCTTCAACGCCCTTAGCGGGACCACTTCAGGGATCACTTCCAGTCCTGGGTGAGAATCTAAAGGGTCTGGTTCCAGAACCACAAAGGGGCCAGGTTGCTCCCACAAGAGTTTCACCGTAGCCTTCAGACAGGTCATTTCACCAGGCTGCAACATCCTCTCCTTCTTGGACAGTCTCCAGACTTTCCCTACCCCCTCTTCTGGGGCCTTCTGTTCCAGGACCAATCTCCAGTAGGCTAACTGCAACATTGGGTGGATCCTGGCTGCTGAAGTACCCTGTTCCTGCGCTAGGGGAGCCAGTAATCTTCTGACCAGGTCAGTATTAGTCCCTATGATCAGGGAACTCTTGTTAGCTCCTGGTGGGCGAGGGCAAACCACTGGCAGGGTGTCAAAGACCTCAGATTTTCCTGCTACAGAGGGGTCAAAGGCCAGTTGGATTGAAACATAACCGTCGTAGGGAAAGCTTTGGGTGCCAATTCCCCATATCTCTAGATCTTCCAGTTTCTGCAAGGGCAAGTGACTCAGATGTCTTTGATAAAAGTCTCTGTATAAAAGGGTTACTTGGGCCCCTGTGTCCAGGATTGCCCTCGTGTAGACTCCCTCCACTTGAATGGGGACTACAGGGGAGGGCCCCACCAAATTGGCTGGAAACTTACTCAGGGAGGCTTCTTTCTTTGGACTCATGGACTTTCCCTTTGGGGTTTTCTTCTTCTTCCATCTCTTTCTGGATCTTAATCCCTGTTGGGCCTGGTATGCATTGATTTCTCGCAGACTTTGGGGTTTTAACTCCTGACAAGTGGTATTGAGTATCTTGGGAGGGGCATTGTTTCCCTTCTCCCTTGTCTCTTCTGGCTTTAGGATGTTTGTGGAGCTTTCTGTAAATAGTGGGCGCCCAGCTGACTCCTTCACAGGGGCCCTCTGAAGTTTTCCGCCGGCTGGTGATAGGCACCTCGGTTCTTCCTCGGACTGGGGCACACTCTTCCAAAGTGGCCAACTCCTCCACAGTTGAAGCAGACAGTTTCTCCTCTCTTCCACGGGGAGGTTGGTGCTGAGGCACTTTGGTGCAGTTCTTTCCTGCTTTCTTCTTTTTCACTGATTCCTAAGTTCTTCGCCATTAAAGAGGTCAAAAGATCCAGCACTTGAGTCATTTGGGACTTTAAGATCTCCACTTCTGAGTCCCGTTCAGTGGCTATAGCTTATCTGACTTCCACTGAGGCGGGGGATCGTGGTTCTCTCAACCGCCTGTTGGTCCTTCAACAAAGCTTCTTCATCCCTTATGATCCGCACAAGGTCTGGGTAGCTCAGGGACATGACTCCTTCAGAGGTCTTCAAGTGGAGCCAAACTGGATCCGAGCGCAAAGCTCCCCTCAGGATCTGCTTCATCCTGATTGCATCTATGACTTGTGGCAGCATTCCCTTTTTGAGAACAATTTGGCAAAGCATCTTATTCAACCTTCTGACATATTCAGACAGTCTCTCTCCCGGCTGTTGAAGGGTATGTTCAAACTGGTATACTAGTTCAGCCACCTTTTCCAGCTGGCCAAATTCTTCCTGTAACATAGCCAGATAATCATAAGCAGTACAAGCAGCATTACTAAACCTAAGGTTCTTTACAGCTTCAGCAGAAGCACCCTTCAAACTTTCGCTTATGCGCTGCTTCTTCTGGCCTTCTGGTACTTCCCATCCCTCTACAGCCTGCATTGCTTGCTCAATCCAGGTGTCAAAGTCTTCCAGAGCATTCAACAGCTCAGGCCCTATAGCGGCCAGGGGTGTTCCCGGGGTCGTCATCCCCTGAGACTTCTCTGCTTTAGGGGATAGTGGTGGAGATAATGGCGGGGGTGATGACAGGGGGGTCTGTAGAGGTTCCCCCTTCACTGCTTCCATATGCGCCAAGCGGTATATCTGGTTATCTATGGCCCGTATGTTCTGACCTCTAAAGTCTTCTGGTATTCCGCTTCTCCACTCCACTAACGCGTAAGTAGGCGAGGTCTCTGGATCTGGCTTTAAATCCATCACCCATGCCTTCTGACTCAGGGACAGTGACCGTACTAGCTGCTTTACCTCGTCTTCCGGCCAGTTTTCCTCCGGGAGATGGATAACTACCGCCATGGTTGAATCGGCGACAACCGTTGCGCACCACCGTGTCACTGCTAGCAAGTTTATGCCGGTGCTTCTGGCAGGCTTGATTGCAGCGTGCATTATACAGGAATCCCGGACTCGAGCCCCCACGTCTAGCGGTACCCCCAGCTAAGAGGGCTGCTGGTATGCAATAATGCACCCTGTCAACCCCCGGCAATTGGCTCTACCCTACCTTGGCACAGTTAGTAGGGGATGATAGGATGGTGTAGCCTGCAACTCACGGAGAAACAATCCTATAATAGAACACACACAGCAATAGAGTATAGCTATCTTTACCCGTCTCTTCTGCAAAGTAAATGACACAACACCAGTATACTTAACCTTTGCACTTTTACTCAGATTGTTGGGTAAGCATATAATCAACAGTGTGGATATCATGTGCAGAGCCCTGCAACAAAAAGTATCTCAACAAATAGACAGGTATACAGTATGGTGCATAGATCTAACGGTCTCCGCTGCAGCTATTCTCCCTCGTGGGCAAAAATGGCGCCCAGCAATGTCTACGCTAAGTCAGGCCCGACTGCACTGTGTAGAAGTTCTGTAGAGGAAAATCTTCGCTAGCAAAAACGGTGGTGCACTTGTTGAAGAAATACTGTAATCCACAGGGTAAAGGGGTTTTGATAACTTGGTGAATTAAGGCAATCTCTAAAGCTGCTCCGATGCACTGTCTCTCCGGTACGCAGCGCAACACTAGTGATAACTCCGGACAACAGTTATTGGGCCTAGAGATCCTATATAGTTCTCTGAGCAGGTGCTCTCTCACCCAACCGGACCAGTCCGTGTCCGTATCTTCCGCTGCTGTGTCTTGGTACACAGGTCTCACGACATCCAAGTCTTCGGTTCTCCTGGCAACGATGCAGCAACAGTGTGGAGAGACATCCCTCAGGTTCCTCGGTGAGAGCGGAGGGCTCTTTGGAGAAAGGCCCAGGCTTCAGGCCTTGTATCACCACAGGCTCAGAAAAGAGTTCCACTTGCTGGGCGGGCGGTGTCCAAAGAGACCTAATCCGGCTCCGCCTTCCTCTTATAAAGTCCACCCCAGCAGTCCTTGCGCGGGGCAATGCACCCTGGGTGCCCAGTGGGGTTATGGGTACAGTAGTCTCTGAGGCCTTAAAGGAAACCCCCGCTACACATAATTAGAAATAATAAAAAAAAATACAATAATATGCGATATGTGAAACAGTGATAAAAGTGCTTGAATCAAAAGCAGGTATTCATCTGATTTTACATAAAAAACAATAAAATAAGTCCCAAATAATAAATTGCATGTGCATCAAAAAGTGATAAGATGTGAAGATCACCTGCTCAAAAAACAGTTCTTGAAAGTTGTGAACACAATTGTTCCCACCATCCAGGCATCCACCAGGAGTCTGCCCTAGCAGCTCACCTTAAACAAAGACCACAATGGGTCTAGTGGCGCTTTGGTATACAAATCCTTAATGGCAGTTCACGTTCCACTCTCCTCTTCTCGCCTGCATCAAAATCCACAGCTGGTCTGACAACATAACATAACTGAACCAAAACTTGCAGCAGACTTGCAGAATGTTTGCAAAGAAAGTTGACCTGGAGTCATGCAATGCGGACTTGTGAAGCCTGGCAAGTCTAGCAAGAGCTTAGTAAGTCATTTTCAAACTTACAGCACAATTGCTTGCTATCTGGGGCTTTACTGAGAGAAACATGCAGGCTACCATTGCTGACCTCCTTTGAAAATGCTTTTTGCCTGCTATGCTGGCAACTAATACACAGTATTTTAGCCTCAATTCACAAAGTTTAACACAAAAATACGGAGTTAGGATGCATTTGGGTTTAGTCTGAAACCATGTTCGGCTGAACCCAGAAATAAGCTGTAATTTCCAGCCCAATCAGCCAAGGACTCAGACCATTCCCCGACCTGCAGTAGCACATACACAAATTGTCTGGGATGTTAATGACATCTTTGACCACTTTCACACTGAGGCACTTTTCAGGCGCTTTCACGCTAAAAAAAGCTCACAAAAACCTATTACCATTAAAATAAATTAATGCTTTCACACTAGGGCAGTGTGCTGGCAGGGCGGTGAAAAAACTCCCCTCTCCATTGAAATGAATGGAAAGCTCTTTAACTACTTCCCACCCGGCCACTGTACATATACGGCTGGGTGAGCGCTCTCTCCTTCTGAGTGGACGTTCAGGAAGCATTCTGCAAGTCTGCTGCATGTTCTGGTTCAGTTATGTTGTGCAATAGTCATCCCACCACAAGTGCCACTGTGGCTTAATTTTCATGTTGTAGACTAGGGATGAGCTTCGAGTTCGAGTCGAACTCATGTTCGACTCGAACATTGCCTGTTCGCCCGTTCACCGAACAGCGAACAAATTGGGGTGTTTGCGGCAAATTCGAAAAGTCTATGGGAGAAATCTAAAGTGCTAATTATAAAGGCTTATATGCAAGTTATTGTCCTAAAAAGTGTTTGGGGACCCGGGTCCTGCCCCAGGGGACATGTATCAATGCAAATTTTTTTTTTTTAAACGGCCGTTTTTTCGGGAGCAGTGATTTTAATAATGCTTAAAGTGAAACAATAAAAGTGAAATATTCCTTAAACTTTTCGTACCTGGGGGGTGTGTATGATATGCATGTAAAGTGGCGCATGTTTCCCGTGTTTAGAACTGTCCCTGCAAAAAATTTCATTTTTGAAGGAAAAAAAGTCATTTAAAACTCACTCGCGGCTAATAATGAATTGTCGGCTTTTATCAATACATACAAAAGTCATTGATAATAAAAAAAAAAGCGTGGGGGTCCCCCAGAATTCAATTACCAGGCCCTTCAGGTCTGGAATGGATATTAAGGGGAACCCCGCCGCAAATTAAAAAAAAATGGCGTGGGGTTCCCCCAAATATCTATACCAGGCCCTTCGGATCTGGTATGGATTTTAAGGGGAACTCCACCCCAAATAAAAAAAAAATATCCGAGCACGCAACCTGGCCGGCCGCAGGGGAAGAGGGGGGGACGAGAGAGCGGCCCCCCTCCCTCCTGAACGTACCAGGCCACATGCCCTCAACATGGCGAGGATGTCCCCATGTTGATGGGGACAAGGGCCTCATATCCCCACAACCCTTGCCCGGTGGTTGTGGGGGTCTGCGGGCGGGGGGCTTATTGGAATCTGGAAGACCCCTTTAACAAAGGGGACCCCCAGATCCCGGCCCCCCTATGTGAATTGGTAAGGGGTACATTGTACCCCTACCATTTCACGAAGAAAGCGTAAAAAAATGTAAAAAAAAACACACAAACACCTTGAAAAAGTCCTTTATTAAAAAAAAAAAAAAAAAAAAACAAAACATTCCAGCGGTGAAATCCAGTGTCCCGCGGTGATCCGATGTCCAGCGCTGTCCGTCATTGGTTTTGCCTCAGCGGACCTGATGGGGAACTTCCTCCTCAGTGTTTTAAATGTATAGATCCGCCCCTTCTAAAGTTCCCCATCAGGTCCGCTCAGCGGACCAGATGCGGAACATGACAAGGGGCGGGTCTATACATGTATTACCACAGTGAGAGAAGTTCCCCATCAGGTCCGCCCCCTCGGTATGTCGGACCCGCCTACGTCATTGGCCTGAGCGGGAAACTTCCTTCACTGTGTAAATTTAAATTACACAGTGAAGGAAGTTCCCCGCTCTGGCCAATGACGTAGGCGGGTCCGACATACCGAGGGGGCGGACCTGATGGGGAACTTCTCTCACTGTGGTAATACATGTATAGACCCGCCCCTTCTCATGTTCCGCATCTGGTCCACTGAGCGGACCTGATGGGGAACTTTAGAAGGGGCGGGTCTATACATTTAAAACACTGAGGAGGAAGTTCCCCATCAGGTCCGCTGAGGCAAAACCAATGACGGACAGCGCTGGACATCGGATCGCCGCGGGACACTGGATTTCATCGCTGGAAAGTTTTTTTTTTTATTATATTTTTTTTAATAAAGGACTTTTTCAAGGTGTTTGTGTGTTTTTTTTACATTTTTTACGCTTTCTTCGTGAAATAGTAGGGGTACAATGTACCCCTTACCAATTCACATAGGGGGGCCGGGATCTGGGGGTCCCCTTTGTTAAAGGGGTCTTCCAGATTCCGATAAGCCCCCCGCCCGCAGACCCCCACAACCACCGGGCAAGGGTTGTGGGGATGAGTCTCTCGTCCCCCCCCTTTCCCCTGCGGCCGGCCAGGTTGCGTGCTCGGATAAGGGTCTGGTATGGATTTTTGGAGGGACTCCACGCCATTTTTTTTTTAATTTGGGGTGGAGTTCCCCTTAAAATTCATGCCAGATCTGAAGGGCCTGGTATGGATATTTAGGGGGAACCCCACGCCATTTTTTTTAAAATTTGCGGCGGGGTTCCCCTTAATATCCATTCCAAACCTGAAGGGCCTGGTAATTGAATTCTGGGGGACCCCCACGCTTTTTTTTATTTTTTATCAATGACTTTTGTATGTATTGATAAAAGCCGACAATTCATTATTAGCCGCGAGTGAGTTTTAAATGACTTTTTTTCCTTCAAAAATGACACTTTGTGCAGGGACAGTTCTAAGCACGGGAAACATGCACCACTTTACATGCATATCATACACACCCCCCAGGTACGAAATTTAAAGGAATATTTCACTTTTATTTTTTCATTTTAAGCATTATTAAAATCACTGCTCCCGAAAAAATGGCCGTTTTTAAAACTTCTTTTTGCATTGATACATGTCCCCTGGGGCAGGACCCGGGTCCCAAAACACTTTTTAGGACAATAACTTGCATATAAGCCTTTATAATTAGCACTTTAGATTTCGAACGTTCGAGTCCATTGTATTTAATAGGGTTCTAAAGTTCACACGAACATTTTGTCTGTTCGCAGGTTCTGGTGCGAACCGAACAGGGGGGTGTTCGGCTCATCCCTGTTGTAGACTTGCAGAGCTCTTGCTGTAGACTCACCACTGCAACTTTGCTCTTGCTAGAGACTTGCTACGTAAATTTGCTACAAATTTGAAATGTGTCAACTAGAACTTGTGCTTCAAGTGCTCTGCAAGTGTACAACTTTCCAGTGAAAATGTGCAGCAAGTTAACAGGCTTACAATTCAAACTTGCCACAAATTTGTGGCACGTTATCCTTGTTATCTGGGATAGACATATTTGGTCACTGACAATATGGCCAGGTATTCAGATTAAGTCAATGATATCATGAGCATCACTGCCCCTTTGTGTACAGATACAGTTTGAAGTTTAACTGCTTGACGACCGGCTCACGCCGATATACGTCAGCAGATAGGCACGTACAGGCAGATTAACGTACCTGTACCTTGCCTTTAAGACGCGGCATTGTATGATTAAAACTTTCAAATATTATTGAGCCAGAGAAAAAAATTGCAAATATAAAGTAGTTTGAAGTTTTACCAATGTGTAAATTATTCTCTAAGTACTTTGTTGAGTTATGTATAAGGCAATGCAGACAGAAATGTAAAATATAAGTGAGCAGAAATAAACAAGCAAAGAATTTCTAAAGTTTTAAGGCAGTGTTCCGCCCCCCCTTCCATCAAAAATTAAAAGTCAGCAGCTACACATACTGTAGCTGCTGACTTTTAATATTAGAACACTTACCTGTCCTGGAATCCAGCAGTGTCGGCACCCCAGCCGATGTTTACATTGGCTGTCAGGTGCTGCCGCCTTCATTGCCGGTAAGGGAACCCGGCACTGAAGCCTTGCGGTTTCACAACCGGGTCCCGACTGCACAAATGGGAAGCACGCTGAGCTCTCTTACTGGCCTGGCAGCAGGAGAAGGAGGAGGAAGGAAGAGGGGGCCGAACTTCTGACGTACCTCGCCGTGGTGAGGTCCGACAAAAGTGGGGACAGGGTACCTGTCAAAAAAAAAACTCCCCAAAAGGTGCCAAATGTGGCACCAGAGGGGGGAGGAATCAGAATGAGGAAGTTCCACTTTTGGGTGGAACGCCACTTTACTACAGCACCTACTTTACTAATATAGGGTATATTGTATCAGTGATCCAATAAACGGTATTTTGTACTAGGCAGGTGCAGTTTATAATGTTATTTATCGAAAATATTTACACAACTGCTCTGCCGATTATTATATTACAGTTAACCAATTTTTCACCTGCATATACAGTATAAGCACACTCTGATACTGACACAGCAATGACTAGTGTTTCAAATAAAGAATTCTGTGTGACGTTTTATTAAACTGGTAGGAAAGAAGAAGTCTTTTTTGGATTGCATATATTTCATTTTTTTTTTACAAAGTTACATTTAAAGTATATGTAGTTTATCTATGCATATGGCACGTATAGAAATATAATAGGTTGTGGACAGCAACTGGATAGTGGTTACCATTTCATTCAGCTTGTTTATTTAGAAAAACACAAAGACAAACATGATGGACTATTACGGTACCAGAGAGGAACTTTACAATAAATTCTGATATCATGTGGATCTCATAGTATGTGAGTCAAGTGAAGTAATTGTTAACTAGTCCATTGAAAAGCATCCATGAGCAAGTCAATATTTACCAAATATTTATTTGTATGTTTTTTGATCAAGGTCTCTGTTAAGAGTCAAAAGTCAAAGGTTCTGAGGAAGCAGAAATGTGAAACGCGTCAACCATTTGATAACTGCAAAAACAGAGATTTGTATATTATATGATATCCAACAATAACATAATGATTTTATGAAATGGCTAATATTTAAATTTTTTGTTAATAAAATATTTGTTTAAAATAATTTATTGTAAAGTTCCTCTCTGGTACCGTAGTAGTCCATCATGTTTGTCAGTTTTTCTAAATAGTATACAGGATGAGGTACCCCCATAGCCTATTCCCCCTTTCCCTTTTCATATAGCCTGTTTATTTAGTAAAGTTTACAAAATATACATGATTATCTAGCTGCTACAAAGAGCCTTTTATAACATTAAACAAAAGATGTAAAAATTAAGGGGGGATTGCAATATTGCAAATGGAGTTGGTATCATGGGGAGCTACATAAAATACAGAGCCAACTTCCTGCTTAGCAATCATATAGATTAAAACTTCTAGGTGTCGCCTTTGCCTACAATAGCAGCTGAAATGACCAATTGTATAAACTCAATCCTCCATTAAAAACGTAGCTTCTAAACTTTTTTGGTGCTTATATTTAATGGTGACTAGAAGTTCATCTAGGCTAATCTAGGTGAGTTGCTGGGTTAGGATTCATGCATATGGGGGTTGTTTATAGGGATGGATGAACGGTTCAGGCCGAACATTTGCGGAACATCTGACTTTGCAGGGTGTTTGTCAGGTGTTGGTCCTGACGAACACCCTGCAATGCATTGAGCGCTGCACAGTGCATCCTGTGCCCTGATTGGGTAAAGCTTTGACCAATCAGAGCAAAGTGTAAGCTGGTTGTTAACCACCTCAATACTGGGCCCTTTTACCCCCTTCCTTCCCAGACCAATTTTTAGCTTTCAGTGCTCTCGAATATTTAATGACAATTACTCAGTCATGCTACACTGTACCCAAAATATTTTTTTTATCATTTTGTTCACACAAATAGAGCTTTCTTTTGGTGGTATTTATTCCCCACTGGGTTTTTATTTTTTTGCGATATAAGCATAAAAACAATATTTTATACTTTATTTTTTAAAAGAAATCCAATAAAAACGAATTTCATCATACATTTAGGCCAGAATGTATTCTGCTACATGTTTTTGGTAAAACAAATCCTAATAAGTGTATGATAATAGGTTTGTGTGAAAGTTATAGAGTCTACAAGCTATGCTACGTATCATTGAAAATGGATCAATCCTGATGTACTGACTGTCTAGCTCATTTTTTGAGGCCCTAAAATGTCAGGACAGTACAGATACACCCCAAATGTCCCCTTTTTGCAAAGATGACTGTCCAATGTATATTTTTAAGAGGCATAGTGAGTTTTTTTAAGTTACAATTTTTTGCCCACAATAGTTTGGAAAATGAAGAATTTTATTTTTTTCCACAGAATTGTCATATTAACAAATTAATTCTCATTCCATACATTCTGCTACTCCTCCTGAGTAGGGATGAGCTTCGTGTTCGAGTCGAACATACGTTCGACTCGAACATTGGCTGTTCGATCGTTCGACGAAGATCGAACGATTTGGGCCGTTCGCGCCAAATTCGAGTGACGCGAACGGCCCACAATGCACTACGCCATCGCAGTGTCATCCAGGCGCTGTGATTGGCCAAGCATGCACTGTGACCCCGCATGCTTGGCCAATCACAGCGCCGGCAGCGAGGAGAGCAATGATTGGCCACAGGCAGGATGCCTGTGGCCAATTATTGCTGAGGGTGTTTAGTACACGCCCCACACTATAAAAGGCCGCCAGCACGGCGGCCCAGTGTAGTGTGTTCCGGAGCAGGGATAGAGTAGCATAGGCAGGGACAGTGACTGTTATTTCTTTCTTGCTTAACCTGGATTCCTTTAGTTTAGGGAAAGAGAAGGATAGGTAGGGAGAGTGTCAGTGTGTTTTGTGCTTCTGCTATAGTGTGCTTAAAAAAAACATTTATTCTAGGGACAGAAAACTCTAGGTAGGGACAGTGTCAGTTTCTTTCACTCTGCAAGTCCTTGTTTCCAGGGACCTGTAAGGACAGTGAGTTAATTGTCCTTGTGCTATATTGTGCTTAAAAAAAACATTTATTCTAGGGACAGAAAACTCTAGGTAGGGACAGTGTCAGTTTCTTTCACTCTGCAAGTCCTTGTTTCCAGGGACCTGTAAGGACAGTGAGTTAATTGTCCTTGTGCTATATTGTGATTAAAAAAAACATTTATTCTAGGGACAGAAAACTCTAGGTAGGGACAGTGTCAGTTTCTTTCACTCTGCAAGTCCTTGTTTCCAGGGACCTGTAAGGACAGTGAGTTAATTTTCCTTGTGCTATATTGTGATTAAAAAAAACATTTTTTCTAGGGACAGAAAACTGTAGGTAGGGAGAGTGTTTTTTTTCTTTCACTCTGCAAGTCCTTGTTTCCAGGGACCTGTAAGGACAGTGAGTTAATTGTCCTTGTGCTATATTGTGCTTAAAAAAAACATTTATTCTAGGGACAGAAAACTCTAGGTAGGGACAGTGTCAGTTTCTTTCACTCTGCAAGTCCTTGTTTCCAGGGACCTGTAAGGACAGTGAGTTAATTGTCCTTGTGCTATATTGTGATTAAAAAAAACATTTATTCTAGGGACAGAAAACTCTAGGTAGGGACAGTGTCAGTTTCTTTCACTCTGCAAGTCCTTGTTTCCAGGGACCTGTAAGGACAGTGAGTTAATTTTCCTTGTGCTATATTGTGATTAAAAAAAACATTTTTTCTAGGGACAGAAAACTGTAGGTAGGGAGAGTGTTTTTTTTCTTTCACTCTGCAAGTCCTTGTTTCCAGGGACCTGTAAGGACAGTGAGTTAATTGTCCTTGTGCTATATTGTGCTTAAAAAAAAACATTTATTCTAGGGACAGAAAACTCTAGGTAGGGACAGTGTCAGTTTCTTTCACTCTGCAAGTCCTTGTTTCCAGGGACCTGTAAGGACAGTGAGTTAATTGTCCTTGTGCTATATTGTGATTAAAAAAAACATTTATTCTAGGGACAGAAAACTCTAGGTAGGGACAGTGTCAGTTTCTTTCACTCTGCAAGTCCTTGTTTCCAGGGACCTGTAAGGACAGTGAGTTAATTTTCCTTGTGCTATATTGTGATTAAAAAAAACATTTTTTCTAGGGACAGAAAACTGTAGGTAGGGAGAGTGTTTTTTTTCTTTCACTCTGCAAGTCCTTGTTTCGAGGGACCTGTAAGGACAGTGAGTTAATTGTCCTTGTGCTATATTGTGCTTAAAAAAAACATTTATTCTAGGGACAGAAAACTCTAGGTAGGGACAGTGTCAGTTTCTTTCACTCTGCAAGTCCTTGTTTCCAGGGACCTGTAAGGACAGTGAGTTAATTTTCCTTGTGCTATATTGTGATTAAAAAAAACATTTTTTCTAGGGACAGAAAACTGTAGGTAGGGAGAGTGTTTTTTTTCTTTCACTCTGCAAGTCCTTGTTTCCAGGGACCTGTAAGGACAGTGAGTTAATTTTACTTGTGCTATATTGTGCTTAAAAAAAACATTTTTTCTAGGGACAGAAAACTGTAGGTAGGGAGAGTGTTTTTTTTCTTTCACTCTGCAAGTCCTTGTTTCCAGGGACCAGTAAGGACAGTGAGTTAATTGTCCTTGTGCTATATTGTGCTTAAAAAAAACATTTATTCTAGGGACAGAAAACTCTAGGTAGGGACAGTGTCAGTTTCTTTCACTCTGCAAGTCCTTGTTTCCAGGGACCTGTAAGGACAGTGAGTTAATTGTCCTTGTGCTATATTGTGATTAAAAAAAACATTTATTCTAGGGACAGAAAACTCTAGGTAGGGACAGTGTCAGTTTCTTTCACTCTGCAAGTCCTTGTTTCCAGGGACCTGTAAGGACAGTGAGTTAATTTTCCTTGTGCTATATTGTGCTTAAAAAAAACATTTTTTCTAGGGACAGAAAACTGTAGGTAGGGAGAGTGTTTTTTTTCTTTCACTCTGCAAGTCCTTGTTTCCAGGGACCTGTAAGGACAGTGAGTTAATTGTCCTTGTGCTATATTGTGCTTAAAAAAAACATTTATTCTAGGGACAGAAAACTCTAGGTAGGGACAGTGTCAGTTTCTTTCACTCTGCAAGTCCTTGTTTCCAGGGACCTGTAAGGACAGTGAGTTAATTGTCCTTGTGCTATATTGTGATTAAAAAAAAACATTTATTCTAGGGACAGAAAACTCTAGGTAGGGACAGTGTCAGTTTCTTTCACTCTGCAAGTCCTTGTTTCCAGGGACCTGTAAGGACAGTGAGTTAATTTTCCTTGTGCTATATTGTGATTAAAAAAAACATTTTTTCTAGGGACAGAAAACTGTAGGTAGGGAGAGTGTTTTTTTTCTTTCACTCTGCAAGTCCTTGTTTCCAGGGACCTGTAAGGACAGTGAGTTAATTTTACTTGTGCTATATTGTGCTTAAAAAAAACATTTTTTCTAGGGACAGAAAACTGTAGGTAGGGAGAGTGTTTTTTTTCTTTCACTCTGCAAGTCCTTGTTTCCAGGGACCTGTAAGGACAGTGAGTTAATTGTCCTTGTGCTATATTGTGCTTAAAAAAAACATTTATTCTAGGGACAGAAAACTCTAGGTAGGGACAGTGTCAGTTTCTTTCACTCTGCAAGTCCTTGTTTCCAGGGACCTGTAAGGACAGTGAGTTAATTTTCCTTGTGCTATATTGTGATTAAAAAAAACATTTTTTCTAGGGACAGAAAACTGTAGGTAGGGAGAGTGTTTTTTTTCTTTCACTCTGCAAGTCCTTGTTTCCAGGGACCTGTAAGGACAGTGAGTTAATTTTACTTGTGCTATATTGTGCTTAAAAAAAACATTTTTTCTAGGGACAGAAAACTGTAGGTAGGGAGAGTGTTTTTTTTCTTTCACTCTGCAAGTCCTTGTTTCCAGGGACCTGTAAGGACAGTGAGTTAATTTTACTTGTGCTATATTGTGCTTAAAAAAAACATTTTTTCTAGGGACAGAAAACTGTAGGTAGGGAGAGTGTTTTTTTTCTTTCACTCTGCAAGTCCTTGTTTCCAGGGACCTGTAAGGACAGTGAGTTAATTGTCCTTGTGCTATATTGTGCTTAAAAAAAACATTTATTCTAGGGACAGAAAACTCTAGGTAGGGACAGTGTCAGTTTCTTTCACTCTGCAAGTCCTTGTTTCCAGGGACCTGTAAGGACAGTGAGTTAATTGTCCTTGTGCTATATTGTGCTTAAAAAAAACATTTATTCTAGGGACAGAAAACTCTAGGTAGGGACAGTGTCAGTTTCTTTCACTCTGCAAGTCCTTGTTTCCAGGGACCTGTAAGGACAGTGAGTTAATTGTCCTTGTGCTATATTGTGCTTAAAAAAAACATTTATTCTAGGGACAGAAAACTCTAGGTAGGGACAGTGTCAGTTTCTTTCACTCTGCAAGTCCTTGTTTCCAGGGACCTGGAGAGACATTGAGTGAATTGTCCTTGTGCTATATTGTGATTAAAAAAAACATTTATTCTAGGGACAGAAAACTCTAGGTAGGGACAGTGTCAGTTTCTTTCACTGTGAAAGTCCTTGTTTCAAGGGACAGAGAAGGACACCTCAAGGTAGCCCTTATTGCTTTTTTCCCATCTCCCTGCAGGCCATCTATTAGAATGTCTGGAAGGCAAACAAGGAGAGGCAGACATTCAGGAGGCAATAAAAGAGGGCAAGCAGGCTCTGTGTCTGGGGGCAACAGTGCTGGTCGTGGACGCGGTGCATTGTCATCAGCACATGGCCATGGGACACGCTTGTCCTTCTTTTCGGCAGCTGGACATGTTGAGCCACATCATGCCGAAGACTTGGTAGAGTGGATGACCAAGCCCTCCTCCTCCTCCTCATCCTCTCTCACCCAGGCTCAGGGTACTGGAAAAGCAGCTGCCAAAGCGTCGTCTTCCCTGGTATCAATGTCAGACAAATCATCAGTCACTCCTTCCCTAGACCCACCATGTCCTCCTCCTGAGGAGTCCCCCGAACTGTTTCAGCACAGTGTTGGGTACATGCTCCAGGAGGATGCCCAGCGTTTCGAAGGGTCTGATGATGAAACCCAGCTAGAGGAAGGCAGTAGCGTGAGAGCAGACAGAGGGGATGCTCAAGAAGGACACCAATCTGGCAGTCATGTTCCAGCAGCTGCAGCATACTGCCAGATTGGCTCCAGTGATGAGGAGGGAGGGGATGATGAGGTCAATGACTCCACGTGGGTGCCTAATAGGAGAGAGGAGGAGGAGGAGGATGAGGAGGAGGCACATCTCCAACGAGGCAGGATGCCCTTTGGTGGCCAGCGTAAGGGCAGTACACCGACGGAATCACACCGCAGAGCTCCGCCTGTGCAGGGCGCTGCCTCTGCCCGTCATTCAAAAAGTTCTTTGGTGTGGGCCTTTTTTGAGGCTAGTGCATCAGATCGCACAGCTGCTGTTTGCAACATATGTCTCAAGCGTATATCGCGTGGCCAAAACATCAGCCGCTTGGGTACCACATGCCTGACCAGACATATGTTGACCTGCCATGCAGCTCGTTGGCAAGCCTACCTCAAAGACCCACACCAAAGAACAAAGCGGACCTCTCCTTGCACCGCATCAGCTGGGATCTCCAACCCCACTATAACTTCAGTCCTCTCTGAAACATGCACTGAGAGGAATGAAGGTGTAGAATTAGGTGTGTCACAGCCAAGTACTTGCGCCCACTCTGCTAGCAGTACACCGACGTCCGATTCTAGCAGGCAAATTTCCCTGCCCCAGCTGCTGGACCGTCGAAAGAAGTTCACTCCCAGCCATCCACATGCCCAGCGGTTGAATGCTAGCTTGGCTAAATTGCTAGCGCTTCAACTGCTGCCTTTTCAGTTGGTAGACTCGGCCCCCTTCCGTGAGTTTGTGCAATGTGCGGTTCCTCAGTGGCAGGTTCCCAAACGCCACTTTTTCTCACGGAAGGCTATTCCGGCTCTCTACCGGCATGTGGAAGGCAATGTCTTGGCCTCGCTGGACAGGGCGGTCAGCGGTAAGGTGCATATTACCGCTGACTCATGGTCCAGCAGGCATGGACAGGGACGTTACCTTTCTTTCACGGCCCATTGGGTCACTCTTTTGGCAGCTGGGAAGGATTCAGGACAAGGTGCAGTAGTGTTGGAGGTTGTCCCACCGCCACGCCTCCAAAATGCTACTACTGGTTGTGACACACCTCTCTCCTCCACCCCCTCCTCTTCTTCTTCCTCCATGGCCTCTTCCTGTGGTTTGTCCTATGAACCAGCGGTGCTCCGTAGCCGTTCACGGGGCTACGCAAGTACGCAGGCAAAAAGATGCCATGCCGTGCTTGCGCTGGTGTGTTTGGGGGACAGAAGCCACACTGGGGCAGAGGTCCTGTCTGCTCTGCAGGGCCAGGCCGAGAGGTGGTTGACGCCACGCCAGCTTAAGCCAGGAATGGTGGTTTGCGACAATGGCACCAACCTCCTCTCCGCCCTCCGACAGGGACAACTGACCCATGTGCCCTGTGTGGCTCACGTCCTTAACCTGGTGGTGCAGCGCTTCTTGGGCAGGTACCCGGGCTTACAGGATGTCCTGAGGCAGGCCAGGAAAGTCTGTGTGCATTTCCGCAGATCTTATAATGCCAGTGCTCGCCTGGCTGAGCTGCAAAAGGAGTTGAACCTGCCCAAGAACCGCCTTATATGTGACATGCCCACCAGGTGGAACTCAACGTTGGCCATGCTGCAGCGGCTGCACACGCAGCAGAGGGCCATCAATGAGTACCTGTGCGACTACGGCACCAGGACAGGGTCAGGGGAGCTTGGTTTTTTTTCTCCACGCCAGTGGGGCATGATCAGGGATGCATGCACTGTCCTGGCACCATTTGAGGAGGCCACGAGGATGGTGAGCAGTGACAGTGCATGCATCAGTGACACTGTACCTCTTGTCCACCTGTTGGAGCACACGCTGCGTGGAATAATGGACAGGGCACTTGAGGCAGAACAGAGGCAGGAAGAGGAGGACTTCCTTGCCTCTCAAGGCCCCCTTTACCCAGACAGTGTTCCTTCTGTCCCACCCATCGCACAGGAAGAGGAGGAGGAGGAGGAGGAGGAGGAGGAGGATTGTGTCAGCATGGAGGTGGAGGCTGGCACTCAGCATCATCAGCAGCAGTCTTTTAGGGATGATTTACAGTCCCAAGAAACCAGTGGACTTGTACGTGGCTGGGAGGAGGTGGCTGCGGATCATGTCGTCCTTAGTGACCCAGAGGACTCCGGAGCGAATGCCTCAGCAAACCTACGCTGCATGGCCTCCCTGATCCTGCAAAGTCTGCGGAAGGATCCTCGTATTCTTCGGATCAAGGAGAGGGACCATTACTGGCTGGCCACTCTCCTTGATCCACGGTACAAGGGTAAGGTTGCGGACCTTATGTTACCGTCGCAGAGGGAGCAGAGGATGAGACAACTCCGGGAGGCCTTGCAGAAAGGTCTGTGCAACGCGTTCCCAGAGACTGGGAGGTTGCAAACTCCTGGTCCTGGACAACAAGTTGCTGAGGCTTCGGCCAGTCAAAGAAGGAGCGGTGGGGAAGGTGGCTGTCTGACCGATGCGTTCAGACAATTCTTTAGTCCGCAGCCCCAAAGTATGATCGGTTCCAGCAACCATCGCCAGCGTCTGATAAACATGGTGCAGGAATATCTAGGGGCAAGGTCAGACTTGGACACCTTCCCCACCGAAAATCCTCTGGCTTACTGGGTCTTGAGGATGGATCACTGGCCAGAGCTTGCACAGTATGCAATTGAGCTACTGGCCTGTCCTGCATCCAGCGTTCTTTCGGAACGCACATTCAGTGCTGCTGGAGGATTTGTCACGGATCACAGGGTGCGCCTGTCCACCGACTCGGTTGATCGACTGACTTTCATCAAGATGAACCAGTCTTGGATCACCACCAGCTACCACACACCTGATGCTGATATAACAGACTAATTGATTTTAAAATGTCACATCCCTTCAAGACTGATGCTGATGCTGAGTGCCTGTGCTGTTATGTTGACTGGCTATCCTCCTCCTCCGAGTCCTCAATGATACGATTGATGATGATAGCTTGGAAGATCATTTTTGTTTATGGGTGCCGCCACCAGTGCCTAACGCCCAATTTTTCAGCCCCTGTTTAACAGGGGCGTGTAATTACAATTTTTGAAGCAATACTTTGCAACAGGGCTCATTGCTGTGCTCCAAGTACAGTATCTGTGAGGAGTTGCAGTGTTGTGCCACCAGTGCCTAAGGCCCAATTTTTCAGCCCCTGTTTAACAGGGGCGTGTCATTACAATTTTTGAAGCAATACTTTGCAACAGGGCTCATTGCTGTGCTCCAAGTACAGTATCTGTGAAGGGTTGCAGTGTTGTGCCACCAGTGCCTAAGGCCCAATTTTTCAGCCCCTGTTCAACAGGGGCATGTAATTACAATTCTTGATCTAATAATTCACAGCAGGGCCCATTGCTGCACCCACCAAGAGTAACTGTCAGGGCTTACAGTGTTGTGGCACCAGCACCACCATCAAAGGCCCAATTTTTACTACCACTGTTCAACAATTATATGTAATTAAAATTCCTGATATAATAGTTGACAGCAGGGCGTTCCAGCACCAACCAAGAGTAACTGTGAGTGCTTACAGTGTTGTGCCAACACCAACAACTAAGGGGCCTATTTCTGCAGAGTATATACGGCAGGTCCCTACTTTCAAACATCCAACTTACAAACGACTCCTACTTGCAAACGCAAGAAGACAACAGGAAGTGAGAGGAAATCTACCACTAGGAAGGAAAATTCTCTCCTGTAAGAATAAATATGGGAGAAAGGTGTCTCCTCTGTACTGATGCTTTATCAGCAATCCTTGTTTCAAGAAAAACACCACATTTCAAAAACAGTTGTCATTAGGACGGAAAGTGAGGTGAAATGTTCTGAACAGGGGCACAGACAGCAAAACAAATGTTACAGGGGTGATAACCCTTACCTATGTTTTCCAAAAAGTTTAAAAATAGATTTTTGGTCTGGAGCTACACTTCAACAATGTACCTGTTCAAAATTACAAACAGATTCTACATAAGAACAAACCTACAGTCCCTGTCTTGTATGCACCGCCTGTATACGGCTGTTCAGAGTATATAGGGCCTTTTTTATTTTATGTGCGGGGTTCCCCTTAATATCCATACAAGACCCAAAGGGGCTGGTAATGGGCTGGGGTAGGGGGGGGGGTCATGGGGTAGCTATGCCATTTTTCTTAAAGATTTTCATCCATATTACCGGGACCAGACATTACATTAAAGCCGCAAGCAGTTTTAAATGGCTTTTTTTTCCTTTAGAAGTGTCATTTTGTGCAGGGACAGTTCTAAACACGGGAAACACGTGGCACTTCACAGGCATACTTTAGACACCCCCCAGGTACGATATTTAAAGGAATATTTGACTTTTTTTTTTTCACTTTATGCATCATTAAAATGACTGCTCCCGGAAAACGACCGTTTTTAAAACTTATTTTTGCATTGATACATGTCCCCTGGTGCAGAACCCGGGTTCCCAAACCCTTTTTAGGACAATAACATGCATAATAGTTTTTATAATTAGCACTTTAGAATTCGAACGTTCGCATCCATTGTATTTAATAGGGTTCTAATGTTCGTTCGAACTTTCGGTCCGTTCGCGGGTTCTGGTGCGAACCGAACCCGGGGGTGTTCGGCTCATCACTACTCCTGAGTACAGTGATACCACGTGTGTGAGACTTTTTCACAGCCTGGCCACATAGAGAGGTGCAACATGCAGGGAGCAACATCACCATAGGAGCATAAATTACACATTTCATTTCCTGACTACCTATCACATTTTTGAAGGCTCTGGAGCACTAGGACAATAGAAATGCCCACAAAATGACCCCATTTTGGAAAGAAAACACCCCAATGGATATTCTAGGAGACATAATGAGTCTTTTGAACATGTCATTTTTTTTCCACAATCTCGTGGAAAATGTGCAAAGAAAATGAAAACGTGTGTTTTTGTTTATACAAAGTTGTCAATTTATAAAATATAACACATAGCATGTACATAGCAAAAATTACACCCCAAAATACATTCTGTCGCTCCTCCTAAATATGGCGATACCACATGTGTGAGACTTTTACACAGCCTGGCCACATACAGAGGCCCAACCTCCAAAGTCAGACTCATGATTCGGGCCTAGCAAAGGTATGGTGCGAACATCGCCAGTTGGACTGTTTGGCGAATACTCCAATTGGGGAGCCATGTCATCTGCTGGTGTTGGTTCACTGTGCTTTATCAAGTCCAAAGTCAGTGCAGCCCTCAACCAGGAAATTCTAGAGCACTTCATGCTTCCCTCTGCTGACCAGCTTTATGGAGATGCTGCTTTAATTTTCCAGCAGGACTTGGCACCTGCCCACACTGCCAAAAGTACCAATACCTGGTTTAATGATCATGTTATCACTGTGCTTGATTGGCCAGCAAACTTGCCAGACCTAAACCCCATAGAGAATCTGTGGGGTATTGTCAAGAGGAAGATGAGAGACACCAGTCCCTACAATGCAGATGAGCTGATGGCTGCTATCAAAGCAACCTGTGCTTCCATAACACCTAAGCAGTGCCACAGGCTGATCGCCTCCATACCACCCCACATTGATGCAGTAATTCATGCAAAAGGAGCCCGACCAAGTATTGAGTGCATACTATACTGTGCATGGACATATTTTTCAGTAGGCCATCATTTCTGTATTAAAAATATTTTTTTTATGTCTTATGTAATTTTCAAATTTTCGGAGGATACTGAGTTTTGGGTTTTCACTAGCTTTAAACCATAGTCATCAAAATTAAAAGGAAATAAATGCTTGAAATATATCACATCTATATCAAATATATGAGTTTCACTTTTTGAATTGAATTACTGAAATAAATTAACTTTTTGATGATATTCAAATTTTGTGAGAGGCATCTGTAGATAAAGGAATTTTTCATTATTATTGTTGCACTAAGCATCATTAAAAACACTGCTCCTTTAAAAATGATCTTTTAAAAAAAATGTTTACATTGATAAATGTTCCCCAGGGCAGATCCCCATAGCCTTTTTATGGCCAATTACTTGCATATAAGCCTTCAAAATGAGGACTTTTGATTTTTCAAGTTTGGGTCAAATAGACTTTAATAAGGTTCGCTTTTCGGGTGAGAACTTTTTCCATGTTTGGGAGTTCTGGTGCAAACCGAATAGGGGGGGTGTTCAGCCCATCTATATTCTCTGGAGCCTCTGCTTTAAAAGATATATAATATTTGTGGGGTTCTAAGAAATTTTCTAGCAAAAAATACTAATTGTTACATGTAAACAGAAAGTGCCAGAAAAGGCCTGGGGTTCAAGTGGTGAATGGTACCTTCTCTCCTTGTTCTCCTGATGAAGCTTTATATGTGAAATCCATTGAGAAAGGAGAATTCCTTGAAAATCAAGCAAAATTAACCTCTGGCCTAACATGTTTTGTACATAGTAAGGACTTGGTCACCTATGGGGCAGTCCAACTACCCAGTCTTACCAAGGGAGGAGATTTTTTTCAATACCTTTATGGAATGACAATGAAACCTCTCACAGGAATTCAAAAAGTATGTAGCAGACATGAGAAATCTGTCTGAAACAAAATGTGACAGATTCATGCAAATGTTGGTAAGGTGTATATTTTACTGTTCTCTACTGTTTGATGTAACTGCCAATAAGGTGTATTTGAATCTATTGCAGTATTGCCGTAGACAACATTTTGACATGGAAGAGGTCTTACTTATTTCCACTTTCCCCATCACTTCTATGGGGGTATTTCTTAATGAATTTGTTACAGCCATAGTACCATAACATAAAAGTGTTTCACACAGAAACCATCTGAATTTGTTGCACATATCCAGAATAGCCCCCCAAAAAAAACAACTGATGCACAGCTTTTGTGAATTTGATGCAGGACTTTCTGGTGGTCATTGTTGCTTTAGCAATAAAAACCTGACTGATGTTTTATACTTTCCCCATTTTATTCAAAACTGAAAAAACTTGAGGCTGCAGTTGGGCTTTATTATTAAATATATCCTCTGCAGGTAGGGGAACTTTTATATACAGAGTTGTGATGTGTAAATTATTTTTCTAAAATAATGTTTGTATCAATGTATTTTTTTCCTTAAATGGGTATACTACAAAATGAAAAATAGATTATCTGTATGCAGAGAATGCTAACAGTATTGTAACATATGATTACCTTTTCACACACATTTTAGAAAGTACATGCATTTGTTCTTTATTTTACTAGGTATACCAGTTCAGTTTCCATTCATCTGCCATAAAGTAGTTCTGCCACTAAAAAATCAAGAACGATTACTGGAACTTAGAATCTCTAACCTGACTAGCCAGACTGTGGCTTATGTTAGGTGAAAATCTCCACTTGGGTAGGGATGTGTTGTCATTGATGAAGCAAGGCTTTGATGTGGGATTAGATTGTAGGCAACTTAAAGGGGTTGTAAAGCTTAATTTTTTATTTTATTTTAAATAACAAACATGTCATACTTACCTCCACTGTGCAGTTAGTTTTCCACAGGGGGCCGATTGTCCTCTTCTGGGGTCCCACGGCGGCTGTCTCGGCTCCTCCCCGCAATAGCTAACCCCCTCGGCAAGCTCTCCTGAGGGGGTTACCTTGCGGGCGTGCTCCCATCTCATACACTCTGCGTCCATAGACACAGAGTGTATGTCTCGGTCCTGCCCCCCCCGGTGGCCGTGTCATTGGATTTGATTGACAGCAGCACAAACCAATGGCTGCGCTGCTCTCAATCTATCTTATCAACGCCGAGACTCCGTGGAGGAGAGGAGGTCGGGGACAAGCCAAGAAGGTGAACAGGCTCAGGTAAGTAAAACGGGGGGCTGGGGAGCCTGTCATTGCCAGGTGTTTTTTCACCCCAATGCATAGGATGCATTATGGTGAAAAAACACAAACCTTTACAACCCCTTTAACTCCAATGTGCACAGGGCTGATAAGACCTCCTTTTTCTCTGTGCTTTGCTATTATTGTTAATAAATATTATTTTAAAGGAAATCATGTTATAATATTAAACATCATAAGGGTGCCAAGGGAGAATGGTTGGACATACAGGTAACATCAAACCACCCTAAAGGCTGGTACACACTAATAGCTCTTTTTTGTTCAACCCAGCGGGTGGAACAAAAAAAACGTACCGCTCCGGTCGGAGCCGCTGTATTAACAGTCTGACATTAGAAAAGTGATCTCGCCCGCTGAGCTGTTGTGTTCTGACAAAGGGGGACACCCCCCGCCAGAACTTTTCAGTCAGCTCTCTCAGCCATTGGCTGGGAGCGCTGATTGGGAGCCAGTCAGGTGCGGGTTTTCCAGCATCCTCATCTGACATAAGCCAGCCAAACAGACAGCTTCTGTCAGACCGTCTAACATACCCATGAGCTGAATGTCGTCTGTTTTTATTGAACCAGCCGATGTCTCCTGACATTCGGCACCGTGTGTACTAGGCATAGGGCTAAACTCCTAGAAAGAGAGGCAAAGTAAAACATAAACATGTACACTAGGTCAACCACAGTCAGTCTGCAATGTCTGTAGGCTCCCTCCATTATTATATTATTGTCTTGTCTGGCTGAAAAAAAGGCTGGGTATGGTGACTCTTATCCCATGTCGATGGCCAATTTAAAACCACTTCCCGACTGATATAAGTATATATGCATCCTCCTTGGGAAGTGGTTATTCCAGGATCATTATCCTGGTGTTATTCTTTTCAGCCAGAGATTCTCTACAGGATAAAAGTGATCCAAGTGGCCATATAGCCACCCCATCACTTTTACAGGCAACACAGGCAACAGAAGGGTGTGTGTGTGTGTCCCACCGCTGTCCACCACCTTCAAAAACTAGCACACTTGAAATGTGTGCAATCCAGGGAATTTTGTGTTGCAATTTGTAATCCAAATAAAAAACATTCCCAATGTACCTGCATCAATGTCACATTGGGACACAGCGGCTGTGTCCGTGCAGCCAAATATCCCAATACACATCTATGGGATTGCTGGCACAGGGATGCACACATCACCTGTACTTCCCGGTAACACCTGTATTGAACACGCAGCTAATCGCCCCGTGTAAATGGGGCCATATTGATAACAATTATTTACTTTAAGCTAATAAAATAATTAAAAGACTTTACATGCCCTTTAATATGAAAGACCATGCAGGGGTTAGTATTAACAGCATCTTGGACATCCTATTCCAAAATCATGGGTATTATTATGGAGTTGCGCTTGACCCTCCTTTGCATCTATGCCAGCCTGTACTCTTTTGGGGAGGTTTTACAAAAGACTTTGGAATGTGTCTCTGGGAAATTGTGCCTATGCCCCTAAAAAGCATTTGTGAGGTCAGGTATTAATTTTAGATGATAAAAAAACTGCTTACAATCAGTGTTTTAATCCAACCTAGTGGTAATAATTGGGGTTAAATTCAGGGATTTGTGAAGGACAGTTTGATTTCCTCAACATCAAAATAATTAAACCATATATTTATGGATCAGGCTTTGTGCAATGGGGCACAGTCACGTTGAGGCAGAGAAAAAAAAAAACTTCCCCAAACTAATGCCACAATGTTGGAAGCACACAGTTGTCTTCAATGCCTTTGTAGTGTATGCTGTACCGTTACAGCAATATGTCTTTGTACTGTGTGCTGTAGCAATAAAGTGTTATTAAGTCAAACATTAGTTATAATGTTGCACCCTCACCACTAGTTTTATATATGATCATTGTTTGGCTTCTCTGGGCTGTCAAGTTTAGGAAATTGTACACTTTACTTCTTTCTATGGGATTGCTCCACTGCCTTGAGGGGTCTATCTGGTGCCTTCCTGATGTGCAAAATCCCATCCAGGGCTGCAGCCATAGAGGTGGCACAGTAAGACTGCTCAGAAACAGAATAGCTGCTCCACCAACTATGATCAGTAGCATCCTCCTCCCTGTGCAGTACAATTGGTGCAAAAAAGATTGCAAGATGTGTTGTCCTAGGATCAGGTGTTTCTTCTGTGTGCTCCATGTCTAGAAGTTCACAGAAGTGCAGGTACATCAGTATATTCAAAGTGAAATTTCATATTTTTAAAGAAGATTTATTATTACTTTAATAGTAACCTTCGATGATAGGGCATTCACCTATTATTCACCATTTATTGTCAGAACTCAACCTGTCCTTTTTACAGTTTAGCTGAGTTCCAGTCTACTCTTTGTTTAAGGGAGAATATTTCTTGTTTAATATTTTTATTAGATTTTACAAGTAAATAGCAAGTATAATGAACATTACATTCTGATCAAGAATAGAATTGTAAATAAATACAGCAATCACTAAAAATACATATTAAAAGAAAGGTAGTAGAGGATAAACCTCATTAACAATTATATCAATACAAATAGAGGTATAAAAGATTAGAGCAATGAAAATAAGCAATATTCAGGATAGAATATCATGCCTCCAGACCATCCACTCACCCCCGAAGGGAGCAAGCTGTGAGCAGATGGGGGCACGATTAAGTATGAGAGAGTATGCTGGGTTATCCAGAAGGATACACCAGATGAATGTTGTCATATCTCAATTGTTTAGTGGAGACCTTCCTAACAAATCTTTAAGACACAAAGATATTAGTGATTGATAAAGTGAAACTTAAAAGGTATATATATAAGTCATGTAATGGACATCGCATGTGTATAAAATCCGTAATACACAAGTAACAAAACTAACCAGAACAGAAAGACAGAAGAAGTACAGAGAGAAGAAGAAGAAAATGGGAGAAAAGTAAAATATATAGAAAAGAAGGTATGGGTATAGAAAAATAGAGAAAAAGGTGAAGGTTGTCTCCCCGGGTGGCGGTCCAGTCAGATCAAGGCCCCGTTTAAATATTATATTAATAGATAAATATTAAAGTATTTTCAAAAAGGCATCAACAATAATTGATCAAAATCTGGGGGTAAGAAGTGTTTAATCCATGGTTTCCATATTTTATTGTATGTAGTAATGTTGTTATCTTCAATAGCAGACATTTTGGAAAAGATAAGGGCTCTGTTAATTCTATGTTTAGTTTCAGCCACAACTAAAGTTTGGGTTTTCCAGGCCTTAGCTATAGATTGTTTAGCCGCCGTGGTGAGATGTAGTAGTAATTTGAATTGTGATTTATTCAATTCGGGAGGTTTGAGGTTGAGGAGAGCCAGTGCCGGGTCTGGCGGGATTGGTATGTCCAAGGCCGTAGAGGCCATGTTAAATATTTTACTCCAGAAGGATTGAACGATTGGACATTGCCACCAAATATGGAACTGCGTGCCCGGTTCAGAACAGCCTCTGAAACATAAATTTGGGTACAAGGGGGCAAATTTGGCAATCCTGGCCGGAACCAGGTACCATCGAGAAAGGACCTTATAATTTGTTTCCAGCGCAAAACAGTTTGGCGAGGAATGCTTAGTAGCTGAATATATATTATCCCAGTCACTTTTACTGAATGTTCTATCCATGTCGTGTGCCCATTTAGTCGTATAGGATGGTAAAGTATCGTCGGATGTGGAATTGATGCGTTTATACAAAAGTGATATTAATCCTCTAGTATGGGGATCACTGTTACAGATACGTTCAAATTGAGTCATTTGGGTAAGAGGGGATCCCGTATCAACGAGGGGTGTATAAAAGTTCTTAATTTGTAGATAGCGGAAGAGCTCCTTCATGGGGAGTTTATATAAATCACATAATGTTGGGAACGTAAGAATATCATTGGAGGAAACTAGATTGTGAAATTGAAGTAGGTTTCTTTTGGACCAAGCTGCAAATGATAGGGGGAATTTCCAGGCGGGGTAAAATGAGGGATTTTGAAGAAAAGAGAGTAGAGGGTTATGAGTGGATTGTAGGCTTTTTGTGGATCTATATTTGTCCCAGATAGCTATAGAATGTTTGGTTACGGGGTTAGATAAGTTTAGTCTATCTTTAGGAGCTAACCAGAGCAAATTATTCACAGAAATGGGGTCAATATCAACTGATTCAATCGCTACCCATAGAGGGGATTCTGTTGTAGAATGGTATTTGGGGAGTTGTGCTAGCTGAGCAGCAAAGTAGTATGAGGAAAAGTTAGGAATTCCCAGACCACCTTTCAATTTATCAAGATAAAGAGTCGATCTGGGTATACAGGGTTTTGTAGAGCCCCATATAAAAGACATCACTCTCTTTTGAGTGAGCCTCAAGAAGTAAGGAGGTATATGTATGGGGAGAACTCGGAATAGGTAAAGGAACTTTGGTAAGATTGACATCTTAGTAGCGTTAATCCTCCCAATCCAAGATAAAGGAAGAGAAGACCATTGTTTCATCAGATTAGTAGTTGACTTCAATAAGGGTAAGTAGTTAGCTGAAAATAAGTCGGATATAGAAGAAGTGAGTTGGACTCCAAGATATGAAATATGGTGCAATTCCCAATTGAAAGGTAAAGACGTTTGAGCTTGTTGTAACTCAGATGGCAAAAGGGAAATATTAAGGGCATTAGATTTGGCATGATTAACACAAAATCCAGAAATCTTTGCAAACTTGTCCAAAGTATTTACTAGATTTGGGGCTGAGACATGGGGATGGGATAAAAAAATCAGGATGTCATCTGCAAAAAGACTCAATTTGTGGTGATGTCCACCTAATTCTACACCTTTGATATTAGGATTATTTCTAATAATACATGCTAAGGGTTCAATAAGTAGGGCAAAAAGCAAAGGGGATAGGGGGTAACCCTGTCTAGTACCTCTCCTAATATCTATCATAGCTGATTTGTAGCCCATATATTTAATATAAGCTTTCGGAGTGCTGTATAGTGAGGAGACCCAAGTTAAGAAATTTTCCCCAAAACCCCATTTTTGAAGAGTATATTGTAGATATGGCCAGCTGATTGAGTCAAACGCCTTCCTAATGTCTAATGATATAAGGCAAGTTGGGATACGTCTTTTTTTGGCGGCATGAATTAATAAAAGTGCTCTTCTGACATTATCCCCTGCTTGACGCAAAGGCATGAAGCCAGTTTGGTCACGATGGATAAGTTTACCTATAATGCTATTTGATCTAGTTGCCAAGATCTTAGCTAATAACTTAATGTCTAGATTTAAAAGAGATATGGGGCGGTAATTAGACCAAGAGGTAGTGTCAGATTTAGGTTTGGGAATCATTGCTATGATGGAAGTTAGTGTTTCGGTTTTAAACGAATGACCAGCTAACAAAGAATTGAAGGCTCTAGTCAATAGAGGCGTTAAAATCGAATCAAATTGTTTGTAGTATAGTGCAGAAAACCCATCGGGGCCCGGTCTCTTGTGAGGCCTCAATTCTTTAATAGCAGCTTTAACTTCCAAGGCCGTTATGGGACTCTCCAAATATTCACACTGTTCTGGTGTCATTGTGGGAAGTGTAACATCTGAGAACAAAGTGTCTGCTTTGTTTTTATCAAAGATTAAGCCAGGGTCATAGAGCTTAGCTAATTTAGATTGAAAGATTTCCAAGATCTTTAATGGGTTACTAGTGTATGCATCTCTGGAGGTTCTAAGTCGGAATGCAGCTTGTGAACGATCAATAGACTTGAGGCTGCGGGCCATTGGGGTATCAGGCTTATTAGCTTTGCGGTATAGGGTATGTTGCCGCTTGCGTAAGAGTTTGTCTGCCGAATCTGTCAGAAAAAGATCCAACTCAAGCCGGGCCCTTTCCAATTTAGTGTTAGTGTTTGCATTCGGGGTAGCTTGATGAGCCAAATGACAAGCGTTAAAATTTGCTTCAAGTTTGGTGAACAGAATCTTGCGATCTCTTTTAATAGATCTCGCCTTTTGTATCAAGCTGCCCCGAATGACAGCTTTATGGGCTTCCCATAGTGTAAGGGCAGAGACATCAGTAGTGTCATTAAATGAGATATAATCATTAAGAGCCAGTTCAATATCTGAACGGCGTGAGGGGTGAGTTAGGATGGAGTCGTTAATACACCAAGTGGTGTCATGTGACCTAGGTATTGGAGAGGTAATTGTAGCAGTGACCGCACAATGGTCTGTCCATGGAAATGGGATTATATTAGAGGATATTACTTCAGGGAGCATACTAGAGGGGAGGAAAATATGGTCTATTCGTGAAAAGGATTTGTGTGGATAAGAATAATGTGTAAAATTTCTGGAAGTTGGGTTAAGTTCCCGCCAGGTATCAACAAAATTAAAAGAAGTAAGTAGAGATTGGAAGGACCGTTTATGGATAGGAGAGTTAGGAGATAACGGGGATTTATCCAAGAAGGGATAGATGGTAGTATTGGAGTCGCCACATAATATTATTGTTCCAAATTTATGTGATTCGATTAGTTGGAAAAGATGTGATAGAAAAGCTTCAGGACGTTTATTTGGGGCGTAATACGAAACTAATGTGACTTCAGTATCAGCAATAAAGCCTGTTAATAAAACATATCGACCCTCAGGGTCACATATTTGTGTATTAAGGGTAAATGGTGTAGAACGGTGGAATCCAATCAGGGACCCACGTTGCTTAGTTGTAGCTGATGCTGCGTAGAATTGAGGGTAGGAGGAGGAAAGAAATTTAGGGGAGGCGTTATTGATAAAGTGCGTTTCTTGAAGGAAAATGATGTGAGCTTTTCTAGCTGAAAAGGAACGTAGAGCTTTAGTTCTTTTTTGTGGAACGTTGAAGCCTTGTACATTTAAGGACAAAATGTTTATGGGGGCCATGACATAGTAAGGGTAAGTTTTATATAAGGGTTAATGAAACCCATATTATGAGTTTGAACCGCCACCAAGGGAGACAGAAGAGGAGAAGAAAGGAAAGACAGAAAAGAAAGAATAAAGAAGAAACCAAATAAATAGGAAGCCCTAATGACTGCAATTAATATCATAAAATAATGATGTACTAGTAGGGCGCAGGAACATCTCGGAGAGATAACAAAAAATCTCCGAGGGGTTCCATGGTCACCGACCGACTCCTGCATAATAGTAGCAGGAGTCAGGGGGTACGTAGGGGGCCGCAAGAAGTTCCGGAGGGAAAAACAACGCCGGAGAACACTTAAGTATTATAATAGTAAACTTATATAATTCTCTATCAAGAAGACTGGAGATGCAATAAACAAAAAAGAGAGAGAAAGGAAGCATACCAACTTCGGGAAGTATGTTGAGTCAATTTCTAGATGAATGCGTCCATAAGGAGGCTAGAAAATATTAATCTTAACACTTGTGAAGCAAACCGTCTACGCAAGCGAAATAAGTAATAAACAAGCTCGCAAATATAGAGGAAAGGGAAGAAAAAAAAAAAAAAAAGGGGGAGGGGGAGGGAAGAGGATAGTCTATCTATATCAATGACCATATAAGTCAAGGAAATAAACTTATTTGTCTATAAGGAGACAAATAAAGAAGACAAGAAACACTCGTCTCAAGAAGCAATAATGAAATTTTAGCTTTCTGGCTGACAAAAACATAAATTAAATACATAAATTTATATTACATATATAAAAAAAAAACACACTTGTCTCAAAAATGTAAATGTAATATAGACCTTCTGGCTGACTAAAACAATAAATAAATGCCTAAATTTATATTTCATAAGTACAATATAATATGCATATAAATTACTAAGTAGACATATTTATCAGAAAGGGGACAAACACAAAAAAACAAAAACAAAAAAAAAAACACTTGTCTCAAAAATGTAAATGTAATATAGACCTTCTGGCTGACTAAAACAATAAATAAATACCTAAATTTATATTTCATAAGTACAATATAATATGCATATAAATTACTAAGTAGACATATTTGTCAGAAAGGGGACAAATACAAAAAAAAAAAAAAAAAACCCCTAAAAACACTTGACTCAAAAATGTAAATGAAATATAAATCTTCTGGCTGACTAAAACCCTAAATAAATACCTAGATTTATACTTCATAAGTACAAATTAATATGCATATATAATGTGCATATAGATTAAAGTAATAGACATATTTGTCAGAAACAAGACACCTCAAAAAAAAAAAAAAAAAAAATGGAGAACAGGATTCTAATTCTTCAATCATAAATAGTGCAATGCTTTTCAGAATAAAGCAATGGGGCTAGTACCCTACAAAAGGGGAGAAACATGGATAAGATTAATGAGAGGTGAACAATCAGTCCATTGAGTCAACATTTATCGGTGCCTGACTATCAAAACGTCCTCTTTTATGAAGATTCTGTCTGGTATAACCAGAGGGGTTTGGGTCCAGGTCGGTTTCATTTGGAGGTGATCTAGAAGCCGCACGTCTACGAGGTTGCTCCTTAGAATTGGTGTGACCCATCAGGCCTAGATTAATTAAGGCTGACCGTAGTTCATCGGACGTGCGACAGGTATATCTAGTTTCCAAGTATGTAAAGCGGAGAGAGAATGGAAACCCCCAGTGGTATATGATTTGGTGCTTTTGAAGTACTTGCAGCAATAGTTTCATAGAACGCCTCTTAGTAACAGTTAGAGGGGAGAGGTCTGTAAAGAGCTGATAGATATTGCCCTGGAACTCAAGAGTGTTTTTACCTCTAGCAGCAGCAAGTATTTGCTCCTTTGTTTTATAGTAATGAAATTTAACTATAATATCCCTAGGGGGTCCATTGGGTTTGCGTTGAGTTAGGGCCCTGTGGACTCTGTCCATTTCCAATCTCTCAGGTGAAATACCTGGTAACAGTTCCTGAAACAGTGCACATATAGTTCCCTGTAAGTCTATGATTGATTCAGGGAGACCTCTGATTCTTAGGTTGGAGCGACGGTCCCTATTCTCCTGGTCTTCCAAACGGTTTTGTAATAAAGAGTTCTCATCCTTAAGCTGTTCAATAGTAGCATCATAATGCTGTGTGGTAATTTCTATATCATCTACCCGCATTTCCAATTCAGCTGTTCTATGCCCCAGCTCCCTAATCTCCCTTGTCAGCTTTTCTGTTATCTGGTCAGAAGTTTGTTTCAAAGCTTTCTGAAGCATTTTCTCAAATTGTCTAAACATGTTAGATTGAATAACATTTTCAGGTGTTTCATAGTCAGAATCAATCTCACCAGCTGTGTCCAGAGTTTTGACATTGTGTGACAGGGATTTAGGAACCCGCTGTGTGCGAGTCTGTGAGGTACCAGGCGCCGCCATCTTGGATGTCTGCCGGGCCGGTGTATCTTTAGAGATACCAATCTTATACTTCATTTTTGGCCCCCTCGTGACCATCCTCAATACGCCAAAGTGTACCTGGTATGAATTCGCGGGAGCTGGTGCCGTTTGCGGTGAAAAACAGCGGTCGGTTCTCCGGTTTGTTTAACCCGGGAGCGGAGCTCTAAGGGGATGCGACTTCTCCCTCAGGCATCCGCGCATGCGCTCCTAAGGGAGAATATTTCAATAAGATTACATGAGAACCCTTGGTGTCCAACATCAGCCAAAATGTTTATTTTTTGTTTTGTTTTCGACAGAGTAGATAAAGGTTAAACTTGCAATAGATCTGTATTCCTATTTAGGAGTATACTTTCACTTAATCTAAGATCAACAGGACAAAAATTAAATTAAACGGTCTCCAACGTTGACACAGAGAGCAATAAAAATGCAGACATTCCAAATCTTCCCAAATGTATAACTGAGAATAACATAATTTTGCAGTCTTAATGCCTGGTTCGGGATCCACATACATTGGAAACTTCTGTCCTGCTAAGGATAACAAATATAAATGATTTAAATATAACATAGGTCTGTTATGAAAAAAAACTAAAACTTTTTATAAGACATACCATGGTATTCCCTTTGGTAGGGACGCAAATGGAAAAGTACATTCAATAGTCAGTTCATATAGATTTCACAATTTTTTCTCTCTCTCTAACTATTTAATAATCTCACAATCATAGACAAAATGCAATTTTCACATGTTACTGATAGCTCCTTTTTCCAACAAAAATTGCTCTTTATTAGAAGAAGATCTTGTTCAGAACAAATTAAATGAAGGACAAAAAAGTTGAAATTACTCTGGCAGTGTGATATGAGGTTCTATACGTGAATGACAAACAATTTATGTAAATACCTTGGTATAAAGGCACATTTATTAGCCAATGGCTGTGGCTGATTGAAAACTAATAGACCTTTCATATTTTACTAGCTTTTCAGACAGACAATCATGACTTGAACATTAGCACCTTAGAAGCAAACTCACCTCCATTATAGCCCAACAAGGTTTTTTTTCCCCAGCACAGTGCTCTATCCATTTTCTCAACATAGTTTATGTATCGAATGAGTTTTATCCATGATGCAGATATCAGTTGCCCAAACTGAGTAAGTCAGATGTAAATGACTTACAGCTTTGATAAGAACACAGTGAGCTTCAGTATCTGAACACTTTTGCTATTCTTTTTGGATAAAGGCCTTCAGTTACTTAAATTAACCATCTAGCTATCAAGCCACATACAGATAGCAGACAAATACGATATATTCTCCTCCAACGTCTCCATCGACTCTGGGTCAGCGCCTACTATTGTTAGAAAAATAACATTAGAAGAACATTTGTAGAGGGACTATGATTGTCCAGATAAGAAGGATACTGAGACTAGTAATCAGTGAAATTGGAGGCATCGTATTTCTTGTTTGAAAAGAGGAGAAGGATGGATACAAAGAAAAAGTCCATCTCAATTTGTCCTGGTATTTCCTGTTCAGATCCAACAAGCCAGTATCACTTACCATTTTACACTTGCAGTATAATTTTCATGGAAGGGTGACATTACTATTACAAGAAAAAGAATAGCCACTAAATTCTAAGATACTACTTTAGAAAGTGAAGAATGTTCTCTTAAGAAATAGGTAAAATATAAATGTTACACAGCATATTTAGCGAAGTTAAGAAAACGTTCTGTGGTAGCAAAAATCGCTGGCAGAAATTACATTTATGTTTATAGTGAAATAAAAAAATATATAATACATTATAAATAAGTATTATTATGCATGTGTGTTTATATATATACATATATATATATTATATATATATTAGGGCTGTGGAAATTAACTATTAATTCCTCGATTAATCGATTAAGTTTTTTGATCGATCAAAATTCTTTTGATCGATCAAAATTCCAGGTCTTCAGGGAGTTCCGTCAGAGATCCGGTGACGCCACAGACACCGGCGGGGCTTGCCGTGTCCATCTGAAGGGCTCCTTTGCTGTGCCTTCATATCTGCATGCCGGCAGGACCTTACTATCTGCCACACGCAAGGGCTGTTACACTTCCCTCTATCACTTCCCTCTATCAACCTGGGATTCTACAGCCATCCACTGGGAGTTGTGATCGTTCCCTTCACGGGACATCTACATGTCGACGGACTGATGTTAACCCCTCCTCATCTGGATTCAGCAGTGGTATCGTTGTGCACATTTTTATACCAGTATCAAACTTGGCTACATGTTTTTATGACTGCTTTTGCTACCGTTTGGTATTACTCGCACCATTTTTACAGTTTATGTAGCTACATCGATTTCATCTCCAGTGCAATATTTATTTTGTTACCTACTTGAAGACTATAAAGGTTTAAATCCTATTCCCATCGAGCGCTGCCTTTGTGTGTTTTTTGTATCCTGCTAATCATTTTTCCAGTGGTTGGTCGTTGCACTGGGAATCAGCCTGCAAGGAGATCAGCTAAAAGTAGTTGGATCTGTATGTGCATTATAATTAATCGAAATTAGTCGATTAATCGATTAAAAAAAATCGATTAATCGAACACAAAATTTTTAATCAGTAACAGCCTTAATATATATATATATATATATATATATATATATATATATATATATATGTTTATGTATATTAAATATATAGTAAATACAATATATAGTAAATACAATATATATATATATATATATATATATATATATATATATATATATACACACATACTATATTAGGGACGCCTGCCTTTACTTGCACATGAACTTTAATGGCATGCCAGTCTTCGTCCGTAGGGTTCAATATTGAGTTGGCCCACCCTTTGCAGCTATAACAACGTCAACTCTTCTGGGAAGGCTGTCCACAAGGTTTAGAAGTGTGTCTATGGGAATGTTTGACCATTCTTCCAGAGGTGCATTCGTGAGGTCAGGCACTGATGTGCACGAGAAGGCCTGGCTCGCAGTTTCCGATCTAATTCATTCCAAAGGTTTACTATCAGGTTGGGGTCAGGACTCTGACTTTGTGTAGGCCGGTCAAGTTCCTCCACCCCAAACTCGCTCATTCATGTCTTTATAGACCTTGCTTTGTGCACTGGGCCAAATAATTTGGTGGAGGGGGGATTATGGTGTGGGGTTGTTTTTCAGGGGTTGGGCTTGGCCCCTTAGTTCCAGTGAAAGGGAACTATTAAGGCGTCAGCATACCAAGACATTTTGGACAATTTCATGCTCCCAACTTTGTGGAAGCAGTTTGAGAATAGCCCCTTCCTGTTTCAACATGACTGCACACCAGTGCACTAGTGATGTCGCGAACATAAAATTTTCGGTTTGCGAACGCGGATTTCCGCAAATGTTCGCGAACGGGCGAACCGGGCGAACGGCCATAGACTTCAATAGGCAGGTGAATTTTAAAACCCACAGGGACTCTTACTGGCCACAATAGTGATGGAAAAGTTGTTTCAAGGGGACTAACACCTGGACTGTGGCATGCCGGAGGGGGATCCATGGCAAAACTCCCATGGAAAATTACGTAGTTGACGCAGAGTCGGGTTTTAATCCATAAAGCTCATAAATCACCTAACATTCCTAAATTGTTTGGAATAACGTGCTTTAAAACATCAGGTATGATGTTGTATCGATCAGGTAGTATAAGGGTTACGCCCGCTTCACAGTGACAGACCAAACTCTGACAGACCAAACTCCCCGTTTAACGCACCGCAAACAACCGCAAACAGTCCATTTGCACACAAGGCTTTAATGATCATCTTAGATGATCACAAAGAAAATTAATGTTTTTTCTATGCAAAATTATCCAGCCGATCGCTTTTGGTCTGTTCACAATGAAGCAACTACCTATCATCTGGGGTGTGCCAACATTGCCATTGCCAACACACTCATAGAGGTGGTCGCTTCATTGTGATACGCAAGCCCCTTCACCAGTCACCACAACAAGGTAACGATCACAAAGGGGAATTGACACATGTATGTGCTTTTTTTTTTGTTTTGTTTTTGCAGCCACAGTGCAGTACCAGAGGCAAGAAAAATTAGGCATGTACACATGCCTGAAAAATTAGTGTAGCACTACCCCCAGTTAAGAGAGCCGCTGGGTTTTGTTTCGGGCCCTGTATACAGCACCGCCAACCCCCGGAAATCCACTCAACCCACACTGGCACAGTTAGTCTAGGGAATGTTACCTCGTAACAGTTTATACCTGATTATACACAATCTGGCAGTATTGATAGATAACTACTATCTGCAAAGATGACACTGATACCAAGGTAATAAAATATAACTGGATTTACTTTGGTATAAAGGTTTAAGGTTAAACACATCACATAGCATACATGCAGAGCCCTGCAGCAATAAACATATTCATCAGTGATAGTGCAGAGTGATCACCCGCCACGTGCAACTATCTTCTTTCCTTATGCGCAATATGGCGCAGCAACAACGTTTTAACCCCCACCCTGGTCAGGCCTGACTCAGATTAAATCTCAGTCCCTTATGAGAACAATTCTTTGCATGCAACTTGAACGGTGGTGCACTTTCAGGAAACAATATTTGTAATATTTGTAATCCAATGGTAGTAAATAAACAAGGTGGGCCAAGGCAGTCACTAGGCCCAACAAAGTAAAAGGGTAATGAAGTGAGCAAGTGCTCGCTCACCACTCCGGACGTGATCCCAGTCCAGGCTTCCATCACTGTGTATCCGCACACAGTGTCTCCAATGGCCGGGTCTCCGGTCCAGCTGATGTCAGCAAACTCGAGCAGGAACAGGTGCCACCCAGGCTCTGCAGTGGGGTGGAAGGCTCTTTGGTCGGGATGCAAGGCCCAGGCTTCAGGCCTTACACAGCAGCGGATCCGCACAGGGAGTCCTATTGCTTGCAGCGCGGTGTCCAAAGAGGCCGAGCTTAGCCTCGCCCTCTTCTTATATAGCCCCACCCATGAGTCTCTGCGGCGGCCCAATGCACCCTGGGTGCCGAACGGGGTTCTGGGTAACATAGTCCTTAAAGGAGACCCCGCTACACACTCCCCCCACTTAAACTCTTTGGTCCCCAAAGATAAATGTTAACACATACTACGCACAACATTTAACAAAGCTGTGTATGATGTCGGCAGAGGAAGTTCCCACCAAAAACTAGGGGGTAGACTTCCTTGCCCACAGGTCACACTGTCATTCGTGGCCTGCCTAGCTGTGCCAGTGGGTGAGTTGGGGTTGCCCCCCACGAAATAAACAGTGGAGGGATCAGGATCTTTCACACTCCTCCTGGCAGTGACCACAGTGCCTTCCAAGCTCTTCCCCATCTGTGAGTAAGTCAATTTTCGGGGAGGCCTTATGGCCCTTCTCATCCTTCGTTCTCTTGGGATTTCTGGTTCTGATAATACAGGTTCCTCTTCTGGAATCGACTTGGGAGTTTCCACTGGTTCTGGGACACTCATGAGCAGGGAGATACATAGAATCTCTTGGATCCTCCTCTAAGAGTAAGTCACAGGCATCTTCCCAAGAATCCGACAAAGGACTGGATGGGATGAACTCAGTAGCTTCTGCATTCAGTGTACCATCTATGGAGTCTTCAGTAGGTGGAAGATCTATAGCAGAAGTTTCTGGGACCTGGGAAGGCCATAGCCAATCAAGTTCTTCTCTCTCATCCTCACTTAATTCAGAGACATCTGATTCTTCCATCTGAGGAGTCTGGGACCGAGTGCTTGGCTTGGGAGTATCCAGGATGGAAGTAGACTCAGGGGGATCCCTCGCAGGGGGTATCCGAACTGCTTCGGCAAGTGGGAGTAAATGGTTCTGATGCCAAGTCTTTAAGGGCCCCACCTTTCCTTCTGGCTTTAGTCTGTAAACAGGTAGGCCCGGCAGTTTCTTGCAAATAACGTAGGGTTCAGGTCTCCATCTGTCTGCAAGCTTGTGCTTTCCAGGGACCCCCAAGTTCCGTAGCAGCATTCTGTCCCCAGGTTGTAGATCCTGAATCAGGACTTTCAAATCAAAGTTTTTCTTGTTGCGGGCTCCCCTTTGATCCGAGGCTGCTTTGTGCCTGCTCATAGGCTAATTTTAAACTGTGTCTGAGCCTATCTACATATCCCTTGTGTGAAGTGGCCGAGCAATGGTCTATGGAGGTCCCAAAGGCCAGATCTACCGATAGTCTTGCTTCTCTTCCGAACATAAGTCGATAGGGTGAGTACCCTGTAGCATCACTTGTGGTACTGTTGTATGCATGCACAATTGCTGCTATATGTTTGCTCCAATGCTGCTTCTTTTTACTACTCAAAGTCCCCAGCATGTTGAGCAGGGTTCAGTTAAACCTCTCCGGCTGAGCATCACCTTGTGGATGGTAGGGGGTGGTTCGGGTCTTCTTGATCCCTAAGGAATCTAGGAGCTTCCGAATCAGCCGACTTTCAAAGTCCCTTCCCTGATCCGAGTGGAGCCATTGTGGTAGCCTGTAGTGTACAAAGTATTTTTCCATGAGTACTTTAGCTACAGTGGAAGCCTTCTGGTCTTTGGTTGGAAAAGCCTGGGCATACCGGGTGAAATGGTCGGTTATCACCAGAACATTTCCTAGTCCGCTCAAGTTGGGTTAGAGGCAGAGAAAATCAATGCATACCAAATCCAGTGGGCTTTGACTTTGCAGATGGCCCATTGGGGCAGCTTGGTGGGGCAAAGTCTTCCTCTGGATGCAGCGTACACATGAGTGGCAGTATTCCTCGACTTCGGCCCTCATGCAGGGCCAATAGAACCGGTTCCTAACAAGCTGGAAGGTCCTTTCCGCTCCCAAGTGGCCATGATTGTCGTGCAGGGCGACCAGGACGGTCTCTCGATGTTTCCCGGGTAGAAACAGTTGCCATTTGTCTTCTAGGTCATCAGAGCGGCCCCTTCGGTAGACCGCTCCCTGATGCACCTGCAGCCTGTCCCATTCCTTCCTCAGCAGACGAGCTTCCTTTGAAGGGTGGCGTAGGAGTTTATCTGGATCCTGACTCTCCAAGGCTTCCAGGACCAATCTCCCCATGGAGTCTTCCAATTGGTCGCACCTCAACTCCTTTTTTGACAGTTTTGGCAAGTCAGCCTCCTCCAGCTGGATTACCCCACAGTATTGTTTGGGGACCCCTACTACAGTGACTCCTATCTCTTCTTCTCTTGAACCGCCACTGGCCTGGAGTTCAGCCCCCTGACAGAGGGCCCACACCCCGTCGGGTGCCACCTGGGTCCAGTCTTCTGTACTGCTGGTGGGAGCATAGGATCTTCTTGACAAGGCGTCCGCATCTCGATTTCCAGCCCCAGGTCTATATTTCAGGCTAAAGTTGAAAGCAGACAGGGCCGCCAGCCATCTGTGTCCCGTGGCATCCAGCTTTGCTGTGGTGAAAAGATAAGTAAGGGGGTTGTTGTCAGTTTTCACGGTGAATTCTGCCCCATAAAAATAGTCTTTGAGCTTGTCGACTACAGCCCATTTGAGGGCCAGGAACTCCAACTTATGAGTGGGGTAGTTCTTTTCCGAGGGAGTTAGACTCCTGCTCACATATGCAACGGGTCTCAGTTGCCCTTCGTGCTCCTGATAGAGCACCCCTCCCAGGCCATCATGACTGGCATCCACATGGAGTTCATATGGTTTATTTGGGTCTGCGTAAGCCAGGACAGGGGCAGTGGTTAGGCTTTTCTTCAACATCTGGAAGGCCTCTTAACACTTCTCGTTCCACTAGTCTTTGACTGACTCCCCCGGCTTCCTGGGGCCCGAGTCATCCTCTTCCCCTTCTGTCTTGAGCAGCTCATTCAGAGGTTTGGCAATCCGGGCAAACCCTTCCACGAACCTCCTGTAATAGGAACAGAATCCCAAAAAGGATCTGAGTTCTGTCACAGTGGTGGGCCTTAGCCAGGAGGTGACTGCCTCCAACTTTTCGGGGTCTGTAGCTACCCCTTCTTTGGACACTATGTGTCCCAGATAGTTAACGGATGACTGATAGAACTGGCATTTTTCGGGTGAAAGCTTGAGTCCCTCCTCACTGAGTCTTCTCAGATCCTTCTCCAGTCTCTCCTCATGCTCTTCCAGGGTTCTCCCAAAGACAATGATGTCATCTAAGTAAACAAGAACTTCGATGAGGTTCATGTCTCCCACAGTCTTTTCCATAAGGCATTGAAAGGTGGCTGGAGCTCCAGAAAGACCTTGGGGCATCCTGTCAAACTCAAAGAACCCCACAGGAGTTATGAAAGCTGTCTTCTCCTTATCTTCTGGATGCATGGGGATCTGATAGTACCCACTCTTGAGATCCATTACACTGAACCACCTTGCTCCGTGCAAGCTCTGTAAGGCATCCTCTATCCTCGGGGTGGTATACTGGTCAGGTATAGTTCTCCGGTTGAGGGTCCTGTAGTCTATACATATCCTCAATGACCCATTCTTCTTCCTGACCACCACTATCGGAGAGGCATAGGGGTTTCTGGACTCCCGGATAACACCGGGTCGCTTGAGCTCGGCGAGCTGCTCCCGCGAGTCTTCGAGGTCTGCAAATGGGACTCGCCGAACCCTCTCCCTGAAGTGCTTGTCTTCTTGGAGGCGGATTCGGTGGGTGGCACTCTTCGCACACCCCACATCAAACTCATCTTGGGATAAGATCCTTCTCCACTTGGTCAACTGGGCCTTGGCTCTCTCTTTCCAAGCCCTTGGCAGGTTCGGGTTCTCCATGCAGAGCTTCTCCCAAATAGTCCTTTCTCCCTCTGTCTTCTCCACATCCGACAAGACAACCGGGGTAGCAGGGCTCACCTGGCCCAGTAACATCCTGGCTAGGATTTCCATGGGGCCATCTGTAGTATTCCTGACACTCACAGGCACTCTACAGTGTGCCTTCTTCAAGGCCCTCAATGGGACAACTTCTGGGACTACTTCTAAGCCTGAGTGTTCTTCCCTTGGGTCAGGTTCCAACATGACAAAAGGCCCAGGCTGCTCCCAAGTGAGCTTCACAGTGGCTTTGAGACAGGTTACTTCGCCGGGTTGCAGCACTATTCCTCTTCTTCCCAGCCTCCAGACCTTTCCTACCCCCTCTTCCGGGGCCTTCTGCTCTAAGACCAGTCACTGGTAGGCTGTCTTCAGCATTGGGTGGATCTTGGTGACCGTGGGGTCCTTCTTTCGTACTAGAGGGGCCAAGAGTCTCCGAACCAGGTCCGTGTTGGTCCCTATTATTATGGAGCTCTTGTTAGCTCCAGGCGGTCGGGGACATACCACAGCCAGGGTGTCGAACACTTCAGCCTTCCCGGCTACAGATGGGTCAAACATCAGTTTTATGGGTCCCAATCCCCCATATTTCCAACTCTTCAATCTTCTGGATGGGTAGGTGGCTTAGATGCTTGTCATAAAAGTCCCTGTATAACAGGGTCACTTGTGCCCCAGTATCCAATATGGCGCTTGTGTAGACTCCCTCCACTTGGACAGGTACTATGGGGGAGGGGTCTACCAGCTTCTCTGGATACTGCTTCGAAGGGGTCTCTTTCTTTTGATCTTTGCATTTCCTTTTTGGACTCTCTTTCTTCCAATTCTCCTTGGACTTTAGTCTCTCTTGGGCTCGGTATGCATTGATTTCCCTCCTCTTAATGGGTGTAGCTATCCGCTGAGGGACACTATTCTCTTTCTTTGGTGTATATTCCTGCTGAGGAACACTGTGTTTCTTCTGAGGGGTGTTGTCCCCTCTCTTTCTACACTTCTCATTCAGTTTGGAGCTCACTGGAGATGAGGGGCACCCGGTTGACTCCTTCACCGGGGCCCTCCGAAGGTTTCCGCCGGCTTGTGGTTATTCATCTTTTTTTCTTTGGACTGGAACACACTTTGGCGACATGACCAGCTCCTCCACAGTTGAAACAAATCACATCCCCCCAATCTTGCAGGGATGCGGGCGCTGAGGTGTTTGGAAACAGCTCCTTCTTCGGACTTTCCCTCTCTGGTATCCCCTGGTCCTTGGCCATCAGGGAGGTCAGCATCCCCAATACTTGGGACATCTGTGACTTCAAAGTATCCACCTCTGAGTCTCTCTCGAGGGTCATGGCCGTCCAGTAAATAGTTCTTTACAGATATCCTGGGGAATATTGTGGAAAAATATCACTGTCCCATTTTAAAGCAATCCAAGACATATTCTTAATGTCCATTATTTTCTTGCTCACCCTGTGCCCAAAGTGACCCCTGTCACAGAAATGAAGTGAGCAAGTGCTCGCTCACCACTCCGGATGCGATCCCACTCCGGGCTTCCACCACTGTGTCTCCAACGGCCGAGTCTCCAGTCCAGCTGATGTCAGCAAACTCGAGCAGGAACAGGTGCCACCCAGGCTCTGAAGTGGGGTGGAAGGCTCTTTGGTCGGTATGCAAGGCCCAGGCTTCAGGCGTTACACAGCAGCGGATCCGCACAGGGAGTCCTATTGCTTACAGCGCGGTGTCCAAAAAGGCCGAGCTTAGCCTTCTTATATAACCCCACCCATAAGTCTCTGCGGCGGCCCAATGCACCCTGGATGCCGAACGGGGTTCTGGGTAACGTAGTCCAGGGGCCTTAAAGGAGACCCCGCTACACTAGGTATTGTTGCAGCCGCAGAAAAATTTATGTTTTCCAGGCAGAAAGTGCCCTAAAACATTGCGGCTTTGTCATGAATATGCACTAATGTCTGTCTGCCATCTTACCTTTCCTCCTCATGTGTTCATCTTAGAGGCCAGGCCCCTTCACCTGGCTTCCTTTATAATCTCCTCCCAGCCTGACTCCACCACAGGCCCTATCACAGAACACTATATTAACCTGTGCACTGCAAGCCTGCTTTGCTGATCAACGTGTTTGTTAAGCATTGTGTGTTTGGGTTCCTGCCTACCATGTGCTACGTCTGTCTCTCTGTTACAATATTGGCTTGTTCCTGACTATCCCTGTCTGCTTGTGACCCTTGACCTTCGGCTTGTCCTTCGTTTATCCTTGTCTGCTTGTGACCCTTGACCTTCGGCTTGTCCTTTGCTATTCTTGTATCCTGTGCTGCTGCTTCCCCTCTTGCCCCCTTACCCTACGGGGCGTGAGCTAGGAGACTCTAGGGGCCGCGACCTGGACCTAGCTGCAGCGCAACATCCTCACCACTAGAGGTACTCTGGTGAAGACCTGCTGGGTCTTAGACTCTGCGCCCTGAGGAATCTCGGCTCTAGCTTCCTGTGGATTCCGGTTGTGCTCCTCTGGTCCCGCTTTCCACAACCACCCAGTTTCCTATCCGCAGCAGTCAGCCATAGGGTTCACTATCTTGTGGTGCACTCCTGTCCTCCTACGGTGTGCATCTGTCATCTGGCCACAGGTGACCAGACAGGCTTGAACCCTAGTTGGTGGCGGATAAGTCACGCAAGTCATCCGGCATGCAGAGATAAAATACAGCAGCATGTGGACCATTTTTAGCCCAAGGCAGCTCATCTCATCAGGCCTTTTTTAGTCAAATGTATCGCCCACTGTCAGTCCCTTTGGGATCCATGCCTCATTCATCTTAATAAAGGTGAGGTAATCTAGACTTTTTTGACCTAGGCGACTTCTATTCTCAGTGACAATACCTCCTGCTGCACTGAAGGTCCTTTCTGAAAGGACACTTGAAGCGGGGCAGGCCAGAAGTTCTATCGCAAATTGGGATAGCTCAGGCCACAGGTCAAGCCTGCACACCCAGTAGTCAAGGAGTTCATCGCTCCTCAGAGTGCCGATATCTTCAGTTAAGGCGAGGTAGTCTGCTACCTGTAGGTCGAGTCGTTCTCTGAGGGTGGACCCCGAAGGGCTGTGGCGATGCGTAGGACTTAAAAAGCTCTGCATGTCCTCCATCAACAACACGTCTGTAAAGCGTTCTGTCCTTGCCGGCGTGGTCATGGTAGGAGGAGCATTACTTTCACCTCTTCCCCTGTTAGATTCCCGTTGTGCTGTGACATCACCCTTATACTCTGTGTAAAGCATACTTTTTAATTTATTTTGGAACTGCTGCATCCTTTCCGACTTCCGGTAATTTGGTAAAATTTCAGGCACTTTCTGCTTATACCGGGGGTCTAGTAATGTGGCCACCCAGTACAGGTCGTTCTCCTTCAGCCTTTTTATACGAGGGTCCCTCAACAGGCACGACAGCATGAAAGACCCCATTTGCACAAGGTTGGATGCCGAGCTACTCATGTCCCGTTCCTCGTCCTCACTGATCTCACTGAAGGTCTGTTCTTCCCCCCAGCCACGTACAACACCACGGGTACCAGATAGGTGACAACGAGCACCCTGGGATGCCTGCTGTGGTTGGTCTTCCTCCTCCTCCTCAAAGCCACATTCCTCCTCTGACTCCTCTTCCTCAGACTCCTCTTCCAGCGTTGCCGCAGGTCCAGCAAGCGATGCTGTTAAGGCTGTTTCTGGTGGTGATGGTGACCACAACTCTTCCTCTTCCTCTTCACGCTCATCTACGGCCTGATCCAGCACTCTTCGCAGGGCACGCTCCAGGAAGAAAACAAATGGGATGATGTCGCTGATGGTGCCTTCAGTGCGACTGACTAGGTTTGTCACCTCCTCAAAAGGACGCATGAGCCTACAGGCATTGCGCATGAGCATCCAGTAACGTGGCAAAAAAATTCCCAGCTGCGCAGAGGCTGTCCTAGCACCCCGGTCATACAAATACTCGTTGACGGCTTTTTCTTGTTGGAGCAGGCGGTCGAACATTAGGAGTGTTGAATTCCAATGTGTCAGGCTGTCGCAAATCAAGCGCCTCACTGGCATGTTGTTTAACCGCTGGATATCTGAAAAGTGCGCCATGGTCGCGTAGGAACGCCTGAAATGGCCACACACCTTCCTGGCCTGCTTGAGGACGTCCTGTAAGTCTGGGTACTTATGCACAAAGCGTTGTACAATCAGGTTCAACACATGTGCCATGCACGGCACATTTGTCAACTTGCCCAAATTCAATGCCGCCAACAAATTGCTTCCGTTGTCACACACCACTTTGCCAATCTCCAGTTGGTGCGGAGTCAGCCACTGATCCACCTGTGCGTTCAGGGCGGACAGGAGTGCGGGTCCGGTGTGACTCTTTGCTTTCAGGCAAGTCAACCCCAAGACGGCGTGACACTGTCGTATCCGGGATGTGGAATAGCCCCTGGGGAGCTGGGGGAGTGCAGTTGATGTGGAGCAAGACACAGCAGCAGAAGAGGACTCAGCCGAGGAGGTTATCGAAGAGGATGGAGTAGGAGGAGTTGTAAAGTAGTGTAGTGATAGGTAGTGTCCGAAGTGGAACTTGTGTGCTGAGGATTCAGGCGAAAACGTAGTCAGGCAGATTAGGTTGGCAACAGATCAGGCAGAAGTTCAACACGAAAATCAAGATAAAAAAGCAGTCACAACACCCAGGGAGCTATTCCACACAAACGGGCGCTGAGAGATAGCATCACTTCCTTTTTATGGGCTGCTTTGATTGAAAATTGTCCACAGCTGGCAGCAGGTGGGGCTAGTGAGTCCAAGGTAATGCTTAATACTGAAAGGACATTTCCAAAAGTCTAGATCTGCTCCGTAGTAGTGATGAGCCGAACACCCCCGGGTTCGGTTCGCACCAGAACCCGCGAACGGACCGAAAGTTCGTACGAACATTAGAACCCTATTAAATACAATGGATGCGAACGTTCGAATTCTAAAGTGCTAATTATAACAACTATTATGCATGTTATTGTCCTAAAAAGGGTTTGGGAACCCGGGTTCTGCACCAGGGGACATGTATCAATGCAAAAAGAAGTTTTAAAAACGGTCGTTTTTCGGGAGCAGTCATTTTAATGATGCATAAAGTGAAAAAAAAAAAGTCAAATATTCCTTTAAATATCGTACCTGGGGGGTGTCTAAAGTATGCCTGTGAAGTGCCACGTGTTTCCCGTGTTTAGAACTGTCCCTGCACAAAATGACACTTCTAAAGGAAAAAAAAGCCATTTAAAACTGCTTGCGGCTTTAATGTAATGTCTGGTCCCGGTAATATGGATGAAAATCTTTAAGAAAAATGGCATAGCTACCCCATGACCCCCCCCCCCTAACCCAGCCCATTACCAGCCCCTTTGGGTCTTGTATGGATATTAAGGGGAACCCCACACATAAAATAAAAAAGGCCCTATATACTCTGAACAGCCGTATACAGGCGGTGCATACAAGACATGGACTGTAGGTTTGTTCTTATGTAGAATGTGTTTGTAATTTTGAACAGGTACATTGTTGAATTGTAGCTCCAGCCCAAAAATCTATTTTTAAACTTTTTGGGAAACATAGGTAAGGGTTATCACCCCTGTAACATTTGTTTTGCTGTCTGTGCCCCTGTTCAGAACATTTCACCTCACTTTCCATCCCAATGACAACTGTTTTTGAAATGTGGTGTTTTTCTTGAAACAAGGATTGCTGATAAAGCATCAGTACAGAGGAGACACCTTTCTCCCATATTTATTCTTACAGGAGAGAATTTTCCTTCCTAGGGGTAGATTTCCTCTCACTTCCTGTTGTCTTCTTTCGTTTGCAAGTAGGAGTCGTTTGTAAGTTGGATGTTTGAAAGTAGGGACCTGCCGTATATACTCTGCAGAAATAGGCCCCTTAGTTGTTGGTGTTGGCACAACACTGTAAGCACTCACAGTTACTCTTGGTTGGTGCTGGAACGCCCTGCTGTCAACTATTATATCAGGAATTTTAATTACATATAATTCTTGAACAGTGGTAGTAAAAATTGGGGCTTTGATGGTGGTGCTGGTGCCACAACACTGTAAGCCCTGACAGTTACTCTTGGTGGGTGCAGCAATGGGCCCTGCTGTGAATTATTAGATCAAGAATTGTAATTGCATGCCCCTGTTGAACAGGGGCTGAAAAATTGGGCTTTTCGTGGTGGTGGTGGTGGTGGTGGTGTTGCCACAACACTGTAAGCCCTCAGAGTTACTCTTGGTGGGTGCAGGAATGGGCCCTGCTGTGAATTATTAGATCAAGAATTGTAATTACATGCCCCTTTTGAACAGGGGCTGAAAAATTGGGCCTTTCGTGGTGGTGGTGGTGGTGGCGTTGCCACAACACTGTAAGCCCTCAGACTTACTCTTGGTGGGTGCAGGAATGGGCCCTGCTGTGAATTATTACATCAAGAATTGTAATTGCATGCCCCTGTTGAACAGGGGCTGAAAAATTGGGCCTTAGGCACTGGTGGCACAACACTACAACCCCTCACAGATACTGTACTTGGAGCACAGCAATGAGCCCTGTTGCAAAGTATTGCTTCAAAAATTGTAATGACACGCCCCTGTTAAACAGGGGCTGAAAAATTGGGCCTTAGGCACTGGTGGCACAACACTACAACCCCTCACAGATACTGTACTTGGAGCACAGCAATGAGCCCTATGGCAAATTATTGCTAAAAAAATTGTAAGTACACGCCCCTGTAAAACAGGGGCTGAAAAATTGGGCCTTAGCCACTGGTGGCGGCACCCATAAACAAAAATGATCTTCCAAGCTATCATCATCAATCGTATCATTGAGGACTCGGAGGAGGAGGATAGCCAGTCAACATAACAGCACAGGCACTCAGCATCAGCATCAGTCTTGAAGGGACGTGACATGTTAAAATCAATTAGTCTGTTATATCAGCATCAGGTGTGTGGTAGCTGGTGGTGATCCAAGACTGGTTCATCTTGATGAAAGTCAGTCGATCAACCGAGTCGGTGGACAGGCGCACCCTGTGATCCGTGACAAATCCTCCAGCAGCACTGAATGTGCGTTCCGAAAGAACGCTGGATGCAGGACAGGCCAGTAGCTCAATTGCATACTGTGCAAGCTCTGGCCAGTGATCCATCCTCAAGACCCAGTAAGCCAGAGGATTTTCGGTGGGGAAGGTGTCCAAGTCTGACCTTGCCCCTAGATATTCCTGCACCATGTTTATCAGACGCTGGCGATGGTTGCTGGAACCAATCATACTTTGGGGCTGCGGACTAAAGAATTGTCTGAACGCATCGGTCAGACGGCCACCTTCCCCACCGCTCCTTCTTTGACTGGCCGAAGCCTCAGCAACTCGTTGTCCTGGACCAGGAGTTTGTAACCTCCCAGTCTCTGGGAACGCGTTGCACAGACCTTTCTGCAAGGCCTCCCGGAGTTGTCTCATCCTCTGCTCCCTCTGCGACGGTAACATAAGGTCCGCAACCTTACCCTTGTACCGTGGATCAAGGAGAGTGGCCAGCCAGTAATGGTCCCTCTCCTTGATCCGAAGAATACGAGGATCCTTCCGCAGACTTTGCAGGATCAGGGAGGCCATGCAGCGTAGGTTTGCTGAGGCATTCGCTCCGGAGTCCTCTGGGTCACTAAGGACGACATGATCCGCAGTCACCTCCTCCCAGCCACGTACAAGTCCACTGGTTTCTTGGGACTGTAAATCATCCCTAAAAGACTGCTGCTGATGATGCTGAGTGCCAGCCTCCACCTCCATGCTGACACAATCCTCCTCCTCCTCCTCCTCCTCTTCCTCTTCCTGTGCGATGGGTGGGACAGAAGGAACACTGTCTGGGTAAAGGGGGCCTTGAGAGGCAAGGAAGTCCTCCTCTTCCTGCCTCTGTTCTGCCTCAAGTGCCCTGTCCATTATTCCACGCAGCGTGTGCTCCAACAGGTGGACAAGAGGTACAGTGTCACTGATGCATGCACTGTCACTGCTCACCATCCTCGTGGCCTCCTCAAATGGTGCCAGGACAGTGCATGCATCCCTGATCATGCCCCACTGGCGTGGAGAAAAAAAACCAAGCTCCCCTGACCCTGTCCTGGTGCCGTAGTCGCACAGGTACTCATTGATGGCCCTCTGCTGCGTGTGCAGCCGCTGCAGCATGGCCAACGTTGAGTTCCACCTGGTGGGCATGTCACATATAAGGCGGTTCTTGGGCAGGTTCAACTCCTTTTGCAGCTCAGCCAGGCGAGCACTGGCATTATAAGATCTGCGGAAATGCACACAGACTTTCCTGGCCTGCCTCAGGACATCCTGTAAGCCCGGGTACCTGCCCAAGAACCGCTGCACCACCAGGTTAAGGACGTGAGCCACACAGGGCACATGGGTCAGTTGTCCCTTTTGGAGGGCGGAGAGGAGGTTGGTGCCATTGTCGCAAACCACCATTCCTGGCTTAAGCTGGCGTGGCGTCAACCACCTCTCGGCCTGGCCCTGCAGAGCAGACAGGACCTCTGCCCCAGTGTGGCTTCTGTCCCCCAAACACACCAGCGCAAGCACGGCATGGCATCTTTTTGCCTGCGTACTTGCGTAGCCCCGTGAACGGCTACGGAGCACCGCTGGTTCATAGGACAAACCACAGGAAGAGGCCATGGAGGAAGAAGAAGAGGAGGGGGTGGAGGAGAGAGGTGTGTCACAACCAGTAGTAGCATTTTGGAGGCGTGGCGGTGGGACAACCTCCAACACTACTGCACCTTGTCCTGCATCCTTCCCAGCTGCCAAAAGAGTGACCCAATGGGCCGTGAAAGAAAGGTAACGTCCCTGTCCATGCCTGCTGGACCATGAGTCAGCGGTAATATGCACCTTACCGCTGACCGCCCTGTCCAGCGAGGCCAAGACATTGCCTTCCACATGCCGGTAGAGAGCCGGAATAGCCTTCCGTGAGAAAAAGTGGCGTTTGGGAACCTGCCACTGAGGAACCGCACATTGCACAAACTCACGGAAGGGGGCCGAGTCTACCAACTGAAAAGGCAGCAGTTGAAGCGCTAGCAATTTAGCCAAGCTAGCATTCAACCGCTGGGCATGTGGATGGCTGGGAGTGAACTTCTTTCGACGGTCCAGCAGCTGGGGCAGGGAAATTTGCCTGCTAGAATCGGACGTCGGTGTACTGCTAGCAGAGCGGCCGCAAGTACTTGGCTGTGACACGCCTAATTCTACACCTTCATTCCTCTCAGTGCATGTTTCAGAGAGGACTGAAGTTATAGTGGGGTTGGAGATCCCAGCTGATGCGGTGCAAGGAGAGGTCCGCTTTGTTCTTTGGTGTGGGTCTTTGAGGTAGGCTTGCCAACGAGCTGCATGGCAGGTCAACATATGTCTGGTCAGGCATGTGGTACCCAAGCGGCTGATGTTTTGGCCACGCGATATACGCTTGAGACATATGTTGCAAACAGCAGCTGTGCGATCTGATGCACTAGCCTCAAAAAAGGCCCACACCAAGGAACTTTTTGAATGACGGGCAGAGGCAGCGCCCTGCACAGGCGGAGCTCTGCGGTGTGATTCCGTCGGTGTACTGCCCTTACGCTGGCCACCAAAGGGCATCCTGTCTCGTTGGAGATGTGCCTCCTCCTCATCCTCCTCCTCCTCTCTCCTATTAGGCACCCACGTGGAGTCAGTGACCTCATCATCCCCTCCCTCCTCATCACTGGAGCCAATCTGGCAGTATGCTGCAGCTGCTGGAACATGACTGCCAGATTGGTGTCCTTCTTGAGCATCCCCTCTGTCTGCTCTCACCCTACTGCCTTCCTGTAGCTGGGTTTCATCATCAGACCCTTCGAAACGCTGGGCATCCTCCTGGAGCATGTACCCAACACTGTGCTCAAACAGTTCGGGGGACTCCTCAGGAGGAGGACATGGTGGGTCTAGGGAAGGAGTGACTGATGATGAGTCTGACATTGATACCAGGGAAGAGGACGCTTTGGCAGCTGCTTTGCCAGTACCCTGAGCCTGGGTGAGAGAGGATGAGGAGGAGGAGGAGGGCTTGGTCATCCACTCTACCAAGTCTTCGGCATGATGTGGCTCAACATGTCCAGCTGCCGAAAAGAAGGACAAGCGTGTCCCATGGCCATGTGCTGATGACAATGCACCGCGTCCACGACCAGCACTGTTGCCCCCAGTCACAGAGCCTGCTTGCCCTCTTTTATTGCCTCCTGACTGTCTGCCTCTCCTTGTTTGCCTTCCAGACATTCTAATAGATGGCCTGCAGGGAGATGGGAAAAAAGCAATAAGGGCTACCTTCAGGTGTCCTTCTCAGTCCCTTGAAACAAGGACTTGCACAGTGAAAGAAACTGACACTCTCCCTACCTACAGTTTTCTGTCCCTAGAAAAAATGTTTTTTTTAAGCACAATATAGCACAAGGAGAATTCACTCACTGTCCTTCCAGGTCCCTGGAAACAAGGACTTGCACAGTGAAAGAAACTGACACTCTCCCTACCTACAGTTTTCTGTCCCTAGAAAAAATGTTTTTTTTAAGCACAATATAGCACAAGGAGAATTCACTCACTGTCCTTCCAGGTCCCTGGAAACAAGGACTTGCACAGTGAAAGAAACTGACACTCTCCCTACCTACAGTTTTCTGTCCCTAGAAAAAATGTTTTTTTAAGCACAATATAGCACAAGGAGAATTCACTCACTGTCCTTCCAGGTCCCTAGAAACAAGGACTCGCACAGTGAAAGAAACTGACACTCTCCCTACCTACAGTTTTCTGTCCCTAGAAAAAAAAAATTTTAAGCACAATATAGCACAAGGAGAATTCACTCACTGTCCTTCCAGGTCCCTGGAAACAAGGACTTGCACAGTGAAAGAAACTGACACTGTCCCTACCTACAGTTTTCTGTCCCTAGAAAAAATGTTTTTTTTAAGCACAATATAGCACAAGGAGAATTCACTCACTGTCCTTCCAGGTCCCTGGAAACAAGGACTTGCACAGTGAAAGAAACTGACACTCTCCCTACCTACAGTTTTCTGTCCCTAGAAAAAATGTTTTTTTTAAGCACAATATAGCACAAGGAGAATTCACTCACTGTCCTTCCAGGTCCCTGGAAACAAGGACTTACTTGCACAGTAAAAGAAACTGACACTCTCCCTACCTACAGTTTTCTGTCCCTAGAAAAAATGTTTTTTTAAGCACAATATAGCACAAGGAGAATTCACTCACTGTCCTTCCAGGTCCCTGGAAACAAGGACTTACTTGCACAGTGAAAGAAACTGACACTCTCCCTACCTACAGTTTTCTGTCCCTAGAAAAAATGCTTTTTTTAAGCACAATATAGCACAAGGAGAATTCACTCACTGTCCTTCCAGGTCCCTGGAAACAAGGACTTGCACAGTGAAAGAAACTGACACTCTCCCTACCTACAGTTTTCTGTCCCTAGAAAAAATGTTTTTTTTAAGCACAATATAGCACAAGGAGAATTCACTCACTGTCCTTCCAGGTCCCTGGAAACAAGGACTTGCACAGTGAAAGAAACTGACACTCTCCCTACCTACAGTTTTCTGTCCCTAGAAAAAATGTTTTTTTTAAGCACAATATAGCACAAGGAGAATTCACTCACTGTCCTTCCAGGTCCCTGGAAACAAGGACTTGCACAGTGAAAGAAACTGACACTCTCCCTACCTACAGTTTTCTGTCCCTAGAAAAAATGTTTTTTTTAAGCACAATATAGCACAAGGAGAATTCACTCACTGTCCTTCCAGGTCCCTGGAAACAAGGACTTGCACAGTGAAAGAAACTGACACTCTCCCTACCTACAGTTTTCTGTCCCTAGAAAAAATGTTTTTTTTAAGCACAATATAGCACAAGGAGAATTCACTCACTGTCCTTCCAGGTCCCTGGAAACAAGGACTTGCACAGTGAAAGAAACTGACACTCTCCCTACCTACAGTTTTCTGTCCCTAGAAAAAATGTTTTTTTTAAGCACAATATAGCACAAGGAGAATTCACTCACTGTCCTTCCAGGTCCCTGGAAACAAGGACTTGCACAGTGAAAGAAACTGACACTCTCCATACCTACAGTTTTCTGTCCCTAGAAAAAATGTTTTTTTTAAGCACAATATAGCACAAGGAGAATTCACTCACTGTCCTTCCAGGTCCCTGGAAACAAGGACTTGCACAGTGAAAGAAACTGACACTCTCCCTACCTACAGTTTTCTGTCCCTAGAAAAAATGTTTTTTTTAAGCACAATATAGCACAAGGAGAATTCACTCACTGTCCTTCCAGGTCCCTGGAAACAAGGACTTGCACAGTGAAAGAAACTGACACTCTCCCTACCTACAGTTTTCTGTCCCTAGAAAAAATGTTTTTTTTAAGCACAATATAGCACAAGGAGAATTCACTCACTGTCCTTCCAGGTCCCTGGAAACAAGGACTTGCACAGTGAAAGAAACTGACACTCTCCCTACCTACAGTTTTCTGTCCCTAGAAAAAAAGTTTTTTTAAGCACAATATAGCACAAGGAGAATTCACTCACTGTCCTTCCAGGTCCCTGGAAACAAGGACTTGCACAGTGAAAGAAACTGACACTCTCCCTACCTACAGTTTTCTGTCCCTAGAAAAAATGTTTTTTTTTAAGCACAATATAGCACAAGGAGAATTCACTCACTGTCCTTCCAGGTCCCTGGAAACAAGGACTTGCACAGTGAAAGAAACTGACACTCTCCCTACCTACAGTTTTCTGTCCCTAGAAAAAATGTTTTTTTTAAGCACAATCTAGCACAAGGAGAATTCACTCACTGTCCTTCCAGGTCCCTGGAAACAAGGACTTACTTGCACAGTGAAAGAAACTGACACTCTCCCTACCTACAGTTTTCTGTCCCTAGAAAAAATGTTTTTTTAAGCACAATATAGCACAAGGAGAATTCACTCACTGTCCTTCCAGGTCCCTGGAAACAAGGACTTACTTGCACAGTGAAAGAAACTGACACTCTCCCTACCTACAGTTTTCTGTCCCTAGAAAAAATTTTTTTTTTAAGCACAATATAGCACAAGGAGAATTCACTCACTGTCCTTCCAGGTCCCTGGAAACAAGGACTTGCACAGTGAAAGAAACTGACACTCTCCCTACCTACAGTTTTCTGTCCCTAGAAAAAATGTTTTTTTTAAGCACAATATAGCACAAGGAGAATTCACTCACTGTCCTTCCAGGTCCCTGGAAACAAGGACTTGCACAGTGAAAGAAACTGACACTCTCCCTACCTACAGTTTTCTGTCCCTAGAAAAAATGTTTTTTTTAAGCACAATATAGCACAAGGAGAATTCACTCACTGTCCTTCCAGGTCCCTGGAAACAAGGACTTACTTGCACAGTGAAAGAAACTGACACTCTCCCTACCTACAGTTTTCTGTCCCTAGAAAAAATGTTTTTTTTAAGCACAATATAGCACAAGGAGAATTCACTCACTGTCCTTCCAGGTCCCTGGAAACAAGGACTTGCACAGTGAAAGAAACTGACACTCTCCCTACCTACAGTTTTCTGTCCCTAGAAAAAATGTTTTTTTTAAGCACAATATAGCACAAGGAGAATTCACTCACTGTCCTTCCAGGTCCCTGGAAACAAGGACTTGCACAGTGAAAGAAACTGACACTCTCCCTACCTACAGTTTTCTGTCCCTAGAAAAAATGTTTTTTTAAGCACAATATAGCACAAGGAGAATTCACTCACTGTCCTTCCAGGTCCCTGGAAACAAGGACTTGCACAGTGAAAGAAACTGACACTCTCCCTACCTACAGTTTTCTGTCCCTAGAAAAAATGTTTTTTTTAAGCACAATATAGCACAAGGAGAATTCACTCACTGTCCTTCCAGGTCCCTGGAAACAAGGACTTGCACAGTGAAAGAAACTGACACTCTCCCTACCTACAGTTTTCTGTCCCTAGAAAAAATGTTTTTTTAAGCACAATATAGCACAAGGAGAATTCACTCACTGTCCTTCCAGGTCCCTAGAAACAAGGACTCGCACAGTGAAAGAAACTGACACTCTCCCTACCTACAGTTTTCTGTCCCTAGAAAAAAAAATTTTTTAAGCACAATATAGCACAAGGAGAATTCACTCACTGTCCTTCCAGGTCCCTGGAAACAAGGACTTGCACAGTGAAAGAAACTGACACTCTCCCTACCTACAGTTTTCTGTCCCTAGAAAAAATGTTTTTTTTAAGCACAATATAGCACAAGGAGAATTCACTCACTGTCCTTCCAGGTCCCTGGAAACAAGGACTTGCACAGTGAAAGAAACTGACACTCTCCCTACCTACAGTTTTCTGTCCCTAGAAAAAATGTTTTTTTTAAGCACAATATAGCACAAGGAGAATTCACTCACTGTCCTTCCAGGTCCCTGGAAACAAGGACTTGCACAGTGAAAGAAACTGACACTCTCCCTACCTACAGTTTTCTGTCCCTAGAAAAAATGTTTTTTTAAGCACAATATAGCACAAGGAGAATTCACTCACTGTCCTTCCAGGTCCCTAGAAACAAGGACTCGCACAGTGAAAGAAACTGACACTCTCCCTACCTACAGTTTTCTGTCCCTAGAAAAAAAAATTTTTAAGCACAATATAGCACAAGGAGAATTCACTCACTGTCCTTCCAGGTCCCTGGAAACAAGGACTTGCACAGTGAAAGAAACTGACACTCTCCCTACCTACAGTTTTCTGTCCCTAGAAAAAATGTTTTTTTTAAGCACAATATAGCACAAGGAGAATTCACTCACTGTCCTTCCAGGTCCCTGGAAACAAGGACTTGCACAGTGAAAGAAACTGACACTCTCCCTACCTACAGTTTTCTGTCCCTAGAAAAAATGTTTTTTTTAAGCACAATATAGCACAAGGAGAATTCACTCACTGTCCTTCCAGGTCCCTGGAAACAAGGACTTACTTGCACAGTGAAAGAAACTGACACTCTCCCTACCTACAGTTTTCTGTCCCTAGAAAAAATGTTTTTTTTAAGCACAATATAGCACAAGGAGAATTCACTCACTGTCCTTCCAGGTCCCTGGAAACAAGGACTTGCACAGTGAAAGAAACTGACACTCTCCCTACCTACAGTTTTCTGTCCCTAGAAAAAATGTTTTTTTTAAGCACAATATAGCACAAGGAGAATTCACTCACTGTCCTTCCAGGTCCCTGGAAACAAGGACTTGCACAGTGAAAGAAACTGACACTCTCCCTACCTACAGTTTTCTGTCCCTAGAAAAAATGTTTTTTTTAAGCACAATATAGCACAAGGAGAATTCACTCACTGTCCTTCCAGGTCCCTGGAAACAAGGACTTGCACAGTGAAAGAAACTGACACTCTCCCTACCTACAGTTTTATGTCACTAGAAAAAATGTTTTTTTAAGCACAATATAGCACAAGGAGAATTCACTCACTGTCCTTCCAGGTCCCTGGAAACAAGGACTTGCACAGTGAAAGAAACTGACACTCTCCCTACCTACAGTTTTCTGTCCCTTGAAAAAATGTTTTATTTAAGCACAATATAGCACAAGGAGAATTCACTCACTGTCCTTCCAGGTCCCTGGAAACAAGGACTTGCACAGTGAAAGAAACTGACACTCTCCCTACCTACAGTTTTCTGTCCCTAGAAAAAATGTTTTTTTTAAGCACAATATAGCACAAGGAGAATTCACTCACTGTCCTTCCAGGTCCCTAGAAACAAGGACTTGCACAGTGAAAGAAACTGACACTCTCCCTACCTACAGTTTTCTGTCCCTAGAAAAAATGTTTTTTTTAAGCACAATATAGCACAAGGAGAATTCACTCACTGTCCTTCCAGGTCCCTGGAAACAAGGACTTGCACAGTGAAAGAAACTGACACTCTCCCTACCTACAGTTTTCTGTCCCTAGAAAAAATGTTTTTTTAAGCACAATATAGCACAAGGAGAATTCACTCACTGTCCTTCCAGGTCCCTAGAAACAAGGACTCGCACAGTGAAAGAAACTGACACTCTCCCTACCTACAGTTTTCTGTCCCTAGAATTTTTTTTTTTTGAAGCACAATATAGCACAGGGAGAATTCACTCACTGTCCTTCCAGGTCCCTGGAAACAAGGACTTGCACAGTGAAAGAAACTGACACTCTCCCTACCTACAGTTTTCTGTCCCTAGAAAAAATGTTTTTTTTAAGCACAATATAGCACAAGGAGAATTCACTCACTGTCCTTCCAGGTCCCTGGAAACAAGGACTTGCACAGTGAAAGAAACTGACACTCTCCCTACCTACAGTTTTCTGTCCCTAGAAAAAATGTTTTTTTTAAGCACAATATAGCACAAGGAGAATTCACTCACTGTCCTTCCAGGTCCCTGGAAACAAGGACTTGCACAGTGAAAGAAACTGACACTCTCCCTACCTACAGTTTTCTGTCCCTAGAAAAAATGTTTTTTTAAGCACAATATAGCACAAGGAGAATTCACTCACTGTCCTTCCAGGTCCCTAGAAACAAGGACTCGCACAGTGAAAGAAACTGACACTCTCCCTACCTACAGTTTTCTGTCCCTAGAAAAAAATTTTTTTAAGCACAATATAGCACAAGGAGAATTCACTCACTGTCCTTCCAGGTCCCTGGAAACAAGGACTTGCACAGTGAAAGAAACTGACACTCTCCCTACCTACAGTTTTCTGTCCCTAGAAAAAATGTTTTTTTTAAGCACAATATAGCACAAGGAGAATTCACTCACTGTCCTTCCAGGTCCCTGGAAACAAGGACTTGCACAGTGAAAGAAACTGACACTCTCCCTACCTACAGTTTTCTGTCCCTAGAAAAAATGTTTTTTTTAAGCACAATATAGCACAAGGAGAATTCACTCACTGTCCTTCCAGGTCCCTGGAAACAAGGACTTACTTGCACAGTGAAAGAAACTGACACTCTCCCTACCTACAGTTTTCTGTCCCTAGAAAAAATGTTTTTTTTAAGCACAATATAGCACAAGGAGAATTCACTCACTGTCCTTCCAGGTCCCTGGAAACAAGGACTTGCACAGTGAAAGAAACTGACACTCTCCCTACCTACAGTTTTCTGTCCCTAGAAAAAATGTTTTTTTTAAGCACAATATAGCACAAGGAGAATTCACTCACTGTCCTTCCAGGTCCCTGGAAACAAGGACTTGCACAGTGAAAGAAACTGACACTCTCCCTACCTACAGTTTTCTGTCCCTAGAAAAAATGTTTTTTTTAAGCACAATATAGCACAAGGAGAATTCACTCACTGTCCTTCCAGGTCCCTGGAAACAAGGACTTGCACAGTGAAAGAAACTGACACTCTCCCTACCTACAGTTTTCTGTCCCTAGAAAAAATGTTTTTTTTAAGCACAATATAGCACAAGGAGAATTCACTCACTGTCCTTCCAGGTCCCTGGAAACAAGGACTTGCACAGTGAAAGAAACTGACACTCTCCCTACCTACAGTTTTCTGTCCCTTGAAAAAATGTTTTTTTTAAGCACAATATAGCACAAGGAGAATTCACTCACTGTCCTTCCAGGTCCCTGGAAACAAGGACTTGCACAGTGAAAGAAACTGACACTCTCCCTACCTACAGTTTTCTGTCCCTAGAAAAAATGTTTTTTTTAAGCACAATATAGCACAAGGAGAATTCACTCACTGTCCTTCCAGGTCCCTAGAAACAAGGACTTGCACAGTGAAAGAAACTGACACTCTCCCTACCTACAGTTTTCTGTCCCTAGAAAAAATGTTTTTTTTAAGCACAATATAGCACAAGGAGAATTCACTCACTGTCCTTCCAGGTCCCTAGAAACAAGGACTTGCACAGTGAAAGAAACTGACACTCTCCCTACCTACAGTTTTCTGTCCCTAGAAAAAATGTTTTTTTTAAGCACACTATAGCACAAGCACAAAACACACTGACACTCTCCCTACCTATCCTTCTCTTTCCCTAAACTAAAGGAATCCAGGTTAAGCAAGAAAGAAATAAAAGTCACTGTCCCTGCCTATGCTGCTCTATCCCTGCTCCGGAACACACTACACTAGGCCGCCGTGCTGGCGGCCTTTTATAGTGTGGGGCGTGTACTAAACACCCTCAGCAATAATTGGCCACAGGCATCCTGCCTGTGGCCAATCATTGCTCTCCTCGCTGCCGGCGCTGTGATTGGCCAAGCATGCGGGGTCACAGTGCATGCTTGGCCAATCACAGCGCCTGGATGACACTGCGATGGCGTAGTGCATTGTGGGCCGTTCGCGTCACTCGAATTTGGCGCGAACGGCCCAAATCGTTCGATCTTCGTCGAACGATCGAACAGCCGATGTTCAAGTCGAACGTATGTTCGACTCGAACACGAAGCTCATCCCTACTCCGTAGCAAGGCTGCAGCTGTGGGACCAGGAAGATCCCGGTTCAAATACACCCAGGTACATGACAGGAGTAGAGGAGGTGGCAGCAGGTCTGCCTGCAAGTCGTGGCGATGTCACCACCAAGTCCTCTGCAGAGAAACGCATTACATGCTTGGCAGCCGTCAGCAGGTTTACCCAATGCGCAGTGTAGGTGATATACCTGCCCTGACCGTGCTTTGCAGACCAGGTATCAGTGGTCAGATGGACCCTTGCCCCAACACTGTGTGCCAGACATGCCATGACTTCCTTTTGCACAATAGAGTACAGGTTGGGGATTGCCTTTTGTGAAAAGAAATTTCGTCCGGGTACCTTCCACTGCGGTGTCCCAATAGCTACAAATTTTTTGAAGGCCTCAGACTCCACCAGCTTGTATGGTAAAAGCTGGCGGGCTAAGAGTTCCGACAAGCCAGCAGCTGTCAGACGCCGGGCAGGGGGGTGACTCTGCGACATTGGCTTCTTACGCTCAAACATGTCCTTGACAGACACCTGACTGTGGGCAGATGAGCAGGAACTGCTCAAGGCGAGAGACGGAGTGGCGGATGGTTAAGAGGGGGCAAGGAGGACAGCAGTGGTTGACGTGGCTGAAGATGCTGGACCAGGAGGTGGATGGTGGCTTTGAGCTTGTGTGCTGCTTGTACTCGTCATCATGTGTTGATCCCATAGGCGTTTGTGATGTGCGATCATGTGCCTTCATAAAGCAGTTGTACCTAGGTGGGTGTTGGATTTCCAACGACTCAGTTTCTTTTGGCACAGGTTGCAAATGGCATCGCTGTTATCAGAGGCAGACACACAAAAAAAATGCCACACTGCTGAGCTTTGCAATGACGGCATTCTGGTGGTGGCAACAGCATACGTTGATTGGCGTGCTGTCTGGCTGACCCCGGGTGCCGATACATGCTGTCTGACTGTGCCACTAGCTCCTTGCGATGACCTACCCCTGCTTCCAACTCGTCTCCTCCTCCTCTCTGTCTCCCCATCTGAACTTTCCCCCTGTTCTTCTTCTCTTCGAGCGGGCACCCACGTGACATCCACGGACACATTATCATCATCAAGCGCTTCATTTGTATCTGACAACTCAGCAAAGGAAGCAGCAGCGGGTACAACATCATCATCATCACACCGTACGTCCATGTGTGTAATGCTGTCTGACTGAGACATATCCCTTTTATCTACATCCTCTGGCAATAATGGTTGCGCATCAGTCATTTCTTCCAACTCATGTGTAAATAACTCCTCTGACAGATCAAGTGAAGCAGCTGTGGTGCTAGTGTTGGTGGTGGTGGCAGGCGGGCGAGTGGTAACTTGAGAGGTGCCCGAAGCTGAGCTGGAGGAGGATGGTGTGTCAAGGTTCCAAGCGGAAGCTGTAGAAGATTGGGTGTCCTGTGTTAGCCAGTCAACTATGTCCTCAGAACTTTTCGAGTTCAGGGTACGTGGCCTTAGAACACTGGGCATTATTCTAGGGCCAAAGGGAATCACAGCACCACGACCACGACGGCCCCTGCAGGGTGGCCTGCCTCTACCTGTCATTTTTTTTAGATTGGTTTAGTTGTACTATGCGTGCAAGCTACTGTGACACCAGATATGAGAGGCACTGTGCACTGGCAGAAGTTGGCAGAGTAGACGCTGTAGGCCTGACACACGCTGGCAGGCAACTGACTGCTATTCTATTGCAGTCAAAATTTTTATTTTATTTTTAAATGTAATCTACTGTGACGCAAGATATATGAGTGGTGGCACTGGGCAAGTGGGCACAGTATACGCTGTGAGCCTGACACACACACGCTGGCAGGCAACTGCAATTAGATTACAGAGAAAAAAAAAGCAGACTGATGTACTAGCCCTAAAAAGTGCTTTTTGGGGTGCTGTCAGGACGCTGTCCTTACAAAAGAGATCAGATGAGTCTTTCAGGACTGGAGTGGACACTGAATACACACACGCTGGCAGGCAACTGCAATTAGATTACAGAGGGAAAAAAAAAAGCAGACTGATGTACTAGCCCTAAAAAGGGCTTTTTGGGGTGCTGTCAGGACGCTGTCCTTACAGCAGAGATCAGATGAGTCTTTCAGGACTGGAGTGTACACTGAATACACACACGCTGGCAGGCAACTGCAATTAGATTACAGAGGAAAAAAAAAAGCAGACTGATGTACTAGCCCTAAAAAGTGCTTTTTGGGGTGCTGTCAGGACGCTGTCCTTACAGGAGAGATCAGATGAGTCTTTCAGGACTGGAGTGGACACTGAATACACACACGCTGGCAGGCAACTGCAATTAGATTACAGAGGAAAAAAAAAAAAGCAGACTGATGTACTAGCCCTAAAAAGTGCTTTTTGGGGTGCTGTCAGGACGCTGTGCTTACAGCAGAAATCAGATGAGTCTTTCAGGACTGGAGTGTACACTGAATACACACACGCTGGCAGGCAACTTCAATTAGATTACAGAGGGAAAAAAAAAAGGCAGACTGATGTACTAGCCCTAAAAAGGGCTTTTTGGGGTGCTGTCAGGACGCTGTCCTTACAGCTGAGATCAGATAAGTCTTTCAGGACTGGAGTGGACACTGAATACACACACGCTGGCAGGCAACTGCAATTAGATTACAGAGAAAAAAAAGCAGACTGATGTACTAGCCCTAAAAAGTGCTTTTTGGGGTGCTGTCAGGACGCTGTCCTTACAGCAGAGATCAGATGAGTCTTTCAGGACTGGAGTGGACACTGAATACACACACGCTGGCAGGCAACTGCAATTAGATTACAGAGGAAAAAAAAAGCAGACTGATGTACTAGCCCTAAAAAGTGCTTTTTGGGGTGCTGTCAGGACGCTGTCCTGACAGCAGAGATCAGATGAGTCTTTCAGGACTGGAGTGGACACTGAATACACACACGCTGGCAGGCAACTGCAATTAGATTACAGAGGAAAAAAAAAAAAAAGCAGACTGATGTACTAGCCCTAAAAAGGGCTTTTTGGGGTGCTTTCAGGACGTTGTCCTTACAGCAGAGATCAGATGAGTCTTTCAGGACTGGAGTGGACACTGCATACACACACGCTGGCAGGCAACTGCAATTAGATTACAGAAAAAAAAAAAAAAGCAGACTGATGTACTCGCCCTAAAAAGGGCTTTTTGGGGTGCTTTCAGGACGTTGTCCTTACAGCAGAGATCAGATGAGTCTTTCAGGACTGGAGTGGACACTGAATACACACACGCTGGCAGGCAACTGCAATTAGATTACAGAGGAAAAAAAAGCAGACTGATGTACTAGCCCTAAAAAGTGCTTTTTGGGGTGCTGTCAGGACGCTGTCCTTACAGCAGAGATCATATAAGTCTTTCAGGACTGGAGTGGACACTGAATACACACACGCTGGCAGGCAACTGCAATTAGATTACAGAGGAAAAAAAAAGCAGACTCATGTACTAGCCCTAAAAAGGGCTTTTTGGGGTGCTGTCAGGACGCTGTCCTTACAGCAGAGATCAGATGAGTCTTTCAGGACAGGAGTGGACACTTAATACACACACGCTGGCAGGCAACTGCAATTAGATTACAGAGAAAAAAAAAAGCAGACTGATGTACTAGCCCTAAAAAGTGCTTTTTGGGGTGCTGTCAGGACGCTGTCCTGACAGCAGAGATCAGATGAGTCTTTCAGGACTGGAGTGGACACTGAATACACACACGCTGGCAGGCAACTGCAATTAGATTACAGAGGAAAAAAAAAAAAGCAGACTGATGTACTAGCCCTAAAAAGTGCTTTTTGGGGTGCTGTCAGGACGCTGTCCTTACAGCAGAGATCAGATGAGTCTTTCAGGACTGGAGTGGACACTTAATACACACACGCTGGCAGGCAACTGCAATTAGATTACAGAGAAAAAAAAAAAGCAGACTGATGTACTAGCCCTAAAAGTGCTTTTTGGGGTGCTAACAGGACGCTGTCCTGACAGCAGAGATCAGATGAGTCTTTCAGGACTGGAGTGGACACTGAATACACACACGCTGGCAGGCAACTGCAATTAGATTACAGAGGAAAAAAAAAAAAGCAGACTGATGTACTAGCCCTAAAAAGTGCTTTTTGGGGTGCTGTCAGGACGCTGTCCATACAGCAGAGATCAGATGAGTCTTTCAGGACTGGAGTGGACACTGAATACACACACGCTGGCAGGCAACTGCAATTAGATTACAGAGGAAAAAAAAGCAGACTGATGTACTAGCCCTAAAAGGGGCTTTTTGGGGTGCTGTCAGGATGCTGTCCTTACAGCAGAGATCAGCTGAGTCTTTCAGGACTGGAGTGGACACTGAATACACACACGCTGGCAGGCAACTGCAATTAGATTACAGAGGAAAAAAAAAAGCAGACTGATGTACTAGCCCTAAAAAGTGCTTTTTGGGGTGCTGTCAGGACGCTGTCCTGACAGCAGAGATCAGATGAGTCTTTCAGGACTGGAGTGGACACTGGATACACTGGCCTAGCTATAGATTTCCCTATTAAATCAGCAGCAGCTACACTGTCCCTCCTCTCACTAAGACTGCAGCTTCCGAATGAATCTAAAATGGATGCTGTCCAGGAGGTGGGAGGGTCTGGGAGGGAGGGTATGCTGCTGATTGGCTGGAATGTGTCTGCTGACTGTGAGGTACAGGGTCAAAGTTTGCTCAATGATGACGAATAGGGGGCGGACCGAACATCGCATATGTTCGCCCGACGCGGCGAACGCGAACAAGCTTTGTTCGCCGGGAACTATTCGCCGGCGAATAGTTCGGGACATCTCTACAGTGCACAAACATGGTCCATAAAGACATGGATGAGCGGGTTTGGGGTGGAGTAACTTGACTGGCCTTCACAGGATCCAGGCCTTCCTGTCATCATCAGTGCCTGACCTCACAAATGCGCTTCTGGAAGAATGGTCAAACATTCCCATAGACACACTCCTAAACCTTGTAGACAGCCTTCCCAGAAGAGTTGAAGCTGTTACAGCTGCAAAGAGTGTGGCTGCACTACTGCTGATCTCCTGAGCTCCAGTGAGGCCTACTGATCCAGGGAGCTTGATTACTCCCTATACCCAGGGTGGATGCAGGAACCTGGGGTGGACCCAGGGGAGGATCCCCCGGATGGCCAGAGTACTGGTCCTCCCATACCAGTGTTTGAGGACCTGGGAAATGGCCCAGCTAATGGTGAAAGCCTGGCAACCTACAGAAAGAAGGTTTGTGCTAGGATTGCGAGAGTCGCTAAGGAGGAAGAAGTACTGGCGAAGTTGAAGTTTGACTTCAAGCAAGTGACCGGCTTCACAGTTCTAAGAGGAAACAGATGCGGCCTGAGTTAATGGCTTTGGAGGCCAAAGTGGAAAAGCAGAGTCTGCTGGTGGCCACATTGAAAGAAACCAGCGGTGCTTTCAAGGAGAAGTATGGCAACGATGATTGCTTCCGTGCAATGCGCAGAGGGGCCATAGAGGCCAGTGGAGGGCAGGCATCAACAGAGTGCGTGAAGCAAAGGTCAGTGCAAAGCAAAAAAGTTTCTGTGGGCTCGGATTGTGTTTCTGGCCAGCACGCTGGAAAATCTTTGCATCCCGAGCCAACTATCAGTATGCCTGCAGAAAGTGGAGAAAGCTCTGGCACACAGGCTGCGGGTGATCAGCAGTCAGGTGTTTTGACTGGCAGTATGTCATTGGGCCAAGGAAGTTCTGTGCCCTTACCACCGCAGCAGGAGGCCATGGAGCAAGATGATCCATCTGAGCCTGTGGAGGGAGCAGGTATGCTGAACTTCATATCAGAAATGGAATCACCTTTGCATGGTCGCAAGTTTGAAGTGTCTGGATCATCTGAGGATGAAGAAGAGGTTGATGATGTCCCCCCAAAACCTTTGAAACATCGGGTGACAGAAAAATAAGTTTTTGGTCATGACTTGCCTTTACAATGTAATGGAGGTGTAGTTCCTATGGATGGTGCAGTAGAGGGCAGCGGAGAGCAAGCTCATCTCCTGGCTGAGACTTACACCTGTGTACAGCCAGCCAGTGCAGACTCTGCTGAGAAGAGTGCTGACAAAGACATTTCTACTGCTGATAATGAAGTAAGAATTACCAAGGGTAATGTAAATGACATTTCTGTGTCAGAAGTCTCTGCTCCATCTGTTCCTGACAATAATGTTGTTACTACTTTATCTAAAGAAGGGTCTGTTACTAAAAGTGATGTGCCTGATGTTGCAAGGAGTGCGGTTATTTCCCATGCTGCAGCACTGGCTGCACCTGTCCCCGGGGTGAGTAGGACCAGTTATTCTGCGGTCACTGGGAGTAATGTGAGTGAAGGTCAGGCCAATCTGTCACCATCTGGTAGCTCCTTTAAACGCCGCAATGTGGTCCAATTGAGGTGGACTGGAGAAGGCCCCCCCCAAATAGGAGAGATGTGGTGGACCGTATTCTGGGGATGGGTTTTAAAGCAGAGGAGATTTTTGCCCTTATCAGCCCAGTTGGGTCATATGAATATGACCTCTCCTTTGTCAAGGCGGAAGGTTTAGAGAGAGGTATGAGCAGAGTTGTAAGGAGTCCCCAAGATGGGCAGGTTTGTCACCTGAAGTAGTCTCCCGCCAGCCATTATACAAGAACGTCACCATTCTAGTGCGTAACGAGTCCATTCCTGCTGCGGATCTGGTGGTGTGGTTGAGGAGATATGCCGATGTCCAAGCCCCCTTGAGGAAAGTTGTAGATGACAGGGGGATATGGACAGTGTTATTAAAACTACATGTCACGGGTAATGTTGTTAAGCACATCCCTTCGTCTGCCTTTATAGGTCGTGACAGGATTATTACATTTTATGCAGGGCAACCAAAGCTTTGTCATCGCTGTGGTGAAAAGGGCCATTTTTCAAGCTCATGTTCTGCGCAGAAATGTTCCCTCTGTCAGGGCTCAGGGCATGTTGCAAAGGACTGCAATAGTATTCGTTGTAATCTTTGTAACAAGTTAGGTCACCCCTATAGCCTTTGCCCTGAAGCCCTCCATAATCAGCCAGAGGTGGTGGAAGAACTGCTGAGGATGGAGGAGGAGGAACGTGGGGGGCAGCAAGGGGTTGGTGGAGCTGTTTCAGCTAGTCCTGAGGGGCCCCCCCAGGTGTCAGTTTCCCAATCTGAAGGTGTGACCCCTCTTGTGTCTGCTCCCCAGTCTGTGCTCCCTACTGTATCAGTGTCTACTTCTGTTGTGTGTTCTTCCCCAGTGTTTCAGGTGCCCAGTGTTCCAGGTGTAAATAAGTCATCCAGATTGGCTGAGGCTGCCAAAGGGGCAGATTCATGCCGATCTGAGGTGGCAGCTTCACCTGGGCCTTCCCTGAGGCAACGTAAGACCTCTAGTGGAGGTTCTAAGGGGAAGAAGGGGGAAGTTGCCACTGCTAATGATGTAGATGAGGCCTTTCAGGGTGATGTTTCAGGGGAGGAGGGAGAGTGGACCAAGGTGGGCAGAAGGAGGAATAAGGTAGTCCTGACCTCTGCCTCCTCGGTTTCATCTTTAGAGGTAGATGATCTACCTCTGGGAAACAAGTTTGGGTCCTTATCTGAGGGGGAGAAGGAGTCTTCTAATTCCGTATCTCAGGTGGAGGAGGATGAGGTAGAGTGCTCCCTAAAGAGGTCAAGGTCTCCAGTAAAGGGGGAGGGAGCTCAGGCTAAGAAACGCCTACCTCAATCATCCTGATGGCAGTTCCCACTCCGATAAAGGTGGCAACCATTAATGTTGCCAGCATAAAATCTGTAGGGGCTCGTAACATGGCCTTATTTTTGCTCAGCGAGATGGATGCTGATGTTTTATTTTTGCAAGAGACCCGGCTAAATAGCCTTGCCGATGTCCACCTGGCAAAGAGGGAGTGGAGGCGTGGGCCCTCCTTCTGGTCTCTTGCGGCCGAGCCTTACAGCGGAGTTGCAGTACTTTTTACTGGCATGGTAACGTGTCGGCGGGTTATCGAGGTAGAGATTGGAAGGTGTATGGTCTTGGACGTCTCTGTGAAGGGGCATGATCTACGTTTAGTAAATATTTATGGACCACAAACTAGATGGGAGAGGAAATGCCTCTTTACAAAGATTAAGCCTTTCCTTTTTACATCTCGGCAAGTTGTCTTTGGAGGTGATTTTAACACCGTTACTAGGCCCAAAGACAGGAAAGGTTCCACTGACAGCCTGAGATATGATAGCGTCTTTCTTAATTCGATAGCCAGGGAAGCAGGTCTGGAAGATGCGCATATTAAGCATTGCCCAGACAGCACGGGGTACACATTTAAGCGAGGCAGTTGTGAGAGCAGGATAGACAGGTTTTTTTTTAAGGGGGACTCTGCCTTTTCGGCTCCTGAGTGTCGTATGGTGGAGTTCTCTGATCACCTTATGCTGTCTGTTATTCTCAATGCTTCAGATATGCCACCTAAAGGAAAGGGTATTTGGAGGATGAATTCGGCTCTGCTGGATGACGAGGAGGTAAGACAATCTTTTGAGGATTTTTTTCAGGCTCAGGTAACTATCCTGGATTTCTGCAGCAGTAAGTCGGAGTTGTGGGAGCTTGCCAAAAGCCGGATTAGTGGGTTTTTCAAGGCCATAGGAAAAAGGAAACAGCTTGGTAGGTACATTGCCTACCAGCAGCTGCGGAGAAAACTTGATCGCCTTGTCTCGAGTGGTGGAGATTCAGGGGCAATCTCTGAGGTAAAACTTCTCCTTAGGAAGTATCAGTATGATCGGCATGCTTCTTTGGTTCTGGAAAGGGACTACGGGAAATATCACTCGCCCGACCCTTATCAGAACTGCAAACAAAGCGCAGCAGTTAAGACGGTTGTTGGGCTAAGGGATAGTACGGGCTCTTTGACGAAATCCAGGTCAGGGATCCTGGAGGTCTCAAGGTCTTTTTATGTGGATCTTCTGGGGGAGAAGTACCTCGATCGGGCAAAGATGTCAAGTTTTCTGGATTCTACACCAGGTCTGGGAAATAACATTCCGCTGGCAAGTTTGACGGGGGAAATCATAGCAGAAGAGGTAGTCAAAGCTATAGACGGTCTGGCTATTAAGAAAACACCTGGGCCAGACGGATTGACAGCTGAATTTTATAAGACTTTCAAATCCAGCTTGGTACCTTATCTTGTGGAGGTATTTAATGGCTGCCTGCAAGAGGGTTCGCTCCCTCCCTCCATGAGACAATCTGCTGTGATTCTGTTGTCAAAAGGCAAGGATCCCTCGATGATTGAGAATTGGCGCCCCATTAGCCTTCTCAATGTCGATAGAAAAATTCTGGCGAAGATAATTTTCTGGCGCTTGTCGTCAGTAGCAGACAGATTGCTTTCTCGTCAGCAGCACTGTTCGGTCCGGGGCAGGAGCACTTTTTCAGCGGTGTTAGCTGTCCGGGAGGCTCTGGAACGTTGCAGGGCTGAAGGCTGGGGAAAGTATTTGCTGCCATTGGATCAGGTGAAGGCTTTTGATCGTGTCAACCATGAGTACCTCTGGCTTCTCCTTGACAAGTATGGCCTGGAGGGTGGGTTTATTGGATGGCTTAAGACTTTATACAGAGAGGCAGAGAGCTTCATGCTTGTTAACGGTTGGGTTGGACGACCCTTCAGGGTTGGATCCGGGGTGCGCCAGGGGTGTCCACTGAGCCCTTTGCTATATGTGTTCGCAATCGACCCCTTCATCAGAAGGCTAGAGAGCGGACCGTTGTGCGGGGTGCCAGTGGGCATTACTGGTGAGCCGCCCTTGAGGGTTGTAGCCTATGCTGATGACGTTTCTGTCTTTATCTCTGGGACAGAGGAGGCGCAGGAGGTGGTCTCAGTTATAGAGCAGTATTCCGAGGCATCGGACTCCCAGGTCAACCGTGATAAAAGTGAAGTTTTTTGGATGAGCGAGGGAGGTGAGAGCTTTGCACTTCCGGACACCTTCCCGAGGCCTCAGCAGAAAGTCAAAATATTAGGCATCGAGTTTGGCCCTGATGATTACAGTAAGTCAAATTGGGAAGCCAGGCTGAATGATGCTGATGTCAAGGTGAAATGCTGGAAGGGGTGGCGGCTCTCCTTGAGGGAAAGGGTGGACTTGATTAAGACCTACCTGATTCCTACCTTTCTGTATGTCAGCTTTGTTTGCATCTTGCCAGAGTCCTTCTATACCAGGATTTATAGTTGTTTCTTCCAATTATTATGGGGGAACAGGCTGAATCTTGTGAAGCGGAATGTGACTTACCTATCAAGGCGGAAGGGTGGCCTAGGGATGGTCAACCCGGTTGTGTTCTTCTCTCTGATGTTTTTGAAACACAATTTTGGTAACATGCTAGCAGAGAGACCGCCTGGATGGGTAGGTATTTTCCAGATCTGGTTTAGACCTTTTCTGGGCTGTTGGGAGAGTGGCGGGCCAGTGAAAAGCCTAAGGATCAAGCATGGTAAGCTCCCGGCTTATGTTGCCCCGTGCCTGAAAATTCTTAAACGGTGGCATGTGACAGCGGAGGATATCAGGTCCCTCCCTAGGAGACTCCTGGGTGAGAAGATCGTGGGTACTGTCTTTCATGCGCCACTGGCCTTAAGGGATTGCCCAGGTCATATTATGAGGGAAGGTTTACGTTTAATAAATTCTGAGCGGATTCCCTTGAAATTTAGGGACCAGGCCTGGCTCTCTTTCCACGGTAGGCTCTATGTGAGGGGGAACGTGAAGTGCCGCTCTTTGGACAATCGTGGTTGTCCAAGAGCGGAGTGTCAGGGTGAAGTGGAAACCATGGACCACTTCTTGCTTCGGTGCCCTTTCAATATAGAAGTCTATAAAAAGGTGGGGAGGGCTCTAAATATTCCTTTCTTGCCTAGCATGTCTTATGCTGAGTGGGTGTATGGAGCATTGCAGAATCGCAAGGGATTTGATTTGGACACTCTTTTTTTAGTCAGCTTAGTAGTCCGATATTACACCTGGAATGCACGGTGTCAGGTATCCCTTCGGCAGAAAGTCCTTCCTGTTCCGGTGGTGGTGTGTGAGATTCTTGGTGAGGTAGGGAAAATTCGGGGTCTCGAGAAAGACAGATGGCGGCAAAGGGTCTGGATAAAGGCGTGGAGGAATATCAGGCCTGTAGCTGCTGTTTGTTGATCTCTGGGTGTTGGGTTCTTTCCCTGTTTTCTCTCTGGGCACTCCCTTAGATTTTCAAGGATACACATAATTTTTGAAGAAAGGCTACATACACATGATAATCTATGTTTCTTGGTCTGAGTGTTAATCAAGTTGAGTAATGTGTAGTATTTTTGAAGATGTCCGTGCTTGTAGTGATGTGTGTGTGTGTGTATATATAGTATAATTTAATGCAGTGATATTTCTCTTGGTGGAAAAAAACGTTTGTTCATATATTATAGGTTGAAGTATGCCTTTATTATTATTAGTCTTGTATACAATATGTTATGCATATATAAAAAAAAAAAAAAAAAAAAAGGAAAAATATATATTTATTTTTTGTATTTTTGTATAAAACAAAAGTTGGAATGTGTTTCTTGTTTGCAAGATTCTCAAAATAAAAAATTGCCAACTCAATATTGAACCCTATGGACTAAGACTGGGATGCCAAATAAGTTCCTGTGCACGTAAAGGCAAGCATCCCAATACTTTTGAAAATATAGTATATATATATATATATATATATATATGAAGTCCAAGAGTGCAGCGCTTCAGTAAAAATATAAACGTGACAGTCCAAAGCAATCCAAGATAAAGCTGATAAGAAGACCTCCACTAAACTTCAGTGTGCAAAGAAAAGGAAGGCAAACCACACCTCTTTGCAATCAATCTGCTTACCAGAAAGACATGAAAACAGGCATTGTAATCATATAGTGCATGGAGTCAGTAGCAGTTTCCACTTTCCAATTTGATAGGTGGAAATTCCTTTAACCCTATCCTATCAAATTGGAAAGTGGAAACTGCTACTGACTCCATGCACTATATGATTACAATGCCTGTTTTCATGTCTTTCTGGTAAGCAGATTGATTGCACAGAGGTGTGGTGTGCCTTCCTTTTCTTTGCACACTGAAGTTTGGTGGAGGTCTCCTTATCAGCTTTGGACTGTCACATTTATATTTTTACTGAAGCGCTGCACTCTTGGACTTTATTATTTGTGTTTGCTTTATCTACAAACTGTGCTGGCTGCTTTTTAATTTTATTTGTTGTTTCTTAAGTTAGCGCAGATATCCGTTCACCCTGCTTTAATATATGTAGCGCCCTCCTCACTCCCCTCTTTTTCTTCAGCTCGTCTCTTCTCTTGTCTAGGGGTACCTTAGAGGGGAAGGGAGAGGGGACACCACGCCTGGCCTTCACCACAGGTGTCAGTGTGGTATAAGCAAAGTTATTTTACCTTCGGGTCAGTGCTGTGCACCTGGAGCCTCCACCAAGAGTTACCATGAACAATGTCTGTCATGAAATGAGCCCCACACCATTAAAGTTCAACACTCCTTTATTCTTCTTGAATGAACACAATCAGTTGAACTCCCTTGTAGAAACAGAACAGAAAAGGAGGTGTGGATGCGAATAGGCCCAGACACAATGTGTTCTCCACTTTCCTTCCTGAAAGTGGGTTGCGGTCTCCGAGCGAGGGGGGGAATTTCCTTGCAGGCGGTCTCCGATGAGAGGCTCACCCATCACTGGCAATCTGCTGCACCAGGTCTTCAAGTGAGGAGCTCCCCCCAGTCCATTACGCCTTCCGGATTCGGGTACCCACTCCCGGGGTTCCCTAGGATCTCCTTCCCTCGCGGAACTCAGTGTTGGGCACTGAGCTCCAGACCTCCATCCGAGTACCTCACCCCAGGCTAAAGGTGCCTGGGATGGAACACGACCTTCTGACTGTCCTCTAGGCCTAGGCCCGCCTAGAGAACCGACACGAACCACCGCCCGCAGGCTGAAGGTGCCTGGGACTCGAACCCGTGACAAAGATGGCCGGCCCCTTTATACCCTCTCCTGGCAAGCACGGCGGGTTCCCCGCCCCACCATACCGCTGCCGAGGGAGGACAAAAAGGAGGCACGACACACAGAAATGATTTAACCCCAGCCCAGGGCGACAGCGCCACCTGCTGGGCTGCAGGGAATTACACATCACCAATGTCTCTGTCAAGTTCAAATTACACCCGGGAATGTACATACCCGCTACACTCTCCCCCTGGTGGTTTGACACTGGTCCCCAGTGTCTGGAGTAAATCAGGCCCTCAACGGCTGACATAATCCAATCCAGAAACCGACTAACAATTGTACAAAAATAACACTTTAGGAAAAACTACCCAACTGAAACATTGTGTCTGAGCCCTGTAATGAAAAGGGAAGAAGGAAAGAAGAAAACAATAGCATTAAACCATAACTTTGAATCACATATTCACATTTTACTTTTCCCACCCATCCTGACTAAGACCCACCCCATTCTCAGTGGTCTTGATGGGATTCTCTCCTGCAGAGGGAAAATAAAAGGGATTAGCACACATAACCCTGACACATGTATTCGTGTGAGAGAAAAGAAACCTCTCCTGGAAGAAATCCCTTTTCTCCAAAGAGTGAGTGCGTGAAAAGTGTTTAACGTTGCGCAACACTGCCACCTGGTGGCAGCACCGCGGTAACTGCACTCATGGAACTTTTCCTCTTCTCTTTGACCCTATCTACCCCAGAGTCTATGATCTATTGCAGGAAAGTGAAGAACAACAGGAACAGTCCTTCATTCCTTTGGGCACAAAAGCAACGGGCCCCAGAAAGTTCAGCAACATGACAAGAACTGAGTCTTTTCTCTCCTACAGGTAAAAGCGGGGATGTGGCAGAACAAGTGGCTTCAAATGTTGATCCATGGTCTCCAGATGATACTCCACATCTTCTCCTTCCTTGCGCCGGATCAACTTTGTCTGCATGGATGTGCCATCCCAACATCCACTCTGCCTTGCAGTCTTTAAAACGTTGAGAGGCCTTTGGAGAGCATGCCAGGTACCTGCGGGCGTGTGGAATCTGAAGGTGGGTCCACACAAAGTCATTGTACCAGCGCTCCCGACACACTTCCACCTCATAGAGCAGCTTCTTGGACAAGTATGGGTACTCCCATCCGTACTCTGCAGCAACCTTCTGGCCAAACAGGCATTGTAGTCTCGCCAAAGGAGGCATGGTAGCTTTGTCCCCTTCGCCAGGTAAAACTATTGAGTCCGGGTGGCGAGGGACCTTGATTACATCTGGTCTGGGCATTGGCGCCCACAACAACAGTCTCTTTTCCCGGGTCTTAGGTACAGATGGCACCAGGGTTGTAGATGCAGGCTGGGGACGGGACCCCTCTTCAGGCGCTGGTGCCTCCACCTGGGGTGTACTTTCCCCTGTAGACATGGGTGGATCACTCCTCCGCGGGCAGGTAGCCTGTAGTGGAGACTGTGTTTTCACCTCTTCCCACACACCAAATCTCTCCGCCAGGCTTACCTCGGCCTTTACTTGAAACGGGACGTCCGGAAACTCTTGTCGACGGATCCATCCGGGCCGGGCGTAAGCGGGCGAGACGGTCCGCCACAACCGCTGGTCGGGGCTACCATGCCGGTCTTTTTCTTCGGTGGTGGACGCTGCGAGACAGTGGTGACCGAGTCAGCATCCTCGGATTTCTCCCGTTAAGTTTTCACGACCTCCTCCGCGGTCGCTGCAGTGTGCGCAGGGATGGCTGTCACAGCAGTGATTCCTCCTCTCTGAGTGGTGTTGCCCGCAGCACGGCCGGGGTAGATGGTTCTCGGCTTCTCAACCGCCGAATCCACTTCGAACAGAAACTCCCCACAGGCCTCACATCGCTCGAATGGCTTCAGTTGGCACACCAGTCCTGAACAACCGGGAAAAATCACACCCAGGGCCTCAACGTCCATGCACGAATACAGGGCGAATCGACCCCTTGGCTTTAGCCGGATCCCCGTATCTGTTACCGGAGAAGCAGCAGTCAATGTCATGGTGGAAGGGTGAACTGGAATCCACGATGTATGTCCGAACATGGCGACTTGTTGCTGATCTATCGCACACTGCAAAGTTTTTGCACCAACGTCCCACGTGTAGTCCTTCACACGTATCGGACTCCTCCCCTTTTGCTCCAGTTCGCGGGCTTTTGTTCTTTTTTCCTTTTTGAGTCACGCCCACGAACTAAGCGATGGGGGTGTGCCTGGTGGCGCAGTGCAAATAGAAACCCCCACGTGTAGTACTTCACATGGCTGAGCTTCCCCCTTTCCTCGCTCTTCTGCGCGGGCCTTTCCCTTCAATGGGTCATGTCCACGACTTTGAGCACAGGAATGCACTTCGGCCAATGAAGGCCTGCCTATTCGCGTAACTCTTCCAGCAGACACGTTCAATTCCGTGGTGCACAAACACTATACCGGACCCGAGCCCCCACGTGTAGCGCCCTCCTCACTCCCCTCTTTTTCTTCAGCTCGTCTCTTCTCTTGTCTAGGGGTACCTTAGAGGGAAAGGGAGCGGGGACACCACGCCTGGCCTTCACCACAGGTGTCAGTGTGGTATAAGCAAAGTTCTTTTACCTTCGGGTCAGTGCTGTACACCTGGAGCCTCCACCAAGAGTTACCTTGAACAATGTCTGTCAGGAAATGAGCCCCACACCATTAAAGTTCAACACTCCTTTATTCTTCTTGAATGAACACAATCAGTTGAATTCCCTTGTAGAAACAGAACAGAAAAGGAGGTGTGGATGCGAATAGGCCCAGACACAATGTGTTCTCCACTTTCCTTCCTGAAAGTGGGTTGCGGTCTCCGAGCGAGGGGGGGAATTTCCTTCCAGGCGGTCTCCGATGAGAGGCTCACCCGTCACTGACAATCTGCTGCACCAGGTCTTCAAGTGAGGAGCTCCCCCCGGTCCATTACGCCTTCTGGATTCGGGTACCCACTCCCGGGGGTTCCCTAGGATCTCCTTCCCTCGTGGAACTCAGTGTTGGGCACTGAGCTCCAGACCTCCATCCGAGTACCTCACCCCAGGCTAAAGGTGCCTGGGATGGAACACGACCTCCGACTGTCCTCTAGGCCTAGGCCCGCCTAGAGAACCGACACGAACCACTGCCCGCAGGCTGAAGGTGCCTGGGACTCGAACCCGTGAAAAAGATGGCCGGCCCCTTTATACCCTCTCCTGGCAAGCACGGCGGGTTCCCCGCCCCACCATACCGCTGCCGAGGGAGGACAAAAAGGAGGCACGACACACAGCAATGATTCAACCCCAGCCCAGGGCGGCTGGGAATTACACATCACCAATGTCTCTGTCAATTTCAAATTACACCCGGGAAAGTACATACCCGCTATATATATATATATATATATATATATATATATATATATATATATATATATATATATATATATATATATTGCAAGGCACTGGCTGGCAAGATTGTGGGCAGTGACTCCTAGGTTTCTCACCTACACATGTGATGGACTCCAGGATTTGTGCTTGTTGTGGAGAAAAATATATATATATTTTTTTCTGGGTGGGGGGTCATAAAACTGATAGTTAATCTGTTTACCTACCCTGGTTCCTTCTTGTCCCCTTCATCAAAATGCTAATGAAATCTGTAATGTAAACCCCTCCATTTTCATTATATACCTTAATTTATACCTGAAGGATTTCATTGCTGGGTCTCAGTGAATGAAAGGGGCAGTCCAGGGACAGTAAGTCTGGTAAGGAAAGGGAACCCCCACGCCATTTTTTTTTAATTTGCCGCGGAGTGCCCCTTAATATCCATACCAGACCTGAAGGGCCTGGTAATGGAATTTGGGGGAACCCCCACGCATTTTTATTTTTTTTAAAGACTTTTAATGACTTTTATCTGTATTGACGGGAACCAGCAATTCATTATAGCCGCGAGTACTTTTAAATGACTATTATTTTACTTTAGAAATTTAATTTTGCTCTTGAACTGTTATAAACATGGAAAACATGCGCTACTTTACAGGCATACTATAGACACCCCCCAGGTATGATATTTAGGGCCAGTTCACACCGGATGCAGTGAAGTGCGTTTTTTTGATGCATGAAAAACGCAAAGAAAGTTGATCACATTAATGCCAATGGCATAGTTCACACCACTGCAGTCCGTTCCAGTGCGTTTCAGAAAGGGAAAAAAAATGGTCATGCTGCATTTTTTATGTACAGAACTGTACTGGACCACAGTAAAACACATCAAAAACTATATGGGACGTACCAAAAACGCACTGGAATGCACCGGAACGCACCTAAATGCACCAAAGACGCACTGCAACATACTTGTCCTAAGTGAAAAGAAGGGGAAAAAAAACCACTGGACTGCATCAAAAACGTACCAAAAACGCATCAAAAATGCACTGGAACACGTCAAAAACGCACATGCAGAAAAGCACCTGGAACGCATCCAGACTGCGTTTCTATGGTGTGAACTAGGGCCAGTTCACACCATAGAAACGCAATCCGGATGAGTTCCAGGTGCTTTTTTGGTATGTTTTTGATGCAGTCCAGTGCTTTTTTTTCACCCCTCTTTTTTATTAACCATTGATAAGGACAAGTGTGTTCCAGTGCATTTTTGGTGCATTTAGGTGTGTTCCGGTGAGTTCCAGTGCATTTTTGATGCGTTTTGCAGCGTTCCAGTACAGTCCAGTGCAGGTAAAATGCAGCATGTTATTCTTTTTTTGTGGAACTGGAACGTACTGGAACAAACACTGCCATTTAGAACCATATAACCAACTTTCAATGCATTTTTGATGCAAAAAACACAATGCACTGCACGTGGTGTGAAATGGCCCTTAAGCAATTTGGCATATTTAAAGGCACTTCTCCTTGTTTTGTTTTTGGTGTTGTCCAAATTGGTGACATTGATATATGTCCCTTAGGGTGGGACCTGGGCCCCCATTTTAAGGCCAATATCTAGAAGATAAGCCAGCCAAGTGGGGACTAGCAAAATTAACAAGTCAGTTCCCATAGACTGCAATGGTACTTGTATAACTTTTAGGCTCTTTGTTTGTCCCCCGGACCGACGGGTGCTTGTCCTGTCTCTAATTTTGTAGCATGCTGGATGATGTGCTTAATTTTGGACGGGGGGGGGGGGGCTTATTTTCTGCTAGCTGCATTTGTGTTGGTCTCAGCATGGTCAGGAACTTAGTTTTTTTTTTGGTGCTTTTTGTGTGTGAACAGCACCTAGTTAGTAATTGAAGGACATCTTTAACAGGTGTACCCACTTTGAAGTTCAGTCTCTACATTGGGTGAACTTGCATTTTGGGTGTCTCATGGACTGTGCATGTGTTTTCAATTGCCTCATTAGCACACAAACCTATGTTATATAAAGCTTGCAGATAGCATTCTCTCCCTTGCCCTGAAAAGAGGCAAGATTGTGTGTGAATGTGGCCAGCAAAATGTAAAATTTGGTGTCCTTATCAAGTTTGTAACACATGCATTTTATTTGTTATGTCTTTGCAAAACAGATGTTTGTTTTACTTTTGTTGATTTTTTTTTTTTTTTTGGGGATATGTTCCCCTGAAATATTTTTGATGTTGTTAATGTGTGTCGTTTGTTTACTTTGATTTAATTGTCTGTGCTGCATTATTTTGCTAAATCTTTCTCAAGATGTGACTAATGTTTCAAATCTACCTTCATGTCTTTTTTATTTATTTCTTTTTTTGCTTCCCTTTGTTTTCCAAGTCCTTTTTTGTTGACCAATAAAATTTGATGCAAAGTTTGATGTTTGTTTTTTTTGTTTTCTATGCAACAAATGTGACAGCTGTAGCTTAACTATGCGTATTGGCATGTCAAAACAAAACAGGTGTGATTTGTCTACCCTGGTGCCTTCATGGTAGCATATGCATGTATTGTCTGCTGCCGTGGATAGTCACCAGGAAATAAAAAATACAGAGCGGTAAGTATTACATTTTCCTTTTTACTGCAGTGGTTCTCAGCCTCAGTCTTCAAGTACCCCCAACAGGACATGTTTTGTGAATTTATCTTATCGAGAATTGCTGTCCAAAATACCAAACCATTGACTGTGATTTAAAGCACATGTGAAAGATGAAGGAAAACCTGCAAACATGGCCTGTTGGGGGTACTTGAGAAGCACTGATTTAGAGCACTGCACTTAAAAATAGCTCAAGGCAATACGATTCTAATTGTGAGCATTTTGAGGGAAACCAAGTAAGTGTTAGAACCCCTGCTTGTTTTTTGTTTGTTTTTTAGGTTGGGCTTTGTGTCCCTTTTAGTAAAATTGGCTTCACTTTCTGTCACACAGCTAAACAGGAAGTGAAGGTAAAACCATACCAATGTCTTTTCTTGGTGAAGCACAGATCAATCTAACTAGTGTCCCCATTAAGCAAATTGCACTCTAGCACTTTGTTGTGTACACCCCAAATCATTAGGTAGTTTGGGGTTTAGTAAAGGCAAATCCACTCTGCAGTACAAGTGTAGTTGCTGAAAATCTGAGGGGAAGCACTGGTGATTGTAACATCCAATCATGTAAAAACAAAGATGGTGTTTTTTTTGTTTCCTTGCATGTCCCTCTCGGATATCCAGCAAGTGCACTTGTAGTGCAAAGGGGATTTGCCTTTAGTAAATAAACCCCAAAGTACCTAATAATTTGGGGTGTACCCAGCAAAATGCTGGAGTGAAATGTACATAATCGGGAAAGTATTTAGATTGACCTGTGTGTCCCCAAGGAAAGACATTGGTAGGGATTTCCCCTCGCTACCTGTGTGGCTATGTGACAGGAAGTGAATCATTTGGAAGAATAAAGTGGGCAAATTTGGGAGTTGTCTTCACCCTATCAGGGGTGCAGACATCCCCAAAAACTGTCTAGACTTCTAATCCCTCTGCACTCTATCCCCAAGTAAAAATAAGAAAAAGGATTTCATTTAGTTTAACTTTGCAAAGGCACATTCTTAAGTTAAATTGTGATGCATGTCAATGGCCCATTTAGACCCTCTTTAACCACTTGAGATCAGCGCTATAACTGATCGATGGCCACAGCACGGTCCTCAATTGCTGGGAGTCCGTCAATAGACGTCCTCCCCTTCGCACGCGCGCGCTGTGGTCACCGAGTCACTGAGACTTGGGTGATGACAGATCCGAGTAAGGGGCCGATCCCTGCCCCTTACCACGTGATCAGCTGTCAGCCAATGACAGCTGATCACGCGATGTAAACAAAAGCTCGGTAATGGTTTTTGTTTTCTCCTTGTGCTGACAGCGTGAGCATAAAAAAAGGCAATCACCGGCTTATGTGCAAGGGACATCGGGCCCGAAGAGGAAGAGGCAATTCTGCGTCATCTGTGACAATCAGTAGCCCCTTTAGGGGCTAGGGCACCTTATGGACAAAAAGGTAAGCCTTTATCTGGATGTCAACACGTTTGATCAATACATCAAAGAAAACATAGTCCCTAGGAGACTACGATGGGAATTGCCTCCCAATGATGGACTAACCGATAAGGAGTCGATGGAGGAATGGTTCGAGTTCTTCAATAATAAAAGCATTGAGGGGGTCAAGTTCCTCCTAAAGAGAAAACAAAAAAAGTCTCGAGCCATACAACAACAAATTGATGAGATAAAGGAAAAACTAGAACCACATAGGGAATCTACAGACTTCAAGAAATTGGCAACACAATTGAATAAAGATCTAATAGCTAAAGACCTGGAAGTCCAACAGCGGAAAATTAAAAAATACCAAAGGGATCTGGGAGACTATAGAACTAATCAAGTCTTCAAATGGCAACAGAAGATAGAACAAGCTGAACAAGTGTTGCCCAGCTCAACTTACTCTACACCAGTAAGAGAAGTAAGAATACAAGACCCTACTACATCTCATGAAAGAACTACACCGAGATGGAATGACCCTGAACCTGTACAACCATATCATGACTCAAATTATGGAGGACAACACCAACAATACACTCCAAAAAAACAATGGAAAAGACCTTTTAAAAAACAGAAGAAACCATATAACAACTGGCAACAAAATAGAGGACCACCATATTGGCAAAACCAGTATGGAGGACAAAGGGACAATAGAGGACCCCCTCACCCACAAGATTACTATGGAGATCACAATAGAACGCCGGTAACAACATACAACAGATTTGACCCTATAAAAAACCATCAGGATCAGTTTTACTATGATCAACTTCAGTATCAACAACCACCTTATTATGACACTCAGCGCCCTTTTGTGGACAGGGAGAGGATGGATCACTCTCCCCAAAGACAAATACAAGATTTCACTCCCTCACCCAGAAGAGCATTAAGAGAGGACAGATCAAGACCAAATCAAGGGCCAAGAGAGGAAACAGAGCAGGAAAGAGACTCAAAAAGAAAAAAGAGAGACAGAGAATGATAGGTGAGAATGTTGTGAACCTGAGTGGGATAACTTTTTCCACTGAGGAACTGGCCACCCCGGATAAAGGACTTAAACATGCGGCAGTTAGAAACCTTAACAAATTCGACACCTATATAGGAATTAAAAAATATATACGAAAGATTAGTATTAAGAAATATATCATGAACAATCCTTTCCAGAAACGAGATACAACAGCAGAGACACAAATGAAAATAGTACATAGTAACCTGCGGAATAATTCAGTGTATAATCCCAAAGTATCAGATGGTCACCATATCGAGGTTTTCAAAAACTTAGTTCTACAAGATCTGGAATCTTTGGAAGTAAAGAAGAAAAGGGACCCGGTACATATTAAAAAAGAATCAAACTACTCACAGAAAGAAAAGACATCGTAATCCGCCCAGCGGATAAAGGTGGAGCAGTATTTATACAGGCAAAAGAGCAGTATCTGAAGGAAATTGAAAGACAATTACAACAAGAAGAAACTTATATCAAGCTACGGGGTAACCCAACCAATAATTACAAAAAGGAATTACATCTCTTAATTGATTTAGGCACCAAGAAGGAGATCCTAAATAAAAAAGAATCACGATATCTAATACCTGAAGTATGTAGGATCCCAATAATCTATACGGTCCCCAAAATACATAAAAGCAAAGACAATCCACCTGGTAGGCCAATTGTTATTGGCATAGACTCTCTGACATCTAGGTTAGGCCAATATATAGACCTGTCAGGGACGTGCTGGGCTTGAACCTGGGACCTCTTCTGTGTCTGGCATTGACTCTTCCAGCGGAGCTATCTGAGATGCAGGACAGTTCCCTGCCTGATCTGCTGGATAACCTATCTGATCCATTAGACTACTCTGCTTGGTGTCTGATTACTGTTGAACTCTGAACCCCTTGCTCCTCCCATGTACTTCCTATAAAAGACATTCCAGAGATGTTGCCCCTTGCGGTTTGATCTGCTTCTGTTCCCTGAGTTCCTGATTCTGTGCTTGTATCCTGTTCCTGTGTTTGACCCGGCTTCCTGACCACGCTTCTGTCTCCAGTCCTGACCTCGGCTCGTTTGACCCTGCTCAGTTATCTGCCAGTCTGCCTGTTGCCAAGATTCGGCCTGGACTTTGACTACTCTCTGCCTGCCACTTGTGATGTTTACCTTGATGTGTATGACCCGGCTTGTCTGACTCTGCAAACCTGCACCAGCTTACCTGCATCCTCTGCTCTGCAAGCTGCACACGCTGAACTGCATCCTTTGCAATGCAAACCTGCACCTGCTGACCTGCATCCCTGCTCTGCAAACCTGCACCTGCTGACCTGCATCCCTGCTCTGCAAACCTGCACCTGCTGACCTGCATCCCTGCTCTGCAAACCTGCACCTGCTGACCTGCATCCCTGCTCTGCAAACCTGCACCTGCTGACCTGCATCCCTGCTCTGCAAACCTGCACTTGCTGACCTGCATCCCTGCCCTGCAAACCGGCACCTGCTGACCTGCATCCTCTGCTCTGCAAGCTGCACCTGCTGACCTGCATCCGCTGCTTCCGGAACCAGCCGTTCCAGTCTCCACTCGGCTCCACCACTCCAAGCAGTGAGGATCAGACAGGCACCCTTACCTCACCGTGCTCTTACCACCACTGTCCCCACTCCAGTGGTCTCCGAGCCGGGGTTGTACGGGAGGTCCCTCTCCGCACGTCAGGCTCACACCCAAGGTACGTTACAGTATCAAACCGCCATGCCTGAGCCTGCAGGAGATACCTTGCCTATGGACAATGTCTATCGACACCTTACAGCTCTCACTCAGATCGTGAAGTCTCTGCAGGGCAGCCATGTCCGAATGGATAAGCAGACACAAACTCAAGCCACCTCTGCAGATTCACCTCCAACCCCAACTTCCTCTATTGGAATGTTACCATCTCCTGAGCTCAGGGTCCCTGTTCCTGAGAAGTTTTTCGGGGATCGGAGTAAATTCCGTGTGTTTCGCAACGCATGTGAACTTTACTTTTCGTTGCTACCTCTGACTTTTTCATCTGAAGCCACCAAGGTGGGCTTCGTTATCGCTTTGCTGCAGGGGGAACCTCAAGCTTGGGCCCATCACTTACTTGAAGTCCGCCATGTAGTTCTAGACTCTCTGCCCTCTTTTCTTGATGCCATGGCCCGACTTTATGACGATCCACAGCGGACTTCTACTGCCGAGGCTGCTCTCCATGTGCTCCAGCAAGGCCGCCGAGCGGTCGAGGACTATGTGACTGATTTCAGACGCTGGAGCGCGGATACCCAGTGGAATGAGGCGGCTCTGCGGCATCAGTTCCGTCTTGGTCTCTCTGAAAGCCTGAAGGATGAGTTAGCACGGGTCGGTGTTCCTGATGTTCTAGAGACTTTAATTAATTTGTCTATCCAGATAGGCCGACGACTCCGGGAGCGCAGAGCAGAAAGGTCTACCCAACAGCTCCGCCCAGCTTGGATGCTACCCCGGATACGAGCCCCTGTGTACCCTGCCAGTGCCAGTACGGTTCCAACTGAACCCTCTTCCCTCAACCAGACCGTCAAGCCAGGGCAGCTTGGACTAATGAAACATTCCCTATCGGCCAAGGAACGACTTCGTCGGCTGCAGAATTATCTATGCCTGTATTGCGGTGAACCCGGTCATTATGTCTCTTCTTGTCCTGCTAAGCTGCGCAAGGTCCTGGCTACCTCTTCTCCCAACTACTCACCTCCATCTACCAATGCTACTCACCTGGCTCTTCCTATCTCTTTCCAACTACCAGGGAGGACAATACCAGTAACTGCAATAATCGACTCAGGGGCATGTAGTTGTTTTGTCGATCTAGACTTTGCAGCAAAACAACACATCCCACTCCAACCTAAGACTCAGGGACTTTCCATTTTCCTGGCAGATGGGTCTCGCATCAAGTCCGGAGTAGTGACCCAGGAGACCCCTCCTTTGCCTGTGATCACCTCCATGGACCATAAGGAACTATTGACTTTGGATGCTATTGCATCTCCCATGTTTCCAGTTATCCTGGGTCTACCCTGGCTTCAGGCACACAATCCACAGATTGATTGGGGAACCGGAAGTATTAAGTTCCAGTCACCATACTGTCAACACCACTGCATGCTTCCACGTCCCAGCACCTTGGGGCCTCTGTTATGCCTGGATTCAGATCCAGAGATACGAGCTTCTGTACCCAAACAATATCATGAGTTCCTGGACGTCTTCAGCAAACGAGGGGCCGAAGTCCTCCCGCCTCATCGTCCTTACGATTGTCCAATCGAGCTTCTTCCCGGTGCTGAGATTCCTTTCGGACGGATCTTCCCCCTATCTGAACGGGAGCTTGAGGTACTGAAAGAATACGTTGATGAGAACCTTAAGAGGGGTTTCATCCGTCCTTCCACTTCTCCAGCAGGGGCAGGAATCTTCTTTGTGGAGAAAAAAGACCATTCTCTTCGGCCCTGTGTAGATTACCGGGAATTAAATAAAATCACGGTCAAGAACCGGTACCCTCTGCCTCTGGTACCTGAACTTTTTCAAAGACTCAGGACTTCCTCTGTGTTTACCAAACTAGACCTGCGGGGGGCGTACAACCTGGTACGCATTCGAGCAGGGGATGAATGGAAGACTGCCTTTCGTACCAGGTTCGGACATTACGAATACCTAGTAATGCCCTTCGGCCTATGTAACGCCCCTGCCACCTTTCAGCATCTAGTCAATGATGTTTTCAGAGACTGTCTGGACATTTATGTAGTTGTCTATCTTGATGATATTTTGATTTTTTCCTCCTCTCTTGAGCAGCACCGGAAACACGTCAAGAGTGTACTCTGTCGTCTCCGCCAGCATGGACTGTACGCAAAACCAGAAAAGTGTGAATTCGAGCGACAGAGTATCCAGTTCCTTGGCCTAGTGATCTCTACAGAGGGATTCAAGATGGACCCACAGAAGGTTTCAGCCATTCTGGATTGGCCTGCACCTTCAGATAAAAAGGGGGTGCAGCGCTTCGTTGGCTTTGCCAATTTTTATCGGAGGTTTATCAAGGGATTCTCTGCTATTATTTCCCCGATTACGCAGCTAACGAAGCAAAATGCTCGATTCCAGTGGACATCTGAATCACAGGCTGCTTTCACAAACCTAAAAATACTTTTTACGTCTGCTCCTATTCTAAGTCATCCCGATCCTGCCCTACCGTATCTACTTGAGGTAGATGCCTCAGAGACAGCGGTTGGAGCTGTTATCTCCCAGCGCCAAGGTCTCAAGGACTTGATACACCCGGTAGCCTTCTTCTCCCGTAAGCTTACCCCATCCGAGAGGAATTATGATGTTGGAGACCGGGAGCTCCTGGCCATTAAATCTGCCCTTGAGGAGTGGAGGTACTTGTTGGAGGGAGCAGCGCATCCTATACTCATTTACACAGACCACAAGAACCTAGAGTATCTGAGAGCTGCCAAACGTCTGAGACTACGCCAGGCACGTTGGGCACTATTTTTCTCTAGGTTCTCGTTCCACATAACTTACCAGCCAGGCTCCAAGAACACCAAACCAGACGCTCTTTCCCGCATGTTTGATGATCCAAAAGAGGTGTCAGCTCCAGATACCATTCTATCTGAAGGCAACTTCTTACTTTTACAAACTAGCCTGATGTCTGTCTTGAAGCAAGCTTCTACAGGTGTGTCTTGTCCCTCTGGAATCACTCTGGTACCCAAGGGCGGGTTACTTTGGAAGAATGACAAAATCTTTGTGCCAGAAGAAGTTCGAGTCACAGTGTTAAACTGACCGTCCCTGGAAAATGATTGCCATGGACTTCATAGTGGAACTCCCCCCGTCTGAAGGTTGCACAGCCATCTTTGTAGTGGTTGACCGTCTATCCAAGATGGCCCACTTCGTGCCTCTCAAAGGCACGCCCTCTGCCATGGAAACTGCCCAGGTCTTCATTAGGGAAGTAGTAAGGCTACATGGGGTCCCTGCGGACATCGTTTCGGATAGAGGGGTGCAGTTCACCTCTCGCTTTTGGAAGGCTTTGTGCAAGGTCCTGAAGATTGAGTTGTCCATGTCCTCGGCCTATCACCCCCAAACTAACGGGCAAACCGAAAGAACGAATCAGACGCTCGAACAGTACCTCAGATGCTTCACCACCTTCGTTCAAGACGACTGGGTAGCTTTACTACCCTTGGCAGAGTTTGCCTTTAACAACGCCAGTCATTCGGCTACAGGTCAATCGCCATTTTTTGCCAACTACGGGTTTCACCCGACCTTCTTACCTGATCTCATCCCTGATTCAACAGTCCCAGCGGTCCAGAGTATTGTTGATTTCCTGACCCGTAACAGCAGGATATTGCAGGAAGCCATGACTAAGGCACAAGCAGCCAATAAAAGGATCTTTGACAGGAAAAGGAGAGGGGAATTATGCCTGCAACAGGGTGACCAAGTATGGTTATCGACCACCAACCTTAAGATGGCTTGCCCCGCAAGGAAACTGGCACCCAAGTTCATCGGTCCTTTCCCAGTAAAACGGAAATTAAACGAGGTCTCCTATGAACTTGCCTTACCGGAGTCGTTGAAGATTCACCCAGTCTTTCACGTTTCCTTGCTGAAACCCGCAGTGCCCGACCCGTTCCCAGACAGGGGATCGGGACCACCCAAGCCTGTAATCATTGACGGTGATGAGGAGTTCGAGGTGGAGGCTGTCTTGGACTGCCGAAGAAGAGGGAACCAGCTTCAATTCCTGATCAAGTGGAAGGGGTACGGTCTGGAGGAGAACTCCTGGGAACCCCAACAGAACATCCACGCCCGAGAGTTAATCCAGGCATTTTTTCGCAGTCACCCCCAGAAAAGAGCTCTATTGGGCACCCGGAGGTTGCCCTTAAGGGGGGGGGCACTGTCAGGGACGTGCTGGGCTTGAACCTGGGACCTCTTCTGTGTCTGGCATTGACTCTTCCAGCGGAGCTATCTGAGATGCTGGACAGTTCCCTGCCTGATCTGCTGGATAACCTATCTGATCCATTAGACTACTCTGCTTGGTGTCTGATTACTGTTGAACTCTGAACCCCTTGCTCCTCCCATGTACTTCCTATAAAAGACATTCCAGAGATGTTGCCCCTTGCGGTTTGATCTGCTTCTGTTCCCTGAGTTCCTGATTCTGTGCTTGTATCCTGTTCCTGTGTTTGACCCGGCTTCCTGACTACGCTTCTGTCTCCAGTCCTGACCTCGGCTCATTTGACCCTGCTCAGTTATCTGCCAGTCTGCCTGTTGCCAAGATTCGGCCTGGACTTTGACTACTCTCTGCCTGCCACTTGTGATGTTTACCTTGATGTGTATGACCCGGCTTGTCTGACTCTGCAAACCTGCACCAGCTTACCTGCATCCTCTGCTCTGCAAGCTGCACACGCTGACCTGCATCCTTTGCAATGCAAACCTGCACCTGCTGACCTGCATCCCTGCTCTGCAAACCTGCATCTGCTGACCTGCATCCCTGCTCTGCAAACCTGCACTTGCTGACCTGCATCCCTGCTCTGCAAACCTGCACTTGCTGACCTGCATCCCTGCCCTGCAAACCGGCACCTGCTGACCTGCATCCTCTGCTCTGCAAGCTGCACCTGCTGACCTGCATCCGCTGCTTCCGGAACCAGCCGTTCCAGTCTCCACTCGGCTCCACCACTCCAAGCAGTGAGGATCAGACAGGCACCCTTACCTCACCGTGCTCTTACCACCACTGTCCCCACTCCAGTGGTCTCCGAGCCGGGGTTGTACGGGAGGTCCCTCTCCGCACGTCAGGCTCACACCCAAGGTACGTTACAAGACCACTTTATCCAGACAGCAGTTCAAAGTACACGTGCATATCTTAAGGACACAAAACACGTATTGCAATTGATTGACCAAGTGCCAGTATTGGAAGGAAGAACTCTACTAGCCACTGCGGACGTTGCATCGTTGTACACGATTGTACAGCACCATGATGCTTGCCATGCGACTAAATGGATTTTAAGAACATATAGCAAACTTGCCTGCAAACAAAGAAAGTTCCTGATCAGATGTTTAGACTTCTGCCTCAAATGTAATTATTTTTGGCATGATCAGTCATACTACAAACAAAACGTTGGCATAGCGATGGGAGCGAAGTTCGCCCCAATTGTCTCTAATGCGTTTATGGCCCAATGGGAGGAAGAGGCCATATATGCAGATATGCCCCCTGAACTAACGTTATATAAATGATATATTGACGATCTGATATTGATATGGAACGGAAGTATAGAAAAGCTAGAGAACTTCCTGAAAACTTTGAATGAAAATGAAAAAAGCAAAATTGGAATGGAAAATCGATGCTAAAACAGTGGATTTCCTGGATTTAACACTCCAACTTGAGGGAGATGAAATCACCACCAAAACTTTTTTCAAATCGGTTGATGCAAATAGTTACTTATCCTTGGAGAGCTGCCATCATAAATCATTCATGGCTATATAATATACCTAAGGGCCAACTAATAAGACTCAAAAGAAATTGCAGTAAGGATTCAGATTTTAATGTACAAGCACAACAAATAGGAAGTAGGTTTGAAGAAAAAGGTTATGAACACTCTTGGCTTGATAAACAGATACAAAATGTCAGAGAAATGGATAGAAATATGATGATGCAAAATAAAGATAAAAATTATTAACATCAAGAAGCACTGTGCCTCATCTTGGACTTTAATATACAACATAAAGAGGTGGCCAGATTAGTGGAACGACACTGGCATGTCCTAAAAAAAGATAAGGACCTTAATCATATCCTACCAGATAGACCTAAAATAATATACAGGAGGGCGCCTACCCATAGGGACCTAATAGTCAAATCAGTTGTGGTCCCACCCCCCAAACCCAGTGATTCCTTTTTTAATGGGACGGGTTTCTACCCTTGTAGAAACTGCTATACCTGTAAACATGCAAAAAAATTCCAAGGGAAAAGGACAGAATTTGTGGGCACCAGTACAGCTACCTCCTGGAGAGTATTCTTGATCTGGCCAACTGTTGTGAAGGGTGTTTTCTTCACCAGGGAAAGAATTCTTCGGTCATCCACCACAGTTGTTTTCCGTGGTCTTCCGGGTCTTTTGGTTTTGCTGAGCTCACCGGTGCGTTCTCTCTTTTTAAGGATGTTCCAAGCAGTTGATTTGGCCACACCTAATGTTTTTGCTGTCTCTCTGATGGGTTTTTTTTTTTTTTTCAGCCTAATGATGGCTTGCTTCACTGATAGCGACAGCTCTTTGGATCTCATATTGAGAGTACACAGCAACAGATTCCAAATGCAAATAGCACACTTGAAATGAACTCTGGACCTTTTATCTGCTCCTTGTAAATGGGATAATGAGGGAATAACACACACCTGGCCATGGAACAGCTGAGCAGCCAATTGTCCCATTACTTTTGGTCCCTTAAAAAGTGGGAGGCACATATACAAACTGTTGTAATTCCTACACCATTCACCTAATTTGGGTGTAAATACCCTCAAATTAAAGCTGAAAGTCTGCAGTTAAAGCACATCGTGTTCATTTCATTTGGTGGTGTATAGAGCCAAAAAGATTAGAATTGTGTCAATGTCCCAATATTTATGCATACCTCCCAACTGTCACAGATTCCGCAGGATTTTCCAGCGATTTGAAGTAAGTCCCGCGATCAGGGCTAAATTCCCGCAGCCCAGTGCCAGAACAAGTGAGTTCCGACACTGGGCTCCACTCAGTGAGAGTATCCTCACTGCAGCCAGTAAGGATTTCTGCCAGCAGGATGTCATCTTCTCTCTCCCCCCTCAAACTTCTCCTTAAACTTCTACAGACACTGGTTGCCAGGACCGCCAGCGTCCTGGCAACTGATGACGCGATTTGCGGGTGCGCACTATGGAGGAAGCTACCTCTGATCAGAGCGGCTCTCTCTCCCAGCTCTGCCCCCCGACTCCTGGCTCCAAGCTGCAAATGTAATGTAAGAGCGGGGCTGGGACAAAGGCTAGACAGGTTCTGCAGTGTGGAGGCAAAGTTTACATGTGAGAAGTAGGGGGGGTCACATGCTAGCCAGTCTAGAGCACATCGGGCTGTACTTTCTATAACACCCCCAGTCCCTTCGGCAGCACAAGTGATTGCTGAGCCCTTTAGAGCTGCCCTGTGCTAGTGTGCTTTCACTCACTGAGCTCTTCTCCTGGCTCCTGCTAGGTGCATTCACTACAGAAAGAAATCCGCCCCCTCAGTCTCGGCTCAGCCACGCCCCCTCCCAGTGTGTATCAGAGAATGCCAGCCAGGGGTCTGCACAGAAGTTCAGCAGGTCAGTTTACTGTTTAAGTGTGTGTGTATGTGTGTATGTGTGTGTATGAGTGTATATGAGTTTGAGTGTGTGTGTGTATGAGTGTATATGAGTGTGAGTGTGTGTGTGTATGTGAGTGTATATGAGTGTGTGTGATGTGCTGTGTCCCACAATGAAGCCTGTTGATTTACTTTCTGCTCCTGTAAAAAAGTCTAATCTATGTTTGCTTTCCTAGGCAGCTGCATATACTGTGCTCTGCAGAGAAGTTCTGTTAACTCTTCACTTGCTGCCACTTAACTGCTCTGCGGCCTCTACCTTCTGTTCAATTCCTAGCCTGCTCACACCTAAGCATAGTGAGGAGTGACCGTATGTAGCATCAGTTTTTTTATATTACCAGCCCATTCACCAATGGTCATGTGTGCTTTTTGAACAATTAATTTTGGTAGGTACAGTCACTATCTTGTGAAGTATACGTAGGTGTTCCATTATTAATTTCTCTTCTTGCAGCTGGTGCTCTGGGTGCTTTTCTTTGATTTATGTGACAATCCCTGTGTAACCAGTACGTCTCCAGGTCTGAGCCATTGTCACACATTTATCTGCACCATCTCCCTGAGGACATTGTTCAGGTGGCCCTCATACACAATCCCCTATGCAATATTCCATCTTATGGCTGCGCAATTCAATGTATGTGTGGACTGTATGTATGTATGTGAGTGTGGCGCCTGGACGCAGTTTTTGGTTTTCATAGACAACGTTTTCTTTTACTGGTGACAGAAGGTGGTTTCTGTGGTTTTTTTTGCACTTTATTTGATATATTTTTTGTAGTTCATTTGTGTATATGTTATTTTTCTTATTCAGATCGATCACTGTTGCTCAGTGGCTCGATGTTATGGTCCTTTGGGCATTCTTCTCTCCATTTGCCTTACATTTTTAAACCCCCGACCCTGACACCTACAAAGGCTGGCTCTTCAAATATACCAACTACCTGAAGAGCTACCACACCACTGCCAGTCTGGAGATGGTTCATGCTGAGCAATGGGCTGCTCCCCTACTACAGGTTACAGGTATGTAATTATGTCCCTGCTGATCACTGGGGGCAAGGGGCTGACAGGTGGGCAATCAATGACTGGGGAGGACTCCACTCACCTGGGGGCATGGGGGGGCACTGACTGCTCTGAGCATGAGGGTGGCAACAGATGGTGACAGGGAGCAACCATATAGGGGGCAGTTTCTTCCTAGCACAGCACAAGTTGACCAGACTGAGGACATTTAGTAAATGATCACACAGGTTTGTAGGTTACATCTGGCTCTGGGATTTACTGTTACTGTACAGTACATAGCCTGTGTCCCTCTAACAATTATAATGTCAGCCTTCTCCCTGTCTTCTTAACAGTGCCACAACCACACCCCTCAACCCTATACTCTGTACGAAGCACATCCTTCAACCCTGCACCAAGTACGCAGCGCACCTCTTAACCCTGCACTCAGTACGTAGCACACCCCTCAATCCTACACTTGGTACACAGCACACTCCTTAATACTGCACTCTGTACATAGCACACTCTTCCACCCTGCAGTTTGTACACAACGCGCCTCTCATCCATAAGCCCCTCCCTCTGATAGGAGTTTGGCAACACCCACATTTTGCATGGCACGCTTAGCGACACAGCTCACTCACTCCTTAAAGTGTCCCGCATTCTGAAGTTCAAAAGTTGGGAGGTATGTTTATGGACCTGACTGTATCAGTAGTCCTCAAGTATACTACCAAGTATCCTAAAGCAATACCTCTCAGAAACACATCCCAAAGGTTGAATATTTTTATTTTAAATTATCCATTATACATAGGGCAGTCGTTTCATTTGATCTGATACATCAAGTAATTAACACAACACAATTTTATACAAATTAAAATATATAGCATCAGTTCAAATTCATAGGCTTATGTAGACTGTCATACAGATCGACCCTTTATCCTACATATACAAACAATACACTTTCCTTTAGTCAAAAAAATAAAAAAGAGAGAAAAAACAAAAAAGGGGGGGGGGGGGGAACAAATAAAAAACCTAAAAAAATATATATATAATCGCCGGTAGGGAAAACGGAGGATCAGCAAATCAACAGTATTAAGTCAATCATGATACAAATAGGGTCTTTCCTTCCTCCGAAAATGTTTATATATTCCAAGAAACCCAGGTTTGGGAGTAAATCTCATATCAATTTTGTCCCAATAATACCAACTCTTCCATCTTATTTACCTCTTCAATTCTTGTAAGCCACGAAGATATTGTAGGAGGTCTTGCATCTCTCCAATGTCGTGCAATGCATGATCTAGCAGCATTAAAGAGATGGCGTAAGATTGATTTATTATATACTTTCCCTGGTATATTAGACACATGTAACAAAAAAAGCTCTGGATCTTCAGGGAGAGTGTAATCTGTAAATTTCTGAGAGATTCGATGTACCTCCTTCCAGAAGTGTTTTAGCTTTGGACATGCCCAAAAGATATTAAGTAAAGTCCCCCCTATCTATTTGGCATCTCCAACATTTATCCGAGATCAAGGGTGAATATTTATGAAGTAGCGAGGGTTCGTTTCTTGAGCACGGGTACATGTTGATGATTTTAAACGTTGTATATAATCTGCCTTTGTTGTAAAGGGGAAAAGGACCTTTCTAATGCCAATTCCCATTTCTTTAGAAAAGGGGGGGCATACTCGTCTGGGGGAGCCCCCAATAGCGCATACATTTGTGAAAGTGTATGAGAACATGGACCCGTCTCCTCGCATAGTTTTTCAAAAGTAGTCATTGGTCGTTGAAATCTGTCCGGGGGTGGTAACGTTTTAAAAAAAAATTGTAACTGTACTCCACTCCAGAAGTCAAGACCAAAACGGTCATTTAGTGAGGTCAGGGCAGAAAGTGAAGGCCATGTCGCAGATTGTGAAAAATGCGAGGCCTGATAGCATTGTGACTCTATCAGTTTCCTAAAAGGTCCATCTTGTAGTCCCGGTGAAAAGCAAGGGTTACAATACCCACTATAGGGTAAAGAGGGGAATATGCGTGTGATAATATAGTAGCCGTGCATATCCGGGAGCATATCCGCAAGGTAGGCCCCAGGGTTGGGTGTTTTTTAAGAGCAACATCAAGATCTCTAAAGTACCAGACCGCCCGTCGCAATGGGACCATACATTGTGATTGCTCGATCTTAGGCTATAATTTAAGATCTGTATGCCTGCACCAATCTATTACTCTCCCCATATGAGCCGCCTGATAGTATTTCTGCATATCCGGTACTGCATATTGCTTGGGCATAGTCATTAGTCTTCGTTGTAATCTAGGCCTCTTATAGTTCCAGATAAATTTGGTTATCAGCGCATTAATCTGTTTAAAAAATTCTGGAGGTATATGAATCGGTAATGTTTGAAAAAGATAGGAGAATTTGGGCAAAATTGATATTTTGATTATATTACATCTCCCAAACCAGGAAAAAAGGCCCTGTTGCCACTTGGAAAATAAGCTCTTTACTCTACTAAGTAAAGGTGGGAAGTTCATCTCATACACTTGATTTAATTTGGGAGGGATATAAGTACCCAGATATTTAAGGGCCGTGGGAGTCCATCTAAAGTTAAAGTTTGTTTTTAAGGTATTTATCTGCAGCACCGACATGGATACCCCCATTGCCTCTGATTTGGACATATTTATTTTAAGGTAAGATTGTTCACTGTATTGATGTATTTCTTTTAAAAGGTTTGGTAGAGATATAGACGATGGTCAGTGAGAATAGAAGATCATCTGCATATGCAGATACCTTATAGTCTACTTCTCCGGCTCGTATCCCCGTTATATCTGGGTTCTGCCTTATTCTGCACAGGAGTGGCTCCAATGAAAGGGCAAAAAGGAGAGGTGATAGGGAGCACCCTTGACGGGTTCCATTAGAAATCGAGAAGGGTTCTGATAACAGCCCATTTGCTTTTATTTGTGCCATAGGTCTCGAGTAAATACTCAAAATCCATCCCATCATCTTCTCCCCCAAGCCTACATGTCTTAGGACCGAGAGCATGAAGGGCCAATTGACCTGATCAAACGCCTTTTCGGCATCCGTATCCAGGAACACAGATGGGGAATTAGAAGAGTCAGCTAGGTGAATAAGATTCAATACTTTGATAGTGTTATCTCACGCTTCACGAGTTGGTATAAAACCAACCTGGTCGAGATGTTTTAGTGCTGTCAGATGTGGTTGGATACGTGTAGCTAGAATTTTTGTAAATAGTTTAAGATCCACATTTAATAAAGAAATAGGATGATAACTACCACATGCTGATGGATCCTTGTCCTCGGGTATAAGGGTAATATGTGCCTTCAACGCCTCCGGAGAAAAGACTGTGTCATGTCCTAATGCATTAAATGTTTGTATTATCTGCTTGCCAAGTTGGGAAAAAAACAGCTGATAATATTTATGTGTAAAGCCGTCCAGGCCTGGTGATTTCCCAGGTTTGAGTGCCCTAACTGCCTCTTGCAGTTCCTCAAGAGTAATAGCAGCTTCCAGATCCTCTCGGATCTGATCTGGTAACTGGGGGATACCTGAAGATGATATATACAGTATTCCTCCATCTTATTTTGTGGCTGAGATCTATTGGGTAGGTTATACAGGGTTTGGTAGAACTCACGAAAGGTCGATACAATCTGGTTGGGGATATGCACCTTTCTACCCCCTGAGTCCACTAAGTGGGGTATATAAGATTGGGTTCTCTAGTCCTGTAGGGCTCTAGCTAATTGACGCCCACACTTGTCTCCAGCTTCATAGTGATATTTCCGACATGACTGCAATCCTGCCTTAGCTCTGTAGTGAAGGAGAGATGTCACCTGTCTCCGTAGGCTAAAGAGTTCAGCCTCCCCCAGAGATCCGGGGTTCTGTTTATGCTGGGTCTCTAAGGTATGTATATCCGTCAATAATTTAGTCAATTCAGCTTCCCTCGCCTTTTTAATTCTAGACCCATGCTTAATAAGCACCCCCCTTATTACCGATTTATGTGCTTCCCATATTATCCCAGCATCTACCTCTGGTGTATTATTATCTTGAAAATAATACTGTATTTCTTTGATAATATCTTCCACTACTGACTTATCCTCCAGCAGGCTCTCGTTAAGACACCACTGTCTGGTGTTTGAGAGTATGTGTTCATTCATAGTCAATGTTAATGTCACCGGGGCATGGTCCGACCATATGATATTCCCTATATCTACTGCTTTGACCATCATTAACATGTGGTGAGTAGAGTTGAGTGGACACCTGGATGTTTGGGTTCGACGGGTTCGGCCGAACTTCGGAAAAAAGTTCGGGTTCGGGACCGAACTTTAACCCGAACCCGGACCCGAACCCGAACCCCATTGAAGTCAATGGGGACCCGGACTTCTAAGGACTAAAAAAGTAATGGAAAGGGCTAGAGGGCTGCAAATGGCAGCAAAATGTTGTTAAGAGCATGGCAAGTGCTCTGCAAACAAATGTGGATAGGGAAATAACTTAAAATAACATAAAAAAATAAAAATAAAAAATAATAATCTTGACCTAGGAGGACGAGGTCCATATGGAGTAGGAGGTTGAGGTGGCGGTGGATGTGGCTGTGTAGGTGGAAGCGGCAGTGGAGGGGGACGAGGTAGCCAACACTGGTTCAAAAATACAACAATGGCTGGGTAAGGCCGGTGATGTGTCGAATTCTGTCCCCCGTCAAATAGTGTCCACCCTGTACTGTGCTTGCTCAGTATGTAGGACAAGGGGATTTCGAAAATCTCCCAAGACGAACCGCGCCTGCGTGGTGAGTTCAGGTGAAGGCCACACCATCCGTGGTTCAAGCCGAGCCAAGTGAGGCCGTGCCCGAAGCGTGGCGATCGAACCGAGCCCGTGAGGGGCCCTGTTACTATGTGCTACCGTATGTCCACTTGGATGGTGGGGCTTGAACCTGCACTCACAGCGCAGGCGCCGTTCATCTTCGGAGATTTTGTGAATCTCCTTGTCCTCTGTACTGCGCAAGCGCTGCGCCTTCGCAGTATGGGCCGGACACAATCCGATGGCCGGACAGTTTTTGTCACAACACCGGTATACATGTCTATTCTGCACAAGGTACGGACAAGTCCTGTGGGATCCATGCCTGGTTCATTTTAATGAACGTGAGCTTGTCCACATTGGCTCTGGACAGGCGGCTGCGCTTGTCTGTGATAACGCCCCCTGCCGTGCTAAATACACGTTCAGATAATACACTGGCTGCAGGGCAGGCCAGCACCTCCAAGGCATAAAGGGCAAGCTCAGGCCATGTGCCCAATTTGGAGACCCAGAAGTTAAAGGGGGCAGACCCGTCATCCAGTACGTGTAGGCCTGTGGACACATACTGCTCAACCATGTTGGTGAAATGCTGCCTCCTGCTAAGACGTTCCATCTCAGCTGGTGGTGCTGGTTGTTGTGGCGTGCTGACAAAGCTTTTCCACATTTCAGCCATGCTAACCCTGCCTTCTGAGGTGCTGCCGGTGCCCCGGCTGCGTTGGCGACCTCTTCCTCCTCCTCTGCCTTCACCTTGTGCTTCCACCGTACGCCCGCTGTCAGGTGGGAATGCCACCAGCAGCGCGTCTACCAGCGTGCGCTTATACTCGCGCATCTTACGATCCCGCTCCAGTGAGGGAATTAGGGACGGTACGTTGTCCTTGTAACGGGGATCCAGCAGGGTGGCCACCCAGTAATCAGCACCAGTTAAAATGTGGGCAACTCGGCGGTCATTGCGGAAACACTGCAGCATGTAATCGCTCATGTGTGCCAGGCTGCCCAGAGGCAAAGAAAAGCTGTCCTCTGTGGGAGGTGTATCGTCTGTGTCCTCTGTATCCCCCCAGCCACGCACCAGTGATGGCCACGAGCTGGTCTGGGTGCCACCCTGCTGTGAAAATGGCTCCTCCTCCTCCTCCTCCTCCTCCATCTCCTCCTCCACCTCGTCATCCTCCAGAACTGTGCCCTTTCTGCCGGACAATTGTGTACCTGGCGTTTGTTGGTGCAGGAACCCACCCTCGTAGCCACTTGTGAAAGACTGCCCTGAAAGCCTTTGAAATGATCCCGCTTCCTCCTCCTCCTCCTCATCCTCCTGTGCCACATCTTCTTCCATCATCGCCCGAAGCGTTTTTTCAAGGAGGCATAGAACTGGGATAGTAACGCTAAGAACGGCGTCATTGGCACTGGACATGTTGGTGGAGTACTCGAAACAGCGCAACAAGGCACACAGGTCTCACATGGAGGCCCAGTTATTGGTGGTGAAGTGGTGCTGTTCTGCAGAGCGACTCACGCGTGATTGCTGCAGCTGAAACTCCACTATCGCCTGCTGCTGCTCGCACAGTCTGGCCAGCATGTGCAAGGTGGAGTTCCACCTTGTGGGCACGTCACATATGAGGCGGTGAGCGGGAAGGCTGAAGTTACGCTGCAGCGCTGACAGGCGAGCAGCAGCAGGGTGAGAACGCCGAAAGTGCGCACACACAGCCCGCACTTTCTGCAGCAGCTCTGGCATATTGGGGTAATTTTTAAGGAACCTCTGGACCACCAAGTTCAGCACATGCGCCAGGCAAGGGATGTGCGTCAAACCGGCTAGGCCCAGAGCTGCTACGAGATTTCGCCCATTATCGCACACCACCAGGCCGGGCTTGAGGCTCACTGACAGCAACCACTCATTGGTCTGTTGTTCCATGTCCCTCCACAACTCCTGCGCGGTGTGGGGTTTTTCCCCCAAACAGGAAAGTTTTAAAACTGCCTGCTGTCGTTTACCCCTGGCTGTGCTGAAGTTGGTGGTGAAGGTGTTACGCTGACCGGATGAGGAGGCGGTAGAGGATGAGGAAGCAGAGTAGGAGGAGTTAGCAACAGGAGGCAAACTGAAGCGCCCTGCAATCCTCGGTGGTGGAAGGACATGCGCCAAACTGCTATCTGCCTCAGGCCCAGCCGCCACTGCATTTACCCAGTGTGCTGTTAGGGAGATATAACGTCCCTGACCGTGCTTACTGGTCCACGCATCCATAGTTAGGTGGACCTTGCCACAGATGGCGTTGCGCAGTGCACACCTGATTTTGTCCCCCACTTGGTTGTGCAGGGAAGGGATGGCTCACCTGGAAAAATAGTGGCGGCTGGGCACGACGTACTGTGGGACAGCCAATGCCATCAGGCTTTTAAAACTCTGCGTCTCCACCAGACGGAATGACAGCATTTAAAAGCCAGGAGTTTTGAAATGCTGGCATTCAGGGCCAGGGATCGTGGGTGGCTAGGGGGGTACTTCCTCTTCCGCTCCAATGTTTGGGAGATAGAGAGCTGAACGCTTCCATGGGACATTGTGGAGATGGTTGGTGACCCAGGTGGTAGTGTTGCTGGCAGATCCTCTGTTTGCGGGGTGGCAGGTGCCACTGTCACTACAGAGGTGGATGAAGAGGCCGAGACTGCAGCAGAGGAGGAAGCAGGAGGAGCCAGAGACCTTTCTTGGTTTTTGAGGTGTCTACTCCACTGCAGCTCGTGCTTTGCACTTAGATGCCTGGTCATGCAGGTTGTGCTCAGGTTGAGAACGTTTATGCCTCGCTTCAGCCTCTGATTGCACAGCCTGCAAACCACTCGTGTCTTGTCATCAGCACATTGTGTGAAGAACTGCCACGCTAGGGAACTCCTTGGACCTGGCTTTGGTGTGCTCGGTCCCTTGCTGTGTTGGGCAGTAGCAGACATACTGTCTAGCTGACAGACGCTCCGCTTTTGCACCCTGCTCCCTCTTCTGCTGTGCTGGTGGCTCTGTGCGACCACCGCCTCTTCCTCCAAACTACACTGGTCACCTGCATAATGTTCATTCCATGTGGGGTCGAGGACCTCATCGTCCTCCACATCATCTTCCACCCAGTCTTCACCCCTGCCCTCCTTGTCTGTCTGCACAATTGCGAAAGCAGCAGCAGTTGGCACCTGTGTTTCGTCATCATCCGAGACGTACTGCGATGGTCCTCCCATGTACTCATCATGAAACATAAGTGGTTGGGCATCGGTGCACTCAATCTCTTCCACTTCTGGGGCAGGGCTAGGTGGATGGCCCTGGGAAACCCTGCTAACAGAGTCATCGAAAAGCAGAAGAGACTGCTGCATGATTTGGGGCTCAGACTGCTTGGCTGATTTGCAAGGGGGTGAGGTGAAAGACTGATGGACATGGGTTTCAGGTGCCAACTCTGTTCTTTCATCAGAAGAGTGGGTGGGAGACAATGTGAAGGAACCCGAGGCACTGTCAGCAACCCAATCTACTATCGCCTGTACTTGTCCTGGCCTAAACATTCGTACAGCCTCATTAGGCGCGACAAAATACCGCCGCAGGCTCGGTCGCCTACTCGCACCTGAGGAAGGTGTTTCACTTGTGCGTGTATCTGGCACAGATCCACCACGTCCTCTCCCTGCAACAGGAGCTCCACCAGCAGCACCACGACCGGGGCCACCACGTCCCTTTGACCTTCTCCTCATATTTTCCAAATTTAGGATCTTGCCCTAAATGGGTGTTTTTGGAAGAGCAGAACACACCCACAGTACGTAACCGCTGAATCGCACAGCTACAGAACTGCAGAAAATGTTATTAAAAAAAAATTATGCTTTTTTAGTATAGCACAGTAGGAGAAAACTATATAGAAATTGTTTATTTCACACACCTCCAAATATGTATAACACACTGCAAACTATTTTTTGTGCCCCTAAACGGCGTTTTTTGGAAGAGCAGAACACACCCATAGTACGTAACCGCTGAATCGCACAGCTACAGAACTGCAGAAAATGCTATTCAAAAAAAAATTTGTTTTTTTAGTATAGCACAGTAGGAGAAAACTATATAGAAATTGTTTATTTCACACACCTCCAAATATGTATAACACACTGCAAACTATTTTTGTGCCCCTGAATGGCTCTTTTTGCAAGCGTACATTAAAGTGCAAATTTTTTTATTTTATTTTTTTGCCCTAAACGGGTCTTTTTTTGCACAAGCAAAATAAAATGCTTTTTTTTTTTTGCCCTATGGGTCTTTTGGAAAAGAGCACAATAAAGTGCCTTTTTTTTCCCCTAAAAGTTAGATTTTCTCTGACACTGGGCTCATGGCAGTGTAAAAAGACTGCACTGCAACACAAATAGGTAAACCTATGCAGATCGCTGATTTTAATCTCTGAATCTGGACTCCTATATAATATTCTCTCTCCCTGAAAGCACCAACACAGGAACCTGGCCCTACACTACACTATCTCTCGATCTTTTCCCTCAGATTGTAGAATCAGGACTACCTCATCTATTTTTCTATCTCTCCCTAAAAGCAGCAGCAGCAGACTAGATCCTCTCCCTATCTATTCTGAAGCAGAGTGACATGTGTGCTGTGTGCCTCTAGCTTATATAGAAGCTGGGTCACATGTTGCACTGACCATTCACAGCCATGCCATTAGTAGGCATGGCTATGATGGCCTCTAAGGGCACACCAGCTAATCAAAAGGTGATTGGCTGGCCCCTGAAGCATTTCTAAATGCGTAATTAGATTGCCGAACCCGAACCCGGACTTTTGGGCAAAGTCCGGGTTCGGGTTCGGGAAAAAGCTAAAGTTCGGTACGGACCCGAACTTTACAGTTCGGGTTCGCTCAACACTAGTGGTGAGGGATGATAAACAAATCAATACGGGAATATACCTTATGTGGGGATGAATAAAAAGTATAGTCCCTTTCGTCAGGATGGTACAATCTCCATGCATCGGTGAGTTGGTTATTGTGAAGAGTATGTAACACTCGTTTACGAAGACCTGTGGCGACTGATGAACTTCCCACTGATGTATCCACCCTAGTATCTAAGGGAAGATTAAAATCTCCACCCAACAAGAGTTTCCCCTCCGCAAATTTCATAAGCTTATTTACCATAGAGCAGATAAATTGGTCTTGATTACAATTAGGTGCGTATACCATTGCTAACGTCACTTTAATGGCACCCACCATACCCTTAAGAAACAGAAATCTGCCCTCTGGGTCTACTCTGGAATCTATCAAGCTCCAAGGGACTCACCTAGATACCAAGATGGATACCCCCCTGGATTTAGATACCCTATTAAATGCATGGTATGCAAACGGATAAAGGTTACTCTTTAAAATTGGTATCTTACCCTCTTTAAAGTGGGTTTCTTGGATATAAGCCACATCGGAATGAGAAAGTTTTAGGTCTTGGATGAGCATCCTCTGCTTCTCCGGTATATTGAGACCCTTTGCATTTAAAGAGGTTACCTTTAACACCTCCATCCTCCCTGACGGCTAAAAAAAAAAGAGAAAAAAAGGGGGGAAAGAAAGAACAAAGAAAATAAAAAAAAGGAACAAAAGGGTTCTACTACCCCAAAGGTATTAGCGGTGGATTCACTAGTCCTCCGCTTCTCCCTCTTACAGATGAAGAGGGATATAAGAAACCAGTTTGAATAGTGCTCACATACAAATACACATCCCAAAGGTTATAGTGAAAGATGTCCCACTGTTGTTTTGGTTCTTGAAATTTTGGCAGATCAACAAACCCCTTGTGTGTCAAAGGTGACCAAAGGACTGTGTCTGTTGTTGAAAGTTACTCGCCTACATCCCTTAGTTTCCACCCTAAAACTGAAAGGCTAGTAGAATAGTTAATTAAAACCCTAAATGTTATGCTAAAAAAACAGTTGAAAAGGATTTAAAAGACTGGGACTATCTGTTACCACACCATCTGTATTTTCAACCTCTACAGGGTTTTCCCCATTTAAAGTTTTGTAAGGTAGATGTCCTTGGGGACTCTTGGATATAGCCTGGGAAATATGGAGGCAAGAAGCCACACCTCAAAAAATGTATTAAAAAATATTGCTCAGTTGCAGGATAGGATACTGGCAGGTATGAATTAAAGCGGATACAGGCCTTCTCATCCAAACATCAGTGCCTGACCTCACAAATGCACTTGGAAGATTGGTCAAACATTCCCATAGACACACTCCTAAACTTCGTGGACAGCCTTCCCGGAAGAGCTGAAGCTATTATAGCGGCAAGGGTGGGCCAACTCAATATTGAACCCTATGGACTAATGGCCCGTACACACGATCCGAAAATTGGACAAAAAATACAGCTTTTGACGCGATCGTACGATAATCGGATCGTTAGTACAGGGCTTTCGAGAGCTGATCATGACAATTCATCCGATATTATTCGATCAGACAAGCACAAAAATTTTCCTTGTACGATACCAGATTGTATGATTTTCGTTTAGACGGTACAGTTGTCATCCGAAAATACAATACATGACATCACTGCTGATTTTTTTTCTGTCGTACGAGAATTTCCGTGACTTTAGTGACCTATTCAATTTCTACTTGCGACTAATAAGCGAAAAAAGTCAGACGATCTGCCGTTCCGATTTTCGGATCGTGTGTACGGGGCATTCAACAGGGATGCCATATACTATATGTCATGGATACAATGTTGCTCATCCTTGCTAGTCTTCTCCATGATCATTAACAAAGGGCATTAAAAAAAAAAAAACACACATTATGTTGCTTGTTAATTTCTGACCCCAATATAGTGTATTTTTTAACCTCTTGCCGATCGCCGCCTGTATATTTACGTCCCTTTCAATTTGCCGCCGTGCGGGCTCGCGCCCCTGCCGCGTGCTCGGTGAGCGTGCCCGCGGAGTGATCACTGTCACTGTCACTGTCATGTCACTTGTAGCCCAGCCCCCACACAGTTAGAATCACTCCCTAGGACACACTTAACCCCTTCCCGCCCCCTAGTGGTTAACCCCTTCCCTGTAATCGGTGCATTTTTATAGCACTGATCACTATATATACTACAATGGTCCCAAAATAGTGTCAAAAGAGTCTGATGTGTCTGCCCTAATGTCTCAATCACTATAAAAAATTTCAGATCACCGCCATTACTAGTAAAAAAAAAAAAAATATTAATAAGAATACCATAAATCTATCCCCTATTTTGTAGACGCTATAACTTTTGCGCAAAGCAATCAATATACGCTTATTGCGATTTTTTTTTTTTACCAATAATATTTAGAAGAATGCATATCGGCCTAAACTGAGGAGAAAATGTTTTTTTTTTTATATATTTTTTGTGGTTATTTATTATAGCAAAAAGTTAAAAATATTGCTTTTTTTTTTAAATTGTCGCTCTATTTTGTTTATAGCGCAAAAAATAAAAACCGCAGAGGTGATCAAATACCACCAAAATAAAGCTCTATTTGTGGGAAAAAAAGGACATCAATTTTGTTTGGGTGCAACGTCGCACGGCCACGCAATTGTCAGCTAAAGCGACACAGTACCGAATCGCAAAAAATGGGCCGGTCATTGGGCAGCCAAATCCTCCGGGGCTGAAGTGGTTAATGCCATTTGTTAATGATAGTGGAGAAGACTAGCAAGGAAGAGCAACATTGTATCCATAAAATATATGCATATAATTGCAGACCACAAATAAACAGCCATGTAAATTCCAATTTTTGTGGTGGAGAGAGCTTCATAAAACAGCAGGTGACATGCATTTACTCAACATAAGGGAATAAGTGTATGTTCTAGAAATCAATACATTGGATTTTACATTTTGATATTATGTAACAATTTGTAACGATTTGATAGATAATTTTTTGGACTAGTGCCTGATTCCATTACTCAACTACTCGATCGACCAGTAATTATGAATCATATCTTTAATTAGCTGCTGCTCTTCAGAAACAACTGAAAGCCAAGGGCATAAAGTAATTGGCATAAAAGTTTTTCTAATTAATTTATCTGTCTATGTGTGTAACCAAGACTGGAGCCTGGGGATCATTTATAACTCCAGGAAGGCCAGTCCTAAAATGCAGTGTCATCGGAGATTTATATTTGTAAATTACAAAAAGAAAACAAGCCAAAGAATTACATTATCTCCAGTTTTGACAGTAAAGCCTGTAATAGGCTGTTCAGAGATGAGCAAGGAGATCTTATTGATCCAATTCATTTTCATCATATCCTCCAGTGAGCTTTTGAAATCTCTCTGCCCATTTCCTTCAGTCTACAATGTAACAGTAATCAAGCACATTAAGCAATTCATTAAACAATGGGCCCACTGAGCACAGGGAGCAATACTGCTCACATTAATTAGAAAGCTGCTAACTTTATTATCGTTACATTCGTGCTAGTGGCGGTTTGAGAACACTGGATGTTGACTGCTCACAAACAGATTAAGCTAAAATGTTAGGATTTCTATAAAAATTCCACATTAAAATAAAAGCATAAGCTAATTATAGCTTTAATGTAATCAGTGCACAAGCCTTTCAAAGTAATTTGTAATAGTTATATTTATAGAAAAGCAAATTTAGAAACTGTATAACAGATAAAGTAAATGTTCTTTTCATAAAAGCACAACTTTTAATAATTAAAAAATGCATAATGCACGGCTATATGGAACCACAGATGGCTGGAATGCACTAGATGTAGTTTTCTATGTTCTCTTTTACAAATAGTTCCGTTTTAAAAATGATTGACAAAGTAATATCCAATTGTACCCTTATTTTCTGTTGATCTAGAACTGCAATTTAATAATTTTTCAACACTGTCTCAGACCGCAAAACTAGTTGAGATGCCTTTCATGACCGACAATCCCACTGTGATCTTCCCCTCTTGGGGACTATTATACTGGTGATGTGTATGGATTGTCAGAAAAAGAAAAAAAGGAGTGCGCACTGACCTAGTGCATTACCAATATAAAAGTTTTATCAAAACTATATAAAAGCAATGGTACTACTCACAAACGAGCATAAATAAAAGGCTTTTCTATCAGTCGAACTGCATCCCTTGGCACCTGCAAACAGGACGTGATGACGGGAGGATCAGATGGTCACCTGGGGCATGGACATATAGATGCGTATATATAGGGGCACACAAGAGAGAAGACCCACTGACCGCTTAGGCTCTGAAGAAAAGGGTGCGCCCCTGAAACGCGTCAGCCATTCAGCCGTTTGAGGTACCATCTGATCCTCCCATCATCAGGTCCTGTTCGCAGGTGCCAAGGGATGAAGTTCGACTGATAGAAAAGCCTTTTATTTATGCTCGTTTGTGAGTAGTACCATTGCTTTTATATATTTTTAATAAAACTTTTATATTGGTAATGCACTAGGTCGGTGCGCCCTCCTTCTTTTCTTTTTCTTTCTAGTTATATGAATACCCATTGTTCTGAGGAGGGCTGCAAGATTCTAGACTTTGCCTTAATCCAAAGAGTGGATCACACCACCAGTGTATAGCGAAACACCGGAGCGCAGGAGATTATTGTTTTGGTGTATGGATTATCACCATGCTTTTAATCTGTACATGATTTTGTGTTGTCCTTTATCAATTTTGTATTAATAAAAACTTTTTTTTATTTTATATATATGTGTTCTCACACCTGATTCTATTTTTCAAACTTGTCGTGAGATAGTCCAATTGCCCCAGCTCCTTGGAACTTTGGTTTAGGGACCAAACAATTCCGATTTCTAATATCTCAACACTGTATGGAATCGCTATAAGCTTTTAGCAATGCTGTATATGATTTAAATGTCTATGTTAAAGCTAGGCAGATATCAAATACAAAAATTCATGCAGCTCTCTGTCTATCAATAAACATATGTTTTTTTTTTCCACATGCAAGCAGTGCAAATTAGCGTTGCACGAGTACTGATACCTACCGATACCTTGTATCGATACAAAGCTACATAGTAGGTGAGGTTGAAAAAAGACACAAGTCCATCAAGTCCAACCTATGTGTGTGATTATATGTCAGTATTACATTGTATATCCTTGTATGTTGTGGTCGTTCAGGTGCCTATATTTTTTTGAAATTATCGATGCTCCCCGCTGAAACCACCGCCTGTGGAAGAGAATTCCACATCCTTGCCGCTCTTACAGTAAAGAACCCTCTACGTAGTTTAAGGTTAAACCACTTGTCTTCTAATATTAGTGAATGGCCATGTGTCTTTTTAGATACAACATGCTCAAATCGCATTGCAAATAATCGCATCCCTATGAAGTCACTATGACAAGCCTGGTTTCACACAGGAGGGAGAAACCGCATGCAATTCGGACAGGAATTGCACTGCATTCCTATTTAAATCACGTGCAATTCTTTGCAGTGCGATTTTGTATGGGCTCAAATTGCACCACATAGGTATCGTTTATTAGGTATCGGAGCATTTGCACAAGTACAAGTATGAGTGCAAATGCTTAGTATCACCAGCCATACTGGTATTGGGGGGAGGGGGGCAACTCTAGTGCAACTAGCTCAGTTTGACTTGATATCTGCTTTTTGCGTTCCCCATTTAGCAGACCAAGACTGGGAGAGGAAGAAGCAGCACAAAGCCAGTAAGCTGTGCTGCATTGCTCATGTACTAACAAGGAAAATGTTGATAGAAAAGAATGTGCAGAGTGACAGAGAGATGAGCTCATCAGTCTGCTGCTTCTCATTTCACTGTTCAGTCACAGGATAGAGAAGGGACAAAACTTGTAAGGCTGGGTTCACACTACTGCGAATAGAATGCGGGTTTCTCTACATCCAATTTGCATAGCAGGAGATTGTGACCGGCTCTCTGTGGAGCTGGTTCACACATCTCTGCAGCGGTTCCGTTGTGAATTGCACAGGAACCCTGTTCATCTTTTGGTCCATTTCAGGTCCAAATTCAGCCAAAGATTCGGGCTAAAATAGTACCAGAAACTGTGAATGGAGACGCACCGGGCTCTTGCTGTGAGCCGCTGCGATCTCCAGTGATTACCCCATCTTAATGTTAATTATTTGCAGCAGAGAAAATTTTGATCTTTGCTCTGGCATACAGGTCTGACACTCAGGAGAAGATAAACAGAATTAGGCTAATGCCGCGTACACACGATCGGCAATTCCGACAAGAAGAGTCCGATGTGAGCTTTTGGTCGGAAATTCAGACCGTGTGTATGCTCCATCAGACTTTTGCTGTTGGAATTTCCGCCAACAAAAGATTGAGAGCAGGTTCTCTATTTTTCCGACGGAAAAAGTTCCTATCGGAAATTCCGATTGTCTGTAGCAATTCCGACGCGCAAAATTCCTACGCATGCTCGGAAACAATTTGACGCATGCTCGGAAGCATTGAACTTAATTTTCTCCGCTCGTCGTAGTGTGGTACGTCACCGCGTTCTTGACGGTCGAAAGTTCAGAGAACTTTTGTATGACCATGTGTATGCAAGCCAAGCTTGAGCGAAATTCCTTCGGAAAAAACATCCAAGGTTTTTCTGACGGAAATTCCGATCCTGTGTACGCGGCATTGGTTTACACATGCAGCAGACTTGGCCTCTCTTCTTTGCCTCCCTTCCTTGGATCACTTTTCAGAGGCATTTGGCAGCAGGTGAGAAGGTAACATATTGATTGTGATTGCTGGGCTGTGGTGGCTGGCACCATTTAATTGAATGTTTTTTTTTTTTTGGCAGTGGTCCTGACAGCTGAATCAACAAGGGAGATAAATTTTGCCACAACTGTACAATCTCACCAAGCTGCCTTTGCAGCTTAAAGAGGAACTGCAGTCTGCCCACATAATCTGTAATAAAAACATATTTGCCATTCTGAAGCTTCCCTCCAATAACTTTGCATATTATTTTATATTTACTGTGAATCTGTAATTGCCAAATATGCTGCAGAAATCTCCCTCCACAGAATCTGGCTGCAGCCATTTTAACTGTGGGCAGCTAAAGTTACTGCTTGTTCACTTCCTGGATTTCCACAGACACACAGAGGCACACCTCCAGCCCTGCAGCTTTCATTGGCCCTCTTATGACTCATCCCCCTCCCTTCCTGGCAAACTCTCACGAGAGTGAGAGAGAGAGCTGTGCATGATGTCATAAGCCTAGGCTTATTACCAGACAAGAAACAGGAAGTGGGCTGTATAAGGTATTTACTGGCAGAAAAAATCCAAAGTTAAAACAACAAGCGCAGAAGATTTAATAGATGGAAAGTTAAAAAAAAATGACTGAAGGTCCGCTTTAAGGAGGGCAGTTAGGGGGAAAGTAAAAATGCAGCTCACTCACCTGTTATTACCTCCCCCTTCTGATGGGCAGGGATGGCCACAAACTAAATTAAATTCTGCTATTCCCTGCTGAACTGGCCACATTTCATTCCATATTATGCCAATTTAAGGGTCTGATATAGATTAAGGGAATCCCAAGATGCTTTGTTTACAAACAGAAATGGCTGGGAAATGTCATTTACAAGCAATTTTTTTGTTGTTGTAAATGTTAGCTTTGCTGTAGTACATAGAATAGGTACACCACTTCATAGGCAGGTTTAAGGCATACCCAGGCATGATAGTTAAAGGAATTGGGCATAATATTTAATTTAACCACTTCAGCCCCGGACCATTTGGGTGGTCAAAGACCAGGCCACTTTTTGCGATTCGGCACTGCGTCGCTTTAACTGACAATTGCGCGGTCGTGCGACGTGGCTTCCAAACAAAATTGACGTCCTTTTTTTCCCACAAATAGAGCTTTCCTTTGGTGGTATTTGATCACCTCTGCGATTTTTATTTTTTGCGCTATAAACAAAAATAGAGCGACAATTTTGAACAAAATGCAATATTTTTTACTTTTTGCTATAATAAATATCCCCAAAAAAATATAATTTTTTTTCTCAGTTTAGGCCGATACGTATTCTTCTACATATTTTTGGTAAAAAAAATAGTAATAAGCGTTTATTAATTGGTCTGCACAAAAGTTATAGCGTTTACAATATAGGGGATAGTTTTATGGCATTTTTTATAAAAAAATTTTTTTTTTACTAGTAATGGCGGTGATCAGTGATTTTTTTTCGTGACTGCGACATTATGGTGGACACATCGGACACTTTTGACACATTTTTGGGACCATTGTCATTTTCACAGCGATCAGTGCTATAAAAATGCACTGGTTACTGTGAAAATTACACTGGCAGTGAAGGGGTTAACCACTAGGTGGCACTGTAGGGGTTAAGTTTTCCCTGCATAGTGTTTCTTACTGTAGGGGGGATGGGCTCTGTGTCACATGACACTGATCTCCACTCCGAGTACACGGAGCCGAGATCAGTGTCATTGTCACTAGTCAGAGTGGGGAGATGCTTGTTTACACAAGCATCTCCCCGCTCTATACCTCAGTGAGACGATCGCGGAGATCCCCGCGGTCCGACTCACGGGGAAGGCGGCAGGGTCACGAGCACGCCGCCGGCGGTGCGCTCGGGACCACACGGCAGGCATTTAAAGGGCCACGTACAGGTACATAATTATGCCTGTCCGTGCCATTCTGCCGACGTATATATATACAGTGGGCTGTCCACAAGTGGTTAAAGCATTATTAAAATTGATAACAGAATAGTCCCTCCTTCCCAAAAGGCAATAAGGAGAGAGGTAAAATCTGGAACTTTACCACAAAGAGAACATATACATTTGCATGAATAAAACATTCACAGTCTTTATTGTAAAATTAAAACATAGTTAAAACATGGCCAAGTTTGGTTTATACTGTATTATGTATTGAGGTATCCATTTAGTGTCTATAGTGGTGTTACAAATTAAAGCATTTTGCAAGCAACTCACTTTCTCAGGATCCATGCCTTTTGTACATGCAAATAATGTTGTCACTTTACAAGGATAATTACAAAAAATAAACAAACTATACATACAATTCACTTAATTTTAATAATCATCACTCTACTGATTATGAAGTGAAACTGTCATATAGCAATACAGAACAAGCAGTATCTTATATATACCATCTGTGGGGCAGAAGCGAGGAAGGGGGAGAGAGAGGAAGAGTGCCCTTGTGGTAGGACAGGGTCTGAGTTGCAGAGAGGGACAAGAAGACCAGGATATGGCCCATTCCCATATCTAAAAACACATAACATTATAACATTATTACACAAATTATTTAGCCTACCAATACCCTGTGACATGATCAAAAAATATCGAAATTTATTATAAACCCTAACACAATAACTACCCTCAAACAAGGGAGTTAGGGTGTCCAACACCTCACATTGCCTACTGCATCACTATGTGGTGACACACGCTAAAAATAAGCCTAACACATGTGAATAGTATGTATTACACCCCATTAAAAATCACCTCTAGGGCTATATAAACTCACTATGTTATTAATCCATCCTCACATATGATCAAAGTATTAAAAAGTGTCACTTGCCTTAAAACATACAACATAAAACATAAAGCCCAGAATAATAGTAAACTCAGCATATTAATTTGTCCAATGCCCCACAAACAGAGAAAACAATATTGATTAGCATCTTCTATATACCAGTCCCAAAAGTCTGTGGGTCACTTTAGGCAGAACATAGCATAGCATTAGGAATGAGCTTCGAGTTCGAGTCGAACTCATGTTCGACTCGAACATTGCCTGTTCGCCTGTTCAGCGAACAAATTGGGGTGTTCGCGGCAAATTCGAAAATTCTATGGGAGAAATCTAAAGTGCTAATTATAAAGGCTTATTTGCAATTTATTGTCATAAAAAGTGTTTGGGGACCCGGGTCCTGCTCCAGGGGACATGTATCAATGCAAAAAGAAGTTTTAAAAACTGCCGTTTTTTCGGGAGCAGTGATTTTAATAATGCTTAAAGTAAAACAATAAAAGTGAAATATTCCTTTAAATTTCGTACCTGGGGGGTGTGTATGATATGCATGTAAAGTGGCGCATGTTTCCCGTGCTTAGAACTGTCCCTGCACAAAGTGTCATTTCTGAAGGAAAAAAAGTCATTTAAAACTCACTCGCGGCTATTAATGAATTGTCGGCTCCCGGCAATACATACAAAAGTCATTGATAAAAAAAAGCGTGGGGGTCCCCCAGAATTCAATTACCAGGCCCTTCAGGTCTGGTATAGATATTAAGGGGAACCCCGCCGCAAATTTAAAAAAAAATGCCTGCGGCCTGCCAGGTTGCGTGCTCGGATAAGGGTCTGGTATGGATTTTTGGGGGGACTCCACGCCATTTTTTTTTAATTTGGGGTGGAGTTCCCCTTAAAATCCATGCCAGATCTGAAGGGCCTGGTATGGATATTTGGGGGAACCGCACGCATTTTTTTTTAATTTGCGGCGGGGTTCCCCTTAATATCCATACCAGACCTGAAGGGCCTGGAGGGCCTGGTAATTGAATTCTGGGGGACCCCCACGCTTTTTTTTTTGTATGTATTGCCGGGAGCCGACAATTCATTAATAGCCGCGAGTGAGTTTTAAATTACTTTTTTTCCTTCAAAAATGACACTTTGCGCAGGGACAGTTCTAAGCACGGGAAACATGCGCCACTTTACATGCATATCATACACACCCCCCAGGTACGAATTTTAAAGGAATATTTCACTTTTATTTTTTCATTTTAAGCATTATTAAAATCACTGCTCCCGAAAAAACGCCCGTTTTTAAAACTTCTTTTTGCATTGATACATGTCCCCTGGGGCAGGACCCGGGTCCCCAAACCCTTTTTAGGACAATAACTTGCATATAAGCCTTTATAATTAGCACTTTCGATTTCGAACGTTCGAGTCCATTGTATTTAATAGGGTTCTAAAGTTCACGCGAACATTCTGTCTGTTCGCAGGTTCTGGTGCGAACCGAACACGGGGGTGTTCGGCTCATCCCTGCAAAGCATACATAAAAATGGCAGCACTTTGTGCCTTATATTAGTGAGCACTTCCTTAAAGCCGAGTTCCACCCAAAAGTGTCACCTTTCGCGAGGAAGAGGGGACAGGATACCTGTCTTTGACAGGTATCCTGTTGGCACTTTCGGGAGTCCACGCCATGGACCATGACGTCAGCGTGGGGCTCCCTTCTCCTCCCCCTGTCGCCGGGCCAGTAGGAGAGAGGAGCCTCACGCATGCGCAGTAGGGTTCTCGAATTGAAGCTGTAAGGCGGCAGCACCCGACAGCTGATGGAAACATCAGCTGTGGTGCCTACATCGCTGGACTCCAGGACAGATAAGTGTCCTATTATTAATAGCCAGCAGTATGTGTAGCTGCTGGCTTTTTAAAAAAAAAAATTTGGGCGGAGCTCCACTTTAATCTCCCGCCTCCCACGGACCACTCATTATCCATGCAAATGCATTGGCATTCTGGCGGGCCATTTTTTCCCACAGTGTCTCACTTGAAGTCCCGTATTTTTTTTCTCTTCTTATTCCATTTGCTGTTGTCTAAAACAAGAGTTAATGCCTGAAGAGTGATAAAGTATTCACAGAAGGGTTCCACCCTTACTATACTCTGTGATCATTATTAAAATTGCTGCTCATGGCTCCCTATGCTTTTTTGCTTAAAGGAGTTGTAAAGGCAAAAGGTTTTTTATTCTAATTCATTATATGCATTAAGATGAAAAACCTTCTGTGTGTAGCAGGCCCCCTAAACCCCCCAACACTTACCCTGAGCCCTCTCTCTATCCAGCGATGTCCATGATTCCCTCGGCCTTCCGGGACTCTCCTTCTGAGTGGCTGTGGCACAGCCACGGTGCATTGGCTCCCGTGGCTGTCAATCAAAGTCAGTTAGCCAATCAGGGGAGAGAGGGGGAGGGACCAAACTGCAGCTGCGTGTCTGAATGAACACACAGGGCTGCAGCTCAGCTCAGGTGCCCCCATAGCAAGCTGCTGGGCTATAGGGGCACTCGTCAGGAGGGAGGGGCCAGCAGCAGTGAAGAGGGACCCGATAAGAGGAGGTTCCGGGCTGCTCTGTGCAAAACCACTGCATAGAGGAGGTAAGTATAACATGTTTGTTTATTTTTAGTTTTTCTTAAAGCGAGACTTTACAATCACTTTAACAATTCTTCGCCTGTAAGCCTTGAAAATTATAAGAACTGATTTTTTAGGATTTAGATCCCATTAACTTCAGTGGAGTTTAGATTACATTTTAGAGCTTATTCACAGTTCTGCTAACCCCCCCATGAACCGAATCCAGGTTGATTCCACTCATTCCTAGTTAGGACCAGGGATGAGCCGAACACCCCCCTGTTCGGTTCGCACCAGAACCTGCAAACAGACAGAATGTTTGTGTGAACTTTAGAACCCTATTAAATACAATGGACTCGAACGTTCAAAATCTAAAGTGCTAATTATAATGGCTAATATGCAATTTATTGTCCTAAAAAGTGTTTGGGGACCCGGGTCCTGTCCCAGGGGACATGTATCAATGCAAAAAAAAGGTTTAAGAAATAGAAGTTTTTACGGGAGCGGTGATTTTAATAATGCTTAAAATGAAAAAATAAAAGTGAAATTTTCCTTAAAATTTCGTACCTGGGGGGTGTGTATGATATGCATGTAAAGTCGTGCATGTTTCCCGTGCTTAGAACTGTCCCTGCACAAAGTGTCATTTTTGAAGGAAAAAAAGTAATTTAAAACTCACTCGCGGCTATTAATGAATTGTCGGCTTTTATCAATACATAGAAAAGTCATTGCTAAAAATAAAAAAAAAGCTTGGGGGTTCCCCCAAATTCAATTACCAGGCCCTTCAGGTCTGGAATGGATATTAAGGGGAACCCCGCCGCAAATGTAAAAAAAAAAAAGGCATGCGGTTCCCCCTAAATATCCATACCAGGCCCTTCAGATCTGGCATGGATTATAAAGGGAACTCCACCCCAAATTAAAAAAAAAATGGCGTGGAGTCCCCTCCAAAAATCCATACCAGACCCTTATCCGAGCACGCAACCTGGCTGGCCGCAGGGGAAGAGGGGGGGATGAGAGAGAGGCCCCCCTCCCTCCTGAACCATACCAGGCCACATGCCCTCAACATGGGGAGGATGTCCCCATGTTGATGGGGACAAGGGCTTCATCCCCACAACCCTTGCCCGGTGGTTGTGGGGGTCTGCGGGCAGGGGGCTTATCGGAATCTGGAAGACCCCTTTAACAAAGGGGACCCTCAGATCCCGGCCCCCCCTATGTGAATTGGTAAGGGGTACATTGTACCCCTACCATTTCACGAAGAAAGTGTCAAAAAATGTAAATAAAAACACACAAACACCTTGGAAAAGTCCTTTATTAAAAAAAAAAAAAACATTCCAGCGATGAAATCCAGTGTCCCGCGGCGATCCCGATGTCCAGCGCTGTCCGTCATTGGTTGTGCCTGTGCGGACCTGATGGGGAACTTCCTCCTCAGTGTTTTAAATGTATAGACCCGCCCCTTCTAAAGTTCCCCATCAGGTCCGCTCAGCGGACCAGATGCGGAACGCGAGAAGGGGCGGGTCTATTCATGTATTACACAGCGAACGAAGTTCCCCATCAGGTCCGCCCCCTCGGTATGTCTGACCCCGCCTATGTCATTGGCCTGAGCGGGGAACTTCCTTCACTGTGTAATAAAAATTTACACAGTGAAGGAAGTTTCCCGCTCAGGCCAATGACGTAGGCGGGGTCTGACATACCAAGGGGGTGGACCTGATGGGGAACTTCTCTCACTTTGTAATACATGTATAGACCCACCCCTTCTCAAGTTCCCCATCAGGTCTGCTCAGCCAATGACTAGGTGTAAGGCTGAGGACCTGATGAGGAACATGAGAAGGGGCGGGTCTATACATGTATTACACAGCGAACGAAGTTCCCCATCAGGTCCGCCCCCTCTGTATGTCAGACCCCGCCTACGTCATTGGCCTGAGCAGGAAACTTCCTTCACTGTGTAAATTTAAATTACACAGTGAAGAAAGTTCCCTGCTCAGGCCAATGACGTAGGCGGGGTCGGACATACCGAGGGGGCGGACCTGATCAGGAACTTCGTTCCTGTGTAATAAATGAATAGACCCGTCCCTTCTCGCGTTCCGCATCTGGTCCGCTGAGCGGACCTGATGGGGAACTTTAGAAGGGTTGGGTCTATACATTTAAAACACTGCGGAGGAAGTTCCCCATCAGGTCCGCTCAGGCACAACCAATGATGGACAGCGCTGGACATCGGGATCGCCGCGGGACACTGGATTTCATTGCTGGAATGTTTTTTTTTTTTTTTTTAATAAAGGACTTTTCCAAGGTGTTTGTGTGTTTTTATTTAAATTTTTTGACACTTTCTTCGTGAAATGGTAGGGGTACAAGGTACCCCTTACCAATTCACATAGGGGGGGGCCGGGATCTGGGGGTCCCCTTTGTTAAAGGGGTCTTCCAGATTCCGATAAGCCCCCGCCCGCAGACCCCCACAACCACCAGACAAGGGTTGTGGGGATGAGGCCCTTGTCCCCATCAACATGGGGACATCCTCCCCATGTTGAGGGCATGTGGCCTGGTATGGTTCAGGAGGGAGGGGGGGCCGCTGTCGTCCCCCCCCTCTTCCCCTGTGGCTGGCCAGGTTGCGTGCTCGGATAAGGGTCTGGTATGGATTTTTGGGGGGACTCCACGCCATTTTTTTTTATTTGGGGTGGAGTTCCCCTTAAAATCCATGCCAGATCTGAAGGGCCTGGTATGGATATTTAGGGGAAACCGCACGCCATTTTTTTAAAAATTTGCGGCGGGGTTCCCCTTAATATCCATTCCAGACCTGAAGGGCCTGCTAATTGAATTTGGGGGAACCCCCACGCTTTTTTTTTTTTTTTATCAATGACTTTTATATGTATTGATAAAAGCCGACAATTCATTATTAGCCGCAAGTGAGTTTTAAATGACTTTTTTTCCTTCGAAAATGACACTTTGTGCAGGGACAGTTTTAAGCACGGGAAGCATGCGCGACTTTACATGCATATCATACACACCCCCCAGGTACGAAATTTAAAGGAAAATTTCACTTTTATTGTTTCACTTTAAGCATTATTAAAATCACTGCTCCTAAAAAAACGGCAGTTTTTAAAACTTTTTTTTGCATTGATACATGTCCCCTGGGGCAGGACCCGGGTCCCCAAACCCTTTTTAGGACAATAACTTGCATATAAGCCTTTATAATTAGCACTTTAGATTTCTCCCATAGACTTTTCGAATTTGCCGCGAACACCCCAAATTGTTCGCTGTTCGGTGAACGGGCGAACAGGCAATGTTCGAGTCGAACATGAGTTCGACTCGAACTCGAAGCTCATCCCTAGTTAAGACTATGGGGTTGATTTACTAAAGGAAAATCCACTTTGCACTACAAGTGCACTTGGAAGTGCAGTCCCTTTAGATCTGAGGGGAAGATCTGAGATGAGGGGAAGCTCTGCTGATTTTATCATCTAATCATGTGCAAGCTAAAATTATGTTTTCTATTTTCCTTGCATGTCCCCCTCAGATTTACAGTGACTGCACTTCCAAGTGCACTTGCAGTGCAAAGTGGATTTGCCTTTAGTAAATCAACCCCTATAAGTGTACAATTCAACACATATTGGGGTTGATTTACTAAAGGTATAAGGCTATTCCCATAGGAAAATAAATGTTTGCTTCTGCTAATGTATGTTAATGTTGCAAAGTGAATGTTGGGAAATAAGGTGAACCAGACTTCACTTTGAATACACAATGTTTTTTATTTATTTTTTCCTTGCACTTGATTGAGTATCTCAAGTGAACATGATTCCTCTTACTTACTAACAGTCACATGGCACAGTTATATATCACTTTTCACAGGTTAACAGCCTCTTCTCCTTTAGTAAATCAACCCTGTTATATAAGCATAGTCCACTGTTGCCAAACAAGATGAAAAAAGGGAAAAATAAGCATTTTATTTAACCACTTCCCGCCCAGTCAATAGCAAATTGACGTCCGGGAAGTGGTTCTGTTATCCACACTGGACGTCATATGACGTCCTGCGGGATAACAGCCGCCGCGCGCCCGGGGGGGCGCGCATCGCGGCGATCGGTGGAGCGGTGGGTCAGTCTGACCCACCGCTACACTGATCTCGGTAAAAAGCCTCCGTCGGAGGCTTTTTACCATGTGATCAGCCGTGTCAAATCACGGCTGATCAGGAAGTAAACAGGAAGAGCCGTTGATCGGCTCTTCCTCACTCGCGTCTGACAGACGCGAGTAGAGGAGAGCCGATCGGCGGCTCTCCTGACAGGGGGGGTTTGCGCTGATTGTTTATCAGCGCAGCCCCCCCTCGGATACCCACACTGGACCACCAGGGAAGCCCCCAAGGACCACCAGGGAAGCCCTAAGCATGTGGATGGCCCCCATGGCCATCCACATGTAGTAAAAAAAAAAATATATAAAAAAAATATGCCAATCAGTGCCCACACATTGGCACTGACTGGCACGATCATGCCAAGAAACAAATGTGTGGTGGCTGGCATTGCTAGGCAGCAGTGTCACCAGTGCCACCTACTAGTGTCCATCAGTGCCACCTATCAGTGCCCATCCGTGCCCATCTGTGCCCATAAGTGCCCACCTATCAGTGCCCGTCCGTGCCACCTATCAGTGCCACCCATAAGTGCCCATCAGTGCCGCCTAAAAGTGCCCATTAGTGCCGCCTATGAGTGCCCATCAGTGCCGCCTATGAGTGCCAATCAGTGCCGCCTATGAGTGCCAATCAGTGCCGCCTATGAGTGCCCATCAGTGCCGCATACCAGTGCCACATATCAGTGCCCATCAGTGCCGCCTATCAGTGCCCATCATCAGTGCCCATCAGTGCCACCTCATCAGTGCCACCTCATTGGTGCCACCTCATCGGTGCCCATCAGTGTCGCCTTATCAGTGCCCTTCAGTGCCGCCTTATCAGTGCCCGTCATTGAAGTAGAAAAGGTACTTATTTACAAAAAAAATTAACAGAAACAAAGAAAAACATAGTTTTTTTTTAAATTTTCGCTATTTTTTTATTTATTGCGCAAAAAATAAAAATCGCAGAGGCGATCAAATACCACTGAAAGAAAGCTCTATTTGTGGGAACAAAATGATAAAAAATTTGTTTGGGTACAGTGTAGCATGACCGCGCAATTGTCATTCAAATTGCGACAGCGCTGAAAGCTCAAAATTGGCTTGGGCAGGAAGCTGTATAAGTGCATGGTATTGAAGTGGTTAAAGAAATGTTTACAATACACAGTGTGTTTTGTTTTTTTTGCAAACTAAATGTCATTCAGTTAGGGTTTACATCTACTTCAATGTTGCTCCTTTCTGCACTGTCTCTAGTTGCAGGGTACAGCCTATGAGCCAGAAGGTAATAAGTAAACCTAGTCTTCTGTCAGTTCTCACTTTCATATAAAAAAAACCTTCTGCAGTTCCACTAGTAAGGCTTGAGTTTCAGATTTCATGGACTCATGGGAGAAATATTTATTGGGGTTTCCTTAATTTTCTAACTACTGTATTTAATACATTTATGCTTTTCTTATACATTCTATTTTGGAGCTGGGGTATTTGCACCATAAACTGCCATTTCATAGGTGTGCGCAGCCTATTGCATTAGGGTGTGCACCCCAAAGCTCAAACACACACTACTCACTACTACTCACATCACTCACCATGTTCATTCAGAAAAAGAAGGGGCTGATAAATACATATTTACTGGCCCCTTCCCTCACTCATCCTAAAACATCTCCGCAGCAACAGCCAGCAGGAGAGGAGGGAAGCCAGGAGTGCTGCAGAGGGAAGGAGTGGGGAGTCAGGGCAGTAGTAGGAATCTGTGCTGCACAGGGTGATTAGGGTGTGCCTGGGCACATCCGGCACACCCTGTGCGCATGCCTATGTGCCATTTGTATTTTAGGCCCTGTTCACACTAAGCGATTTTCTGCTTGAAGCTTGTAGCTCTAAAATGCACAACAAGCCAAACCTCATTCATTTCATTGGCCCCCGTTCACATCTGAGCATTCTGCCACCTGAAACAAAATGCCTGAAGCTCAAAAAAGTACATAAGCCTTTTTTTGGCAGATTACAAGCATTTTTGGCCCCATAGACTTTAATAAAAACGCCTGACTTGAGCGTTTTAGGACTGTTTTAAGAGGATTTTCTGCTCAAATAGCAGTTCTCCACCTCTATTTTCCACTCCCTCTCCTCCTTGATGAATTTGTTTGATTACAATTTTCCTTGATCATAATTGAAATTAAAAATATTACTGGTATTTTGCGAAACTAGGTAACATGCAGAAACAATGCTGTTGCCAATAATATTTGTCTGTGCATTATCATTGCAGTGTATGCACCTACATATATAAAAATTGACAATTGCGCGGTCGTGCGACGTGGCTCCCAAACAAAATTTGCGTCCTTTTTTTCCCACAAATAGAGCTTTCTTTTGGTGGTATTTGATCACCTTTGCGGTTTTTATTTTTTGCGCTATAAACAAAAGAAGAGCGTCCAGTTTGGAAAAAAAACACTATTTTTTACTTTTTGCTATAATAAATACCCATTTTTTTTTAAAATAAAATTTTCCTCAGTTTAGGCCGATACGTATTCTTCTACATATCGCAATAAGCGCGTATTGATTGGTTTGCGCAAAAGTTATAGCGTCTACAAAATGGGGGATAGATTTATAGCATTTTTTTGTTATTTTTTTTTATTAGTAATGGCGGCGATCTGCGATTTTTTATTGTGACTGCGATATTGCGGCGGACACATCGGACACTTTTGACACATTTTTGGGACCAGTCACATTTATACAGCGATCCCTGCTATAAAAATGCATTGATTACTGTATAAATGTGATTGGCAGGGAAGGGGTTAACCACTAGGGGGCGGGAAGGGGTTAAATATGTTCCCTCAAAGTGTTCTTACTGTGGGGGGAGGGGACTGACTGGGGGAGGTGACCGATGGTTGTCCCTATGTACAAGGGACACAGCATCGGTCCCTTCTCCCTCACAGGACGTGGATCTCTGTGTTTACACACAGAGATCCACTTTCTTGCTCGTTTCCCGGGCAATCGCGGGTGCCCGGCGGCAATCGCGGTGGCCGGGCACGCGCACCGGGGCCTTGTGAACGCGGCGGGCGCGCGCGCGTGCCTCCTAGCTCGTTTTAAAGGGAGGACGTCATATGACGTCCTCCCAGAACGAGAGTATCCTCCGCCCGCCGTCTATTGACAGTGGGCGGGGGACAAGTGGTTAATGATGCATAAAGTGAAAAAAGAAAAGTCAAATATTCCTTTAAATATCGTACCTGGGGGGTGTCTAAAGTATGCCTGTGAAGTGCCACGTGTTTCCCGTGTTTAGAACTGTCCCTGCACAAAATTACATTTCTGAAGGAAAAAAAGCCATTTAAAACTGCTTGCGGCTTTAATGTAATGTCTGGTCCCGGTAATATGGATGAAAATCTTTAAGAAAAATGGCATAGCTACCCCATCATCCCCCCCCCCCCCCCACCCCAGCCCATTACCAGCCCCTTTGGGTCTTGTATGGATAGTAAGGGGAACCCCGCACACAAAATAATAAAGGCCCTATATACTCTGAACAGCCGTATACAGGCGGTGCATACAAGACAGGGACTGTAGGTTTGTTCTTATGTAGAATCTGTTTGTAATTTTTAACAGGTATATTGTTTAAGTGTAGCTCCAGCCAAGAAATCTATTTTTAAGCTTTTTGGAAAACATAGGGAAGGGTTATCACCCCTGTAACATTAGTTTTGCTGTCTGTGCAGTGTGCACCTGTTCAGAACAGTTCACCTCACTTTCCGTCCTAATGACAAATGTTTTTTGAAAATTTGGGGTTTTTATTGAAACAAGAATTGGTGATAAAGCATCAGTGGAGAGGAGACACTTTTTTTCCCATATTAACTCTTAGGCCTCGTACACACGACCGAGTTTCTCAGCAAGAACCATCAAGAAACTTGCTGGCAGAGATGTCTTGCCGAGAAATTCGTTCGTGTGTATGGTTTCTCGTCAAGAAAACCGACAAGTAATCTCGACGAGAAAATAGAGAACTTGCTCTCTATTTTCTCGTCGAGATTCTCGTCAGCCTGTTTCTCGACGAGAAAAGTGAGTGTGTGTGCACTTACCTGTCCTCCGGGAAGCCCGCGCATGTTCGAAATGAATTTGACGCATGCGCGGTAGCTTCCTAGGCATAGGTAGGGTATACCAAGATGGCGGCGACGGCATCGAATGTGATGAGCGCATGCTCGTCGTAGTCGATGACGTCACCGCGTACGCTCCATTCAAAGAACCGCGGGTTCTTTGAATCGAGCGTGTGTACACTCGGCCGGGACAAGTTTCTTGTCCAAGAATCTCGTCGAAAAAAACGACATGTTTTTTTCGACGAGAATCTCGGCCGTGTGTACGAGGCTTTACAGGAGAGAATTTGCCTTCCTAGGGGTAGATTTCCTCTCACTTCCTGTTGTATCCTTCCGTTTGCAAGGAGGAGTCGTTTGTAAGTAGGATCTTTGAAAGTAGGGGCCTGCCGTATATACTCAGCTGAAATTTGCCCCTTACATGTTGGTGTTGCCACAACACTGTGAGCCCTCACAGCTACTCTTGGTGGGCGCATGAATGGGCCCTGCTGTGAATTATTAGTTTAAGAATTGTAATTGCATGCCCCTGTTGAACAGGGGCTGAAAAATTGGGCCTTTGGTGGTGGTGGTGGTGGTGTTGACACAATACTGTAAGGCCTCACAGTTACTCTTGGTGGGCGCAGGAATGGGCCCTGCTGTGAATTATTAGATCAAGAATTGTAAATGCATGCCCCTGTTGAACAGGGGCTGAAAAATTGGGCCTTTGGTGGTGGTGGTGGTGGTGTTGACACAATACTGTAAGGCCTCACAGTTACTCTTGGTGGGCGCAGGAATGGGCCCTGCTGTGAATTATTAGATCAAGAATTGTAAATGCATGCCCCTGTTGAACAGGGGCTGAAAAATTGGGCCTTTGGTGGTGGTGGTGGTGGTGTTGACACAACACTGTAAGGCCTCACAGTTACTCTTGGTGGGCGCAGGAATGGGCCCTGCTGTGAATTATTAGATCAAGAATTGTAATTGCATGCCCCTGTTGAACAGGGGCTGAAAAATTGGGCCTTTGGTGGTGGTGGTGGTGGTGGTGTTGACACAACACTGTAAGGTCTCACAGTTACTCTTGGTGGGCGCAGGAATGGGCCCTGCTGTGAATTATTAGATCAAGAATTGTAATTGCATGCCCCTGTTGAACAGAGGCTGAAAAATTGGGCCTTTGGTGGTGGTGGTGTTGACACAACACTGTAAGGCCTCACAGTTACTCTTGGTGGGCGCAGGAATGGGCCCTGCTGTGAATTATTAGATCAAGAATTGTAATTGCATGCCCCTGTTGAACAGGGGCTCAAAAATTGGGCCTTTGGTGGTGGTGGTGGTGGTGTTGACACAACACTGTAAGGTCTCACAGTTACTCTTGGTGGGCACAGGAATGGGCCCTGCTGTGAATTATTAGATGAAGAATTGTAATTACATGCCCCTGTTAAACAGGGGCAGAAAAATTGGGCCTTAGGCACTGGTGCCACAACACTGCAACCCCTCACAGATACTGTACTTGGAGCACAGCAATGAGCCCTGTTGCAAAGTATTGCATCAAAAATTGTAATTACATGCCCCTGTTAAACAGGGGCTGAAAAATTGGGCCTTAGCCACTGGTGGCGGCACCCAGAAACAAAAATGTTCTTCCAAGCTATCATCATCAATCGGATCATTGAGGAGGAGGAGGATAGTCAGTCAACATAACAGGACAGTCTCTCAGCATCAGCATCAGTCTTGAAGGGATGTGACATTTGAAAATAAATTAGTCTGTTATATCAGCTTCAGGTGTTTGGTAGCTGGTGGTGATCCAAGACTGGTTCATCTTTATGAAGGTCAGTCGATCAACAGAGTCGGTGGACAGGCGCACCCTGTGATCCGTGACAAATCCTCCAGCAGCACTGAATGTGCGTTCTGAAAGAACGCTGGATGCAGGACAGGCCAGTAGCTCAATTGCATACTGTGCAGGCTCTGGCCAGTGATCCATCCTCAAGACCCAGTAAGCCAGAGGATTTTCGGTGGGGAAGGTGTCCAAGTCTGAGCTTGCCCCTAGGTATTCCTGCACCATGTATATCAGACGCTGGCGATGGTTGCTGGAACCGATCATACCTTGGGGCTGCGGACTAAAGAATTGTCTGAACGCATCGGTCAGACGGCCACCTTCCCCACCGCTCCTTCTTTGACTGACCGAAGCCTCAGCAACTCGTTGTCCAGGACCAGGAGTTTGTAACCTCCCAGTCTCTGGGAACGCGTTGCACAGACCTTTCTGCAAGGCCTCCCGGAGTTGTCTCATCCTCTGCTCCCTCTGCGACGGTAAGATAAGGTCCGCAACCTTACCCTTGTACCGTGGATCAAGGAGAGTGGCCAGCCAGTAATGGTCCCTCTTCTTGATCCGAAGAATACGAGGATCCTTCCGCAGACTTTGCAGGATCAGGGAGGCCATGCAGCGTAGGTTAGCTGAGGCATTCGGTCCGGAGTCCTCTGGGTCACTAAGGACGACATGATCCGCAGCCACCTCCTCCCAGCCACGTACAAGTCCACTGGCTTCTTGGGACTGTAAATCATCCCTAAAAGACTGCTGCTGATGATGCTGAGTGCCAGGCTCTACCTCCATGCTGACACAATCCTCCTCCTCCTTCTCCTCCTCTTCTTCCTGTGCGATGGGTGGGACAGAAGGAACACTGTCTGGGTAAAGGGGGCCTTGAGAGGCAGGGAAGTCCTCCTCTTCCTGCCTCTGTTCTGCCTCAAGTGCCCTGTCCATTATTCCACGCAGCGTATGTTCCACAGGGTGGACAAGAGGTACAGTGTCACTGATGCATGCACTGTCACTGCTCACCATCCTCGTGGCCTTCTCAAATGGTGCCAGGACAGTGCATGCATCCCTGATCATGCCCCACTGGCGTGGTGAAAAAAACCCGAGCTCCCCTGACCCTGTCCTGGTGCCATAGTCGCACAGGTACTCATTGATGGCCCTCTGCTGCGTGTGCAGCCGCTGCAGCATGGCCAACGTTGAGTTCCACCTGGTGGGCATGTCACATATAAGGCGGTTCTTGGGCAGGTTCAACTCCTTTTGTAGCTCAGCCAGGCGAGCACTGGCATTATAAGATCTGCGGAAATGCACACAGACTTTCCTGGCCTGCCTCAGGACATCCTGTAAGCCCGGGTACCTGCCCAAGAACCGCTGCACCACCAGGTAAGGACGTGAGCCACACAGGGCACATGGGTCAGTTGTCCCTGTCGGAGAGTGGAGAGGAGGTTGGTGCCATTGTCGCAAACTACCATTCCTGGCTTAAGCTGGCGTGTCATCAACCACCTCTCGGCCTGCCCCTGCAGAGCAGACAGAACCTCTGCCCCAGTGTGGCTCCTGTCCCCCAAACACACCAGCGCAAGCACGGCATGGCATCTTTTTGCCTGCGTACTTGCGTAGCCCCTTGAACGCCTACGGAGCACCGCTGGTTCCGAGGACAAAGCACAGGAAGAGGCCATGGAGGAAAAAGAAGAGGAGGGGGTGGAGGACAGAGGTGTGTCACAACCAGTAGTAGCATTTTGGAGGCGTGGCGGTGGAACAACCTCCAACACTACTGCACCTTGTCCTGCATCCTTCCCAGCTGCCAAAAGAGTGACCCAATGGGCCGTGAAAGAAAGGTAATGTCCCTGTCCATGCCTGCTGGACCATGAGTCAGGGGTAATATGCACCTTACCACTGACCGCCCTGTCCAGCGAGGCCAAGACATTGCCTTCCACATGCCGGTAGAGAGCCGGAATCGCCTTCCGTGAGAAAAAGTGGCGTTTGGGAACCTGCCACTGAGGAACCGCACATTGCACAAACTCACGGAAGGGGGCCGAGTCTACCAACTGAAAAGGCAGCAGTTGAAGCGCTAGCAATTTAGCCAAGCTAGCATTCAACCGCTGGGCATGTGGATGGCTGGGAGTGAACTTCTTTCGACGGTCCAGCAGCTGGGGCAGGGAAATTTGCCTGCTAGAATCGGACGTCGGTGTACTGCTAGCAGAGTGCCCGCAAGTACTTGGCTGTGACACACCTAATTCTACACCTTCATTCCTCTCAGTGCAGGTTTCAGAGAGGACTGAAGGTATAGTGGGGTTGGAGATCCCAGCTGATGCGGTGCAAGAAGAGGTCCGCTTTGTTCTTTGGTGTGGGTCTTTAAGGTAGGCTTGCCAATGAGCTGCATGGCAAGTCAACATATGTCTGGTCAAGCATGTGGTGCCCAAGCAGGTGATGTTTTGGCCACGCGATATACGCTTGAGACATATGTTGCAAACAGCAGCTGTGCGATCTGATGCACTCGACTCAAAAAAGGCCCACACCAAAGAACTTTTTGAATAATGGGCAGAGGCAGCGCCCTGCACAGGCGGAGCTCTGCGGTGTGATTCCGTTGGTGTGCTGCCCTTACGCTGGTCCTCCGAGGGCATCCTGCCTCGTTGGAGATGTGCCTCCTCCTCATCCTCTCTCCTATTAGGCACCCACGTGGAGTCAGTGACCTCATCATCCCCTCCCTCCTCATCACTGGAGCCAATCTGGCAGTATGCTGCAGCTGCTGGAACATGACTGCCAGATTGGTGTCCTTCTTGAGCATCCCCTCTCTCTGCTCTCACGCTACTGCCTTCCTCTAGCTGGGTATCATCATCAGACCCTTCGAAACGCTGGGCATCCTCCTGGAGCATGTCCCCAACACTGTGCTCAAACAGTTTGGGGGACTCCTCAGGAGGACATGGTTGGTCTAGGGAAGGAGTGACTGATGATGACATTGATACCAGGGAAGAGGACGCTTTGGCAGCTGCTTTGCCAGTACCCTGAGCCTGGGTGAGAGAGGATGAGGAGGATGAGGAGGGCTTGGTCATCCACTCTACCAAGTCTTCGGCATGATGCGGCTCAACACGTCCAGTTGCCGAAAAGAAGGACAAGTGTGTCCCATGGCCACGTGCTGATGGCGATGCACCGCGTCCACGACCAGCACTGTTGTCTCTAGACACAGAGCCTGCTTGCCCTCTTTTATTGGCTCCTGACTGGCTACCTCTCCTTGTTTGCCTTCCAGACATTCTAATGGCATGCAGGGAAATGGGAAAACCAGCAATAAGGCCTAGCTTCAGGAGTATATTTTGCAGGAATCACACTACGCCTGCTGTAGGTGCTGCAAATGCCTGTTGGTGTAACACACCAGGAAAAAGCAGCAATACAGGCTAACTTCAGGTGTAATATGATCAGGATGCACACTCCGCCCGCTGTAAGTGCCGCAAATGCCTGTTGGTGTAACACACCAGGAAAAAGCAGAAATACAGGCTAACTTCAGGTGTAATATGATCAGGAGGCACACTCCGCCCGCTGTAAGTGCCGCAAATGCCTGTTGGTGTAACACACCAGGGAAAAGCAGCAATACAGGCTAACTTCAGGTGTAATATGATCAGGAGGCACACTCCGCCCGCTGTAAGTGCCGCAAATGCCTGTTGGTGTAACACACCAGGAAAAAGCAGCAATACAGGCTAAATACAGGTGTAATATGATCAGGAGGCACACTCCGCCCGCTGTAAGTGCCGCAAATGCCTGTTGGTGTAACACACCAGGAAAAAGCAGCAATACAGGCTAACTTCAGGTGTAATATGATCAGGAGGCACACTCCGCCCGTTGTAAGTGCCGCAAATGCCTGTTGGTGTAACACACCAGGAAAAAGCAGCAATACAGGCTAACTTCAGGTGTAATATGATCAGGAGGCACACTCCGCCCGCTGTAAGTGCCGCAAATGCCTGTTGGTGTAACACACCAGGAAAAAGCAGCAATACAGGCTAACTTCAGGTGTAATATGATCAGGAGGCACACTCCGCCCGCTGTAAGTGCTGCAAATGCCTGTTGGTGTAACACACCAGGAAAAAGCAGCAATACGGGCTAACTTCAGGTGTATAATGTGCAGGAGGCTTAGCAACAATGACACTGACACTGTCCCCTGCCTCTCCTTCTCTCTCCCTGCACACAAGGTTTATCAAAGTATATGACACTGACACTCTCCCTGCCTATCCTTCTCTCTCCCTACACACAAGGTTTAGCAAAGAATATGACACTGACACTCTCCCTGCCTATCCTTCTCTGTCCCTACACACAAGGTTTATCAAAGAATATGACACTGACACTGTCCCCTGCCTATCCTTCTCTCTCCCTGCACACAAGGTTTAGCAAAGAATATGACACTGACACTCTCCCTGCCTATCCTTCTCTGTCCCTACACACAAGGTTTAGCAAAGAATAGATTTGACACTGTCCCTGCCTATCCTTCACTTTCCCTGCTCCGGAACACACTACACGAGGCCGCCGCGCTGGCGGCCTTTTATAGTGTGGGGCGTGTACTAAACCCCCTCAGCTATAATTGGCCACAGGCATCCTGCTTGTGGCCAATCATTGCTCTCCTCGCTGCCGGCGCTGTGATTGGCCAAGCATGCAGGGTCACAGTGCATGCTTGGCCAATCACAGCGCCGGGATTACACTGCGATGGCGCAGTGTATTGTGGGCCGTTCGCGTCACTCGAATTTGGCGCGAACGGCCCAAATCATTAGTTGTTCGCCGAATGCGCTAACAGCCGATGTTCGAGTCGAACTTATGTTCGACTCGAACACCGAGCTCATCCCTACTAGGAACTATGATCTGTCATTTCCTCCAGTCAGTCCCCTCCCCACTGTATAGTTGTAAGTGGTCCCAAAGATTGTGTCAAAAGTGTCAGATCTGTCCATCTCAATGTCACTCTCCTGACAAAAATCGCAGATCGCGGCCATTAATAGTTAAAAAAAAAAAAAAAAAAAAAAATGCAATAAATCTATCCCCTATTTTGTAGGTGCTATAACTTTTGTGCAAACCAATCAATATACGCTTATTGCGATTTTTTTTTTACCAAAAATATGTAGAATAAGACATATCGGCCTAAACTAAGGAAGAAATTAGGGATATTTTTTTTTTTTTTTTTTTTTTTTTCCAAAAACAGTTTATTGAAATGTAAAAAGCATTTACAGATATCTTGAACAATAGTAGTACAATAAGGTATTAATACAACCACAAAACATGGATGAATAACATGTGTCACATACAATTCAACTTGCGGGTAGTGAAAATGAAATGGCTATGTGCATCCTTCATGAACTAGGCCGTGTTGGGGTGGGCTACCTTAATTCAAGGTAGTTGTGGGGTCTAGTCAAAGTCCACTACCATTGACGGGGATAGATCTTGTTGGTAGGTTAGAGCTAGGTAGGTTCACGGATGCCGTTATGGACTTTTGGTCTGTGTGGGAGGGAAAGGCCAACAGGTGCAATATGGCAGAAAGGGAGGGAAGGAGCTATAAACAGGTTTATTTCGTTGAGAGTGTATGAATGCGGGAGTGTAGGCTGGAGCTATGTTAGTGGTTGTATTGTACAGAAGCTTGTGGATGAGAAAGTAGGAGGGGGTAAGTGGTGGAAGGAGAAGGGGTGGGGTGGGGATCGAGGGGAGGGGAGTGAGGCAGGAAGGGATGGCGTTGGCAGGGGGTCCGTCTCTGACTTCCCCGACCCCTTGGGGTGTTCAAGGGGCGTGTTATGAGAAACTAGGGGCGGATCTGTATAGGGGGAGATATAGGAGGAGAGAGGTGTCTTTGTAAGGTTTAGGGTTAAGGGGAGATCCTGGCACGTCGTAGATTTTTAATGACAATTCTCAGAGGAGTAATTTATCCTTTGTCAGGGTTCAGGGAGTTTGCAAATTCTGGGGTCGTTTTATAGTGTAACCAGCAGGCCCATTTTTTACTAAATGATGACGGAGTCTCTCTTGCAATATGTATAAGATTTTCCATTTCCTCAATTTTGCATATTCTGTTAAACCATTCTTTTATGGTTGGTTGGTGAGTCGATTTCCAGTGTATAGGGATACACTGCTTTGCCGCATTGATCATGTGCATTGCTAGGGATTTGTGATAGGAATTGTGCGACAGGGGTGAATGGTGTAGAAGGAATTGAGAAGGGGAAAGGTCCAAATGATATGAGGTGACTCGAGAGGTTATATGGCATACCTTTTCCCAGAAGTCTTTTAGAGATGGACAGGACCACCAGATATGGAGAAGGGTTCCCCTTTCCCGGAGACATCTCCAGCAAACCTCTGGGATTGTGGGATTATATTTATGCAGAAGGGTGGGCGTGCGGTACCATCTAGATTGGATCTTAAAGCCGTTTTCCTGGGTCGACACATTCGTCGACCCTTTATGTATGTTGAGGAAAATTAGTTCCCATTGTTCCGCTGAAAGAGATACCGAGAGGTCTGACTCCCAGTTCTTACAGGCTAAGGTCTCGTTAGCTTTCATCTCGGCGAAGAGGAGTTCATGTGTGGTAGAAACTAGATGAGATTGGGGTGTCGTTTGGATACATAGCTTTTCGAAAGGGGTGAGTTCTCTGGAGCATTGTATATTCTTGTTAAGGGATTTTAGAAAATGAGCAATTAAAATATATGTCCAAGGGGGAATGGGTGGCTTGTTTAGTTGGGAGGAGAGTTGGGATGTAGACAATAGTTTGCCCCGGAGGAAGAACTGATGTGATCTAATTGGGCTCTGTGTCCAGTTATCGGTAAGAAACTTTGCGTGCATACCTGGTGGGAACCCAGGGTTCATTTTTACAGGTGTCAGTGGGCCGGGAATCGAAGATATGGGTGATCGGTAGCAAAGCTTTTTGAAGCATTGCAAGGTTGGGCCTATAAGTGGGTGTACGTGTAATTCAGAGGGGACGTGGGGTGAGAGTAACCATGGGAGAGACTCCAAAGGGAGAGCAGAAAAAGATGCTTCTAGGGAAACCCAATCTTTGTGGAGAGATTGAGTATTCCAGTCCACTATCCTGGTAAGGTGTGTAGCAGTGTAATAATTGAGAAGGTTGGGGAGGCCTATGCCCCCAAGTCTTTTAGGTCGGGTGAGCTGCGTAAAGCTGATTCTGGGTCTACGGTTCCCCCATAAGAATTTAGTGCATATGTTTCTATAAGATTTAAAAAAGGCCGGAGGTATATGTATAGGGATCGCCTGCAATATATAGAGTATTCTCGGGAGGGCATTCATTTTGAGGATCGCCGCTCTGCCAAACCAAGAGAAAAGCGGTTTGTTCCATGTTTCAAGATCAGAGGATATTCTGTGTAGGATAGGAACATGGTTTTTAGCGTAGAGGTTTGAGAGTTTGGAAGGGAGTTGTATCCCTAGGTATGTGATGGAATCATGTTTCCATTGGAACGGGAAGTTAGCCTTACATTGATCAACTATGTGTTGTGGTAATGTTATATTAAGGGCAAAGGATTTCGAGAAATTAATTTTAAGGTGGGAGAGGAACTGAAATTGTTTAAATTCAGAAAGAAGGTTTGGTAGGGAGATCAGTGGGTTCGACAGGAACAACAAAATATCGTCTGCGAAAGCAGCGTATTTATATTCTCTTTTGGAGGAACTTATACCTTGGATATCTGGGTTGTATGTCAGTTTACGGAGGAATGGTTCAAGTGTGAGTACAAAGAGGATGGGGGACAGGGGGCAGCCCTGTCTTGTGCCATTTCCGATGGGAAAGGCGTCCGACAGAGTATTGTTGACCCGTACCTTAGCAGATGGTCCCGTGTATAGTGACAGGATTAGGCCTAACATATATGGGCCCAATCCTATGGCCCTCAGAACCGCTGTCATATAGTCCCAAGCTACTCTGTCGAATGCCTTCTCCGCATCGAGTGACAAAAACAGGCCTTTTTGGGTTGTCTGTGTCATAAGGTGGTGTAAGTTTATTGCTTTAACAGTGTTGTCCCTGGCTTCACGTCCAGGGATAAAGCCGGTCTGGTCATGAGAGATTAAGGAAGGGAGAAACGGTAAGAGTCTGTTTGCCAAAATCTTAGAAAAGATTTTGACATCTACATTCAATAATGAGATTGGTCTATAATTTCCCGTTTGGGTGGGGTCCTTATCTTCTTTGGGGATAACAACGATATGTGCTTCTAACATTTCGCTTTTGAAAGGATTTGTGGGAGAGAGTGTATTGAAGGCGTCAAGGAAGGGTTGTTGAAGAAGGTCTGAGAATGTCTTGAAATATACGGCGGAAAGACCATCAGGTCCCGGGCTCTTACCAGGCTTAAGTTGCTTTAAAGCTTTTTTCCATTCCTGAATAGAGATCGGGGATTCCAGAATCGTGGTGGTGTCAGTGGGGAGCTTTCCTGGAGCAAATTGGTCTAAGAACGAGTTAATATCATTGGGTCTGTCATTCGATAAGGTAGTAGGGGGTTCGGATTTATCTAGATTATATAGGGACGAGTAGTACTTCTCAAACTCTCTGGCTATGTCATTGTTATTCGTGAGAGTCTTACCCGTGGGGGATTGTATGTGGTGTATCGTATTAGCAGCCCTTTTCTTGCGTAAGGCTTGAGCAAGAAGATGGCCACTTTTGTTGCCGAATTCGTAAAAAAGTTTCTGAGATAGAGTGTATTTCTTCCTGAGGTGATGGCCCAATTCTTCCTGAATGAGTGTACGAGTCTCTAGTAGTTCTACGAGGGTTTGCTGGGCCAGGTTTCGTTTGTGTAGTGCTTCTAGTTTATTAAGTTTGGAAAAGAGATCAGCCAGTTTGGCCCGTTTTTCCTTTCTAATAGCGGCCCCCAGGGAAATCAATTTCCCTCGGACAACACATTTGTGAGCCGCCCACTGAGTAAGTTTAGAAATGTCCGGGGTGTTGTTCTCAGTGAAATAATTGCTTAGGCAAGTTTGAATCTCTAATTCTTTGGTTTTGTCTGTCAGGATGGAAGGGTCTAGTCTCCAAATTTGCGAGCGGTATACTTTTTCAGGGAAAGTGAGGGTCATTGAGATAGGGTGGTGGTCCGAGAAGGTCATCGGTTCGACGGTTGCTGCTTTCAGGGACGGGAGATCCTGTTGGGTAAGAAATATGTAGTCTAGTCGTGAATATTTGTTATGTGGGGCGGAGAAGAATGTAAAATCCTTTACGTTCGGGTGTAAGGTGCGCCATGTGTCGTGGAGCAAGAGTTCTTGGAAACATTTTCTGATTTGTCGGAGCGCCCTGTATGGTAGGTGGGATTTCCCCGACGAGGTGTCTAAAAGGGGGTTCAGGGGTACATTGAGATCCCCTCCCAGTATAAGAATACCCTCTTGGAAATTGGTTAGGTGTCTTGTTACAGCCCTAAAAAAGGGAACTTGGGACGAGTTGGGGCTGTATATGTTAGCCAAAGTGATTGGTTTGTTCCTGAGTGTCCCTTTTAGGAAGATATACCTGCCTAGTTCGTCAAGGTGAGTGTCTGTAATTTGGATGGGAAGGTTTTTGGAAATGATTATGGAGACTCCTTTGGATTTCGAGATAGGTGAGGTGGCATGGAAACTATGGGGGAAGAGGCGATTAGTCATGTTGGGAACTGATTTCTTACAAAAGTGGGTTTCCTGTAAGAAGATTATGTCAGCTTTCATGCTGCGCATGAGGGAAAAGAGTTGTGTTCGCTTTTCAGGTATGTTCAGTCCTTTGGCGTTAAGGGAGACTACCTTTAGGGACAGGTTGGCGCCTCGGACATTATCGGGGCTCATGTTGGTAGTAGAGGTTTAAGCGAGTGGGGGGCGGGAGGATATGGGGAAGTCAGAGACGGGAGGAAAAGAAAGGGGGGGGGTTATGCGGATGGGGAGAAGGGAAGATGTGGGGTAGGTGAGGTTAGGACGTTGAGGAGGAAGATAACCAGGGAGGAAGGAGGGGACAGGTAGGGGGATGGGGTATTATACCGGGTGTGGGACTTGACCTGCAAGCCCACCAATTAGGAGTGGGGGTACCGGTGAGGTTCAGCGGTGTCTACCAGAGTCCGCTGTGTGTGAGAGCGGTAGGTGGAGTTCAACTAGAGAGAGGTGAGGTCTGCGTCTCTCTATGAGGTCTTAAGGATAACAGACGCTGCTGATTGTTAGCGTCATCTATGGCTCATTTTGGTGTCAGAGGAGTAATCTTGTTGTGTAGATGACGGACAGGTCATCCTATAAGGACATGGTGAGAGGGTGATTCGTAGGTGACTTCAGGGCTGTGTGTAACGGCTTATTCTCATAAAGCATGAAGGCTGTGGAGTTGTAAGGGCATTTATTCGGCAATTAGAGGAGGATGTTTAGCATTGTGTAATCTGGGGGTTTGTGTGGAAGAGGGGGATAAGAAATTAAGTGTATTGCTCAAATTTCAGATGTCACATGACAGAGAATAGGGGGCATATACTTTGGTTTAGAGGAATATGCAGGGAACAGAGTCAGTAACATGGTGAATTAGTTAAAACAGAACGTACAGCTTGCGTTACCGTGAACAAGTATGCATCTGCAGTTATGGCTGACATCAAAAATCCAAATATGGATAACATAGCAAACAAAACATAGTAAACAAAAACATAGTAAACAAAATCATACCCAGGGGTTAAGGGCAGGCTGTCTAAATCCGAGGGGGGCACGCCCATTCCCAAACCTGAGAATGGATTCTACCCGACATCCACGTAGGCCACACACCTGTGCATGTCCCCCTCGGATCCCCGACCACCCTCAGTGCTGTAAAGCAGAAAATTCAGGAGCTAGGAGCTAGTAGGGCCTGTGGGGAGAAAGACAGCACATAATGCAATCGGGGGATTATATATCGACATGTCATTAGCTGCATTGGAGTAGATAGGAGAATGTAGGAAGAAGGCTTCAATAGAAAAAGGGTACAGCCGATGAGCAAGAATGAATACAGTGTGAGGAGAAGGAGGAAAAGACAATCAGTGCGGGAGAAGGTAGTCTCTGACCCGACATAAGGAAGTTAGGGCGACCGGGGAAACCTTCGGGAGTTGTCCAAGAGGGAAAGAGGGTAGGGATATTTTTTATAGCAAAAAGTAAAAAAATATTGTGTTTTTTTTCAAAATTGACGCTCTTCTTTTGTTTATTGGGCAAAAAATTTAAACCGCAGAGGTAATCAAATACCACTAAAAGAAAGCTCTATTTGTGTGGAAATAATGATCAAAATTTCATATGGGTACAGTATTGCATGACCACGCAATTGTCATTCAAAATATTACAGCGCTGAAAGCTGAAAATTGGCCTGGGCATGAAGGGGGTGAAAATGCCCCGTATTGAAGTGGTTTAAACATATGCAACCTATTCGATTACCATGTTACTTGGCATGCTAAATAACATATTTATAAAAATGTATAAAAAAATGTACTATACTACAAAAAGATCTTGCACAAGCTCAATTGTCAAAGCCTCTTGTTAAGCCTATAGAAGAGCTTTATGTAGCATATATACAATGGGTATAGAAAAGAATCACCCTAATAAAATAATTACATTTTGTTGCTTTGCAGCCTGAAATGAAGACAGACACAGCTTTTGTTTAATCCAGCTATATGTACTCAGTGCAACTTATAACATCCAAGTGAAAGATATAACACCAACATGCCAGATGTCAGAAAACTCTAAATCAAAAACAGAATCATTGAGTTGGAAAAAGGATCACCCCTCTCCTCAAATGAGTTGTAAACTCAATCAGGTGTACCTAATCACCCTCTCATTGGCACTAGGGATGAGCTTCGAGTTTGAGTCGAACTCATGTTCGACTCAAACATTGCCTGTTCGCCCGTTTGCCGAACAGCGAGCAATTTGTGGTGTTCGTGGGAAATTCGAAAAGCCGCGTAACACCCTGTAAAAGTCTATGGGAGAAATCTGAAGTGTTCATTTTAAAGGCTTATATGCAAGTTATTGTCATATAAAGTGTTTGGGGACCCGGGTCCTGCCCCAGGGGACATGTATCAATGCAAAAAGAAGTTTTAAAAACGTCAGTTTTTTTCGGGAGCAGTGATTTTATTAATGCCTAAAGTGAAACAATAAAAGTGAAATATTCCTTTCAATTTTGTATCTAGGGGATGTCTAAAGTATGCCTGTAAAGTAGCGCTCGTTTCCTGTGCTTAGAACTGTCCCTGCACAAAGTGTCATTTCTGAAGGAAAAAAAGTAATTTAAAAGTACTCGCGGCTCTAATGAATTGCTGGTCCCGGCAATACAGAGAAAAGTCATTGAAAGTCATTGATCAATCCCATCCCTATACCCGCTACTTACTTTAAGTCGCTACAATTAACCCTATCGAAATTTATATGGCAAGGAAAGAAACCTAGATGCGCCCAAGCTCAATTATTCAAACACCGGTTGGCGGGGGGGACGGGCTATGTCAATTTTCAAGACTATCACTTATCATCCATTCTGACCCAATCTAAAGTATGGTTCTCACCTGCCCCGAATTCCTCGTTATGGGGAAATATAGAATCCACGTCAGTCCCGGCCAAAAACCTACTATCCTGGCTAATAGCATTGTCCTTAGGGGCGAAACTTCCACGTCACATTTCCCCAATGATAGTGGCTACAACCAAAGCCTGGGCCAAACTCACACGACTTTCAACTTTCAACCCAGTAAATTCCAAAATACACATCCCCATTGAAACTCTTCACCACTTAATGGAGTCAACTTCATTCCTGAGATGGAAGGCGTTGGGCATTACTATCTCTCCGACCTGATAGACAAAAACGTAATAAAATCATTTCCCTCACTACAGGAAGAATACTGTCTTCCTAGCTCCGACATTTTTCTATATGTACGTACCAAACATTGTCTTACATCACTTAATGCGTGGACGTATACAATTCCTCAGACGGCATGGATATTTCTTACTTCATCCCCGAAACACAGCAAGGGTATCTCCTTATTCTATAATTTATTCAAACACAAGACTACTTTCGTCAAATCTGCACCATTAATCAAGTGGGAAAAAGACCTGGGACATACCTTCTCTAATAACGAATGGGAAAAGGCATGTAAATCTACGTATAAATCCACCAGCTGTTCCACCCTTTGGGAGTTAGCATACAAGATAACCTACCGATGGTATTTGACCCCAGCTAGAATCTCAAAATTTGACCCCTCTCTAACAGACATATGTTGGAGGAAATGCGGAAGGACAGGTAGCCTACTGCACACATTTTGGAACTGCCCCAAGCTTATTCGTTATTGGAACTCAGTATTCCAGTTAATCGCAGACGTGACCCACACAAACATACCAAAGAAACCCTCTCTGGCCTTACTATCTTTGTCTATTGACAGATACCCTAATCCAACAAGGAATATATTGTCCCATATTCTATTAGCAGCAAGAATCAGCATAACCAGAAAATGGAAAGATCCACGTCCTCCCACGTTGAAAGATGTAGTTCACACCACACAAGTGCACTTCACCCATGAAACGACACTGGCGCTACATCATAATGATCTCTAGTCATGGTTGATGATACTGTTTATTTTGTTTTCTTTTCTTACCATTGATCAGTATTTCCTGTTATAAGGTTTCAGGGCCTGCTGCTGGGGGGAGGGAGGGGAATCTCCACAAGGACACAGTTATGCTCCCCTTAGGGGTGCCCGAGCGGGGAGATCCCCTCCAGCCTCTTCCATATATTGATCCGCTTTATAGTAACCTATTTTAATTTACTTTGATTGCTCCTCGATAAAACAGTACCTGATAAATGTGAAGTTCCGAAAAGTTGCTCTAACACGCTTACTATTAGTTTGAGAATGTTCACCGACCTTTAAGTTAGTTGTGATATTGGATTCATGTGAACTTTTATAACAATTGTCTATAAGATCGCAAGATTGTGAGATATGTCATAATATATGTTTTTATGTCTTTGTTTAAACTGAAAATTTTCAATAAAAATCTATTGGGAAAAAAAAAAAAAAAAGAAAGTCATTGATCAAAAAAAAAAAAAATGTGTGGGATCCCCCCAAATTTAATTACCAGGCCCTTCAGGTCTGGTATGGATATTAAGGGGAACCCTGCGTCAAATTTAAAAAAGAAAATTACGTGGGGTTCCCCCCAAATATCCATACCAGATCCTTCAGGTCTGGTATGGATTTTAAAGCGGAGGTTCACCCAAAATTACAAGTATATCTTATAGCCTTTAGTACATAGCATACATCTTCTAATGCTGCATTAAAAAAAAAAATTGCGGTTTAAATACCTATTTATTTTCCTTTTCATTGCTACTTCCTGCTTCTCCCTCCCGCGGGAGTAGGCGTGTACCCTGCTTTCCTCGGCGCCGCACTGTCTCATGGGAGCTGAGTGTTATTCTTCCCAAGAGTCAGTGCGGTGCCCCGACCAGCGAAATGTGACACGTGACGAGGGTGTATCTTACACATTGAGACAAGGGGAACGCACGCACCGTTGTGGTTGTCATCGCAACGGGGCGGGGACTTCCGATGACGCCGCACGTTGTGATGGCAAACCCGGAAGTTCACGGCGAGTAAACAATGATGAAAATTCACTGCATCCAGGAAAGGAGTGCTTGTGGGCTTAACATGCCCACAAGCAAAATGGAAACTGCCCTACGCCAATTATATAAGTTATTCTTTCTAAAGAAAACGGACAGCGGATGTTTTTTAAAACCAAAACAGTGAGTATTTATCTGCAATGGGGAAAGGAATTGAATGGAAAAAAAAATAAAAAAACGAATGGCCGCGGAACCTCCGCTTTAAGGGGACCTCCACGCCAAATTTAAAAAAAAATGGCGTGGAGTTCCCCCCAAAAATCCATACCAGACCCTTTATCCGAGCACGAAACCTGGCAGGCCGCAGGAAAAGAGGGGGGGACGAGAGAGCGCCCCCCCTCCTGAACCGTACCAGGCCACATGCCCTCAATATGGGGAGGATGCTTTGGGGGTCTGTGACCCCTCAAAGCACCATGTCCCCATGTTGATGGGGAAAAGTGCCTCATCCCCACAACCCTTGCCCAGTGGTTGTGGGGGTCTGCAGGCGGGGGGCTTATCGGAATCTGGAAGACCCCTTTAACAAAGGGGACCCCAGATCCCGCCCCCCCATGTGAATTGGTAAGGGGTACATTATACCCCTACCATTTCACAAAGAAAGTGTAAAAAAATTAAAAAAAACACACAGACACCATTGGGATAAGTCCTTTATTAAAAATAAAAAAATAAAAATAAAATAAAAATAAAAAAAAGTTTCCAGCGGTGGTAATCCACTCTCGATCTTCACTCCAACGCTGTCGGTATCCTGCGATGGATGCTCTCCTTTCCTGGGTCCAGCGGTGGAGGATCTCCTCTCCATCCAGGTCCAGGCTCCAGCGCAGCGCATCCTGTCTCCACCGGAGACACCCCGGGAATATCGTCGCAGCAGCCTGACAGGTCTTATGTAGCTGAGGATGTCCCTCTCTGTCGCAAGGGGAAACCCGGGCTTACCCAATGACGTGTGGGTGACCCCGCCCCCTCTGATGTAATGCAGCTTTCCCTTGCATCAGAGAGTGCGGGGTCACCCACACGTCACTGGGTAAGCCCGGGTTTCCCCTTGCCTCAGAGGGGGGCGGGTCACATGACGGGTGGCCCCGTCCTCAGCTACATAAGACCTGTCAGGCTGCAGCGACGATATTCCCGGGGTGTCTCCGGTGGAGACAAGATGCTCTGCGCTGGACATCTCATCGCTGGAGCCTGGACCTGGATGGAGAGGAGATCATCCACCGCTGGACCCCGGAGAGGAGAGCATCCATCGCAGGATACCGACAGCATCGGAGTGGAGAACGAGAATGGATTACCACCGCTGGAATCTTTTTTTTATTTTTATTTTTTTATTTTTAATAAAGGACTTATCCCAACGATGTCTGTGTGTTTTTTTTAAATTTTTACACTTTCTTTGTGAAATGGTAGGGGTACAATGTACCCCATTACCAATTCACATAGGGGGGGCAGGATCTGGGGGTCCCCTTTGTTAAATCTTCCAGATTCCGATAAACCCCCCGCCCGCAGACCCCCACAACCACCGGGCAAGGGTTGTGGGGATAAGGCCCTTGTCCCCATCAACATGGGGACATGGTTCTTTGAGGGGTCACAGACCCCCAAAGCATCCTCCCCATGTTTAGGGCATGTGGCCTTGTATGGTTCAGGAGGGGGGCACTCTCTCGTCCCCCCTCTCTCGTCCCCCCTCTTTTCCTGTGGCCTGCCAGGTTGCGTGCTCGGATAAAGGGTCTGGTATGGATTTTTGGGGGGAAGTCCACGCCATTTTTTTTTTAATTTGGGGTGTAATTCCCTTAAAATCCATACCAGACCTGAAGGGTCTGGTATGGGTATTTGGGGGGACCCCCACGCATTTTTTAATTTTTTTATCAATGACTTTCAATGACTTTTCTCTGTATTGCCGGGGAGCCGACAATTTATTATAGCCGCGAGTACTTTTAAATTACTTTTTTTTCCTTCAGAAATTACACTTTGTGCAGGGACAGTTCTAAGCACGGGAAACACGCGCGACTTTACAGCCATACTATACACACCCCCTAGGTACGAAATTTAAAGGAATATTTCACTTTCATTGTTTCACTTTAAGCATTATTAAAATCACTGCTCCCGAAAAACTTTTTTTTGCATTGATACATGTCCCCTGGGGCAGGACCCGGGTCACCAAACACGTTTTATGACAATGACTTTCATGTTCGAGTCCCATAGACTTTAACGGGGTTCGGATGTTCGAACAAATTTATTGCCTGTTCGCATGTTCTGATGCAAACCGAACTGGGGGGGTTTTCGGCTCATCCCTAATTGGCACACAAAGAAGAAGATAACTTCTTCTCTCCCCACAAAGCACCTTGCAGGTTCTTACTACACCTCCCTCTCTACAGCCTTCCCAGAAGAGTTGAAGCTGTTATAGCTGCAAAGGGTGGGCCAACTCAATATTGAACCCTACGGACTAAGACTGGGATGCCTTTAAAGTTCATGTGCGTGTAAAGGCAGGTGTCCTAATACTTTTGAAAATATAGTGTATCTAGAGAGCAGACATGTGAAACCTCTGAAAAGATGGTAATAGCACCAAAATGAAGCATAATAGCATATATATTCAACCTTGAAAATGCAATCTTTTGAGAAAAATCGACTATCTAAAAAAAATACTGGCTTCTGAAAACTGTGATTTTGATTGACGCTCATATGCAGACACATCCATCTTTTGTTTTTTGAGGTCAAGAAGAAAGGAATATTCAAGTACAAAAGACAGATGAGATAAGGACAAAAGGAGGAAATCAGTAACATATTTTATAGAATGAAAAAAATAAAACAAAATGTTTAGTTTCAAATGCTGTCTAATTAATAGAAATATAGCTTGCACAATATTTTTTTTACCTTGTAAACAGCCCTAAGAAAGCTTTTAGTAACTTATTTATAATACTTATCAGTTATATTTCATTTATTGCTCATTAGATATCTAATAAGGAAATAATTAAAACAAAATATTAAAAATACAAGAAAATAGATTCAATTAGGGTCATTGGGCTCCATTCACAAAGCGGTATATCCGAGTATACGGTAGGATACCGCACAGCGTTTTTTCAAAAAGTTTTTGCCATGCACTAAAAAAACGCTACTAAAATACTGCATGAGTTACTTTATGAAATCATGCAGTATTTTAGTAGTGAAGCCTGTGGTATTTTACCGCTGGCGGTAGCCGGCATCCTTAACCCAGACTGTAAATAGCTGGTTGCTAAGGATCAAGTGGTCGCCAGAATCCTTAAAAACCAATGAGTCAGCAGCTGTCAGTGGGGCAATGAAAAATTAAGAAAAAAAAAAAAAGTTAAGAAAAAAAAGGCGTGGGGGTCCCCCCTCATGTCCAATAGTAGAATTGTGTTCAAAATGTTTCACTGTAAGAATGTTCAATAAAATGAAGTGTATGTGGTTTTGCGTTTGGGAGATAACATGTGTTCCAAAAATCAAATGGTAAAAGCAAATAAAATGTCGAAGTATTTTCAAATGACATTTGTCCAGTCATCCAATGTACAAAGAATTTAGTTTAAATGTTTGTCAGAATATTTGTGCAAACATTCATTTAAAAATCTACTTTCATTTATTATCACTTTTAGGTTAGATAGGGAAGCACAGAGGTAAAAAAAAAAAGTTTAAAAAAAAATCTACTAGTGACTATTAACCTATAATATCACTGAATAACAATGTTGAACGCAGGTTTAGCGGTAGGTAGGGGTGCAACGGATCAAAAAACTCACGGTTCGGATCGTTCCTCGGTTTAGAGTGACGGATCGGATAATTTTTCGGATCAGTGGGGGAGATGTGGGTATTAGTAATATCCACATCTCCCCCACTGTAATATCCACATCTCCCCACTGTAATATCCACATCTCCCCCACTGTAATATCCACATCTCCCCACTGTAATATCCACATCTCCCCCACTGTAATATCCACATCTCCCCCCACTGTAATATCCACATCTCCCCCCACTGTAATGTCCACATCTCCCCCACTGTAATATCCACATCTCCCCACTGTAATATCCTCATCTCCCCCCACTGTAATATCCACATCTCCCCACTGTAATGTCCACATCTCCCCACTGTAATATCCACATCTCCCCACTGTAATATCCACATCTCCCCCACTGTAATGTCCACATCTCCCCCACTGTAATATCCACATCTCCCCCACTGTAATATCCACATCTCCCCCACTGTAATATCCACATCTCCAGACTGTAATATCCACATCTCCCCCACTGTAATATCCACATCTCCCCCCACTTTAATATCCACATCTCCCCACTGTAATGTCCACATCTCCCCCACTGTAATATCCACATCTCCCCACTGTAATATCCACATATCCCCCACTGTAATATCCACATCTCCCCACATCTCCCCCACTGTATATACGATTGTCTGTTTGCTTACCACTACACAAGCAGGCAGATCCACGAGCAGTTGAGGTATGTGATGATGACGTCAGTGTGCCGCTCACCTAGGCCGCCGCCGGGTGTACCAAGATGGCCACCGCTCCGGAGCAAGGCCGAAGCTGCGGCCTTTCCTATGGCCGAGGAGCGGAGCTCAATCTGCAGATCGCATGGTGTGCCGATCCGAACCTGTTGACCCGTTCGGATCACGGATCAATGGCGATCCGTTGCACCACTAGCGGTAGGTTTGTAAATTTGTTTTAATAGATATTGTTGTTTAACTACTTGCCAACCTCCTGCCAATAATGTAACGCAGGTGAGCTGCCACTGTAGGCAAAGCAATGTACCCATACTTCGCTGCCTACTTCTGGGTTTAGGGCATACATGCGGGAGCCTGTCAGCAAGTCCCAGCCAATGATTCATGGCTGATGCCTCATACACACAACCAGTTTTCCCATTGGGAAAAAAAAACGATGGTTTTCCCGACGGAATTCCTCTCAAGCCTGCCTTGCATACACACGGTCACACAAAAGTCTGGTGAACTTTTGACTGCCAAGAACGCGGTGACATAAAAGACAACGAGGACCTGACAAAATGAAGTTCTATGCTTCCGAGCATGCGCCAAATTGTTTCCGAGCATGCATGTTTTTTTTTCCCGTCGGAAAAGCATACAGACCAACGGTTTTCCCACTAGGATTTTTTCCTGATGGGGAAAAAAGAGATCCTGCTCTCTTTTTTTTCACGTCAGTTTTCCCATCGGAAAAACTCAGATGGAGCATACACACGGCCGGGATTCCCGGCAAAAAACTCTCCCGACGGGAAAACAGGTTGTGTGTACGAGGCATGAGACTTGTTAATGGGCTGTGTAAGCAACACAGAGCTCTGTAGGAATGGAATGATCTGTCAGTTTCTCATCCCTGCTTTGAGAAACTGAGAGATCAGAAAGTAAAGGCAGCACACTGTACACACATTACATATAGTTAGGCACATATTTAACCCCTTCATTGCCCTATATGTTAACCCCTTCTCAGCCAGTGTCATTAGTAAAGTGACAGTGTATAGTATTATGATCACTGCATTAATGTCAGTGGCAATTAGTCAGTTCCCCCCAGCATCAGTAAGTGTCAGATTGACCACCAAAGTCCCGTTATAAGTCACTGATTGCCACCATTACTAGTATAAAAAAAAATAGAAATTCCAGTATATATACCATAGATTGTAGATGCTATAACTTTCACGCAAACCAATCAATAAACACTTATTGGGATTTTTTATCCAAAAGATGTAGCAGAATACATTTTGGCCAAAATTTATGAAGAAATTCGATTTTTTTTATTTTTTATTGGATATGTTTAAAAGCAGAAAGTAAAAAATATTGTTTTATTTCTTTTTTTCAAAATGATCTGTGTTTTTTCGTTTATAGCACAAAAAAGAAAAAAAAAACTGTGGTAATCAAATACCACCAAAAGAAAGCTCTATTTGGGTGAAAAAATTATATACATTCCGTTTAGGTACAGCATTGCAGGGCCGCGCAATCGCCAGTTAAATTAGCTTGGTGCCGATTAGCAAAAAATGGCCTGGTCATGAAGGGGGTAAAACCTTCAGGAACTGAAGTGGTTAATCAACTTGTGGAAATGAAATGTGTCTCCAGTAGTTTTGTGTAAAATATTTCATCTACCAATTTTGATACATAACTCCTGATCAGTGGCAGCTTGTGCTCCACAAAGCCCCAACCAACCCCCGCCCCTCCCGTCACTCGCCCGAGATTGGACCTACAGATCAAAAGATAGATAGATAAATAGACAGACAGAAACATACAGATACAGACAGACAGACAGACAGACATATACAGATAGATATATACATACAGATAGATAGATACAGATAGATAGATAGATAGATAGATAGATAGATAGATAGATACATACATACAGATAGATATATACAGATAGATCGATATATACAGATAGATAGATATATACAGATAGATAGATAGATAGATAGATAGATAGATAGATAGATAGATAGATAGATAGATAGATAGATAGATAGATAGATACAGATAGATAGATAGATAGATAGATAGATAGATAGATAGATAGATACATACAGATAGATATATACAGATAGATCGATATATACAGATAGATAGATATATACAGATAGATAGATAGATAGATAGATAGATAGATAGATAGATAGATAGATAGATAGATACATACAGATAGATAGATAGATAGATAGATACAGATAGATATATACATACAGATCGATTTATACAGATAGATCGATATATACAGAATACAGATAGATAGATAGATAGATACAGATAGATATATACATACAGATAGATATATACAGATAGATCGATTTATACAGATATATACAGATAGATAGATATATACAGATAGATAGATAGATATATACAGATATATACAGACAGATATATACATACCGATAGATAGATATATACAGATAGATAGATATCTACAGATATATACAGACAGATATATACATACAGATAGATAGATAGATAGATACAGACAGATAGATATATACAGATAGATAGATAGTGTGAAGGACTAGCATCAAATGTAGAGCTTGAAGGACACCGCCACTCGCTGGTTCTTCTTTTTAAGGGCTTTGTTTGCCCATTTTTATTAAAAGAAGTCAAAACAAAATGAAAGGTTTCCCTCGCAGGGGTTTCAGTACTCCTTTTCAACAACAAAATGACATTCAGCCTCCTGGCTTATACATACAGCAGTGCTGCTCAGGCCTTCCACTTCAGGCTCTTGTCTGTCTCCTGAAGACTATTCCATCTGCAACACCATCAAATTAGATAGCAGCCCCTTGCTGCTCTGACCCTCAGACCTGGGTCTCTGGCTTCCACTGTGCACACAAGCACTCTCTGACTTCTCCAGTGCACACTTGCACTCTATGGCTTCCACAGTGCACACCTGGACTCGTCGGGAGGGTGGGGCCCAGAATGCTGGTCCTGACTCTACTATCAGGCCCACACACACCTGAACAATCAGTGTGCAGTTGAGTCTCAAAACCCGGATCCAGGACTGGGGATTTCATCCCACCCGGATCTCTAAGAAATCCCCAAGCTCCGGGTCCCAAAGTGGATTTTAGTAAATCATGAGGAAACTGAAAAGCCAGTTTCCTCCCAAACAAGCAAATACCCTGGAGCCCCTCAACCTGCCTGGTTGAGAATCCTGTATTCATACACTGGTGGGGTACCACACTACCACATACCCTCCCCCTTTTGTTTCGATCCGGAGGGAGGAACACCAGCACCCATCATTATGGTTGGGACACCTCTGTGCTGGCTGTCAGCCACGTAGGCCCAACCTTTTTTCCGGGTGCGCTTCCAGGTACGTCCAACCCTGGATCTTAACAAGGTCCTATATTTCCCTATACTCAACCTTCTCCCTCTTCTTTTGGGGTTCCATAAGCACTGCCTCTCCTGAAATTTTAACAGGGCACCCCTGGTCTTTCCAATACCTTTGGACACCACTGTCATGTACCTTTAACAAACTATTTGGCTCATGATTGACAGACATATTAAAACCAACATTACATCTCTCAACGTTGCACAGATCACCAATGCCTTTTTTTTTAGCACTTGCTAGGGCAGAGTCTGCAGAGGGCACACATACTGGAGGGCCGCCATCACCCACGGGAACCTCACAGGACGTCACCTCCCCGGGGTTCACCCACTCTGCAGGCAGCTGTCCTACCACTTGACCTGTTCTGATGCCATCTGTATTTTTATCCACCTGAACAGACAAGCTCTTGTCTGATCCACATACCATTTTTACCGCACTTCTTATCCGTTTCCCTGTCTCGGGGACCTTATTAGGTTTGTCACCTAAATCAAACATCGGACTGGGGACCCCAGTCTTTTTAACCACCTTCGGTTGAGCCCCGGTCAGGATTTCTGCTGCTTTCTGGTCCACACTTGGCCCTTCCATCTCATGTGATTCTTCCACTGGTACAGCATACACACCCTTCACCGACAACTGACCAGTACTACCTTGGACCATAGCAGCAGAAATGCCTTCCACCTGGCTGTTAGGTGGTGAAACCTCAGACACTTTTTTTTCACCAAAGCCTCTCCCATATACCTCTTGTACAGGAAGTAACCCATCAGCATACCTAGAGGCGATTTTTAACACTAGTAATACAGTCATAAATAAACCATTTCTGTCTTGTCTTCCTTTGTGCTGTACCACCTGCCACTCAGGGGTCCACCTAATGGTACTCCGCAGTACCAGACTGTCTGACTGTGGTGGAGACACCCCAGTATAGACTGGCTGTACATCCCAAAGTTTAAGCATCTCCTTGAATACTTTTGTTAGAAACCATACCCTTGGCTCCAGACCTGAGGAGGGACCACACATAGGCGAGAGATTAAATTCTGCAGGACTAAAGCCAAGTTCTACCTCACCTGTTGTCCAACACTCCATGGGTAACTGATCTAACAGATGACACTGATCTAGGCACAAACTACTTCTTTCTGATGTACACATTACATTGTTGCAGCATTCACCTATATCCCTTTTTCTCACAGTGTCTCCGGGTACTTTAAGTTGTACCTCTTTCTGAGTGATAGAAAGCATCTCTGCTAGTGCTGCATCTATTCTGGGCCCTTCCTTCTCATGAGATTTAGCTGCCGAGACAGTATCTGCGCCCTCTACTGACCACTGCTCAGCTGCACCTTGGAGCACACCCGCAGAGATGTTTCCAGTCACTACACCAGCCGGAGAGACCTTTGATGACTCCAACAGTTCTGAGCGCCTTCCAGGCCACTCAGTAACTGGGAGCACCCTCTTAGAGAACCTCAGAACTATTTGCCACACTGTTAACAAGCTTCCCAGCACAGCCTGTACCACCTGGCTCCACCTATTGGTACCACGCAGCACCACCTGGTCCGACTGCGGTGGAGACACCCAAGTGTACAGTGAGGGCACTTTTACCAACTCCAGCATTTCTAATAAAGTTTTTGTCAACTCTATGCAACCAATGTCTAAATACGTGACCTTTTTGGGAACCTTTCCCCTGTCCGAGACATGGAGGGGCTCATCCATTGCAGCTTGTGAGGTTGAGACATTTGAAGAGACCACCATCTCCTTGAAGGTACCCCTCATCCCAGCCTGTTGCTCCCCTGGAGCTCTGTCAGACACATGTCTCCTCTTCACCTCTAACGCTACACCAATGAGCCTCTGCGAGTCAACATTAGTCACATTATCAACTTGACACTTGCCATTATTTAGTTGCTGGGCCGTGGACAACCCATCTGCCATGCCTGCGCCCAGAACCGTTCCTTCAGACTGGAGGGCATCAGCCTTTGCAGGGGCTGGCGTGCCCTTGAGCACTGGCCATTCTGCGATCCCTCCACTGGGCACAGCATGTGTTCTGTCCACAACTCTGTCACACATCATTGCTTCGTAATTCCTTGTCACTTGGCCTAGTGCCGCAACTGCTTCCTTGCACCAATCATCCCAGTCTCTTGTGGTTCCATCACTGGTGCTCCACAGCACTGCATCACCTGCTCTAGAAGGCCCAACAGGAACCTGGGATTCACTAGCCAAAACAACACACTTGTCACTTCTATCTACCTCACATTGTGACAATATTTTTTTTTTTCACAACACACTGGGAGATTGCATCCTCAACCAAGGCAAGGTGCAATACCTTATTTTGAACACCTTGCTTTGGTGGCGCTACAGACACATACAGCTCTTCACTTTCAGTTTTTGCAGGCTGATCTAACCCCTTGACAACTGGGTTACACTTAGGGTTGTGGGGCTGCGCCCACACACACTCACTATGTAATACAGTCTTCCCTTGTTTCACCAGAGTAGCACCACAGCAATCCTGGAAAACCTCTGGCTCCAACACATGGAGGCCCCATGAGAGTTCCATGGACAATCCTGCGCTTCTGGTTGTCATGGGAGATATCCTACTCCCATCATTGGTAGTAAACACATTTCCAACATTTTCAGACATGACACTAAAGGAAACACATTTTTCAATGTCATGATCACCAATACATCACATTTGCCAACAGTAACACTTTTGTCAGCATAACCATCAGAATTTTCACTACGTGTAGACATAACTGCTACTTTTGTGGATTGTCTATTACCCACCAAAGCCTCTGAGTGACTCCTCACAGCGCCCTCCATTTTTAAAGGGGCACCCTTTCCTACATGGGCAGCTCCAAAGTTGACCTGGGAAACGCTCGGCTCCGTCACTGCGGGCTTCTTGGAAGTCTCCCTGGGCAACCCTGCAGTACTTGTCACTAGGGAACATGGCACAAGCACTGTTTTGGTCACCCCTAACTCTATTTTCCCAGCCACCTGCTGGACTATAGCAGGCACATGCAGAGTCCCCATGTCCTTTCCAGTCTTTAGCCCTGCGGCTAGTTGGGCTTTATTCTGTGCCTCCCCACTGCTCTGGGTAGCACACTGCCGCAAGTCTATGTCCATTGGCACTGCGGATCTCCCCACTGGATCTACTCCCACTTCACTGGGTTCAGTACCATAAACTGGAACAGTCTTACCATTTTCAGTGGCTGGCATCATAGCCTTCACTTGAGTGCACTGTCTCTCAGCTGCATTCATACCAGCTACTGTCTCTTTGGGGCCATATGGCGACACTGCAGCCTTTCCAGACTCTTCAGCGGTGTTCCAGAACCTTGGGCAAGTAAAGATCCCATGCCCCACTTGACCACATTCCAAGCACGGTACTGGACGCTGAAATTTAATTTCTTGGCATCTCCTCAATGCCTGGCTCTCTGTTGCCATGGGATACCACTCTTGAGGACTCCACGGGTCATGACCATCAGCAGACAGACTCCTTGGATCCCCAACATCCCTGCTGGCCTGGACGTTGCTTCCACGGACGACCATTCTCCTCTTTTCCACACGCTGTTGTCCACCCGGCTTCCTGTTGCCAGGGACAACCTCTTTCACTTCACTTTTAACTGGGGGTGACATGAGTAACTTACCCCAGATCACATAGATTTCACACTCAGTCAAATTCTCTGGTTTGGCTGGGGCATGTGGTGAAATACCCTCTAGCCACAGTAGCCTTTCTCTTGCTTCAGCAAGGATCGCCTCCTTTTTCTGCTTTGACCGCCCCATCCTTGCGGTGTTGCACAAAGCAACCAGTAACACAGTTCACAGCAGAGGGAAGAAAATGTGATTCTCCTTTCACAGGTACACAACCTGCATGCAACACAGTCCATCAAACTTCTGTGCAATGATGTTCACCTGGCTGCCACACACAGCTAGCAGCAGTTCATCGCAGAGAAAAAAAAATGACTTTTCGTTCACAGGTACACCACCTGCAACAAATTGGAGCACTGTCTCTTTAAGGCTAGTTACCTTTCGCTTGCAGGTTCTCCTCACCTGCACACACACAGATTATGCAGTCTCATGCACCAAAAACACAGTTCATATAACAGATGAACTTACTTGATTGTAGGGATCTCAGATTGTGCCCGCATTCTCCACCACTTGTGAAGGACTAGCATCAAATGTAGAGCTTGAAGGACACCGCCACTCGCTGGTTCTTCTTTTTAAGGGCTTTGTTTGCCCATTTTTATTAAAAGAAGTCAAAACAAAATGAAAGGTTTCCCTCGCAGGGGTTTCAGTACTCCTTTTCAACAACAAAATGACATTCAGCCTCCTGGCTTATACATACAGCAGTGCTGCTCAGGCCTTCCACTTCAGGCTCTTGTCTGTCTCCTATAGACTATTCCATCTGCAACACCATCAAATTAGATAGCAGCCCCTTGCTGCTCTGACCCTCAGACCTGGGTCTCTGGCTTCCACTGTGCACACAAGCACTCTCTGACTTCTCCAGTGCACACTTGCACTCTATGGCTTCCACAGTGCACACCTGGACTCGTCGGGAGGGTGGGGCCCAGAATGCTGGTCCTGACTCTACTATCAGGCCCACACACACCTGAACAATCAGTGTGCAGTTGAGTCTCAAAACCCGGATCCAGGACTGGGGATTTCATCCCACCCGGATCTCTAAGAAATCCCCAAGCTCCGGGTCCCAAAGTGGATTTTAGTAAATCATGAGGAAACTGAAAAGCCAGTTTCCTCCCAAACAAGCAAATACCCTGGAGCCCCTCAACCTGCCTGGTTGAGAATCCTGTATTCATACACTGGTGGGGTACCACACTACCATAATAGATAGATAGATATATACAGACAGATATATACAGACATTTATATTCAGATAGATATATACAGATATATATATATACAGATATATACAGATAGATAGATATACACAGATAGATAAATACAGATAGGTAGATATATAGATATATACAGATAGGTAGATATATAGATATGTAGCAGGGTCTCTAAATTTAGGTGGGACGCCCAGGTGTGTAAGTATGGGAATAGTGGACCACTTGTGTTCGTGGAGGATTGGATGGTGTAATAATCTCCTTGGCCTCTGGGTGGCAGGGTACCTGGAGGCTCAAGGTAGATTTGCCATTACAGTGCTAGCCTTTTTGTCCCTTTCCGGAGATGGTACGGCGAGGGTGGGGAACCCGCCGTGGTGTCGATGGGAGGAGATAAAAGGGGGAGACGCCCTAACCACGAGGTCTGTCTTCTGGAGGAAGTTCTTCACGCGCCCAGGCACCTTAGGCCTGGGTGCGGGTGGTTCTGGATTCCGGCCCAGGCGCCCTAGGCCTGACCGGAATGGAGTCGGAGTCCATCCCAGGCACCTTCAGCCTGGGGTGAGGTACTGAACTAGGAGGCCTGGGGTCCAGTGACTTTGACTGGATCCCGCGAGGGTGGAGATGTCCGAGGGTCCCTGAGGTGGACGGGGCCCATGTCTGAGGTGAGGAGGTCGGGGAGGTTACCCATCCGGAGAGTCTGGAGCAGCATCAACCCCTGATAGGGGCCGCAGCGCAGCGAAGGTACTCCTACCTACGTTCTCTTGAGTCACTGGTAGAGACTCTCAGATTCTAAGTCCTTTCTAGCTGAATGCTACAGTAACCGCTGGCGAGATCGCAGTGGTTTAGTTAATAACCAGGATAGTGCCTCGACCTGCTCATTCCCCCGTATCAGAAATGTTATCAAGTCGCAACCAGTTGGCTACTGAAGCACTGTTTATTGTGAGATGTACAATAAAGCAAGAGTTGGACTGTGATCGGTGTGTGGAACTCTGGTTAATGGGAGAAGAGGGAAGTGTGAACACAGCAGGACTATATTCCAGACAAAAGCACATAGGCCCGAGGAAATATCTGGTGCTGGCCTTCACCTCACCCACAGCTATGGGGAGGACATGGGCCGTAGCGCATCTCACCCTGTCGTGTGACATACCCCTAGACAAAGGAGATGGGGTGAGGCCGCTACACGTAGGGGCTCGTGAGTCCGGGATGATATGTTTTAACTTTGGAAGAAGGAATGGCTGTGTCTGGACTTCGCTGCCCGGAGGAGTTCCGAGCAGGTCGGCCATGTGATTGGCCAAAGTGCATCCCTGCTCAAAGTCGTGGAAATGACCCTAGGACGGGAAAGGCCCATGCAGAGGAGCAAGAAGAGGGAGGAGTCCAGCCGTGTGAAGTACTACATGTGGGGGCTTTTATTGCACTGCGCCACGAGGCACCCCGTGACTGTACAGTTCGTGGGCGGAGCTTGAAGGAAGCCCGCAAAAACGTGCAAGTCATGGGAGGAGTCTGGCCATGTGGAGGAACTCACGTGAAGACTTCGGCGCGTGGTCAGTGCGTGATGGAGCAGCAGATAGTCGGGATGACCTCAAGCTCCCCATGGATTCCGGTTCCCTACCCCACGAAGATGACTACGTTCGCTGCTCCCCTTACAGACACGGGGATAAGACTCAGGCCCCGAGGGCAGATGGCTTTGTACTCATGCAGAGACACGGAGGCCCTCGGCGTGATCTGTCCCGGGTGCTCGGGACTGGTGGTCCACCTGAAGCCATTCGGGCGTTGCGAGGCATGCAAAGAGTTCTTGTTCGAGTTGGAGCCATCCACAATAAGGCCTCGGGCCCTTCGCCTCAACAGCCTCACAGGTACCGCTACTCTAGAAGGAGAGATCCAGGCCTTTGTGGAGGTTCCCGTACGCACTGACGAAAGCGATGTGACTGCTCAATCAGAGACTGAGAGAGAAAAATCAGAGGCTGCTGCTTCGGTCACCACAGATTCTCTACTCCCACCTCCGAAGAGGAAGGTTGGCCTGGTGCAGGCCTCCTGTGGTCGTGGTCGAGTTTCACCCCGTCGCTTGCCTGGCCTGGATGGATCCGGTTGGAAGAGTCCTGGACATCCCAGTTCTACAAAAGGTCAAGGTGAGCCAGGGGCTGGGACTGTGGTGGTGGTTGGAGGTGTCGGGGGTCCACAGCCGGTGGAGCCCGCAAGGGAGTGTAGTACCACGTCTACCAGAGACTACATTCCCGCCAAGATGTATGACACTTCCGACCTAGAATCACTGTCAGATTGTGGAGATTGATGAACTGTTTCATAGGAAGAGCTGGGACAAACGCCCATTGCCTGTGTTATGTGTACTGCAGGATTCCCCTATGTCGATAGGAGACAGCACGCCCCGGGTACAAGCCCCGGAGTCCACGAGGAAGTATAGTCCTCAAAGTGCCTTCCCACAATCTACAACATCGCCCGTCTTGGTGGCGGGGTTGCAGCGAGCCTCACTACGAGCACCGAGAGAAAAGCCATTAGAGGTAGTGAAAGTACCTCGGCATCCGGAGGCCATCGTTCAACCCGGAGAAGGTGAGCGGGAAGCCATGCCTCCTTTGGCCAGATTGCAACGACTTTTCTCACAGAGAGTCGCCCGTGAGTATGGGTGGGAATATCCCTACTTGCCTCGGGACTTACTTTTTGAAGTTGAGGTCATACGCCAGAGATGGTATGACGAATTTGTTTGGGAAAAGCTTAAAGTACCCCATGCACGAAGATATTTGTCCTGTTCGCCATCCGTGTCGAAAAAGTTTCGGGACTGCAGAGTAGACTGGATGTGGGGTTGCCATATCCACGCAGATAAAGTGCGCATCTGCAGGAAAGATGGAGATGATGCTGACTATTCAATTGAGGTGTTTGATAAACATCTGAAGCCCTTGTTCTTGCCTGACCCGAAGTTTTACTTGTGAGAAGAGACTCACTTGTTGTTCCTTTCCTACAATCTTCTAGAAGTGTTCCTGCTGGAGCATCCGAACTGTGCCCTAGTTTTTTATTTGGGCTTTTGTTTTCCACTCTTCTGGAGGAATGAGAGAAGTTTTTTTTGTTGTTCTCTCTTTCTCACAGTTCAAAGACAGACTTTGGGGTAGAATTAGTGTAGGGACGCAGGAAGAATGAAGATTACACCAAGTGTCATTACCGCGGCACTGTCACCAGGTGGCAGTGTTGTGCAACGGCTGTTTGTTTTTTTCACACGCGCATCACTTTACTCATTGGAGCGAATGGGTCTATTGGTTGATGGACCCATTCATTCCAAATTAACACAAAAAGGTGTCAGGATGTGGATTTCCTTGTGTGTTGTTTTTTTTTTCCCTCTGCAGGAGATTCGTCCGTCAAGACTGCTGAGTATGGGGTGGTTCTTAGACAGTGAAGGGAGGGATTGTATATGTGTACATGATAGATGTTTTTAGGGAAAAGTTTTATTGTTTTATATTCCCTTTCCCCTTGAGCAGGTCTTGGTATGGTTGAGGTTCAAAATTTTAGGGATAGCCTCTGGGGCTAAGCTTGTGTCCTCACTCCATGGGAGACATGGGTTCGCACCAGACGCTGGGGACCAGCGTCAAATCACAGGGGGGAGTATGTAGCGGGGTCTCTAAATTTAGGTGGGACGCCCAGGTGTGTAAGTATGGGAATAGTGGACCACTTGTGTTCGTGGAGGATTGGATGGTGTAATAATCTCCTTGGCCTCTGGGTGGCGGGGTACCTGGAGGCTCAAGGTAGATTTGCCATTACAGTGCTAGCCTTTTTGTCCCTTTCCGGAGATGGTACGGCGAGGGCGGGGAACCCGCCGTGGTGTCGATGGGAGGAGATAAAAGGGGGAGACGCCCTAACCACGAGGTCTGTCTTCTGGAGGAAGTTCTTCACGCGCCCAGGCACCTTAGGCCTGGGTGCGGGCAGTTCTGGATTCCGGCCCAGGCGCCCTAGGCCTGACCGGAATGGAGTCGGAGTCCATCCCAGGCACCTTCAGCCTGGGGTGAGGTACTGAACTAGGAGGCCTGGGGTCCAGTGATTTCGACTGGATCCCGCGAGGGTGGAGACGTCCGAGGGTCCCTGAGGTGGACGGGGCCCATGTCTGAGGTGAGGAGGTCGGGGAGGTTACCCATCCGGAGAGTCTGGAGCAGCATCAACCCAGTGACGGATGGGCCTCTGGTAACTCCCTTGGAGGGACATCTTCCCCTGATAGGGGCCGCAGCGCAGCGAAGGTACTCCTATCTACGTTCTCTTGAGTCGCTGGTAGAGACTCTCAGATTCTAAGTCCTTTCTAGCTGAATGCTATAGTAACCGCTGGCGAGATCGCAGTGGTTTAGTTAATAACCAGGATAGTGCCTCGACCTGCTCATTCCCCCGTATCAGAAATGTTATCAAGTCGCAACCAGTTGGCTACTGAAGCACTGTTTATTGTGAGATGTACAATAACGCAAGAGTTGGACTGTGATCGGTGTGTGGAACTCTGGTTAATGGGAGCAGAGGGAAGTGTGAACACAGCAGGACTGTATTCCAGACAAAAGCACATAGGCCCGAGGAAATATCTGGTGCTGGCCTTCACCTCACCCACAGCTATGGGGAGGACATGGGCCGTAGCGCATCTCACCCTGTCGTGTGACATACCCCTAGACAAAGGAGATGGGGTGAGGCCGCTACAGATATATACAGATAGTTAGATATATACAGATAGATATATACAGATAGATATATATATATACAGTTAGATATATACATACAGATAGATAGATAGATATATAGAGATAGATAGATAGATAGATAGATAGATAGATAGATACAGATAGATACAGATAGATAGATATATACAGATACAGGGCCGATCCTAGGGTCACAGACGCCTGGGTGCAGAAATATTTCTGGCGCCCTCACATGGGCGTGGTCATCTTGCTAACTCCTCCCCTTTACAAATGTTTCTATGGCAACGACTCACCGAGATGCTCCCCTAAGGAGTCTTCGTTACCCTGGGATCCTCCCACAATCTCTTAACAATAAACAAAATACAGGAATAGAAACAGAGTACTCCAATGGGACCTGGAGGGGGGTCTCTCTAATGGACACAGAGAGGGCCTCTGTTACAGTCTGTTAGAAAGAGCCCCCAGACATACTGCAGACATACTACAGGAGATGGTCAGAGACTGTGGAAATTATACAAGAGATCAATGCAGCCTCATCAGTGCCCATCAAATGTAGCTTATCAGTGCCCATAGAATGCAGCCTACTAGTGCCCATCAATTGCAGCCTACCAGTGCCCACCAATTGCAGCCTACCAGTGCCCACCAATTGCAGCCTACCAGTGGATCACACAGAGCAGCGATCTCCTGCTGTCACGGAGCTTGGATTCAAACTTGCGGGCTCCTATGATACACGTCACACTGATTCAATTTCACGGCATTGGATCAGTGTGCCATCTATTACAGGAGCCCGGTCTAGGAGGCGGAACTTTGTTACAGTGCCGCCGGGCATTTTAAAAAGTTCAGTGCGGTATGTGTGACCAGGGCTGGTGCAAGGATTTTTGTCTACACAGGCAAAGGTGTATTTTGGTCTCCCCCACTGTACTCCCACCACACCCTCCCTTTGAAAATGAAATTTCCCTTTACATCAAAGTTCCTAACATTTCTGCCTTACAATCAGGGTTCTCAGTGCCCCTCTTACATCAGAGTCAGCAGAGTTCACAGATCGCAGTAAAGGGCCAATCACTGCTGCCCTTTCCCATGTGATCAGCTGTGTTCAATCACCCCATCAGTACCCATCAATGCTGCCTCATCAATGCCACCTATCATAATCAGTGCCCATCAGTGCAGCCACATCAGTGAAGGAGAAAAATTACTTATTTGCTAAATTTTATAATAGAAACTAAGAAACTTTTTTTTTTTTTTAAAAACATTCAGCTTTTTTTTCATTTGTTTTAAAAAAAACAAAAAAAAAACAGTGGTAATCAAATACCACCAAAAGAAAGCTCTATTTGTGTGAAAAAAAAAAAGATAACAATTTTATATGGGTACAGTGTTGCAATTTTCAGTCAAAGTGATAGCGCTGAAATCTGAAAATTGGCCTGGGCAGGAAGGGGGTGTAAGTGCCCGGTATTAAAGTGGGTAATACATGTACTTTCCACAGTCCTAGCACAATAAATAATATGCATAAAACATTTTATACATAAAATTAAATAAAATCATGCCATGATAAACTTGTGCAGATCCACTGCAAGCTGTTTGCATTGACTTCAGTGTACCATCACAAAGACAGAGCACATACCATCTGCTTACCACAAAACATGACATCTTAAACTGATGAGGTGATATGCGTTTGTCATCTGCTGAATATGTATAGCCACTTTGCTCAAAGAGCAACACTGCAGGTAGAGTAACTTTCACCACTTCGTCTGCTCCGATAATAGGTATAGGTACTCCGCACGCAGCTCCACCTGGTCTGGTACCAGGTACCCCCACATGCCCGGTCTGGTATAGTTCATTACCTGGACAATTAAACAATTTGTCGCTTTAGCCTAGTAAAATTTGATGTCGGTACATTACTTTTAAAGAAGCAGCGCAGAATGCCCTATAGTGTGCTTTATCAGATTTAGTGTGAATGGGGGGCTAAGAGGTACATTTTTTGGTAAGCAGATGGTGTGTCTTGGTAATGGTACCACGCTGATCCCACTCCTGTGCCTGCTGGTACCTCCCCCTGGTCTTACTGGGCCCCTCCCCCTCATCCCACATGCCACCAGTTCAGCTGCGATTGTCATCTTTGTGCTGGACTGGTGGATGGGAACAGTTGTTAATTGCAGGGGGCTGGAGCCTACTGTCTGGAGGGAGAGAAGCAGTGGGAAAAAAGGCAGCCTTATGCCCTTTACTTGGGAAAGAAGGAGGAGTAACAGCCGGAAGAGCAGATGCAGAGGCGTAACTATAACCTTCAATGCCCCAGTGCAAGAAACCATGAAGGGCCCCTGAACCGTAGTATGATGGGGGGGAAGTGTGACGGGGTATTTTGACAGGAGGGGGCAGTGTGACAAAAGAAGGGTATCTGGAAAGTGTGACCGGAGGGGGGAGTGTGAAAGAAGGGGGCAGTGTGATAAGAAGGAGCAGTATGACAGTGGGATATTGTGACAAGAGGGGGGCAGTGTGACAGGAAAAGGATACCTGGAAAGTATGACAGAAGGGGGCAGTGTAACGAGGGAGCACTGTGAAAGGAGGGGGCTGTGTAACAAGAGGGGGCAGGAGGGGGGTATATATGACTGAAGGGGGCAGTGTGACGAGGGAGCAGAATGATGGATGGGCAGTGTTACAGGAGGGGGGCAGTATGACAGGGGGGTATTGTGCCAAGGGGACAGTGTGACAGGTGGGGGGGCAGTGTTACAGGTGGGGGGGCCAATGTCACAGTTGGGGGGGGTAGTGTCAGGCTTACCTTGCATGAGAAGTCCATACAGCAGCCCATGTACATGCTTCCTTGTGATATCTGCAGGATGTCCCTCCAGCCAGCACAGTTCACTTCCCCAGTGTCAGTGTATACAATGGAGGGGGGAGGGGCCTCTGACCCGAGCATGTATTAGCAAGACTCAGAGTGTACAAGCAGAGGGACAAACTTGTGCACTGAATCTGGTGCCTGCTTGGGTCAGAGGCCCCTCCCCTCTCCATTGTATACACTGACACTGGGGAAGTGAACTGTGCTGGCTGGAGGGACATCACAGAGCTGTCGATCGCCCCCCCCTCCCCTGTATAGTTAGAGATGCCAGCCGGCCCGTAGGTACAGGGGGAGATGCGGGGTCTTGAGGGAAGGGATTTAGGGAAGAGAGAGAGGGGAGAGATCACTCACCCAGGCTGCATTGGATTTGGAAGCACAGGCAGCGTCATCAGGACAGTGTCACTGGTCTGGCTGCTTTGAAATCTCCCACCCACACCCCTTTCCAGTCACAGATTGGCTGCACAAGGGGTTGTGGGTGGGCACAGGGGGGACAAGGGGCGGACCTAACTTACCTTCTCTTTCCTCCTTGTATGGACACAGCGGGCGCCGGGCGGGGATGTGTACACTACTCTGGGTGGGTCAGTGGGCGGTGGAGGTGCACTGGGGGGGCAATGAACGAGGTCACGGCGCCCTTGCTGACATGCGCTTGTGACAAGCAGCTGCTGCGGGAAAGCACAATCATGCCAACTCGATGGTAACACACTAACACACTCGGGACCAACGGTGCTCCTGAAACTTTGGCGCCCCCTCCCCTCTGGCGCCTGGGTTCAGAGCACCCTGTGCACCCCGTCTCGGACCGGCCCTGTACAGATAGATAGATATATACAGATTGATATAGATACAGAGAGATAGATCTTGTTAAGGTGGGGATATACTGTCTGTAAACCATGGCTGTAGCAGGACACAGTGCTGGGACCCCTCGTGTGGTATACAGTCAGGAGATGATGTGTAATGAGCACATTGTCGGGTGCATAGGTGTGCGCAGCCTATTGCATTAGGGTGTGCACCCCAAAGCTCAAACACATGTAGCACTCACCCACCCTACTAATTCTCTCCTCCTTGATCTAGTAGGGTACACCTGCTACTTACCCGGTGTAGAGAGGTGAGCGGTGTTTGTTTTGTTTTGGGTCTTGCGGCTATTACCTCCCCATAGTGGATCCTCACGCTCCATTGTCTAGACAGTGTCGAATAAAGTTAATGTCCACACAGGATTTAAACCTGAACGACAAGGTTTATTCTCTTTTCTTTGTATTAACTCGAAAGCAGGTTCAAAGTGTGAGGGGGTAAACTCAGCAGCGGGTGTGTGTGACCCCCTGGTTGGGTTCACCACACAAAAACAGGCACAGCAGACAGTGGTAGGAGAAAACAAAAGGGTGTGGTTTTATTTGAACTATATACAGACAAAAAAATACAGCAAAAACAAAAGAAACAGGAAAAGAAATCCTGGTCAACTTGACCGCTCACTACACACGTTGGTGTCCCTAACTAACAACTGGGTACAGCCTTGTGCTGTCCCAGTCCCTAGCTCCCTGCTTTTAGAAGTTCTTAGCAATAACCACACAGGCTTTGGCTCACTGCGCAGAGATCACACTCCCCAGACTATCCACACAGATCTGGTTCCAGGTTGGAGCATCTCCCTTAGCATGCTGGGAGTTCTTGTAGAGGCCCTAATGAGCCCACTTGCTTCAGCTGGGCTCATTAACTCTTCCCCTGCAAGACTCCCAGCACTCCCCCTAGTGGTATAAACTGGCATAAAGCCTGAATCTAGGACATATATATCTCCCATCCTGGATGCAACCTGGTGATTTTACCTGCCTGCTGTTACAAAAGATGAAGAAAGAAAAAAAAAGAGGGGTTGGTTCAGGCACGCAACACCTACGATACAATCGTCGCCACTCAAGCCTGAGTGGGCTTTGCTCACCCGGATAGTCCTCTTGAGAGCAGGCCTAGCAGCCGGTGTGGAGCATGGAACAGATAATTATAGTTTCGCTGGGATACGATCAGGAGATCCTCTGCCACAGAATCTTTAAGTCCCAAACTCCCCGCCCTAGTAACAACCAGAACTTAGGTGCCAATGGGGCACGTCACAAGGCTTTTGGCGGATTGGAATACTTCCCTCTGACAGGTAACCAGGCCTCTCTCGAGACAGTGACTTCTTCACTAATCCCCTTGGGACCGATCCTCCCCTGGCGTCCTCTCCTTCAGAGTGGGTCACCCTCACTTGGGTACCCTGCGACTCCTTTTCAGGTGTAGGCCTCAGCCAAAGGTGCTGGGCCTACCTGCAGATATGCAGCCTCGGGCTAAAGGTGCCCGAGACCGAAACACACGCACGCATGGCGTCTGCCCCTTAAGTACCCTCTCCCAGCATGCACAGCGGGTCGACCACGCCCACTGCACGGCCGCCGAGGGAGGACACCCAATGGTGCTGCGATACCTCCTGTGGTTCAACCTGAGCCCGAAGTGACAGCACCACCCCCAGGCAACAGGGAACTGTACTGCCAGGCAGCATCACACCCAGAGCAGAAGCAGCTCAATAGAATTTAATTGATCTGAGCCCAAACTACAGGCTCAGACTGCCCCTTAAATTTGAACATAGCGCCCCCTAAATTGGGGGGGGCGCTACACACATATGATTTTCTCTGCAGCCTCAGCTGCATTGGACAGTGAATGAATGGGAAATGCCATGTGGTAAGCGGATTCCTGGTCATTCACAAACTGAAGCCTAATAAACACAGTTTAATATGCTTCAATTATGATTTAACACAGTGAGTGAGTGTGTTCATTGTGTTCAAAAGGAAGGGGCCGGTAAATGACATATTGATTGGCCCCTTCCCCACTCTCCATCCTAAAACTTGGGGGTGCAACATGGGGGGGAAAACCTGAACAGTAGGGGGAATCGGCACCGCACAGAGTGATTAGGGTGTGCCCAGGCACACCTGGCACACCCCCTGTGCACGCTTATGGTCGGGTGAATGACTGAAGGTTGATTCCCGGGGCACAGAAGAAGCAGGTCACACACCCTCCACACAGTCCGATCACAGATCACAGTACAAGGTGCTGCTGTATAGTGGACACTGGACAGACACTGACAATAACACACTCACTGCTTAGATCACAGTACCTTGCTCAATGCTTCCTTCATTCATTCATTCACGAAGCAGGTCACCCTCCCCTTCCCTCCCTCCACCTGCAGTCCGATGACAGATCACAGTACAAGGTGCTGCTGTATAGTGGACACTGGACAGACACTGACAGGGTAACAGACTCACTGCTCAGAACACAGTACCTTGCTCAATGCTTCCTTCATTCTCGATCAGGGTGCCGATTTCCACGCTGGCACAGAAAGTGAAACCAGAAGTGATGTCGCTGTCCGGGGGAAAGCACCGCCCATATCCTACGGCGGTGCCAATCCACAGAGAGATATGAAGGAGGATGACCAATGAGAGTGTAGAGAGGCTATGTGCAGTGCGCCTCAAAGACTCACAAAACCCCGCAAATGAAGCGTCTTGCCTGCCTGCAATCACGGGATTGCACTGGCATGACGTTTCAAACAGCACTGGGGCCGGCGCCTGTACACAGTACACAGTGCAGTTAAAGAACTGTTTTTTTTTAAAGGAACATTTTCTTTTCTTTTTTTTAAAGGGACATTATTTGTATTTTTTTGGGGACTAGCTGGGGGGGGCGGCGCCCGGGCGCCCCCTATGGACGGGCCGCCACTGCTCCTGATGTACATTTTTTTGTAAAGCCAATCAGTTTGATTATGGACCTATGAGCCTACCATACAGAGTCAGGAGATAAATTGGGAAGCGCATTTGTTCCTTATCTGTTTTGGGTGGTTTCACCCGCATAGTACTGTCCACTTAGACATTTAACTATGTAGATTATAAGGTCACTTTCACATTTGTAAAAACCTCTTATATGGATCCTTTTACTTGTAAGAGGATGAAAAAAGGAATCCCTTGAGCTCACTATTACTAAGCACCCAGATTAGTAACAGAGTTGCTTCCAATTGGCTTATCTGTTGTATTAAAGTGGAAAATTATTTTCGTATGTATTCAACAGTCATTGTCATTAAGTTAATTAACAATTATTCAAAATCTTGGCAAAATGTTCTTTGAATCTTTATTACTGGAAAACAATGTAGGCATGTTTCTCATGCTTTTGTAGCAGACGTGTCACAAGAACCCATCATTTCTGTGAATATAATGTTTCCTCTGGGTATGAAAAGAGTCCCAAAGCGTTAGCGTTAGGGATGAGCTTTAAGTTCGAGTCGAACTCATGTTCGAGTCGAACATTGCCTGTTCGCCCGTTCGGCGAACAGCGAACAATTTGGGGTGTTTGCGGCAAATTCGAAAAAGCCACGGAACACCCTGTAAAAGTCTATGGGAGAAATCTAAAGTGCTAATTTGAAAGGCTTATATGGAAGATATTGTCATAAAAAGTATTTGGGGACCCGGGTCCTGCCCCAGGGGACATGTATTAATGCAAAAAAAAAAATTTTTTTCAGGAGCAGTGATTTTAATAATGCTTAAAGTGAAACAATAAAAGTTAAATATTCCTTTAAATTTCGTACCTGGGGGGTGTATATAGTATGCCTGTAAAGCAGTGCATGTTTCCCGTGCTTAGAACAGTCTCTGCACAAAATGTCATTTCTGAATGAAAAAAAGTCATTTAAAAGTACTCGCAGGTGTAATGAATTGTCTGTCCCGGCAATACAGAGAAAAGTAATTGAAAGTCATTGATAAAAAAAAAAAATGCGTAGGGTCCCCCCAAATTCAATTACCAGGCCCTTTAGGTCTGGTATAGATATTAAGGGGAACCCTGCGCCAAATGAAAAAAAAAATGGCGTGCGGTTCCCCCCAAATATCCATACCAGACCCTTCAGGTCTGGTATGGATTTTAAGGGGAACTCCGCACCAAATAAAAAAAAAATGGCGTGGGGTTCCCCCAAAAATCCATACCAGACCCTTATCCGAGCACGCAACCTGGCAGGCCGCAGGAAAAGAGGGGGGGACGAGAGAGCGCCCCCCCTCCTGAACCGTACCAGGCCACATCCCCTCAACATGGTGAGGATGTCCCCATGTTGATGGGGACAAGGGCCCCCCCTATGGGGACCCCCAGATCCCGCCCCCTCCTATGTGAATTGGTAAAGGGCTACATAACAGCTGTCACTGGCTGAAGCTGCGTCATTCCCGGGGTGTCTCCGCTCCGGTGAAGAGAGGTTCGTGTGCTGGAGAGATCATCCATTGCAGGATACCGACATCCCTGGAGTGGAGATCGAGAGTGGATTACCACCGCTGGAGTCTTTTTTTCTTTTAATAAAGGACTTATCCCAACTGTGTCTGTGTGTTTTTTAAAAAAAAATACACTTTCTTTGTGAAATGGTAGGGGTACAATGTATAATATAATGTTGTGGGGATGAGTCCCTTGTCCCCATCAACATGGGGACATCCTCCCCATGTTGAGGGGATGTGGCCTGGTACGGTTCAGGGGGGGCGGTCTCTCGTCCCCCCTCTTTTCCTGCGGCCTGCTAGGTTGCGTGCTCGGATAAGGGTCTGGTATGGATTTTTGGGGGGAACCCCACTCCATTTTTTTTATTTGGCACGGAGTTCCCCTTAAAATCCATACCAGACCTGAAGGGTCTGGTATGGATATTTGGGGGGAACCGCACACCATTTTTTTTTTATTTGGCGCAGGGTTCCCCTTAATATCTATACCAGACCTGAAGGGCCTGGTAATTGAATTTGGGGGGACAATACGCATTTTTTTTTTATCAATGACTTTCAATTACTTTTCTCTGTATTGCCGGGACAGGCAATTCATTACACCCGCGAGTACTTTTAAATGACTTTTTTTCCTTCAGAAATTACATTTTGTGCAGAGACTGTTCTAAGCACGGGAAACAAACGCTGCTTTACAGGCATATTATATACACACCCCAGGTACGAAATTTAAAGGAATATTTCACTTTTATTGTTTCACTTTAAGCATTATTAAAATCACTGCTCCCGTAAAAACGGTCGTTTTTAAAACTTTTTTTTGCATTGATACATGTCCCCTGGGGCAGGACTCGGTCCCCAAACACTTTTTATGACAATAACTTGCATATACAGTGTAAGCCTTTAAAATTAGCACTTTTGTTTTTTCATGTTCGTGTCCCATAGACTTTAACGGGGTTCGGATGTTCGAGCAAATTTATTGCCTGTTCGCAGGTTCTAGTAAGAACCGAACTGGGGGGGTGTTCGGCTCATCCCTAGTTAGCGTCAGTAGCCATTAATGGTGCAACTCCTTGTGGGCAATATACTTTATGTCCAATAAATAATAATGGTCTTCACAATCACTGCAGGTCAAGTGCACAGCAAAGTATAATCCCTTGTATCATATACAGAAACCACCTGCTGACCGCAATACGTATAAATACGTTGTGGCTTGCAAGTGGTTTACTGGGATTATGGCTGAAGCTATCAGACATAACCCCATATTGTTTTTCCCAGCTGGTGGCTGGCTTTCTTTTGAAAGTGTTCCAACTGGCTCATGAGTTGCTGGGATGCATTGAGAAGCGGCAGAAGGGGACGCCCCCCTTGCGCCACTTGCCAGTGTTACTCGTGCTTACCGTTTCCAGCGGCTCGCCTAGGAAACTATCTGACAGTGCAGCTGGCTGGTCACAGAGATGATAAAAGACTAGATCATCTTTGTACACCTCTATGGCCTTGGAGGACCGGAGTGACATCAAGGTGGTGGTCCAGGGTGGAAGTAAACAATTTTTTTAATGTATTTTTTGCTTTGAAAGGTAAAGGGGAGATTTTGGGTCTTTTTGACCCCAGATCTCTCCATTAAGAGGACCTGGCATCCTTATTTCTATTACAGGGGATGTTTACATTCTCTGTAATAGGAATAACATTTTATATATTTTTTTTAAGAAACAGTGTGCTCACGTGCAGAAGTGAAAGCATACGTAAGTCATGCATGCATATGTAAATGGTTTTCACACCACACATGTGAGGTATTGTCGCAAACATTAGAGTAAGAGCAATAATTCTAGTGCTAGACCTCTCCTGTAACTCTAACATTTTTTCCTATGGAGACTTTAAAAAAAAAACATAGTTTGTCGCCATTATATGAAAGTTCTCAATTTTAAAACGTGACATGTTAGCTATCTATTTACTTGGCGGAACATTATCTTTCATGTCATACAGAAAAAAATGGGGTATATATTTTATTTTAATCCATAAAATATATTTTTCCCAAAAAATTGCATTTGAAAAACTGTTGCGCAAATACCGTTTGACATAAAATATTACAACAATCGCCATTTTATTCCCTAGGGTCTCTGCTAAAATATATACATATAAATATATAATGTTTGGGGGTTATAAGTAATATTCTAGCAAAAAATACAGATTTGAACTTGTAAAAAAAAAGTGCCAGAAAAGGCTTCAAATGGATGTACAAAGAATTAGTTCAGGCTTGCCTTGCCTTACAGCTTCACAGCCAGGTCCCTACTGCCCATGCACAAAGCTCGCTGTGCTTTCTGAATGGCCTGGTGGTGAGGTAGGAGGAGGGGGCACAACTTCTGAGGGATTTACCAAATGTGGCACTGGAGGGGGGGTTGAGGAGGCAGATAAGCGTAGCTTCCACTTTTGGGTGGAACTCCACTTTAAATTTTGAAATGCCTTCAAGCGACATTTGTCGAGTCATCAAATTAACGGATTAAAATTTCATATGAATGTTTATACAAGGGTTGTTCAGAAATCTACTTGTGTTTGGTCGGCCTAATGCACTTGCTAAGGGGATTATTGATAAAGATAAAAGTGTCTATGTGATACAAAACAATCCTGTGGTATCATTATTTTACATATTATCTAAAATACACAAACATCCCACATAACCACCAGAAAGACTGATTGTGGTGCTCATAGGATGTGCATGTATACCTTTTTACAAATCGTATGATAAAATGCTTATACGTTGGTAATGAAGACTGTTTCATTTACTAAAGATACTAAATTGCTAAAGCTAACTAAGCTACTAAAGATTGCTAAAGCTTAATCATTTTGATTTACCTGCTCATCCTCTTTTGGTAACATGGGATATACAGTATCCAGTTTGCACAATTTGATTGATCAAACAACGTGGATAAAAAAACAGCCATTTACTGCTGGAAACATCTGATCTGTATGATACTGACAAAAAAAAAAAATTACTTGATGAAATTATTGCAGATCATACCTGATAATAACTATTAATTATTTAATGATCAGTATTTTTTATATAGTTACATAGTTAGTCAGGTTGAAAAAAAACACAAGTCTATCAAGTTCAACCAAAAAAAACATATCCAGGTAGCAGGGTTGGTAGCAATGTTGGCCCATGCATGCAAATACCTGCATGAATATGGTAGGGATTCTACATGTTTATACTATTGTTTTTTTAATGGAACATTGCTGTTTGTGACTAAGATTTATTGTAGGCATATTTGCTTTATAGGGTGGTGACGTTGCTGCCCCATGCCAATTAAATTAATATCTCAATGGCAATATTCCAGAACTACAGTTTGATACGGAATATTCTTTTGGGAAAATTCAGTTTTCAGATACACTCTTTATGCTGTCTAATGGTACCCTGGTGAACGAGTTATAATAAACATATAGATATAAAATTGATTTTGCATTTTTTCAGCTTTCATACTGCTTCTATGTTAAATCAATCCCAGTGAATCAGCTACAGGACTAAATGCATACAGCCATAAAACATTTTACTGATACAAAAGTTCCTGCATAAATGATATTGCTTTTATATATTTATTTACTTATCTGTTTTTCAAATGCGTTAATTTTTGGATTTTATGGTTCGGAATGCAGAGCATGTTTACACCCCTGTGTGACTCCATTGAAAGCAATACAGCTCTATTCAGAACCGTAAATAAAAAGTCATTTTAAATTCAGTTTTATATAGCTGCATGAATGTGGCTCTGTCTAGAGAGTTAAAAGAAGTGTCAGTTATGACACATATAGAGAGATCCATCTATCTGCAATAATTAGGAAATTTAATAATAGAGATTATCCTTTATATGAACTGAAAATGGAAAGAATGAAGTATAGTGGTTATATGGCTTCATAGGAAGGTGATCTTAGGAAAAATTACCCCACTTTCCATTTGTAGCCCAATTTCATCTCCACTCCCATAGAGTATTTATAATTATCAAAATAAAGGAGAGCAAATGGATTTTGGAATGTACAGGCCAGACGAGGAGCGAACTCTTAGTATTTTATAAAAATATACAATTTAATGAGTAACAATTGTTAAAAAGATAATTCAATATATTTTAATATTTACATAGTGTTTTCAAACATCCAGCATATACGTTGTAAACAATATTGTCCTTTTTCAGATGAGTGCTGTATGTTTTTCATGAGCCCTGATAAAGCAAATTTGGTGACACACATTGGCACATAAGGGCCTACTGCATCAGCGTTCAATCTTTGGTGTATGACTGTATACAGCACTATTAATGTTTTCTTTATTAACCTAGATACATACACATTGTAGTTATCTTTTTAACAATTGTTACACAATAAATTGTATATTGTTATAAAAATACTAAGTGTTCGCTCCTTGTCTGGCCTGTACAGTCCAAAATCCATTTGTTCTCCTTTCTTTATATGTATACAACACGGATGATGACCATAAGTGTCACAATATTTTCTATACAGGCAGTCCCTGGGTTACAAACAAGACAGGGACTGTAGGTTTGTTCTTAAGTCGGAACAGGTAAATTTTTTAAGTGTAGCTCCAGCCCAAAAATCTATTCTTAAGGTTTTTGGATAGCATAGGGAAGGGTTATCACCCCTGTAACATTTGTTTTGCTGTCTGTACCCCTGTTCAGAAGATTTCACCTCACTTTCTGTCCCAATGACAATTGGATTTTGAAAATTTTGGGTTGTTAGGGAAACATGGACTGGTGATAAAGCATCAGTGGAGACACCTTTTTCCCATATTAACTCTTACAGGAGTGAATTTCCCTTTCTAGGGGTAGATTTCCTCTCACTTTCTGTTGTCTCTCTCCGTTTGTAAGTAGGAGTCGTTTGTATGTCTGATTTTTGTAAGTAGGGGACCGCCTGTACAATTATAAAAAAGCACTGGCATCTGCTTGGACAGAACTTATCCATACACAACTGTGTATAGAGTGGTTAGAGTAAATTTCTTTAGCCACCTTCCTACCGCTGTATTGTAAAAGAAAAAAAAATGCCCCCATCAAATTTGGCCCCATCAAAACTGACCCCATCAAAAACTGCCATATCAAAAACTGCCCCCATCAAAACTGCCCCATCAAAACTGCCCCCATCAAATTGTCCCATCAAATTGCCCCCATCAAAAACTGTCCCTATCAAAACTGCCCCCACCAAAAACTGCCCCCATCAAAAACTGCCCCCATCAAAATTGCCCCCTTCAAAAACTGTCCCCATCAAAAACTGCCCCATCAAAAACTGCCCCCATACTATTGCCGCATCAAAAACTGTCCCAAAAGCGTGGGTCTGAAAGGTCCAGGTTAGTCCAGTATCTTTGCAGCTTTAGATCTCTTTCCTTTAGATGGCATGGTGATATTTGTGGGAGGAGCTATAATTCCCCACAGAGCTGTGTGGGAGGAGCTATAATTCCCCACAGAGCTGTGTGGGAGGAGCTATAATTCTCCTCAGAGCTGTCTGGGAGGAGCTATAACTCCCCTCCGAGTTGTGTGGGAGGAGCAATAATGCTATAATTCCCCTCAGAGCTTTGTGGGAGGAGCTACAATTCCCCTCAAAGCTGTGTGGGAGAAGCTATACAATTCCCCTCGTTTGTATGTCAGATTTTTGTAAGTAGGGGACCGCCTGTACAATTATCAAAAAGCACTGGCATCTGCTTGGACAGAACTTATCCATACACAACTGTGTATAGAGTGGTTAGAGTAAATTTCTTTAGCCACCTTCCTACCGCTGTATTGTATAAGAAAAAAAAGTAGTGTAGAAGTATACAGTATGTCTATTTTTGGAATGCCTTTTATAAGCAGCATAAATAGCTCAAAAGTGGAACTTCCGCTTAAACAACTCCTCGCCCCCTTACATGCCACATTTGGCATGTCATTTTTTTGGGGGCGGGAGTAGGGGCTTCAGTAGGCATGGGACTTCCTGTCCCACTTCCTCCTTCCGCCCAGGGACTGCATAGGCAACTCGTCATATCGCCTTTAGGCGGCCCCTCCCTGTAGGCGATCACCTGGGACACGTGACAGGTCCCAGGCGATTGCCTGTCCACTCAGATTGCGCAGCACCGCTCGCGCATGCGCAGTGAGTGCCCGGCCGTGAAGCCAAAAGATGTCAAGGCCGGGTGCCCACAGTTAGAATGGAGGCGCCGGCAGAGAGGGGAGGAGAGGAGTGAAGCTCCGTTTGGCCGCGTCGCTGGACAGTGGAACAGGTAAGTGTCTGTTTATTAAAAGCCAGCAGCTACACTTTTTGTAGCTTCTGACTTTTAATAAACATAAAAAAGGCTGGAACTCCCCTTTAACAGCTGCGAACTGAGCCTTATATAAATGAGTTCAGAGACCAAGTGTATTATGCAAATCCGAGACATTCTGTATCATGTGATAGCTATGATGATCAATCATAAAGGTCACAAAATGTACAATGCTCCTATTTACCCCTACGAGCATGCTTCTTTTTTTACAAGGAGGAAACTAATGAATGAAATGTCATTTAAAAGTCTTTTAAAAGAAGCAGGGGATTTGGGGTTTGAATCTTGTACATCTGATCACCATCCTGTTTCTAGTGATTTACATTCTTACCCCCTCACCTTATTTTGCCTGCACATCTGAAAATTAACCTCTTTTTTTTGGCAAAAAATAAAATAAAACTAGAAAAGCTTCAATTTCTGGGGAAATTGTGGGAAGTGTTCTTGCCTCCACCAATACTCCTGACTGGAGAAAGTGCCCCTGGAGATGTAAATGTGATCCAAAAGTGTGTTGATCCATTTCGATCCATTGCCCCATCAAAAACTGCCCCATCAAAAACTGCCCCCATCAAAAACTGCCCCATAAAAAGCTGCCCCATCAAATTGCCCCATCAAATTGCCCCCACCAAAACTGACCTAATCAAAACTGCCCCATCAAAACTGCCCCATCAAAACTGTCCCATCAAAATTGCCCCATCAAAACTGACCCCATCAAAAACTGCCATATCAAAAACTGCCCCCATCAAAACTGCCCCATCAAAACTGCCCCCATCAAATTGCCCCATCAAAACTGCCCCATCAAAAACTGCCCCATCAAAAACTGCCCCCATCAAAGTCTTCCCCCGTCAAAAACTGCCCCCATCAAAATTGCCCCCATCAAAAACTGTCCTCATCAAAACTGCCCTCATCAAAAACTGCCCCATCAAAACTGCCCTTATCAAAATTGGCACAATCAAAAACTGCCCCATCAAAACTGCCCATTAAATTGCCCTATCAAATTGCCCCATCAAATTGCCCCATCAAATTGCCCTCATCAAAACTGGCCCCATCAAAACGGACCCCATCAAAACTGACCGCATCAAAAACTGCCATATCAAAAACTGCACTCATCAAAACTGCCCCCATCAAATTGCCCCATCAAATTGCCTCCATCAAAACTGCCCCATCAAAAACTGCCCCCATCAAAACTGCCCATACCAAAAACTGCCCCCATCAAAAACTCCCCCATCAAAAACTGCCCCCATCAAATTTGCCCCCATCAAAAACTGTCCCCATCAAAACTGCCATCATCAAAAACTGCCCCATCAAAACTGCCACCATCAAAAACTGCCCCATCAAAAGCTGCCTACATTATAAACTGCCCCATCAAAACTGCCCATAAAATTGCCCTATCAAATTGCCCCATCAAATTGCCCCCATCAAAATTGGCCCCATCAAAACTGACCCTATCAAAACTGACCCCATCAAAAACTGCCATATCAAAAACTGCCCCCATTAAATATGCCCCATCAAAACTGCCCCCATCAAATTGCCCCATCAAATTTCCCCCATCAAAACTGCCCCATCAAAAACTGTCCCCATCAAAACTGCCCCCACCAAAAAACTGCCCCCATCAAAATTGCCCCCATCAAAAACTGTCCCCATCAAAACTGCCCCATCAAAAACTGCCCCATCAAAACTGCCCCATCAAAAACTGCCCCCATACTATTGCCGCATCAAAAACTGTCCCAAAAGCGTGGGTCTGAAAGGTCCAGGTTAGTCCAGTATCTTTGCAGCTTTAGATCTCTTTCCTTTAGATGGCATGATGATATTTGTGGGAGGAGCTATAATTCCCCACAGAGCTGTGTGGGAGGAGCTATAATTCCCCACAGAGCTGTGTGAGAGGAGCTATAATTCTCCTCAGAGCTGTGTGGGAGGAGCTATAACTCCCCTCTGAGCTGTGTGGGAGGAGCAATAATGCTATAATTCCCCTCAGAGCTTTATGGGAGGAGCTACAATTCCCCTCAAAGCTATGTGGGAGAAGCTATACAATTCCCCTCAGAGCTATGTGGGAGGAGCTATAATTCCCCTCAGCGTTGCCAGGAAACCAATGTTTGTTTATGCAGGCTCTAAGCACAGGTCAGAGTATTTTGCCTCTAGTGAATACTTTTCATTCTTCAAATGGTCGTATTTTAGAAACTATAAATATTGTGAGAATCACAAGACCCAGATCTACATTTTGATGCATAGTATGTCTCTGAAATATTAAAATTGAAGGCACAGTCACAGTTTTGATATTGCCCTTCAAATTTTAGGTGGCTATAGTGGAATTTCAATGAATGTCAATGGATGGCATGAGTTGCAAACACATTGTCATATTGTGAAAACTATCAGGACTATGGCTTAGCCGTGGACATGCATAGTGGCAGCAGGGATAGCTGAACGTTTTGATATAAGATTTGTGTAGGTGGGCTTGAAAATGAGGGAGTGATGGCAGTTTAGAAATAATGTCCTGATTCAGCTTTCGTCAGCTCCCATTTTAGTTTCGCCATTCATTCCTATGGGACCAATTTTGCCACAAAAACAATGATATTTCGTAAACAATTTGGCGAAACGTTCCACAAAGTAAAAGCACACCATTCGGGAACAATCCGCACATTTCAATATATTACTTGTCTATGTATTGTAAAAGCTGTGGGAGGAGTTAGGGTGGTAAATTTGGCTATAATAAGAATAATATATATGTGAGATAACAGTAAGTGGTCTTGCTATGCAAGAACACTTACTAAATCACCATGGGTGTCTACTTTCATAAAAGGGGTCATTTAGAGGCCATTCATGCAGCCCGGGAATTTTTATTTGCTGCATTTTATAACAGAAGGTAAGTGAAATATTTTTTTTCTCAAAATGTTTGGTTTTTTACCCAGTGGGTAATAAATGCTATTAAAGAAAGTTCTTCACAAGAATATTCCGAAATCTACACAGTTAAATGTCCATATGGGTGAAACCACCCAAAAATCTAAGAAACAAATAGCTTGGGTAGTGTTGGAGTGATTATGCTCATGTGGTAGAAATGTTTTCCAGTGAGTTGTGTCAGTCCAAAATTTGTGCTTTTTGCCTTTGTGCTTTTTGTTCACTAAGGTTCTCTAAAAAACCTCTGAGGGCTTCACAGAGCAGCTGTATTAATACTGAGATTAAACTACACACAGGTGGACTCTATTTACTAATTAGGTGACTTCTGAAGGGAATTGGTTCCACTAGATTTCAGTTAGGGGTATCACAGTAAAGGGGGCTGAATACAAATGCACACCACACTTTTCACATATTTTTTTTTTTTTGCTATTTTTTTTTAAATAAAAAAACAAGACTTTAATATTGCTTTAAGTTTTAGATATATTATTTGCATTGTCCTGCCCTTCTATTAATAGAGTGCACTACTTAGACCTCATTGACACAGAGAAATTACATCAATGCCCTGTTCGCGGCTGTGTTTCACCTCACCAGCATACATAGGTGCTGTGTGAATCCCTGTGCTGTCAGACCCACAACTGTCTATTGGGATGCAGAGGCTGCACAGACACTGAATGCACCCATGGTAAGTTTAGGGACACGTACCCGCACACACCTGCACCCACACGTATGTGATATTGGGAAACAGTGGCTGTGTCCATGCAGCTTCTGTATTCCAATTGGCATGAATGGGACTGTCCACACTGGGATACACTGAACTATAGTAGACATGGGCCTGCATGGGGCACAGATCAAATTGCCCCATGTGAACAAGGCCTTAGCATTCATTGACATAATTATTATCTTATTTACTAGTGTCCATTTTATTATTTAACATTATTGGCTACTATGTATCCAGGTCATTTCTGGACCTCATGTATATAATTAGTTAATGGTTTATTGTTAGTCATAGACTTGTTTGGTGTGTCTTGAAGTTTAATGTTTAATAAAAAAAAATCTTTGATGAAAACCTGAAAAAAATGTTTTCTATATATTGAATGACAGGGTTGATTCTGTTTGCTATGCACCTGACATGCAGTGATTGTGCAGATGCCCTGTATTTAATGCACATACTGTATATATATATATATATATATATATATATATATATATATATATATATATATATATATATATATATACAGTGTTTATAAATATATATTAATAGCCCTTGCATGCATAATTGCATCAAGTAACAGGCTTAGAATTGCAAAACATGTCATGTCCCAGCCTCTACTGTATGAAACATGGTCATCTGGGTAAATATAATAAAAATGGAGAGTTAGACCTTTTTTTACTAGGAAACTGACTGTGGAAAGTCTTTAGCTGGCAAACCTGGGTTAAATGCTTGTTGCCTTCTGTGCCTTAGGCCATATAGCGTGTTTAAGAATGATTAAGTACCGCAGCCTGAAAAGGACCTGTCCTGAGCGTTCATCTCTGACTTCCAGCAGAAAGGAGAGGCTAGCAATGACAGAGGCAGATGGATGAGTCTCATTAGTATGGAGAAGCAGTGAACCAGACTGCCTTTACAGAGCTGTCCAAAAAAAATTAAAACAGTAGCTAGGAACACCAATACAATGCTAAAACTCTATAATATCAGGATTTACCTAAACTATGCTTTAACTTATGTAATCTGTATTATATTTATATATTTATAATTACATCTGCACACAAATAATGATTTTATAAATTGATTCTAAATTGAGAATGCTTTGAATTAATGACCATGCTGGTATTGAAATTACAGAATATAATATAATATATAATGTACAGTAAGTCCCTTACATACGATCGTTCAACTTGCAAACTTTCAAAGATGCGAACGTGTTCACATGTCCAATCGTGTAAAGCTGATTGGACACACACCCAGCCAGCTGAATGAAAAAAATACCTGACAGAACATTGTACCAACACACACAATGTAGGAGCAGTGATCTCCCCTGCTGTGCTATTGTTTTCTGATAGTTGATTCCCCCCACCAGAACATACTGATCAGTGTTCTCAGCCATTTTCTGCAAGTGCTGGGAGATGTGCAGTGTTTGTTTGTCACCACAAACGCCACAAAGCGTTTTTCTTTTAGGCCAAAAGGTTTAATTTTGGTCTTATCTGACCAGAGAACCTTCTTCCACATGTTTTCTGTATCCCCCACATGCACACAAACTGAAAATGGGACTTCTTATGGCTTTCTTTCACCAATGGCTTTCTTCTTTCCACTATTCCATAAAGTCCAGATTTGTGGAGTGCACGACTAATAGTTGTCCTGTGGACAGATTCTCCCACCTGAGCTGTGGTTCTCTGCAACTCCTCCAGAGTTACCATGGGCCTCTTGGCTGCTTCTCTGACTAATGCTCTCCTTGCCCTGCCTGTCAGTTTAGGTGGATGGCCATGTCTTGGTAGGTTTGCAGTTGGGCCATACTCTTTCCATTTTCGGATGATGGATTGAACAGTGCTCCGTTAGATGTTCAAAGCTTGGGGTATTTTTTTATAATGTAACCCTGATTTACACTTCTCCACAACTTTATCCCTGACCTGTCTGATGTGTTCCTTGGCCTTTGTGCTTTTTGTTCACTAAGGTTCTCTAAAAAACCTCTGAGGGCTTCACAGAGCAGCTGTATTAATACTGAGATTAAACTACACACAGGTGGACTCTATTTACTAATTAGGTGACTTCTGAAGGGAATTGGTTCCACTAGATTTCAGTTAGGGGTATCACAGTAAAGGGGGCTGAATTCAAATGCACGCCACACTTTTCACATATTTATTTGTAAAAAACAATTGAAACCATTTATCATTTTCCTTTCACCTCACATCACATATGGTCTATCACATAAAATCCCAATAAAATACATTTACATTTTTGGCTGTAACATGACAAAACGTTGAAAATGTCAAGGGGTATGAATACTTTTTCAAGGCACTGTATATCTCCTTTCTTTGTTTTTCAGGTAATGGTCTCTTTAAGAGCCACCACATAGGTTTCATAGCTATGTAGCGATACCTCCAACTAAGAAGGCCGCAGATTTAGTTTGGGCCCTGAAGACAGCTCCGCCAACCCCCGGCTATATGCTCTACCCCCTACTGGCACAGCTAGTACTGACAGTAAATTGTATATCTTATACTGTATGAATAACTGAGCATTGACACAATACTAAATTGAAATAAGTATAAGATTTTACTTAAGCTCTTGGTAAGAAAAGGGGTAACATCAATAACAGTTTACAGAATAATCATTAGTAATGCAGAGCCCAGCCACACTAACACACTATAGGGTTAACACACAACAAGTGCGCCACGCGGGCGACCGTTAACTAAGTGCCCTGTGGCGCAGTAACCAAAACACCTTAGAAACCCCACCAGGCCTGGTTCTGATGTCTACAACTTAGTCCTTTTTCTTCACCGGCAGATCTTTAACGGTGGTGCACATTAACAGAGTACAAACTTTGTAATCCAATGGGGTAGGTAAAGATGGGGTAGAATCTTGGTTATACGAACAGTAGGTTCAGCTCCGACAAGGGCCTTCAATAAGAATACCAAGAATAACTCGTAGGCCACGGCAGTCTATAGGCCTATATGCAGTAACAGTATATCGGTTGGGCATATGCCCTCTCACCCGCCCGGACTACGGTTCCAGTCCGGGAACTTCCACCAACTGTGTCCCACACACGCTCAGTCTCTTCAGCGATCGGGTCCCCGATCCAACAAGGCTGTAGTCGAGCGAAGTCAGATGCCATCCAGGCTCGCAGAGGGGTGGAAGGCTCTTTGGTGCTGCGCAAGGCCTCAGGCTTCAGGCCTTGCACTCCGACCCATCCGCACAGGAGCATCAGTCTCTGAAGTCTCGTGTCCCAAAGAGGCCGAGCCCAGCCTCTCCTCCTCCCTTTATAACCCCTCCCATGAGTCTCTGCGGTGGAAACATTGCCGAACAGGGTTCTGGGTAATGTAGTCTCTCTGCATTAAAGGGGAACACCCCACTACACACTCCCCCCACTTGAACTCTTTGGTCCCCAAAGATAAATCTTAACAAAGACTATGTACAACTCTAGACAATTCTACAAACGATGTTGGCATAGGGAATTCCCACCAAAACTGAGGGGTAGAATTCCCTTGCCCACAGGTCACATTATCATGGGTGGCCTGCCTAGCTGTGCCAGAGAGTGAGCTGGGGTTGCCCTCCACTAAATGGACAGTGGAGGGATCCGGATTATCAGCATTCCTCCTAGCGGTAACTACAGAGTCCTCTGAGCTATTCCCCATTTGTGGGTAGTTCAGCTTCCTAGGAGGCCGGATGACTCTTCGAGCCCTTTGCTCTCTTGGGATTTCTGGCTCTGGTGCCACAGGCTCCTCTTCCTCTGAGCAACCATCATGGGCATCTTCCCAGTAATCTGCTGAAGGACTAGAGGGGATGAACTCTGTGGCTTCTGGGTTCAGTGTTTCATCTGTGGTGTCTTCAGTGGTTGGAAGGTCTATGGTAGAAGTTCCTGGAGTTGGGGAAGGCCACAGCCAATTAAGTTCTCCCTCCTCATTTCCACTAAGTTGAGAGGCCTCTCCGTCTTCAGCTCAGGAGGCCTGCGACCGAGTGTTCGGCCTAGGAGTATCCAGGATAGAGGCCGGTTCAGGGGAGTCTCCCACGGGAGGTATTCTAACTGCCTCAGCAAGGGGGAGCAGGTGGTTTCGATGCCACGTCTTCAGGGGGCCCACCTTTCCTTCCGGCTTCAACTTGTAGACAGGCAGGCCCGGCAACTTCCTACAGATGACATAAGGTTCAGATCTCCATCTATCTGCAAGTTTGTGCTTCCCAGGGACCCCCAGATTGCGTAACAGTACTCGATCCCCGGGCTGTAGGTCTTGTACCCGGACCTTCAAGTCGAAGTTTCTTTTGTTTCGAGCTCCCCTTTGATCTGAGGCCGCTTGAGCTTGTTCATAGGCTACTTTCAGGCTGTGTCTGAGCCTGTCCACATATCCTTTGTGGGATGTGGCTGAGGAATGGTCCAGAGAGGTGCCAAAGGCCAAGTCCACAGGTAGTCTCGCTTCTCTCCCAAACATGAGTCGATATGGGGAGTAGCCTGTAGAATCACTGATGGTGCAGTTGTAAGCATGTACTAGGGCTGCTATGTGTTTGCTCCAATGTTGCTTTTTCTCACTTTCCAGAGTCCCCAACATGTTGAGCAAGGTTCGGTTAAACCTTTCCGGCTGAGCAGCTCCTTGTGGGTGGTAAGGTGTAGTTCGAGTCTTCTTGATTCCCAATGAATCCAGGAGTTTCCGGATCAGTTTACTCTCAAAGTCCCTTCCTTGATCTGAATGAAGTCGCTGTGGCAGCCCATAATGGACAAAGTACTTCTCCATAAGTACCTTGGCTACGGTGGAGGCCTTCTGATCTTTGGTTGGGAAAGCTTGGGCATACCGGGTGAAATGGTCGGTTATCACCAGAACATTTCCTAGTCCACTCAGGTCGGGTTCAAGGCAGAGAAAGTCAATGCACACCAGATCCATTGGGCCTTGACTTTGTAGATGGCCCATTGGGGCAGCTTGATGGGGTAAAGTCTTCCTCTGGATGCATCGTGCACATGAGTGGCAGTACTCATCTACCTCTGCCCTCATGCAAGGCCAATAGAACCGACTTCTGACAAGTTGAAAGATCCTTTCAGCCCCTAGATGGCCATGATTGTCATGCAGGGCAATCAGAACAGTCTCTCGATGTTTCTCTGGGAGGAACAGTTGCCACTTATCTTCTGAGTCATCAGAGGGGCCCCTTCGGTAGACCACTCCCTGATGTACCTGCAACCTGTCCCATTCTTTCCTCAACAGGCGAGCTTCCTTTGAGGGATGACGCAGGAGTTTGTTTGGATCCTGATTCTCCAGGGCCTCCAGGACCAATCTCCCCATGGGGTCTTCCAATTGGTCACACCTCAACTCCTTCTTGGACAATCTCGGCAGGTTGTCTTCGTCCAATTGAGTCACTCCACAGTAGTGTTTTGGGACTCCCACCATGGTAACTCTTATTTCTTCTGCTCTGGAGCCTGGAATTCAGCTCCTTGACAAAGGGCCCGCACCCCGTCCGGTGCCACTTGGGTCCAATCCTCTACATCACTGGTGGGGGCATGAGATCTCCTGGACAGAGCGTCTGCGTCTCTATTCCCAGCCCCTGGCCTATACTTTAGGCTGAAGTTGAATCCAGACAGTGCGGCCAGCCACCTGTGTCCAGTGGCGTCCAGCTTGGCCGTGGTGAAAAGGTAGGTAAGGGGGTTGTTGTCGGTCTTCACAGTGAACTCCGCCCCATACAGGTAGTCTTTGAGCTTGTCTACTACCGCCCACTTAAGGGCCAGGAACTCCAGCTTGTGAGTGGGGTAGTTCTTCTCAGAGGGGGTCAGGCTCCTGCTCACATAGGCAACAGGCCGTTGTTGCCCTTCGTGTTCTTGATAAAGTACTCCTCCCAGACCGTCATGACTAGCATCTACGTGTAGTTCATAGGGTTTGGTTGGGTCTGCGTAGGCCAAGACTGGAGCAGTGGTCAGGCTCTTCTTCAAGGCCTGGAAGGCCTCTTCACACTTCTGATTCCACTGATCTCTGATGGACTCTCCCGGCTTCCTGGGCCCTGAGTCATCCTCTTCTCCCTCAGTCTTGAGCAGTTCATTCAATGGTCTAGCAATTCGGGCGAATCCCTCCACAAACCTCCTATAGTAGGAGCAGAAACCCAAGAAGGATCTGAGTTCTGTTACTGTGGTGGGCCGTGGCCAGGAGGTAACTGCCTCCAATTTCTCTGGGTCTGTGGCCACCCCTTCTTCGGACACTATGTGCCCCAGATAGTTCACAGAAGACTGGTAGAACCGACACTTTTCAGGCGAAAGTTTGAGTCCCTCCTCACTGAGTCTCCTCAAGACTTTTTCCAGCCTCTCCTCATGTTCCTCCAGGGTTCTTCCAAAGACTATGACATTGTCCAGGTATACAAGGACTTCAATAAGGTTCATGTCTCCTACAGTCTTCTCCATGAGACGCTGGAAAGTAGCTGGGGCTCCAGACAGACCTTGGGGCATCCGGTCAAATTCAACGAACCCCACTGGGGTTATGAAAGCTGTCTTCTCCTTGTCTTCTGGGTGCATAGGGATCTGATAGTACCTGCTTTTGAGATCCATAACGCTGAACCACTTGGCTCCAGACAAGCTCTGTAGGGCATCCTCTATCCTTGGAGTGGTATACTGGTCGGGTATGGTTCTCCTGTTGAGAGTCCTGTAGTCGATACAGAGCCTCAATGACCCATTCTTCTTCCTGACCACCACTATCGGGGATGCATAGGGGCTTCTAGATTCCTGTATCACTCCAGTCCTCTTGAGTTCTGAGAGTTGTTCCCTTAGATCCTCCAGATCTGCTAAGGGGACCCACCTGACTCTCTCTCTGAAGGGCTTATCTTCCTGGAGGCGGATCCGATGGGTGGCACTCCTTGCACACCCCACATCAAACTCATCTTTAGAGAAGATCTTCTCCCATCTGTTCAGCTGGGCCTTGGCTCTCTCTTTCCAAGCCCTGGGCAGATTCGGGTTTTCCATGGATATCTTCTCCCAAGCATCTCCTCCTTCGCCCACCTCTGACAGGTTGACAGGGGCAGCAGGGCTCACCTGGCCTAGCAGCATCCTGGCTGGGACCTCCATGGGGCCATCCGTATTGTTCCTAACACTCACTGGGACTCTACAATGGGCCTTCTTTAGGGCCTTCAGTGGAATCACTTCTGGTATCACTTCCAGACCGTGGGACCCTTCCCTTGGATCAGATTCCAACATGACAAAGGGTCCAGGCTGCTCCCAAGTAAGCTTCACAGTGCCTCTGAGACAGGTTACTTCGCCGGGCTGCAGCACTATCCCTCCTCTTCCAAGTCTCCACACCTTCCCTATCCCCTCTCCTGGGGTCTTCTGCTCTAAGACCAGCCTTTGGTAAGCTGTCTTCAGCATGGGGTGGATCTTGGTGACCGCTGCCCCTTTCTCTTTCACTAGAGGGGTCAGAAGTCTTCGGACCAGGTCCGTGTTTGTCCCTATTATCAGGGAACTCTTGTTGGCTCCTGGTGGCCGAAGGGCACACAACTGCCAGGGTGTCAACACTTCGGCTTTTCCAGACACAGATGGGTCAAAGGTCATCCTGACAGGCAGATAGCCATCGTAGGGGAAGTTCTGGGTTCCAATCCCACATATCTCTAGTCCCTCTATTTTCCGGATGGGTAGGTGACTCAAGTGCTTATCATAAAAGTCTCTGTATAGCAGGGTTACTTGCGCCCCAGTATCCAAGATTGCTCTGGTGTAGACTCCCTCCACTTGAATGGACACTATAGGAGATGGGCCTACCAGCTTCCCTGGATATGGCCCGGCAGGGGTCGCTTTCTTCAGACTTTTTCTCTTTGAACCTCCTCTCGTCCAATCCCCTTTGGACTTCAGTCTTTCTTGAGTCTGGTATGCATTGACTTCCCTCCCTTTACTGGGTGTAGGGACCCGCTGAGGGATACTATTGTTTTTCTTAGGTGTGCACCCCCTCTGGGGAGTGCTGTGCCTCTTCTGAGGGGTCTTACCCCCTTTCTCTGGGGTGTATCTCTGTTGAGGAATGTTGTGTTTCCCCCGAGGCGTTTTATCTCCTGTTGTTTTCTGCTTTGCTTTCAGCTTGGAGCTCACTGAAGGTGATGGGCACCCGGTTGACTCCTTCACCGGGGCCCTCTGAAGTTTCCCGCCGGCTTGCGGTTGTCTATTTTCTTCTTCTTGGGACTGGAGCATGTAGCCGCAATATGTCCAATTCCTCCACAGTTAAAGCAGACTATATCTCCCCATTCTTGTAAAGATGCGGGTGCTGAGGCAACTGGGAATAATTCCTTCCTTGGTACTTCTCTCTTGGGACCCTCTGTGTCTTTTTCCATCAGAGAGGTCAACATCTCTAACACCTTGGACATTTGAGCTTTCAGGGTGTCTATCTCCGAATCTCTTTCAGGGGTCATTACTGGATTGACTAGCACCTGTGCGGTTACAACATTTTCCTTAATCATCTGCTGGTCCTGTTGTAGTGCCTCCTCATCTCTGATGATTTTTATCAAGTCAGCATAAGTCAGCAATGTTCCTCCTCCTGAGGTTTTCAGGTGCAGCCAGACTGGATCCGAGCGCAGCGCTCCCTTTAAGACTTGCTTCATTCTTGCCGCATCTGTATCTTGGGGCCTCATCCCCTTCTTCAACACAATCTTGCACAGCAACCTGTTCAGTCTCCTAACATACTCGGAAAGTTTCTCCTCTGGTTTTTGGAAAGTGTGTTCAAATTGGTAGACCATTTCTGTCACCTTTTCTAATTGACCAAACTCTTCCTGCAGCATGGCTAGACAGTCTTGAGCCGTGCAATCTGCATTCCCAAACCGAAAACTTTTCACTGCTTCTGCTGCTACGCCTTTAAGGCTTTCCATCACCCGTTGCCTCTTCTGCGCTTCAGGCACCTCCCATGCCTCTACTGCCTGCAATGCCTGCTCCACCCAGGTGTCAAAGTCTTCTTCCCCTGCGGGGACAGGGAGCTTCCCTGAGTAAGTCTTTAGTCTCCGGTAGCTGGTTTCTACATGCACCGTATTCGTCTTCTGACATTTGGTCAGCAGATCCCCTATTGCATTTATCAGTTCCGGTGATATAGCAGTGACAGGTGCAGGCGCCACCGGGGGTGTCGCCCTGTCTTCTCTTTCCGGTGGGGTACGGGTTGCAGCCTGCGGTGATCCCGTAGGGGATGGTTCCTTCTCTACAGTTACTGCGTGCGCCAACCTATATGTTCTGTTGTCTGGCGTCCTCACACTCTTGCGCCTACAGGCCTCTGGCATCACGCCCCAGTACTCCACTAATGCATATTGATATGAGATGTCTGGGTCTGTCTTTATGTCCATCACCCAGGGTGTGTGATCTGGAGTCACTGATTTCATTAATTCCTCTACCGTCTCACTCGACCATTTCTCCCCAGGGAGGCTAATGGCTATCGACTGCTTTGGCTCTGTGTTAGCGGCTTTGCACCACTCTTCTACCGCTCGTGGATCCATGGGGTTCATGCCGACACCTCTGGCGTTCACTTGCTGCATCAGGATCCTGGACGAGCCCCCACGTGTAGCGATACCTCCAACTAAGAAGGCCGCAGATTTAGTTTGGGCCCTGAAGACAGCTCCGCCAACCCCCGGCAATATGCTCTACCCCCTACTGGCACAGCTAGTACTGACAGTAAATTGTATATCTTATACTGTATGAATAACTGAGCATTGACACAATACTAAATTGAAATAAGTATAAGATTTTACTTAAGCTCTTGGTAAGAAAAGGGGTAACATCAATAACAGTTTACAGAATAATCATTAGTAATGCAGAGCCCAGCCACAGTAACACACTATAGGGTTAACACACAACAAGTGCACCACGCGGGCGACCGTTAACTAAGTGCCCTGTGGCGCAGTAACCAAAACACCTTAGAAACCCCACCAGGCCTGGTTCTGATGTCTACAACTTAGTCGTTTTTCTTCACCGGCAGATCTTTAACGGTGGTGCACATTAACAGAGTACAAACTTTGTAATCCAATGGGGTAGGTAAAGATGGGGTAGAAACTTGGTTATACGAACAGTAGGTTCAGCTCCGACAAGGGCCTTCAATAAGAATACCAAGAATAACTCGTAGGCCACGGCAGTCTATAGGCCTATATGCAGTAACAGTATATCGGTTGGGCATATGCCCTCTCACCCGCCCGGACTACGGTTCCAGTCCGGGAACTTCCACCAACTGTGTCCCACACACGCTCAGTCTCTTCAGCGATCGGGTCCCCGATCCAACAAGACTGTAGTCGAGCGAAGTCAGATGCCACCCAGGCTCACAGAGGGGTGGAAGGCTCTTTGGTGCTGCGCAAGGCCTCAGGCTTCAGGCCTTGCACTCCGACCCATCCGCACAGGAGGATCAGTCTCTGAAGTCTCGTGTCCCAAAGAGGCCGAGCCCAGCCTCTCCTCCTCCCTTTATAACCCCTCCCATGAGTCTCTGCGGTGGAAACATTGCCGAACAGGGTTCTGGGTAATGTAGTCTCTCTGCATTAAAGGGGAACACCCCGCTACAGCTAAAAGCGGAGTTCCTCCCAAAAGTGGAACTTTCGCTTTAAGCACTCCTCGCCCCCTTACATGCCACGTTTTGCATGTATTTTTTTGGAGGGGGGAGCGGGTACCTAGTTTTGACAGGTACCCAGCTCCCACTTCCTGCTCTCATCACCTCGCCACTTAGGTGACTCCTCCTCTCCCCTAGACGACTCCTCCTCTCCCCCTCCCTCTCTGAAATCTTCTAGGACACATCACAGGTCCTAGAAGATTGCCTGGCCACTAAGAGAGCGCAGCGTGACACGCTCACATGCAGTGCGCACCCAGCTGTGAAGCCGCAAGCTGTAACAGCCAGGTGCCCACACTTGCAATGCTGGCACCACGGAGAGGCAAAGGAGAGGAGCGAGGCTTCGGGTGGCCACATCGCTGGACCTTGGGACAGGTGAGTGTCTGTTTATTGAAAGTCAGCAGCTACACTTTTTGTAGCTGCTGACTTTTAATAAATTTACAAACCAGTGGAACTCTGCCTTAATGAGTGACATGATAAAGAAAAAGAAGGTAGGGAGGAAGGAAGGAGAGTGATGGGAAAGTTGGTGAATGCTGTACCTGGTTTGGTTTGGATACACATTTCAGGAAGATCCACTGCTGGCTGGGCCCTGTGGTGCCACTCACTGTGTTTGGACTCTATTGAAGTTTTCCTGGCCCAAATTTTTCGGTTTTATCCAGTAAGAAGCATTTGCATTTTCCTTTGTGAATGTGAATTTTTGTTTTGCTGTTGATAAGCCTTTTGGTTTAAAAACGTAAATGTAGTGCTTACACCTGAAGGAGCTGCTGATGTTTGGGTCCCCTGACTCTGGATGTCAATGTCCTTCTCAGCATTGGCACTTCCTCTGACACCCCAAGACTGAAAGGTGAATATTTTTTGTAACTACACACAATAAATCAACAGTCAAAATATGGAGAAGAAACTTTAACAAGTATATGGAAACAGTTACAAAATAATGTGTTGCTCTGTAAATAACAGCAGACCAATGACTTTGCCCCTAATCCTTATACTAAGGGAGGTCCAGACTAAGAGGCAATGCAAGAATAGAGGTCCAACAGTCCTGTAAAATCTTCCTAAACTCTGCAATGCATTGAGGCCAAAATCCAGTTTTGGGACACTTAAACATAAGTCCCTCTGAACCCATGTATAAGTGTCTAAGTTGTGGTGTCCCAATCAAGCAATACTGTTCCTTTAAATAGGATGCAGTAGGGTTTGGCCAGTGGCCTCTCACCAACAGTAGGATGATGACTTCTCTACGACCAGACGGTGACACCAAGCTTGACAGTGGCATTCTGACAGACAAGGTAGTGTCAATGACTCAACATCACTGCAATACAGTGAACCATCCTGTCTGCAGCATGTTGTATTGCGTGTGTTCCACAATGACCTCTCAATGATTGCTTCAAGCCCAGAAACAGTCCTTTATTTTCCTCCTCTGCAGAGAATATGTCCATTTGATCTGTGATGTCTCCAGTTCCAGCTGGTTGTTGCTTCAGCACTCCTAGGCCTTATCCAGGAAAGTATACAATGGGAATATTGACATTATCTTGTGGCTGAAAGTAGTTTCTTTAAGAGTTTGTCTGTGATAAAAAGATTAAGAAAGGCTGTTTTGACCACATTAATTTTATTGAAATGAACTTTGATCCACCAGAGTTGGGAAATCACCTAAATTTCAATACACACTTAACCAATGGTCTTATACAATTAAAGGAGTTGTAAAGACAGAAGTTTTTTTTATCTTAATGCATTCTATGCATTAGGATAAAGAGCCTTCTGGGTATAGCAGCCACCCTAGCACCCACTAATACGTACCTCAGCCCCATCACTCTCCAGCGATGTCCACAAGTCCCTCAGCCATCCCCGACTCTCCCTCCTGATTGGCTGAGACCCAGCAGCGACGCCATTAGTTTCCACGGCTGTCAATCAAAGTCAGTTAGCCAATCGGGAGAGAGAGGGGGTGGGGCCGAACAGCAGCTATGAGTCTGAATGGACACACAGAGCTGCGGCTCAGCTCGGGTGCCCCCATAGCAAGCTGCTAGCTCTTGGGGCACTCGACAGGAGGGAGGGGCCAGGAGCAGCGAAGAGAGACCTGAGAAGAGGAGGATCTGGGCTGCCCTGTGCACAGAGCAGGTAAGTATAACATGTTTGCTATTTATTTAATTTTTTTAAGCAAGACTTTACAATAACTTTAAGTGGTCATGGAACTTCTAACTGAACACACATTATTGTATTTATAACAGTGGTGGTATATCCCTATTATTTCAAAATGATGCTCAACATTAAATAATGTAGAGTCATTTCTAAAAAAAATATATCTGCATTGATTACAGAAAACCAAGAAATTAAAGGTTTTACTTTAATTCAATTTTAATATCTTAGAAATATATGGCTGCAAAAGATTGGAGTTCTGTTTTAACCTTAGACAGACTTTGTTATGTAAATGTGTAACAATAAATAATTTAACTAAATGTGTTATGTCAGAAAAACTGTTCGTACAAAAGAAATCAAATTATGTGGTGCATACTAGTATTACAGAGTAAAAATGGTGACACTAATTGAAGGTGATTAAGTCTGTTGCACTCTCTTTATGACAGTTGTTAAAATAAATATAGAAACCTGCACTGAAAGTTGATTTTGAATCTAGATCATATGTAGCCAATTTTAAGTACTTTACCTGAGGGAAAAATTGTGCTAATATATTATGTAAACAAGCAAAAATCTGTCACCTGTGCCATATGAAGTTATCTTTCATAAAGGAATTGCCAATTTTCTTCAGTAAACTCTTGGTTAGGTTGCACTTCTGATATATCATTCATTTTATCCTTCTACTCTGTTGTTGGAAAAAATAAATAAATAAAATATAGTTAAACCTTGTAAAGGAAAAAAAAAGCGGATCTTCAGTCAAAACAGATATTTACACAATTGAAAGTCATGCATGTGAACAATTTTATCTGCTAAAGAATATTTTGCTTTTTTCAGCCAGTTTTTACATGAATGAATTAATAAAGATATCTAACCTTTATTGGATTGATTTGTAGTAGAGTATTTTGATCTGCTGCTTTTAATATTGCTAAAGGCCTCCTGCACACTGGTGCTTTTACAGCTGCTGTTTTGGGCATCAGGCATTTTTTTATAGCCAATAAATTCCCCAGCATGTCCATGCACACATAGGCTTTTATCAGTGTTTTTTGGTAAGGGTGTTTTCAAGCTAGAAGCTCCCCTCACAAGAACTATTGTGTTTGAAGAGGAGTTTTTCAGCTATAAAAATGCTCTAGTGTTAAAAAAAACGCAGTAAAACGTGGCAAAATATGGCTATGAGTGTTTTAAATAAATATATAAATAAATAAAAAAAAAGCTAAAACGCAAAATGCTAATGCAAAAATGCTGCAAAACTTGTGTTTTTAACACAACTTTCTACAGCTAACACAAAATAATGATCTAGCTTCTGCGCTACTATGAGTATCTAAGCAAGTGTATATGTATGTGAAAATAAAAATGCAAACACTTGTATCAGAGTGTGTATGAGGTTGTTGCTTTAAACCAATAGTGTTCCCACATGAACTATGTAAAAAAAAAAGAATAATATGACAGAGTGAAGCGCTACCTCCTCAAAATAAATCAATCACATAACGAAATCATCTTAGACAATAATAGTAGTGCCACCCAGTGGCATAACATGGATATGCAATTGAAAACGTATATTGCAACAGTAGTGGTGAGAACCTCCTACAAATTCAGTCAATATAGTGCAATAATATAAAAGTGACTTAATGTGATAACAAACAAATATCCAGCATAAATAATCAACACTGAACGTGGCCACCTTGTGGCAACTCTAAATGACAGTAGTATTAATAATATAAGTCCATTCATAAAGTGTATATGCCAAAAAAGAAAAAAAACACTCAGTGGCAATAGCTGGATTCACACCCTTCCGTGGATTCAGTGTTCTTCACAGAAAATAATTAGTGACCTCCATCAGTCAAATAATGCGCTCACCTCCCCAGGAGACCCCTCACAGGGTCTAAACGCGCCTTCCTCTTAGGGGTATAATCCTGGGACTCTCATGGAGCTCAGACAGTATCACTCCATGTTTATATCATATGGACAGAAGAAAAAAAATAATATAGTGCTTAACTGTTTAAAAGGTAGAGTTTAAAAATAGAAAAAAATATATGATATTTTGTTTTCCATTACTTCGCTACTAGAAATACAAATGCTTTAGGGAAAAAACCCACAGGGGCAAAAAAAGGAAAAAAAAATAGAAAAAAAACACTCACATTTGATCGTGCGCTAACTCCGGTGCACTCGAGTGAATCGCTAGGTACATAGAGGCTGCAGATGCCCCTTAGGGTCACTTATATATTCACAGATACTTGGCTGTGTGTGGACCAGAAGCTCACAGTCCACTTCCTGGTGGTGCACGATAATGTCACAGGCTCCGCCCTGACTTGTTTCATTACAGGTCACGTGACTTTCTCAAGAAGTCTTGTCACGTGACCTTGATGAAACGCATCAGGGCAAAGCCTGTGACGTTATCGCGCACATAATATAAACTGCAAGACCCAATTAGCCTCTTCATCCCATAATGTCCTTTAGGAGAAAAAGGCCGCAACAAATCTTGCTGATCAAGGGTGATACAGCAAAGGAGATAAGAATAAGTAGGACAAAGGAATGTATTAAAAATGTATTTAAATAGGAAATAAAAAAATAATTCACTTTGATGTGAGCTATACAGTAGTTTTTTCTCCTATTTAAAATAAGCTTTTTAAGACATTCCTGTGCCCTACTGTCTGGCTCCTTCTGTTTGCCTCTAAGTCTGAGCTCTACTATACAGGAGACTGCAGGAGGCTCATACCAAGTTAAATTTTGATATTTGTACTTATTGCATGTGAAATAATGCATTTAACCACTTGCTTACTGGGCACTTAAACCCCCCTCCTGCCAAGACCAATTTTCAGCTTTCAGCGCTGATGCACTTTGAATGACAATTGCGTGGTCATACAACACTGTACCCAAATAAAAATGTTATCTTTTTTTTCCCACATAAATAGAGCTTTCTTTTGGTGGTATTTATTCATTATGGGGTTTTTATTTTTTGCTAAACAAACAAAAAAGATGGAAAATTCAAAAAAATAAATCATGTTTCATATTTTGTTATAAAATTTTGCAAACAGGTCATTTTTCGCCTTCATTGATATGCGCTGATGAGACTGCACTGGTGGGCACTGATAGGCTGCACTGGTGGGCACTGATAGGCTGCATTGATTGGCACTGATAGGAACAGATAAGGCGGCACTGATAGGCACAGATAAGATGGCACTGATGGGGACAGATAAGGCAGTACTGATGGGCACAGATAAGGCCGCACTGATGGGCACTGATAAGATGGCTCTGATGGGGGGCTCTCATGGGTGGCACTGATGGGTGGCACTGATGGGCACTGATGGGTGTTACTGATGGGTACCACTGATAGATGGCACTGATGGGCACTGATAGGTGGCACTGATGGGCACTGGTAGGTGACACTGATGGGCACTGGTAGGTGACAATAATGGGCAACACTGTTGATGAGGCACTGATTGGTGACATTGATAGGTGGCACTGTGGGCACTGATAGGTGGCACTGTGGGCACTTATAGGTGGCACTGATGGGTGGCACTGTGGGCACTGGTAGTTGGTGCTGGTCGGCACAGGTAGGCGGCACTGTTGTGCACTGGTAGGTGGCACTGACAGGTGGCACACATATTCACAGATGAGCTGGCGGCAGCTCTCCCTGATCGGGACCGATGTCCCTCTATCAGCCGCCGTTGAACGGCTATTTTTTTCTCCTCGCGCTATCAGCGTGAGGAGAAAAAATAGCCAATTACCGGCTCTGTTTACATCACATGATCAGCTGTCATTGGCTGACAGCTGATCACGTGGTAAGGGGTTGGGATCGACCCCTTACTCCGATCTGTGATCCAGCGAGTTTCATAGACTCGCTGATCACAGAGCGAGCCACATGCACACTGCAGGGGGCGCGCAGGCCACTCGAGCATGGGAGGACGTTTATTGACAGCCTCCCGGCAAAGTAGGTCCACACTGTAGCCGTCATTCGGCTATAGCACGGATGTGAAGAGGTTAATGATGCATTAATGAATAGGTAGCTACATTAATTTGTATCTTTTGAGTTCAGCTTTTAGGCCTCATGCACACTGGGCATTTTTACAGCTGCTGTTTTGGGCATCAGATGTTTTTTTAACTGCCTCTACACTCCCCTGCAGGTTACCCTATGTGTTCATGCACACATAGGCTTTTAGCAGTATTTTTTGGCAAGAGATTTTAGTGGCAGAAAAAACCCTCTGCCGGTGCATTCTGCGCAGCAGCTTTTTGGCTGAAAAAATGCTGAAGCTCCTAAACTCTCCTAAACTTTTCTAAACACCAGGGCCTAGCGTTTAGCAGAGCATTTTTTATTTGGGAAGTGGAGGCCACCAGCATCCCTAACAACAAGTGAATAGCTGGTTGTTAAGGAGCAGGCTGGGAAGCCAAACGCCGGGTCCTTAATGACGTATGAGTCATCAGCTGTCAAGGGGGTTCAGCTAAATGTAAAAAAAAACATAGCTGGCAATAAAAACTTGTGAAAAAATAAACAGTGTGGGGTCCCCTCCAATTCATACTAGGCCCTTTCGGCAAAATGTAAAAAAAATAGGCGTGGGGTTCCCCCCAAAATTTATACCAGACCCTTATCTGAGCATGCAGCCTGACAGGCCAGGAAAGGGTGGGAACAAGCTAGCGCTCCCTCCCTACTGGACCATACCAGATCAGATTCCCTCAACATGGGGGGGTTCAGAGCCCCCTACCCCAAAACACCTTGTCCCCATGTCGCCGTGAAGTCGGATGAAGACGATCCGACTCGCGGGGCGACTCGTGTGTCGGCTGACACAGGGAGAGCGCGACTTTGCGAGGCAACTTGGACATGACTTGAGCGTGAAGCAGCCGCTCAAGTCATGTCCTAGAGGTGACTACCTGGCCGAGAATGTCTCCAGCGCGATGCCATCGTGCTGGTTCTCGGCAGCCTTGTGCTCGCTGTCCCGTGTTTGGTATGAATCATGAAGGGGAACTCCACGCCAATTTTTAATTAAAAAACCGGCATGGGTTCCCCTTCAGGAGCATACCAGTTCCTTAGGTCTGGTATGGATTTTAAGGGAAACCCCCTACGCCGAAAAACGGCGTGGCGGTCCCCCCAAAATCCAAACCAGACCCTTATCCGAGCACGCAGCCCGGCAGATCAGGAAAGGGGGGCGAGCGAGTGCACCCCCCTCCTGAACCGTACCAGGCTGCATGCCCTCAACATGGGGGGGGTGGGTGCTTTGGGGCAGGGGGCGCCCTGCTCTCCCCCACCCCAACGCACCTTGTCCCAATGTTGATGGGGACAAGGGCCTCTTCCCGACAACCCTGGCCGTTGGTTGTCAGGGTCTGCGGGCAGGGGGCTTTTCGGAATCCGGGAGCCCCCTTTAATAAGGGGGCCCCCAGAAACCGGCCCCCCCACCCTATGTGAATGAGTATGGGATACATCGTACCCCTACCCATTCACCTGGTGGAAAAAAAGTCAATAAAAAACACAACATAAAGTAATTTATTAGGCAGCTCCGGGGGTCTTCTTCCGACTTCGGGGGTCTTTCTGCCGGGCGCCCGCTATCTTCTTCCAGAGCTCTTTTGCTAGCGGGGTCCCGGTCTTCATCGCCGTCTTCTTCCGACTTCCAAAAAATGCCTTCAGACGCCAAAGACTTCCACGTTTCAGACGCGGTACCGGCGTTTAGCCGCATTTTAGCTTAGAAGCGTTTTAAAGGTGACCTATTTTTTTACATTGATAAACTCAAAAATTATGGCAAATGAGGAAAAACCATTCAAAATATACTGTATATACTCGAGTATAAGCCGAGTTTTTCAGTACATTCTTTTGTGCTGAAATGCCCCTCTCGGCTTATACTCGAGTCATCTTTTTGTGCCTGATCTCCCAGGCCTTGGGGACCCGGTACCGGTCGGCCGTAGGTCCCCTGGACCCCAATCTTGGCACACATATAGCCTCATTCTTTCTAAGTGTGCAAAGTTTGTTGTCCATGGGACCTACGGCCAGGGAGTACCGATTTTTCAAACCCGGGCACCCCTTCCATAGACTCCCATGTTAAACGGTCATTTCTCCGGTGACTTTGGCGACCCGGTACCGGCCGGTCGTAGGTCTCCTGGACCCGAAACTTGGCACACATGTAGCCCCATTTCTCCTCTATAAGTGTGAAAAGTGGGACCCACAGCCAGGGAGCACAGATTTTTCAAAGCCGGGCACCCCTTCCATAGACTCCCATGTTAAACGTCAGTCTAGTCATGGACACAGTGAGGCATGGACACAGTGAGGCTTACACAGCTTCAGGCATGGGCCCCCTGGAGCAGAGGAGAACCGGGGGGGGGGTTGCCGCAAATTGAGAAGCGGGGGGGTGCTGCCGCCGCAAATTGTTCAGGTCGGGGGGGCTTTGGGTGCTGGCGAACACAAAAAAAGGGGGGGTTGCCGCAATCCGGGGCCCTGGGGACCTCTGGGCCCCTTACAAAAAAAAATATTTAAAAAAAATTATAAAGATAAATAAATAATAATAATTTTTATTTTAAAAAAAGGGAGGTTGCCATCCGGGGCCCTGGGGACCTCTGGGCCCCTTACTAAAATAAATAAATAAATAAATAAATAAAAATAAATAACATAAAAAAATTAAATAAAACAAATTAATAAAAAAAAATTATAAAAACAATTATAAAAAAAGGGGGATTGACATTTGGGGCCCTGGGGAGCTCCGGGCCCCTTACAGGTGTACTGCCTGTACCCCCCTGATGGCGGTCCTGTGCACATGGACACAGTGAGGCAAAGTGAGGTACAGTGAGGCATGCAGATGGACACCCTAGGCTTATACTCGAGTCAATACGTTTTCCCAGTTTTTTGTGGAAAATATAGGTGCCTCGGCTTATATTCAGGTCGGCTTATACTCGAGTATATACGGTATATATTTCCCCCCCAAAAAAAAAGCTTCCATTGCATTGTGGGCAATCCACAACTTGGGGCAGGTGACGTGGCAAGTGGACAATCCACAGCTTGGGGCAGGTGACGTGGCAAGTGGACAATCCACAACTTGGGGCAGCTGACGTGGCAAGTGGACAATCCACAACTTGGGGCAGCTGACGTGGCAAGTGGACAACTTGTGGCAAGTGATGTGGCAAGTGACACGCTAAATACAAGTACACTGCTGCTCTCTCAGCTGCTGATACTCCCAAAATAGCTGAAATCGTTAATAATACTGTTTTTGGAGCTTAGGGCGGCTCCTTATGATGTTTCCTAACTAAACGCATATAGACGCAAATGTGGTAAAACGCGGCATGCAAACGCCACAAAGCGCGCCTTTCTAAACGCGGCTTTCAACCTTAGTTCTGAACCCTTTGCACCAGCGTCCCGTGTACATGGGGCCTAAAAACGCCTATGCCATTTACAGCTCAAAAACGCCATGGGGGCCATGAGGCCATAGGCTAACATGGAGAGCTGTTTTTAAGCTGCAAAAAACGCTCAAAAAAGCGGCTGGAAAAACGTCCGTGTGCATGTAGCCTTATATTAACCACTTGCGCACTGGCCACTTAAACCCCCTTCCTGCCCAGACCAATTTTCGACTTTCAGCGCTGATGCATTTTGAATGACAATTGCGTGCTCATACAACACTGTAACCCAATGAAAATGTATTATTTTTTTGCAACAAATCGAGCTTTCTTTTGGTGCTATTTGATCACCTCTGCGTTTTGTTTTTTTCTATAAATACAAAAGACCGACTTAAAAAAAAAAAAAATTGGATATTTTAACCACTTCAGCACCAGGCCTATTCTGGCACTTCTCTCCTTCATGTACTGTAAAAATCATAAATTTATGGCTATAAAATTACTTGAAAACCCCAAACATTATATATGTTTTTTTAACAGATACCCTAGGGAACAAAATAGCGGTCATTGCAAATTTTTATCTTGCTCGGTATTTGCGCAATAAATGTTCAAACGCCTTTTTTTGGAAATAAAATGGTTTCATGAATTTAAAAAAATTACAAAACAGTAAAGTTAACCCAATTTTTTGTATAATGTGAAAGATGTTGTTATGCTGAGTAAATAGATACCTAACATGTCACACTTTAAAATTGCGCACACTCATGGAATGACACAAAACTTCAGTACTTAAAAATCTCCCTAGGCGATGCTTTAAAAAAATTAACACGTTACCATTTTCGCATTACAGAGGAGGTTTGGTGCTAGAATTGTTGCACTCATTCTAACGCACGCAGCAATACCTCACATGTGTGGTTTGAACGGCGTTTACATATGTGGGCGGGACTTCCGTGTGTGTTCGCTTCTGAGCGCGAGCTACCGGGGACATGGGTGTTTTTTTTTTTTTTTTTTTATTATTCTTTTTTTTTTTTTTTTACTTTTTTAAATTTTTTACTCTTTTTTTAACTTTTTCGTTTTTTTGATCACTTTTATTCCTATTACAAGGAATGTAAACATCCTTTGTAATAGGAATCTATTGTGACAGGTCCTCTTTATGGAGAGATGCAGGGTAAATAAGACCCCACATCTCTCCTCCAGGCTGGAAAGCATGAGATCGGGCAAAAAAATTCACCGATCTTATGCTGACAGCCGAGATCACGGCTTTGTTTACATACGGGAACCCGGCGTGATGTCATAACATCGCGCCCGGGCCTCCGACGGTCATAGAGATGACTGGTGACCATCTGGTCACCAGTCATCTTTATGCTTCCCATCCGGCACCGGACAATTCGTTCTCTGAGCCCCAGATGGCACGGGAGAGCCCAGAGAAGCACCGGATGGCGGCGGGAGGGGGGAACGTCCCCTTCCGCCGTCTATAAGAACGATCAAGCGGCGGAACGGTTTTATCATGCACAGAATCGCCGGCTGAAAAGAATGATATCTGAATAATGCCTGCAGGCATCATTTAGATGTAAAGAAGGAAAAAAGGTTGCGCTAAAGTGAACGTGACACCTTAAGTGACAAATTAATATAATGAACAAATAAGATCCAATATTAAATTGAGTGTACATATGATCAATGAGCACAACGGCTCGCACAGTGACTGAACACCAAAATAAGTGACCTATAAACAGTGATATGAATCTGAAAAAAACTGTGAAAAAAATCACTAATAATGAAAAAAATGTAATTAGAAATAAATCAACTCCATAAACACTCAAAATGTCCATAGGCAAAGGAATTGGTTGAAAACAAAGTTCATGCAAATGGGTATGTCAAGTATTGATGATCCTCCACCGTGACAGCTGAATTCAAAACCAAGGTAAAACCCAAGAGCGATTGTTGGATAGGACAGCCTCCACCAATGAAATTACTGCCTCTTACCGCAAAGGATGGATCCCTTATCACAGGGGATCAAAGAACGCCTGTGGCTATTCCCCAGCCAAGGGTATGGGGCTTGCAACGTCTAATGCGATGGCGTCTCAACCGGGAGGTCAACAGCTCACATTGGCAGAAACCAAAGTCCCCGTAAATGAAAAGAAGGAATGGACTATAGTGTAAAACCTTTTACACATTTATTAAAGAACGCTCCCCCTACGCGTTTCATCATCAACAGACGTGTTCATCCCGTGAACACGTCTGTTGATGACAAAACGCGTAGGGTGGAGCCACATTCTGACGTCATCGCGCCCATGCTACCCGGAGACATACGGGCTGCATTATCTAGAGCCGACCGGCTAACCACACGCTCGTTTTTATCCACTTAATTGTAAATGTGCATCTGTTATTTCTTTAATAAATGTGTAAAAGGTTTTACACTATAGTCCATTCCTTCTTTTCATTTATGGGGACTTTGGTTTCTGCCAATGTGAGCTGTTGACCTCCCGGTTGAGACGCCATCACATTAGACGTTGCAAGCCCCATACCCTTGGCTGGGGAATAGCCACAGGCGTTCTTTGATCCCCTGTGATAAGGGATCCATCCCACACCTCTTTTCAGGGCAAGGGAGAGGATGCTATCTGCAAGCTTTATATAACATAGGTTTGTGTGCTAATGAGGCAATTGAAAACACACGCACAGTCCATGAAACACCCAAAATGCAAGTTCACCCAATGTAGAGACTGAACTTCAAAGTGGGTACACCTGTTAAGGATGTTCTTCAATTACTAACTCATAAAAACACTCTGAGCATGCCCAGAAATATTCAGGTGCTGTTCACACACAAAAAGCACCAAAAAAAAAAAACGAAGTGCCTGGGCATGCTCAGAACAACACAAATGCAGCTAGCAGAAAATACCCCCCCTGTCCAAAATTAAGCACATCATCCAGCATGCTACAAAATTAGAGATGGGACAAACACCCCCCTACCAACAAATACCATTGCAGTCTATGGGAACTGACTTGTTAATTTTGCTAGTCCCCACTTGGCTGGCTTATCTTCTAGTAATTGGCCTTAAAATGGGGGCCCAGGTCCCACCCTAAGGGACATATATCAATGTCACCAATTTGGACAACACCAAAAACAAAACAAGGAGAAGTGCCTTTAAATATGCCAAATTGCTTAAGGGCCACTTCACACCACATGCAGTCCATTGCGTTTTTTATGCATCAAAAATGCATGGAAAAGTGGTTATATGGTTCTAAATGGCAGTGTTTGTTCCAGTGCGTTCCAGTTCCACAAAAAAAGTAGAACATGCTGCATTTTACCTGCACTGGACTGTACTGGAAGGCAGCAAAATGCATCATTAACGCACTGGAACGCACCGGAACACACCTAAATGCACCAATAACGCACTGGAACACACTTGTCCTTATCTATGGTTAATAATAAAGACGGGTGAAAAAAAAGCACTGGACTGCATCAAAAACGCGCATGCAAAAGAGCACCTGGAACGCATCTGGATTGCGTTTCTATGGTTTGAACTGGCCCTAGTTCACACCATAGAAACGCAGTCTGGAAACGCCCATAGACCCCCACAACCACCGGGCAAGGGTTGTGGGGATGAGGCCCTTGTCCCCATCAACATGGGGACATCCTCCCCATGTTGAGGGCACGTGGCCTGGTACGGTTCAGGAGGGAGGGGGGCCGCTCTCTCGTCCCCCCTCTTTTCCTGCGGCCTGCCAGGTTGCGTGCTCAGATAAGGGTCTGGTGTGGATTTTTAGGGGGACCCCCACGCAATTTTTTTTTAAGTTTGGCACGGGGGTTCCCCTTAAAATCCATGCCAGACCTGAAGGGCCAGGTATGGATTTTGAGGGGGACCCGCACATCATTTTTTTTTTTAAATTGGCGCGGTGTTCCCCTTAATATCCATGCCAGACCTGAAGTGCCTGGTAATGGAATTTGGGGGGACCCCACGCATTTTTTTCATTTTTCATCAAAGACTTTCAATGACTTTTCTCTATATTGCCGGGAGCCGACAATTCATTATAGCCGCGGGTGCTTTTAAATGCCTTTTTTTTTCCTTTAGAAATGTCATTTTGCTGGCGCACTGGCAAGTTCAGAGCTGTGCCTGTTCAACTTATGCAAATTGATTTACGTGACTTGACATTTACTAAGATTTTGCCGGCGCAGTGAACCGGCGCGTTTGAACAAGTGAAATTCCTGCGCTGAGCTCAAAAAAACCTCTCGCAGTTCTAAACGTACTTGCCGGCGCAGCGGGCTGGTTCTGAAAAAGTTACTTTCGCACTCTATTTTGGGCATGTTTGTTACTTGGACAGGTGTCACTACACTTCCTCACATCACCCCACATCACCCCCATTATATTCTCACTTCCAGCTTCTTTATATTTATATTTTAAGATGCCGTGCGCCAGGTCCATAGTAGCGCACTGAGCGCCTCCTCCCGTCCACCGAGAACACTATAGTAAATGGGAAATAGCGCTGTGCTATCGGCGCTAATGTTTTGTAAATACCAAAACAGTCGTTGCGCACGCAGAGATGCGCCGATACTCATGGCGCAAACGTTTCGTAAATCAGCCCCTTTGTATTTTGTTTTTTTCAATGAATACAAGATTTTCTCTAATTGGAAAAATTGGCAAAAATTATGTCACTTCCCTCTTCTCTAACTCTTCCAATCTATGAATAGAAGCATTGTGGTCAATGTGCAGAGGGGAAGCCTCTCTGTAAAAAAAAACAGCAGGACCTGAAAGATTGTGGCAATCACTCTAGTATCTCTGACTACTACAGTGATTGTCAGCTTCCCCAGTATCCCATCATGTAAGACATGCACTCCAATGTACAACGTAAGTATGAAAAAAGGTTCATTGATACAGTTCAGCTTTAAATGCACAAGAACATTTTTTTTAATATTGCTCACTATCAATTATATCAGAAGCAGTGTGAACAATTGCTGCTTTGTTACAGTTATGCTCACATTTCCATTTCCAAATGTTATATCATTCCCATTCACACCACTTTATAAAAGTGGTTAATTATGTCACACTTTGTGCCACTTAAGGTCATATGATAGTGATCTGACCTGAAGGAAGATTTTAGAAATTGTTAGCAGAAAAGCTGTCAGTATACAATACATTCTTCCACCTATTAATTTGTTAAAAAATTAATTACAATTTAAAGAGAAACTAATTTACAAAATCAATATGCTATTCACGATTTAGGATCTCATTATGTTCTGTCAGCTTTAGCTTAGGATACATGACTATTATTAGCTTATATAAATTTTGGGGGAGTGCCGGGTATGCAAAGCCTTGAAATCATAAATCTTATAGCTATTACTGACTTACCGTACAACAGTTAATGAAGCCATAAAATCACTGACTAGCATAGAAGCAAATAAAACTAACTACATACATAAACTACTTACCACTGCCAATATTGCTGTAAATCCACACATATTTACAACACCATTTGGATGGTTGAGTCTTTAGGTACCTTTTTAACTGACATTATACTAAGAAAATGAATTATAAATGATTCTATACTATATGTAAACTGAATGGGCAGTAAAAAGAGGACAGTTTTGATCGAAAGGGTGTGTGGTTCAAAGCCAAACCAGAGTGAAGTTGGATCGGGCTGAAGGTAAGTACAAAACCAAGTAAGCAGCACCTGGGTATTGGCAAGAACTAACAGATGCCAACAAAATAGCCAATGAAAGTGCAGTTCTTTTGTAAGTTAAATGGTATGTAGCGGGTATTTGAATTTAGGGGAGGCATCTGGGTGGTAGTGTAACCCAGATGCACTGATTGTTAGGGAATCTGAGACCTTTTTATGGTTCTTGGAGGACTCTGGTGGTGTGAGGTTCCCTGTGGCCTGCAGGTGGCGCTGTCGCCCTGGGCCAGAGCTGAACACTCACCGCAAGACTGCATCCCTTTTTGTCCTTTCCTGGCGCTGGTACAGCGGGGCGGGGAACCTGCTGTGACGCAAAGGGAGAGGAGATAAAAGGGGCGGACACCCTGACCTTGGGGTTCAGAGTCGGTGGACGCAGCCGCGCCCAGGCACCTTCAGCCTGGGTGCTGGCGTTCCTGAGTTCAGGGCCCAGGTGCCCTTGACCTGGCCGGAGTGGGAGATGGAGTCCATCCCAGGCACCTTTAGCCTGGGGTGAGGTACTAATGCGGAAGCCTGGGACTCAGTACCTTCGACTGGGTTCCGCGAGGGTGGAGGAATCCGAAGGGGCCCTAACGCCTTGGGTGCCCGTGTCTGAGATGAGAAGGCTGGTGAGCGGAACTTCTCCGGAAAGTCCGGCGCAGCATTTGCTGGTGACGGAGAGGCCTACAGTAACTCTCTTGGACGGATGTCTTCCCTCTGACAGGGGCTGTGATTGCGAAGATAATTCATGCTCTACTTAAAGGATTGTATCTTGACCTACTCCCCACAAATACTGAAGTGTTCTCTGGGTCTCAACCTGTCTGTGCTGTATGACTATTTATTGCTGGAAGAGAATAAATACGAGTTGGACCTTTTCAGTGTGTGGAACTCTGGTTACTAGGAGTAAAGGGAGTCATTTCGGAGTAAGGATTTGACTCTGAGACATACACACAAAACCTGATAGTTCTGGCTTTCACCTCCAGTCTCTCTAAAGGACATGGGCCATGGTGTATCGCATCCCTCCCCCCAGTACTAGCCCCCTAGACAAGACCAACAAGCCGAGAATGAGAAGGGGTGAGAGGGGTGAGGTCGCTACAGGTATTTATATGTGTGCCAACCATGACTGGTATATAGCCCATGTATCCAATAGTAGATAAATGCCTTATGGTATATTTTTTCTTCTCTGGTTTCACCTGGTGATCTGGCCAGTAACACACCTCTTGTATTAGTGAGACACAACTCTGGATGAATGAGCACAGAAGGTACAGCAGCAATGTCAGTGTGGGGGTGAGGGGAATGTTAAAAGTATTAGCAGATTTAGAACCACTAACAAATATAAGGCAAACTCTACTTTATAATCAGTTACACCAAACATGTTTTTTTCCTTTTGGGAAAAATGTTTTACATAAATAAATAAAAGTTGATCATTTTGATCACCCCTGCCAATGTTAAGTGGTTTGTCTCATCCATGTAACCTGATATATTCTGCTGAAGAGTTTGCGCTGTGAAAAACAACAGACATGCTGGTTGGGTTTCCAGATGAAAATAAGCGGGAAAAAAAAGCCTAACAGCGTAAACTAATACAGTCATCACATGTAAGAATTGGTAAGCTTCAATATAATAAATGTTTGCCTTTGGGTTTAATACTGCTTTAAGTAAATATAAACCCTACATTATTGTAATTTAGTTTCTTTCTTTGATTCATATCAGTCATGCTGATATCCACCAGCCTATTTGCTGCCACTTTCTGTCAATATACTCACACCCCAATGACGAATGCATGGCATTTCTCAGGTGGGTTCCCTGATGGTGACAAAGGCTTTGCATTTCTGCATAATTTGTGTTGAAAAGGCCAATTGTTGTTTCCATCAGAAGCCTAAGCAGCAGAGTAACAAAGCAGAAGTATTGGGAGAGGGGCAAAGCATTGTCATATTGTCTATATGTAGCTAGGATCTATCTAGTATTGCCTGCATATTCAGGAAATACACTACAGTGTTGCGACAGTGAGACTGTTTAATTCTAGTGCCCAGCCCGGACTCTATGTCATCACTTCCTGAAATCAGGGTGAATGAGAACTAAAAATGGAGCAAAGCATCTTGAGACATGTAGTCCAAGGAGTCAAGTTCTATATTCAGTCGGTCTGTTATGGACCATAAATCCCAGCCAGCTAGGGAAGTAGAACCGAATGCTGGGAGAGGTAATAAAAAGCCTGTGGGGGAACAGAATCACTCTCTTGCGACAACAGCCTGGATCTGCAAGCAGGGACTTGGTGTTAGACAGTGCTGCGGCCAAGTTGCAACCTATGCAACAGGGAGAAGGAGAGTCAGCACCAGCAGGTGCAGGAGCATCCACTGCCAGCCACTTCTGGACATCCAGCGGCAGCCAGAAGGCCACTGTCATCACATCAATGCTAGATCCAGTTGGGCTGCTGCGTTGTGCAACATGTCGAGCGCTGTCCCTTGAGCCAGACTCTGCAGAGGTCTGCTGCGGAGCCGCCACGCCACTCCTCAATCCTGAAGGTCACTGGGATTGGTGAGCAGGCACTTGCCTATCTTCCTATAACATGGGACACTGCATGCAGACCGCTGAGAAAATTAAGATAAAAGCAGTCACTGGAGCTGCATCACAGTCATTTTAGAAACCGAAGAGGAATAGTCGGCAAGAATTCTTCAATTCAGTAAAAATACACTGTCACCTCAGGGGGCAGTAAAGAGCACAGAGTCTAGATCAAGGGCAGCATATATAGAAAGTGGACAGAGTCCAAAGTGAATCTTCAAAGAGAGACAGCTGGTGATAGAAAAAATATTTTATTGAAAAAAAAACACATAAAAATTCAACAAGTAGAAATGCACCCCCCACACATTAATTTAAAATTTGACAATGTTGTCAAGGCACAGGTAGCAACCACAGTCATTCAAACTTCACACTCATATCCTAAACAGCTGAGTTGGAGTGGACATATGTAATAGGGTAAATATCTGCTGTGTTGCAAGAGTGAGCGCTCAGTAGAAAAAACACAACACAGCGTGCTGTCTAGAGAAAACAAACAGTCCCACATTAGTCTTCAGCGTAGGAAAAAGAGATGTGATCCAATGATAAACATTTCATCAAACTAAGGTTAGATAATTCTCAGAGCGGAACACTGTGCTGAGGTGATGGGGAATCCTCGTATTGTGTATGGAGCGCTGAAATAGTTACAACTAATGCAGTCTTCTACTCCCATTAAAGAGAAAACAGAGTCCTTGGCATGTATCGCCGCAGAGGATATTGTAGCAATATATGTCTGTCCAGTAAGGTGGTGATGCATAAATCAAGTCCCAACAGATGGTAGGAACATAATAAAAAAAAATCTCACTGCTCCGCAGACTTCCAAGCTGTTATGCCGGGATGGATACGATATCCTCACTGAACGGAATGGGAGGGGGGGGAGCCGTCTCACTCACAGGCTTGCACTGCTGGCGTCTCACGCCGTGACCACCGCTCTCATCATTAGCATCCAAGGATGTCAGAATATGAGATTGTCCATGGTAGACAGTCTGTGTCCTCACTACACAGGGTGTGATGGCATAATTCTGACGCATTTCACTCAGATCCTGAGTTTCTTCAGATGCAGACACCGCTGTCTTGTTTCTCTGACTAAACTTGTAGGAGAACAGTATGCTACACTTGGGGGAAAGGGGAGATTTGGGGCTTTATATGAGGCATAGGACCCGTAGGTACATTGCCTCCATCCCTGTTTGACAATTCATTCAAGAAAAAGGTTTGGGACTTTGTATGAAGCATCCGGTGGGGGGGGGGGGTGACCATGATGCAAATTGTGTCTGACCTGTTCGTTATATAACTGTATTTACTAAATTTCAATACTGTGCACATAAAAAGTATAATAGAATAAAAATGTATTCCATATATAAAGTGTACAACCAAACCATCATAATAATCCATATTAATAATAACGTCAGACACATAACCCATGTATCACACAATACATATATAAAAGTGCATGATTGTATTTTGGTAGAATCTCCTTACTTTCCATTTCATCCTTTCCTTTGGTGTGTGGTTTCCATTTCACATGTGGCCCAACATGGGTTGGGGTTAGGGATGAGCTTTGAGTTTGAGTCGACCGTTCGTCAAATTTCGAACATTATGGGTCGTTCGCGCCAAATTCGAGTGGCGCGTCACGGCCCATAATTCACTGCGGCATCGCAGTGCATTGCTGGCTGATGATTGACCAAGCATGCGCTATGACCCGCATGCTTTGGCTAATCACAGCGCGGTAAGAACGGAGAGCCATAATTGGCCAAAGCCAGGGTGGCTTTGGCCAATTATGTCTCAGGTGGTTTAGTACAAGCCCCACACTACATAAGGCCGCCTGCGTGGTGGCCTTGTGTAGTGTGTTGCGGCAGGGAAAGAAAGACAGAGAGAGAGAGATAGTGTCATCTCATTTGAGTTAGATAGAGCAGGCAGGCGAGTCAGTTAGCTGCAGTTACAGTGTGTAGAGGATATATATGGATCCTAGGTTTTGTATATATATATATATTGTGAAGGACTAGCATCAAGTGTAGAGCTTGAAGGACACCGCCACTCGCTGGTTCTTCTTTTTAAGGGTTGTTTGCCCATTTTTATTAAAAGAAGTTCAAAACAAAATCAAAAGGTTTTCCCTCGCAGGGGTTTCAGTACTCCTTTTCAACAACAAAATGACATTCAGCCTCCTGGCTTATACATACAGCAGTGCTGCTCAGGCCTTCCACTTCAGGCTCTTGTCTTTCTCCTATAGACTATTCCATCTGCAACACCGTCCATTTGGATAGCAGCCCCTTGCTGCTCTGACCCTCAGACCTGGGTCTCTGGCTTCCACTGTGTACACAAGCACTCTCTGACTTCTCCAGTGCACACTTGCACTCTATGGCTTCCCCAGTGAACACCTGCACTCGTCGGGAGGGTGGGGCCCAGAATGCTGGTCCTGACTCTACTATCAGGCCCACACACAGCTGAACAATCAGTGTGCAGTAGAGTCTCAAAACCCGGATCCAGGACTGGGGATTTCATCCCACCCGGATCTCTAAGAAATCCCCAAGCTCCGGGTCCCAAAGTGGACTTTAGTAAATCATGAGGAAACTGAAAAGCCAGTTTCCTCCCAAACAAGCAAATACCCTGGAGCCCCTCAACCTGCCTGGTTGAGAATCCTGTATTCATACACTGGTGGGGTACCACACTACCACAATATATATATATATATATATATATATATATATATATATATATATACTGTATATTCTCTTCATAATATACTGACAGGCAGGCAGATGATTGTGCTAGCTGCAGTATTTTCATTTTGTGTACTGTGTCCTTTGCACAGAGTGCACCTAAAACTACCTGAATACAATTGCTGGTGTTCTCACACTAATACAGGCAGGGAGCTGCAGTATTTTCATTTAGTGTACTGTGTCCTTTGCACAGTGTGCACCTAAAGCTACCTGAATACAATTGCTGGTGTTCTCATACAAATACAGGCAGGGAGCTGCAGTATTTTCATTTAGTGTACTGTGTCCTTTGCACAGTGTGCACCTAAAGCTACCTGAATAAAATTGCTGGTGTTCTCATAATAATACAGGCAGGGAGCTGCAGTATTTTCATTTAGTGTACTGTGTCCTTTGCTCAGTGTGCACCTAAAGCTACCTGAATACAATTGCAGGTGTTCTCATACTAATACAGGCAGGGAGCTGCAATATTTTCATTTAGTGTACTGTGTCCTTTGCACAGTGTGCACCTAAAGCTACCTGAATACAATTGCTGGTGTTCTCATACAAATACAGGCAGGGAGCTGCAGTATTTTCATTTAGTGTACTGTGTCCTTTGCACAGTGTGCACCTAAAGCTACCTGAATACAATTGCTGGTGTTCTCATACAAATACAGGCAGGGAGCTGCAGTATTTTCATTTAGTGTACTGTGTCCTTTGCACAGTGTGCACCTAAAGCTACCTGAATACAATTGCTGGTGTTCTCATACTAATACAGGCAGGGAGCTGCAGTATTTTCATTTAGTGTACTGTGTCCTTTTCACAGTGTGCACCTAAAGCTACCCGAATACAATTGCTGGTGTTCTCATACAAATACAGGCAGGGAGCTGCAGTATTTTCATTTAGTGTACTGTGTCCTTTGCACAGTGTGTACCTAAAGCTACCTGAATACAATTGCTGGTGTTCTCATACAAATACAGGCAGGGAGCTGCAGTATTTTCATTTAGTGTACTGTGTCCTTTGCACAGTGTGCACCTAAAGCTACCTGAATACAATTGCTGGTGTTCTCTTACTAATAATACTACAGGTAGGGATGAGCTTCGAGTTCGAGTCGAACTCATGTTCGACTCGAACATTGCCTGTTCGCCCGTTCGCCGAACAGCGAACAAATTGGGGTGTTCGTGGCAAATTCGAAAAATCTATGGGAGAAATCTAAAGTGTTAATTATAAAGGCTAATATGCAAGTTATTGTCCTAAAAAGTGTTTGGGGACCGGGGTCCTGCCCCAGGGGACATGTATCAATGCAAAAAGAAGTTTTAAAAACGGCCGTTTTTTCGGGAGCAGTGATTTTAATAATGCTTAAAATGAAAAAATAAAAGTGAAATATTCCTTTAAATTTCGTACCTGGGGGGTGTGTATGATATGCATGTGAAGTGGCGCATGTTTCCCGTGCTTAGAACTGTCCCTGCAAAAAATGTCACTTTTGAAAGAAAAAAAGTCTTTTAAAACTGACTCGCGGCTATTAATGAATTGTCGGCTCCCGGCAATACATACAAAAGTCATTGATAAAAAAAAAAAAAAAGCGTGGGGGTTCCCCAGAATTCAATTACCAGGCCCTTCAGGTCTGGAATGGATATTAAGGGGAACCCCGCCGCAAATTAAAAAAAAATTGACGTGGGGTTCCCCCAAATATCCATTCCAGGCCCTTCAGATCTGGCATTGATTTTAAGGGGAACTCCACCCCAAATTTAAAAAAAAAATGGCGTGGAGTCCCCCTAAAAATCCATACCAGACCCCTTATCCGAGCACGCAACCTGGCCGGCCACAGGGGAAAAGGGGGGGACGAGAGAGCGGCCCCCCCTCTCTCCTGAACCGTACCAAGCCACATGCCCTCAACATGGGGAGGATGTCCCCATGTTGATGGGGACAAGGGCCTCATCCCCACAACCCTTGCCCGGTGGTTGTGGGGGTCTGCGGGCGGGGGGCTTATCGGAATCTGGAAGACCCCTTTAACAAAGGGGACCCCCAGATCCCGGCCCCCCCATGTGAATTGGTAAGGGGTACGTTGTACCCCTACCATTTCACGAAGAAAGCGTAAAAAAATGTTTAAAAAAACACACAAACACCTTAAAAAAGTCCTTTATTAAAAAAAAACAAACAAAAAAAAACATTCCAGCGGTGAAATCCAGTGTCCCGCGGCGATCCCGATGTCCAGCGCTGTCCTTCATTGGTTGTGCCTGAGCGGACCTGATGGGGAACTCCCTCTCAGTATTTTAAATGTATAGACCCGCCCCTTCTAAAGTTTCCCATCAGGTCCGCTCCCTCGGTATGTCGGACCCGCCTACGTCATTAGCTTGAGCGGGGAACTTCCTTCACTGTGTAATTTAAATTTACATAGTGAAGGAAGTTCCCCGCTCAAGCCAATGACGTAGGCGGGTCTGACATACCGAGGGGGCGGACCTGATGGGGGACTGCTCTCACTTTGGTAATACATGTATAGACCCGCCCCTTCTCATGTTCCGCATCTGGTCCGCTGAGCGGACCTGATGGGGAACTTTAGAAGGGGCGGGTCTATACATTTAAAATACTGAGAGGGAGTTCCCCATCAGGTCCGCTCAGGCACAACCAATGAAGGACAGCGCTGGACATCGGGATCGCCGCGGGACACTGGATTTCACCGCTGGAATGTTTTTTTTTTTTTTTAAATAAAGGACTTTTTCAAGGTGTTTGTGTGTTTTTTTAAACATTTTTTTACGCTTTCTTCGTGAAATGGTAGGGGTACAATGTACCCCTTACCAATTCACATAGGGGGGGCCGGGATCTGGGGGTCCCCTTTGTTAAAGGGGTCTTCCAGATTCCGATAAGCCCCCCGCCCGCAGACCCCCACAACCACCGGGCAAGGGTTGTGGGGATGAGGCCCTTGTCCCCATCAACATGGGGACATCCTCCCCATGTTGAGGGCATGTGGCCTGGTACGGTTCAGGAGGGAGGGGGGCCGCTCTCTCGTCCCCCCCTTTTCCCCTGCGGCCGGCCAGGTTGCGTGCTCGGATAAGGGGTCTGGTATGGATTTTTAGGGGGACTCCACGCCATTTTTTTTTTAAATTTGGGGTGGAGTTCCCCTTAAAATCCATGCCAGATCTGAAGGGCCTGGAATGGATATTTGGGGGAACCCCACGTCAATTTTTTTTTTAATTTGCGGCAGGGTTCCCCTTAATATCCATTCCAGACCTGAAGGGCCTGGTAATTGAATTCTGGGGAACACCCACGCTTTTTTTTTTTTTTTATCAATGACTTTTGTATGTATTGCCGGGAGCCGACAATTCATTAATAGCCGCGAGTCAGTTTTAAATGCATTTTTTTCTTTCAAAAATGACATTTTTTGCAGGGACAGTTCTAAGCACGGGAAACATGCGCCACTTCACATGCATATCATACACACACCCCAGGTACGAAATTTAAAGGAATATTTCACTTTTATTTTTTCATTTTAAGCATTATTAAAATCACTGCTCCCGAAAAAACGGCCGTTTTTAAAACTTCTTTTTGCATTGATACATGTCCCCTGGGGCAGGACCCGGGTCCCCAAACACTTTTTAGGACAATAACTTGCATATTAGCCTTTATAATTAACACTTTAGATTTCAAACGTTCGAGTCCATTGTATTTAATAGGGTTCTAAAGTTTACACGAACATTTTGTCTGTTCGCAGGTTCTGGTGCGAACCGAACAGGGGGGTGTTCGGCTCATCCCTGACTACAGGCAGGCAGTTGATTCTGCTAGCTGCAGTGTAATCAGTATATATATATACATCCCAGCTTTGTGCAGATACATCTCCCTGCAGGCCATTATTATGTCTGGAAGGACAAAAAGGAAAGGCAGACAGTCACGAGCCAATAAAAGAGGCCAAGCAGGCTCTGTATCTAGAGGCAACAGTGCTGGTCGTGGACACGGTGCATCCTCATCAGCACGTGGCCGTGGGACACGCTTGTCCTTTTTTTCGGCAGCTGGCCGTGTTGAGCCGCAACATGCCCAAGACTTGGTAGAGTAGATGACCATGCCGTCCTCATCCTCCTCATCCTCTCTCACCCAGGCTCAGGGTACTTTGTCTGGCAAAGCAGCTGCCAAAGCAGCCTCTTCCCTCGGCTCAATGGCATCAGTCACTCCTTTCCTAGCCCCCCCATGATCTCCAGAGGAGTCCCCCGAACTGTTTGACCACAGTGTTGGGTACATGCTGCAGGAGGATGCGCAGCATTTTGAAGGCTCCAATGATGGTACCCAGCTAGAGGAAGGCAGTAATGTGAGCCCAGAGAGAGAGGGTGCTCAAGAAGGACAGCAATCTGGCAGTCATGTTCCCCCAGCTGCAGCATACTGCCAGGTTTGCCCCAGTGATGAGGAGGGAGGGGATGATGAGTTCACAGACGGTACGTGGGTGCCTGATAGGAGAGAGGAGGAGGAGGGGGGGCACATAGAAGAAGAGAAACAAGGGTGCACCAGCCTGGTGTATTATCTTTGGGATATATTTTATTGAATAAAGAAACATCAATACTACTCACAAGTGTAGCAGAGAAAATCGCAGTACAGTGATGTTTCATGTAGATGGCAGCTGAAGGTAGAACTCGGAACCACACTCCACAGAATCACCTAGGATAAAACGAGGGCCACTGCCAGCTTACGCTTTTCGATGCTCAAAGCTTCCTCTTCAGAGCCTAACATCTCCAACGAGGCAGGATGACCTCCGGGGGCCAGCTTAAGGGCAGCACACCGACTGCATCACACCGCAGAGCTTCGCATGTGCAGGGCGCTGCTGTCTTGGTGCGTTATTCCAAAAGTTCTTTGGTGTGGGCCTTTTTTGAGACAAGTGCATCAGATCACACCGCTGCTATTTGTAACATATGTCTCAAGCGTATCTTGTGTGGCCAAAACATCAACCGCTTGGGCAGCACATGCTTCACCAGACATATGTCGACCTGCCATGCAGTTCATTGGCAATCATACCTAAAAAACCCACACCAAAGAACAAAGCGGACCTCTCCTTGCTCCTCATCAGCTGGGATCTCCAACCCCACTATACCTTGAGTCCTCTCTGAAACCTGCACTGAGAGGAATGAGGGTGTAGAATTAGGTGTGTCACAGCCAAGTACTTGCGGGCAATCTGCTATCGGTACACCAACGCCAGATTGTACCAGGCAAATTTCCCTGCCCCAGCTGCTGTACCGCTGAAAGAAGTTAGCTCCCAGCCATCCACATGCCCAGCGGTTGAATGCTAGCTTGGCTAAATTGCTAGCACTTCAACTGCTGCCTTTTCAGTTGGTAGACTCTGCCCCCTTCCGTGAGTTTGTGGAATGTGCGGTTCCTCAGTGGCAGGTTCCCAAACGCCACTTTTTCTCACGGAAGGCGATTCCAGCTCTCTACCGGCATGTGGAAGGCAATGTCTTGGCCTCGCTGGACAGGGCGGTCAGCGGTAAGGTGCATATTACCGCTGACTCATGGTCCATCAGGTATGGACAGGGACGTTACCTATCTTTCACTGCGCATTGGGTGATTCTGCTGGCAGCTGGGAAGGATGCAGGAAAAGGTGCAGTAGTGTTGGAGGTTGTTCCGCCACCACGCCTCCAAAATGCTACTACTGGTGATTCTGAAACACCTCTCTCCTCCACCCCCTCCTCTTCTTCTTCCTCCATGGCCTCTTCCTGTGCTTTGTCCTTGGAACCAGCGGTGCTCCGTAGGCATTCAAGGGGCTACGCAAGTACGCAGGCAAAAAGATGCCATGCAGTGCTTGAGCTGGTGTGCTTGGGGGACAGGAGCCACACTGGGGCAGAGATTCTGTCAGCTCTGCATAGGCAAGCTCAGAGGTGGTTGATGTTACGCCAGCTTAAGCCAGGAATGGTGGTTTGCGACAATGGCACCAACCTCCTCTCTGCCCTCCGACGGGGATGACTGACTCATGTGCCCTGTTTGGCTCACGTCCTTAACTTGGTGGTGCAGCGGTTCTTGGGCATGTACCCAGGCTTACAGGAGGTCCTGAGGCAGGCCAGGAAACTCTGTGTGAATTTCTACCGATCATATAATGCCAGTGCTCGACTGGCTGACCTCCAAAAGGAATACAACCTGCCCAAGACCCGCCTAATCTGTGACATGCCCACCAGGTGGAACTCAACGTTGGCCATGCTGCAGCGGCTGCAAACGTAGCAGAGGGCCATCAATGAGTATCTTTGCCAATATGGCACCAGGACAGGGTCAGGGGAGCTTGTTTTTTTTCCACTCCAGTGGGTCATGATCAGAGATGCATGCACTGTCCTGTCGCCATTTGAGGAGGCCACGAGGATGGTGAGCAGTGACAGCGCATGCATCAGTGAAACTGTCCCTCTTCTCCACCTGTTGGAGCACACGCTGCGTGGAATAATGGACAGGGCACTTGAGGCAGAACAGAGGGAGGAAGAGGAGGACTTCCTTACCTCTCAAGGCCCCCTATATCCAGACAGTGTTCCTGCTGGCCCGCCTACCACACAGGAAGAGGATGAGGAGGAGGATTGTGTAAGCATGGAGGTGGAGCCTAGCACCATCAGCAGTCTTCAAGGGATCAATTAGAGTCCCAAGAAACCCATGGACTTGTACGTGGCTGGGAGGAGATGGCTGCGGATCATGTCGTCCTGAGTGACCCAGAGGACTGAATGCCTCAGAAAATCTACACTGCATGGCCTCCCTGATCCTGCAAAGCCTGCGAAAGTATCCTCGTATTCGTGTGATCAAGAAGAGGGATCATTACTGGCTGGCAACCCTCCTTGATCCACGTTAAAGGGTAAGGTTGCAGACCGTATCTTGCCGTCGCAGAGGGAGCAGAGGATGAAACATTTTCGGGAGGCCTTGCAGAAAGGTCTGTGCAATGCGTTCCCAGAGACTGGGAGGATACAAAATCCTGGTCCTGGACAACGTGTTGCTGAGGCTTCGGTCAGTCAAAGAAGGAGCGGTGGAGAAGGTGGCCATCTGACCGATGCGTTCAGACAATTTTTTAGTCCGCAGCCCCAAGGTATGATCGGTTCCAGCAACCATCACCAGCGTCTGTTTTACATGGTGCAGGAATACCTAGGGGCAAGATCAGACTTGGACACCTTTCCCACCGAAAATCCTCTGGGTTACTGGGTCTTGAGGATGGATCACTGGCCAGAGCTTGCACAGTATGCAATTGAGCTACTGGTCTGTCCGTTATCCAGCGTTCTTTCGGAATGCACATTCAGTGCTGCTGGAGGCTTTGTAACCGATCACAGGGTGCATCTGTCCACCGAATCGGTCGATTGGTTGACCTTCATAAAAATGAATCAGTCTTGGATCACCAGCTACCAAGTACCTGATGCTGATGTAACCGAATAATTTTTTTTGAATGGGAGATCCCTTCAAGACTGCCTATGCTGATGCTGAGTGACTATCCTGTTATGCTGAGTGACTATCCTCTAACTCCTCAATGTTCATGCTGATAGCTTGTAAGAACATTTTTGGATCTGGGCACCGCCACCAGTGGCTAAGGCCCAATTTTTCAGCCCCTGTTTAACAGGGGCATGTAATTAAAATTTTTGATGCAATACTTTGCAGCAGGGCTCATTTCTGCACTCCACCTATAGTATCTGTGAGGGGTTGCAGTGTTGTGGCACCAGTGCCTAAGGCCTAATTTTTCTGCCCCTGTTTAACAGGAACGTGTAATTACAATTTTTGATGCAATACTTTGCAGCAGGGCTCATTCTTGCGCTCCAACTAAAGTTTCTGTGAGGGGTTGCAGTGTTGTGACACCAGCACCAGTGCCTAAGGCCCAATTTTTCTGCCCCTGTTTAACAGGGGCGTGTAATTACAATTTTTGATGCAATAATTTGCAGCAGGGCTCATTCATGCACTCCATCTAGAGTTTCTGTGAGGGGTTGCAGGTTTGTGGCAACAGCACCTGTGCCTAAGGCCCAATTTTTCTGCCCCTGTTTACCAGGGGCTTGTAATTACAATTCTTGATCTAAAATTTCAAAGCAGGGCCCGTTCCTGCACCCACCAAGTGTAACTGTGAGGGCTTACAGTGTTGTGGCAACACCAACACCTAAGGCCCAAATTTCTGCAGTGTATATAGGGCAGGCCCCTACTTTCAAACATCCAACTTACAAATGACTCCTACTTGCAAACGGAGGGAGACAACAGGAAGTGAGAGAAAATCTACCCCTAGGAAGGGAAATTCTCTCCTGTAAGAGTTAATATGGGAAAAACGTGTCTCCTCTCCACTTATGCTTTGTCACCAATCCTTGTTTCACTAAAAAAAACAAATTTTCAAAAAACAATTGTCATTGGGACAGAAAGTGAGGTGAAATCTTCTGAAGAGGTGCACAGACAGCAAAACAAATGTTACAGGGGTGATAACCCTTCCCTATGTTTTCCAAAAAGCTTAAAAATAGATTTTTTGGCTGGAGCTACACTTTAAAAATGTACCAGTTCTAAATTACAAACAGATTCTACTTAAGAACAAACCTACAGTCCCTGTCTTGTTTGCACTGCCTTTATACTGCTGTACAGAGTATATAGGGCCTGAGGCCCCCACGCCTTTTCGTTTTTTTAATTTGGGTGCGGGGTTCCCCTTAATATCCATACAAGACCCAAATGGGCGGGGGGGGGGGGTCCCCATGACGATTTTCTCAATAATTTTCATCCACTTTGCCGGGACCACACATTACATTAAAGTCACAAGCAGTTTTAAATTACCTTTTTTCCTTTAGAACTGTCATTTTGTGCAGGGACAGTTCTAAACACGGGAAACACGTGCCAATTCACAGTCACACTATAGACACCCCCCAGGTACCATATTTAAAGGAATATTTCCCTTTTTTTTCACTTTAATCATCATTAAAACCACTGCTCCCGAAAAAACTGCAGTTTTTAAAACTTTTTTTTGCATTGATACATGTCCCCTGGGGCAGGACTCGGGTCCCCAAACCCTTTTTAGGACAATAACTTGCATATTAGCCTTTAAAATTAGCACTTTTGATTTCGAACGTTTGAGTCCCATAGACTTTAACGGGGTTCGATAGTTTGCGCAAACTTTCGGTCCGTTCTCAGGTTCTGGTGCAAACCGAACCGGGGGGTGTTCGGCTCATCCCTAGTTGGGGTACATTAAGTCACCTCTTATACTATACCATACGATCACATTTTCACTCACTTCCTCTCGGTGATAGCATTGGCCCACACTCTACCATGTTAAATAGGTACACTTCATACTATATGTAATAATACACATAATTTCAACACTTATTTGCAGAGGTTCCACGGATATACCATTCACATCACCCCTGAGCATCCATGGGGGACTTTACTCTCAGGGACATCCATCTCCTGAGTGTTTTTTCATCAAATATCTTGGGTTTTCCTCCTCAGCTCCCAGGGCTAGTGAATTGTTTGGCCGGCCTGCAGCTCTTATCACTCTATTTCAGACTCATAGCTATATTGTAAGTATGGGTGGATATTTTCCATACTTTTGTTTCTCCTCCCTCTCCCCTGCCCTCTTACATTGAGACTGATTATTAATGTGTACAACTTATTAATTATAGATATATATCAAGCATCCAAGCATCTGCTTCTGATGAGTGGAGTTCATCCACGAAACGCATCGAGCTATGTTGATGCCACTACCATGTTTACTGTCAGGATCATTCAGGACTGACCCTTGTACATATACTGCGGCTGGGCGGCTCTAAAGACGCAAAATCGCATACCTGTACGTGATTTCTTTCTTCAGCTCTGGGGGCGAGCGCGCGTCGCCGGAGCCCTGCTCCCGCTGTGATCAGACACAGCTACAGCCAATCAGCAGGAAACCTGACAATCGTTCTGAGAGAGGCAGAACACCAATCTGCCTAAGTAAACAAGACAGATCGCCGTTCTGCTAGTAAAGAAGACAGAGATCTAAGCTAAGCAGGAACACGGATCTCTGTCTTCCTACAGTTAAACCATCCCCCACACAGTAAGAAAGCACTCCCAGGGAACACAGGTAAACCTTTGATTGCCCCTGACATTAACCCCTTCCCTGTCAGTGTCATCAGAACAGTGACAGTGATTTTTTTTTAGCACTGATCACTGTATTGGTGTCACTGGTCCCCAGAAAGAGTCAAAAGTGTCAGTTAAGTTTCCGATTTGTCTGCTGCAATGTCGCAGGCCGCTAAAAGTCTCTGATTGCCTCCATTACTAGTAGCAAAAAAAAAAAGAAGTCCATAAATCTATCTCATAGTTTGTAGACGTGTAGCGGGTACTTGAATTTAGGGGAAGCATCTGGGTGTTAGTGTAACCCAGATGTCTTGATTGTTAGGAAATTCAAGGTTCCCTTTGTGAATCTTGTAGGACTCTGGTGGTGTGAGGTTCCCGCCGGCCTATAGGTGGCATTGTTGCCTTGGACCGGGGTTGGGCTCGCACCGCAAGACTGTGCCTTTTTGTCCTCCCCTGGAGCTGGTACAGCGGGGCGGGGAACCCGCTGTGGCGCGAAGGGAGAGGTCTTAAAAGGGGCGGACGCCCTGATCACGTGGTTAGAGTCCAGAGCCAGAAGATGCGGCCGCACCCAGGCACCTTCAGCCTGGGTGCTGGTGTTCCGGTGTTCCAGGCCTAGGTGCCCTTGACCTAGCCGGAGCAGAGATGGAGTCCATCTCAGGCACCTTTAGCCTGGGGTGAGGTACTATGGTGGATGCCTGGGGCTCAGTACCTTCGACTGAGTTCCGCGAGGGTGGAGGAATCCGAGGGGGCCCTAACTCCTTGGGTGCCCGTGTCTGAGTTCGTGAGGACTGGTGTGCAGTAACTTCTCTGAAGAGTCTGGCGCAGCATCACTGGTGACGGAGAGGCCTCCATTTCTCCCTTGGACGGATTTCTTTCCCTGACAGGGGCAGAGCGAGCGAAGGTAGTTCACGTTCTACATCACCTAGTCAGTGGCAGTGACTATTCACCACTGGTGACAGCACAGTGGTCGGCAGCAGAAGGGAAAGGATTGTGCCTCGATCTGTCCCCATTTTCCAAAGTAAGAAACTGTTTTATTGCTTGGCAAGAAGAATAAAACTGAGTTGGACCTATTCACTGTGTGGAACTCTGGTTACTAGGAGCAAAGGAGTCAGGGACGAAGTACTGGACTTGACTTTAGGACACCTACACAAGACCCAATTTGCTGGCTTTCACCTCTTAGCTATGGAGGACATGGGCTGTGGTGTATCTCATCTCTCTCTCCCATGTACCCCTAGACAACAGCCGCATAACCGATAAAGATAGAGAGAGAGGGGTGAGCCCGCTACAGACGCTATAACTTTTATGCAAACCAATCTATATACGCTTATTGGGATTTTTTTTTACCAAAAACATTTAGCAGAATACATATTGGCCTAAATTGATGAAGAGATTAGATTTAAATTTTTTTTTATTGGATATGTTTTATAGCAGAACATAAAAAAATATGTTTTTCTTTTAATCAAAATTGTCTGTATTTTTTTGTTTATAGCGCAAAAAATAAACACCGCAGAGGCGATCAAATTCCACCAAAAGAAAGCTCTTTTTGTGGGAGCAATAGGACTTACATTTTGTTTGGATATAGTGTTGCATGACAACGCAATTGTTAGTTAAAGCAACGCAGTCCAGTATTGCAAAAAATTGCCTGGTCAGGAATGGGGGTGAACCTTCCCGAGCTGAAGTGGTTAAATAGAAACCATGAACTCAGCCCAAAATCCTCAAGCCAGGAACATGGTGTCTGAGCCCTATTGAATTCTATAGGAGTCAAATCTTAAAATTTTCTTCTGGTGTTTTTTAAAGCCAATTTGCAAGCTTTTGTTGAAAAGGGTGGGGATAGCTGATTAAAAATGCAAACATTTTTAATAAATAATACCATTCAACATTGAGTGGATCTTTAAATGTGACTCAAAGGAAAACATTAAACATATACAAATCCTTTTCAATTACATTCTTGGGGATTGCCTGAAACCTGCATGTGCAGTTTCACACCTGTACAATGTACAGTACAAAAGTGATATTTAGTGAACAAAATTATGGTCAATAAATTACAGATCATTTCTTGATCAAATTTTGTTTGTAAGCAAAGTGGCAAGGGGATCCTAGGTGATGTCTTTGACCAGATAACGTCATAACCATTTTTGGTCTATGGTGTCATTCAGCATGCCAGGCCCATTTGTTAACATTCAGCATTTGGCTAAGGAGATGTCATGTCTGTGGGGTTGATTTAGTAAAACTGGAGAGTGCAAAATCTGGTGCAGCTCTGCATGGTAGCCAATTAGTTTCTAACTTCAGCTTGTTCAATTAGGCTTTGCAAAAAAAAAACTGGAATCCGATTGGTTTGATTTTGCAATCTCCAGTTTGAGTCTGGGTTCACACCTATGCAAATTGAATGTGGGTTTCCGGGAGTGCGCATGCGCGTGGATCCCGGGACGGTCATGCTGTAACCGAGCTCCGCACACCACCGGCACGAACAAAGCTATAATAAGCGCAGGACAGCAGAGTTAGAACAATCAAAGAGACAGCGGAAGACCGGAACCCGCGAGGAAGGCGATGAGACGCCAGAAACGGCAATATAAACAGGCTATCAAAAAGAATCAGCCGAAGCAGCTCACCTCCGCACAGTCTCCTTCATCCAAGATGGCGCCGGGTAAGCAAGACGCGCGAGGCAGCCAGGGCCCTGAGCAGCCTAACTCCCCACAGTGCTCACAACCCTCTCCACGAGCAGAGATTAGAGACCCCTTCTCCTCTCAATCCTCTGGGGACCTAGAGGAAGACAGACAGGGAGCGATTTCACCCTCCCTATCCTTATCCACCGGAGCATCCCTAGGGGGCCAGGGTCGGGCAGGATCACCAGGTTCATCCATGGATAGAAACATGGCGGAATTGGCAGATTCACTATTCAGCCAGGCCAGCCAAGCTAGCCCAGGCCTAGCAGATTCTCCTCTCCCACAGACCCAGCATACAGGAGACACAGCTTTACTGGCAAGATTTTCAGCCATGTTGCAGCAGGAACTCTCTAAAGCGTGTAGCATTATAACGCATGACATTAAACAAGATATACAGAGTTTTGGGGTACGGATAGATGCGATCGAGACTAAAGTTGATAAGTCGGTACACCGCATCAATCAAAATTCCAGAATGACAGCAGACATGCAGGATAGACTGGAAGAGGCCTATGCGAAAATCGAGGACCTCGAGAATAGATCCCGCCGCTATAACATACGCATAAGGGGACTCCCAGAAACTCACACCAATCTGGAAGATGTCATGCATACCCTGATGCAAGAGCTGATACCTGATATACCGCAGCAATATCTGGAAATTGATCAAATCCATAGGGCCCTTACAGCCCCACGGGCCGACGGACTCCCCCGTGACATAATAGTGAAGCCGCACTTTTACAAGATAAAGGAAAAATTGATGGCAGCTGCGAGATATAAACAGGACCTGACCTTATTAGGCTCTCAGATACAGCTATTCACGGACTTGGCCCCCTCAACGGTGCAAAAACGCCGTACCTTGAAGCCACTTCTCCAGCAACTACAGAACTGCCAAATAAAATATAGATGGTCTTTCCCCTTTCGCCTCTCCTTTACATACAGGGGCAAGAACTGTTCATTTTCGAATTACAATGACGGAGAGAACCTTTTGTTGGAATTGGGGATTATTTCCAGAGAACGGCCATCCACACCGCCCCCTAATCACCGAGACAGGGCCCTGTCTCCCTTGTGGTCATCCCAACGATCCAAGACTGACCGAAGAACCCCGACTTCGACCTGAAAAACAAACAGTGCTCCCCAGGCCGGGGAACAGAATTTCTTAAAGATGGGGTCCTCTCCCCTACCTAAGATGGAAGATTGACCTGCCTGATTCGAATTAAACCTATGGAAGAGGTCTCCCCCACTTGGGGGACAAGTTCGGCACTTATGCCTTGAAAGTTATCTTGGTTCTCGAAATTACTGGTTATACCAAAATCTGGTTTGTTGGTAAGAAGAGTTGAGAAGCGAAGTTCAACCTGTGAGTCCGGTCTCACTATGGGACAGCAGGGTCAGTTGACCCACCGCGACTTTTGCATGAGGAACAAGTCCCTTTTCCTTTTTCTTTTTTGATTATTTTTTATTTTTTTTTTTACCTTTTACTTTCATCTTTTATTTTTGCCTAGTGTTTGCTCAGCCGACTTAAAACTATTGTTTCTATGTATTGAGATTTTTCTGGCATGTAGTTTCCTTTTGCATTTTTGTTCATTTTGTCTCCATCATTTATTTCATTTTTTATTTTTTTTTTATTTCATTTTTTTTTTTTTTTTAATTTCTTCTTTCTCTCAGCGAGTACAAGTCCTGCACCTGTTGAGATAAAAGTCAAGTTTGGAGCCGGGGTGGAATCACATGCCACTCCAGTGACCTTGTTCTCATCTACGGATGAGTGCAACTTCACACCCAATTCCCAGGTGTATTACCTGGAGCAAATCCTGTCCATACGGAGACAGGTTAAATAATTGTGATGAAGCTTAATGCATCTTTGGAAGTGAGTACCAGCTTCCCTCTGAATCTACTAACATTCTCTATTTTCTTTTCTCCTTGTTTCTTCCTTTCTGGAGGGTTGACTCTTCCCCCCCCCCCGGACCAGTGGCGCCTAGCGGGTTGATTGAAACTGCCTCACCCCGAGCAATCGTATCACCAGGGATAGAAAGTCTGGAACAGGGTAAGAGTGTTCTGCAGAACCATGATGGCGAACGACCACCACACAAATACTCTATTATTACACATAATGTGCAAGGCTTTAATTCTCCTGCCAAGAGAACGAAGGCCTTCACATATTACTATAAACAAAAGGCTGACATTCTGATGTTACAGGAAACACATTTTTCTAAATCATCTACCCCGAAATATCTTAGTGCAAAATACCCACAATTTTACACATCCTCTGGTCCCGATAAAAAGCTTAGTGTGGCAGTATGCTTCTCTCGTAAAGTACCGTTTGTACCCATTACCATAATTAGAGATAAACAGGGCAGATATGTCATGGCAGTGGGCCACATCAATGATCAGATAACATCCGTAATATCCTACTACGCCCCTAACACGGGTCAAATAGACTTTTTTCATAACATGTTCGAGACGCTACTCCCCAAAATACAGGGGCAGGTCATATTGGGAGGGGACAGTAATATGCCACTAGACCAATCATTAGATAAGTCTTCCCGAGACAAATTGTTGTTTAGACATGTACCAAAGAGCAGCAATAGACTGGCGAAGTTGTTACACGATAATGACTTTATAGACACATGGAGAGAGGATAACCCTTCAGCGAGGGACTATACTTTTTATTCTCATGTACATCACACATATTCGAGAATTGACCATATATTCATAAGAACTCCACTACTACCATATATCACTTCAGTGGACATACTAAATACCCCCTAGTCAGATCACTCACCAGTTAAACTTTCATTGTCCAATCTGTGGATGAAGCCTTACCCGTCCCCATGGAGACTGAATGCCACTATGTTAAATGACCCAATTACGGCTGTGGAGATAGAAAAAGAAATACGCTTATTTTTTAAGGAAAACCTACCAGGGGCTACTTCCCCAGTAGTTAATTGGGCAGCACATAAGGCCACTATAAGGGGTAAATTGCTCCAACTAGCAGCACAGAACAAGCGTTCTAGGGATAGCACGATAGCACAACAGGAACAACAGCTAAGCAACGCGCTGGCAGAACAAAGGCTGAATCCACAGGTCAATATCAGACATAAAATAAATGAGGCGAGGTTAGCATTAAACCTAAGTCTTACCACACAAGCGGAAAAAAAAATAAGATGGGCAAGACACAAATACTACACGATGGGAGACAAACCTACCACACTACTAGCGAGAAAATTTACACCTCTTCCCTATACATCAGCATTACCCAAGCTACGGCTAAAAAATGGTCGACATAGCCAGAACCCAGAAAGAATAGTGAAGGTATTCACAGAGTTTGATACTAGGCTCTATAAACCATCAGACAAAGTAGGACGTGACAAAATGGATAACTTCTTTGAACACATCCCCTTGCCAACCATACAGAAAGAACACATGGAACTCATGGAACAGGAATTCACTGAGACAGAGGTATCACAGGCAATTAAAAACCTTAACCCATCTAAAGCACCGGGCCCTGACGGGTTCTCCGGACATTATTATAGGAAGTTCCAAGAAATTCTGACCCCACACCTTTGCATTTTTTTTAACGCGATCAGACAGGGTACAGCCCTACCAAATCAAGAGAATAAAGCATTTATTCAGGTCATCCCCAAACCGGGAAAGGACCATGGCAGTTGTGAAAACTACCGCCCCATTTCATTGATCAATTTAGACTTAAAGATCATGACAAAGATATTGGCGGTCAGAATGAACTCATTTTTAGCGAAATATATCCACCCTGACCAGGCAGGATTCGTGCCGGGGCGTCAAACAACAGACCAGACGAGAAGGGTCATAGATATTATCTCAGCGGTACACTCTGATTGGGATGGGGGGCCCAAGACAGGGGATGTTGCTTTCATTAGATATACATAAGGCATTTGACTCCCTGTCTTGGGACTATCTCCTCTATGTCTTGGCTCGGCTGGGTTTCGGGAATCACTTTTTATCTACACTGCAAACACTTTACAGCTCCCCGACAGCGGCTTTAATGGTAAAGGGATATTACTCGGACCCCATTAACATCTACAGAGGTACACGACAAGGATGTCCTTTGTCACCACTTCTTTTTGTGCTAGCACTGGAACCACTAGCAATCAAAATTCGGGCTTCACAAGATGTCAAAGGCATAGACTGTGGTAACATGGAACATAAATGCATACTATTTGCAGATGATATATTGATGGCAATAACATCCCCTATTACAACACTCCCTAATCTATATGCCATACTCAAGCCGTTCTCCGTAATTTCAGGCTTAACCATAAACCATGAGAAATCACAGGCCATGAATATTTCTCTGAGCGAGTCCACAATCTATACCCTGCAAAGATCTTATAAATTTACTTGGAAAATACATTCCCTTTCCTACCTGGGAATAAATCTCACTCCCTCATGGAACACACTATATTCCCAGAATTATCCTGTAATGTTTAGAACTATAATGGCAGATGTGTCGAGATGGTCACTCTGTCCGCCGTCATGGTTTGGCAGATTATACTCGGTCAAAATGAATGTATTACCAAGAATATTGTATCTATTTAGAGCACTACCAGTAGCAATAACTAAGGGGGACCTGAAAGCACTGCAAACTAAACTATTGTCCTTTATATGGGGTAACAAGCAACCTAGGGTGAACGTTCGCACGTTATATACTCCAAAGCATAAAGGGGGATTAAGTTTCCCGGACCTACTAAAATATTATCCGGCTGCACAACTAGCGAACGTCACCAGATTCCATAGTCGGGGATCTCATCCAATTTGGATGCAGATGGAAGCCAAAGCATGTAGGACACACCCAATCTCATCCATTCTTTGGCTACCCCCTAAGCAAAGACCCGCAATTTTATGCCCAGCACTTTCCATCTCCTTGAATATTTGGGATAGATTACATAAAGCTCATAGGTTTCAATCCCAGCATACTCCTCTAGCCCCACTATTGGGAAATGAAAACTTTGCCCCGGGTCACGCCCCCTGAGCATTTGCCTGGTGGACGAATAAAGGGTTAATGAGGATTTCAGACCTCTGTGACAGCGGAGGTATTATAACAAGAAAGAAACTAGAAGACGAGTACCAACTACCGACCTCAGAGTTGTTTAGGTATGGTCAGATTGCACATTTTATAAATACCATGTCCAGACACTCAGATATTACTACAATGACCCCTATGGAACATCTATGTGTACAATACGACAAAATTAAAGGGCACATATCGGCAATATATACAACACTGACCAGCTGTAATGAAAAATTAGAATATATGAAGAGATCGGTGGCTGATATGGGTGAGAACATGGAAATAGATGAGTGGCACAGAATAGCAGAGGGAGCGACTAAATCCATTATGAACACATCATTAATTGAGGCCAATTTTAAAGTTATTATGAGATGGTATATGGTCCCAGCAAGGTTGGCGACTTTTATACCCGGAGCATCCCCGCTATGTTTTCGCGGCTGTGGGCATATTGGCACTATGTACCATACATGGTGGCAGTGCCCCAAGGTGAGGAGGTACTGGATTAGGGTGTAAAACTTTATATATACGCTTACCCAGGTGAACCTCCATAAATCTCCGACTCAGGCGTTGCTGGGGACCGAAATAAAACAGGTCACAAAACCCCTTAAGCAACTTATAAGATACATATTCATAGCAGCTAAAATTATAATAGCCAAGGCATGGAAACGGACAATAGTCCCATTCGATCAGATCAAGTACAAACTCTCCTGGATTATGCTTAATGAAAGGATGACGGCCTCACTTAATGATAGAATGCCACAATTTGATAAGGTATGGAATCCTTGGGTCCAATACCTGTCTGAAGGCTCTAGAGGGGTGCTGATATAAATGGTTTCGGGGGGGGGGGCAGGGGGCAGAGAGTGAATTACAAGAGTCTTCTCCTTCTTTACTTCTTCTTCCTTTTATCTGACTTAATTTCATCTCTTTAGTCTTTCCTTTACTTTCTACGGTACAATCAATGTTATAGATAGCCGATAGACTGGCTCCATGCCTTTAAAAGTTGACATCGAATGCAAATGTAGGGAGCCAGACATATAGTAATGAAACTGTTATATTAAGTAATAATTCGTGTTTATTTTGATAATGTGGAAATTTGTAAAAACTGAAATAAAAACTATTGAAACGAATGTGGGTTTCCCCGCATCCAATTTGCATAGCAGAAATTGTGACCGGCTCTCTATGGCATCGGTTCAAACATCTCCGCATCGCAGGACATTTTGTTTTAATGAAGGACTTGTCCCAAGCTGTCTCTTTTAAAAAATAAATAAAAAAAATTGTGAAATGGTAGGGGTACAATGTACCCTTTACCAATGGGGGGGCGGTGGGATCTGGGGGTCCCCTTGTTAAAGAGGGCTTTCAGACTCCGATAAGCCCCCCACCGGGCAAGGGTTGTGGGTAGGGATGAGCTTCGAGTTCGAGTCGAACTCATGTTCGACTCAAACATTGCCTGTTCGCCCGTTCGCCGAACAGCGAACAAATTGGGGTGTTCGCGGCAAATTCGAAAAATCGATGGGAGAAATCTAAAGTGCTAATTATAAAGGCTTATATGCAAGTTATTGTCCTAAAAAGTGTTTGGGGACCCGGGTCCTGCCCCAGGGGACATGTATCAATGCAAAAAGAAGTTTTAAAAACGGCAGTTTTTTCGGGAGCAGTGATTTTAATAATGCTTAAAATGAAAAAATAAAAGTGAAATATTCCTTTAAATTTCGTACCTGGGGGGTGTGTATGATATGCATGTAAAGTGGCGCATGTTTCCCGTGCTTAGAACTGTCCCTGCAAAAAAATGTCATTTTTGAAAGAAAAAAATGCATTTAAAACTGACTCGTGGCTATTAATGAATTGTCGGCTCCCGGCAATACATACAAAAGTCATTGATAAAAAAAAAAAAAAAAGCGTGGGGGTTCCCCAGAATTCAATTACCAGGCCCTTCAGGTCTGGAATGGATATTAAGGGGAACCCCGCCGCAAATTAAAAAAAAAATTGACGTGGGGTTCCCCCAAATATCCATTCCAGGCCCTTCAGATCTGGCATGGATTTTAAGGGGAACTCCACCCCAAATTTAAAAAAAAATGGCGTGGATTCCCCCTAAAAATCCATACCAGACCCCTTATCCGAGCACGCAACCTGGCCGGCCGCAGGGGAAAAGGGGGGACGAGAGAGCGGCCCCCCTCCCTCCTGAACCGTACCAAGCCACATGCCCTCAACATGGGGAGGATGTCCCCATGTTGATGGGGACAAGGGCCTCATCCCCACAACCCTTGCCCGGTGGTTGTGGGGGTCTGCGGGCGGGGGGCTTATCGGAATCTGGAAGACCCCTTTAACAAAGGGGACCCCCAGATCCCGGCCCCCCCTATGTGAATTAGTAAGGGGTACATTGCACCCCTACCATTTCACGAAGAAAGCGTAAAAAAATGTTTAAAAAAACACACAAACACCTTGAAAAAGTCCTTTATTTAAAAAAAAACAAAAAAAAAAAAAAACATTCCAGCGGTGAAATCCAGTGTCCCGCGGCGATCCCGATGTCCAGCGCTGTCCTTCATTGGTTGTGCCTGAGCGGACCTGATGGGGAACTCCCTCTCAGTATTTTAAATGTATAGACCCGCCCCTTCTAAAGTTCCCCATCAGGTCCGCTCAGCGGACCAGATGCGGAACATGAGAAGGGGCAGGTCTATACATGTATTACCAAAGTGAGAGCAGTTCCCCATCAGGTCCGCCCCCTCGGTATGTCGGACCCGCCTACGTCATTGGCTTGAGCCGGGAACTTCCTTCACTATGTAAATTTAAATTACACAGTGAAGGAAGTTCCCCGCTCAAGCCAATGACGTAGGCGGGTCCGACATACCGAGGGGGCGGACCTGATGGGGAACTGCTCTCACTTTGGTAATACATGTATAGACCCGCCCCTTCTCATGTTCCGCATCTCGTCCGCTGAGCGGACCTGATGGGGAACTTTAGAAGGGGCGGGTCTATACATTTAAAATACTGAGAGGGAGTTCCCCATCAGGTCCGCTCAGGCACAACCAATGAAGGACAGCGCTGGACATCGGGATCGCCGCGGGACACTGGATTTCACCGCTGGAATGTTTTTTTTTTTTTTTTTTAAATAAAGGACTTTTTCAAGGTGTTTGTGTGTTTTTTTTTAACATTTTTTTACGCTTTCTTCGTGAAATGGTAGGGGTACAATGTACCCCTTACCAATTCACATAGGGGGGGGCCGGAATCTGGGGGTCCCCATTGTTAAAGGGGTCTTCCAGATTCCGATAAGCCCCCCGCCCGCAGACCCCCACAACCACCGGGCAAGGGTTGTGGGGATGAGGCCCTTGTCCCCATCAACATGGGGACATCCTCCCCATGTTGAGGGCATGTGGCTTGGTACGGTTCAGGAGGGAGGGGGGCCGCTCTCTCGTCTCCCCTTTTCCCCTGCGGCCGGCCAGGTTGCGTGCTCGGATAAGGGGTCTGGTATGGATTTTTAGGGGGACTCCACGCCATTTTTTTTTAAATTTGGGGTGGAGTTCCCCTTAAAATCCATGCCAGATCTGAAGGGCCTGGAATGGATATTTGGGGGAACCCCACGTCAATTTTTTTTTACATTTGCGGCGGGGTTCCCCTTAATATCCATTCCAGACCTGAAGGGCCTGGTAATTGAATTCTGGGGAACCCCCACGCTTTTTTTTTTTTTTTCTATCAATGACTTTTGTATGTATTGCCGGGAGCCGACAATTCATTAATAGCCGCGAGTGAGTTTTAAATGCATTTTTTTCTTTCAAAAATGTCATTTTTTGCAGGGACAGTTCTAAGCACGGGAAACATGCGCCACTTTACATGCATATCATACACACCCCCCAGGTACGAAATTTAAAGGAATATTTCACTTTTATTTTTTCATTTTAAGCATTATTAAAATCACTGCTCCCGAAAAAACGGCAGTTTTTAAAACTTCTTTTTGCATTGATACATGTCCCCTGGGGCAGGACCCAGGTCCCCAAACACTTTTTAGGACAATAACTTGCATATTAGCCTTTATAATTAACACTTTAGATTTCAAACGTTCGAGTCCATTGTATTTAATAGGGTTCTAAAGTTTACACGAACATTTTGTCTGTTCGCAGGTTCTGGTGCGAACCGAACAGGGGGGTGTTCGGCTCATCCCTGGTATTGGGGATGAGGCCCTTGTCCTCATCAACATGGGAGCAAGGTGCTTTGGGGTGGGGGGTGCAGAGCCCCCGCTGCCCCAAAGCACCCATCACCCATGTTGAGGGCATGTGGCCTGGTACGGTTCAGGAGCGGGGGCGCTCTCTCGCCCCCCTCTTTTTCTGCGGCCTGCCAGGTTGTGTGCTTGAATAAGGGTCTGGTATGGATTTTGGGGGGCCCCACGCCTTTTATTTATTTTGATGCAGGGTTCCCCTTAAAATCCATACCAGACCTGAAGGGTCTAGTATGGATTTTGGGGGGAACCCCATGCAATTTTGGGGGGACCCCTATGCCAATCGATTTTTTTTAATTCGGTGCAAGGTTCCCCTTAATATCCATACCAGACCTGAAGGGCCTGGCGGGACCCCCACAATTTTTTTTTTAAATTTTAGTTCGGGGTTCCCCTTAATATTCATACCAGACCCAAAGGGCCAGGTAATGGACCTGGGGGGGGGGGAACCCATGCCGTTTTTTTCAATGAGTTTTATGTATATTGCCGGGACCCAACAATTCATTACGACCGCGATCCTTTAGAAATGTCATTTTGCTGTGGTAATGTTCTAAACACAGGGAAAATGCGCCACTTTACAGTCATACTATAGACACCCCCCCAGGCACGAAATTTAAAGGAATATTTCATTTTTATTGTTTCACTTTAAGCATTATTAAAATCACTGCTTCCAAAAAAACAGCCATTTTTAAAACTTTTTTTTGCATTGATACATGTTCCCTGGGGCCGGACCCGGGTCCCCAAACACTTTTTATGACAATACCATGCAGTTAAGCATTTAACCACTAGCCCACCTCCCGCCGTCATATGACGCCGGGACGATGAGATGAGTCTCTCGTTCTGGGCGGACTACATATGACGTTGCGCCTTCCCGAGCCACTAGGGGGCGCGTGCGCATCGTCGGCGGCTTGCTCGTGAGCCCGCCGCGTCACTGGGAACCCGATTTGCATGCCCGGCGGCCACGATGTCCACCGGGCACCCGCGATTGCCCAGTAACTGAGCAGGACCGTGGATCTGTGTGTGTAAACACACAGATCCACGTCCTGTCATGGAAAGGAAACCGATGGTGTGTCCCTTGTACATAGGGACACTGATCGGTCACCTCTCCCAGTCATTCCCCTCCCCCCACAGTAAGAATCACTCCCTAGGGAATACATTAACTCCTTGATCGCCCCCTAGTGTTAACCCCTTCCCTGCCAGTCATATTTATACAGCAATCAATGCATTTGTATAGCACAAATCGATGTATAAATGTGAATGGTCCCAAAAATTTGTCAAAAGTGTCCGATGTGTCTGCCGCAATATCGCAGTCACAATAAAAATCGCAGATCGCCACCATTACTATTAAAAATAAATAAATAATAAAAATGATATAAATCTATCCCCTATTTTGTAGACGCTATAACTTTTGCGCAAATCAATCAATATACGCTTATTGCGATTTTTTTTACCAAAAATATGTAGAAGAATACGTATCGGCCTAACCTGAGGAAAACATTTGTTTAAAAAAAAAATGGATATTTATTATAGCAAAAACTAAAAAATATTGTGTTTTTTTAAAACTTGTCCCTCTTCTTTTGTTTATAGCGCAATAAATAAAAATCACAGAGGTGATCAAATACCAAACAGAAGTTCTATTTGTGGGGAATAAATTATAAACATTTAATTTGGGTACAGTGTTACATGACCGCGCAATTGTCATTCAAAGTGTGACAGCGCTGAAAGCTTAAAAATGGCTTGGGCAGGAAGGAGGTGAAAGTGCCATGTATTGAAGTGGTTAACCACTTAAGCCCCGGACCATTTGGTAGCTAAAGGACCAGAGGTGAATTCAGAATTTTGCACTGCGCTGCTTTAACTGTAAATTGTGCGGACATGCAATGTTGTACCCAAACGAAATTTGCGTCCTTTTCTTCCCACAAATAGAGCTTTCTTTTAATGATATTTGATTGCCTCTGCGATTTTTATTTTTTTGCGATATAAACGGGAAAAGACCGAAAATTTTGAAAAAAAAATGATATTTTCTACTTTTTGTTATAAGAAAAATCGAATAAACTCAATTTTAGTCATACATTTAGGCCAAAATGTATTCAGCCACATGTCTTTAGTAAAAAAAATGTCAATAAGCGTATATTTATCGGTTTGCGCAAAAGTTATAGCGTTTACAAACTAGGGTACATTTTCTGGAATATACACAGCTTTTAATTTATGACTGCCTATCTCATGTCTTGAGGTGCTAAAATGACAGGGCAGTACAAAACCCCCCCAAATGACCCCATTTTAGAAAGTAGACACCCCAAGGAAATGGCTGAGAGGCATGTTGAGCCCATTGAATATTTTTTTTTTGTCCCAAGTGATTGAATAATGACAAAAAAAAAAAAAAATTACAAAAAGTTGTCACTAAATGATATATTGCTCACACATGCCATGGTTATATGTGGAATTGCACCCCAAAATACATTCTGCTGCTTCTCCTGAGTACGGGGATACCACATGTGTGGGACTTTTTAGGAGCCTAGCCACGTACGGGACCCCGGAAACCAAGCACCGCCTTCAGGATTTCTAAGGGCGCAAATTTTTGATTTCACTCCTCACTACCTATCACAGTTTTGAAGGCCATAAAATGCCAAAATAGCACAAAACCACCCCAAATGACCCCATTTTAGAAAGTAGACACCCCAAGGAAATTGCTGAGAGGCCTGTTGAGCCCATTGAATATTTTTTTTTTGTCCCAAGTGATTGAATAATGACAAAAAAAAAAAAATACAAAAAGTTGTCACTAAATGATATATTGCTCACACATGCCATGGTTATATGTGGAATTGCACCCCAAAATACATTCTGCTGCTTCTCCTGAGTATGGGGATACCACATGTGTGGGACTTTTTAGGAGCCTAGCCACGTACGGGACCCCGGAAACCAAGCACCGCCTTCAGGATTTCTAAGGGCGCAAATTTTTGATTTCACTCCTCACTACCTATCACAGTTTTGAAGGCCATAAAATGCCAAAATAGCACAAAACCCCCCCAAATGACCCCATTTTGGAAAGTAGATACCCCAAGCTGTTTGCTGAGAGGCATGGTGAGTATTTTACAGCTCTCATTTGTTTTTGAAAATGAAGAAAGAACATTTTTTTTTTTTCTTTTTTTTCAATTTTCAAAACTTTGTGACAAAAAGCGAGATCTGCAAAATACTCACAATACCTCTCAGCAAATAGCTTGGGGTGTCTACTTTCCAAAATGGGGTCATTTGGGGGGGTTTTGTGCCATCTGGGCATTCCATGACCTCCGAAACTGTGATAGGCAGTGAGAAGTGAAATCAAAAATTGACACCCTTAGAAAGCCTGAAGGCGGTGCTTGGTTTTTGGGGTCCCGTACGCGGCTAGGCTCCCAAAAAGTCTCACACATGTGGTATCCCCGTACTCAGGAGAAGCAACAGAATGTATTTTGGGGTGTAATTCCACATATGCCCATGGCATGTTTGAGCAATATATCATTTAGTGACAACTTTGTGCAAAAAATAAATAAATAAATAAATAAATTGTATTTTTTCCGCAACTTGTGTCAACATATAAAATATTCCATGGACTCGACATGCCTCTCAGTATATAGCTTGGGGTGTCTACTTTCCAAAATGGGGTCATTTGGGGGGGTTTTGAACTGTTCTGGCATTTTATACACAACATTAGGAAGCTTACATCCACTCTTCTAACCACTTGAAGACAAAGCCCTTTTTGACACTTTTTGTTTACATGAAAACATATTTTTTTTGCAAGAAAATTATGTTGAACCCCCAAACATTATATATATTTTTAAAGCAAAGGCCCTACAGAATAAAATGGTGGGTGTTGCATTTTTTTTTTCTACACAGTATTTGCGCAGCGATTTTTCAAACGCATTTTTTTTGGAAAAAATACACTTTTTTTAATTTTAATGCACTAAAACGCACTATATTGCCCAAATGTTTGATGAAATAAAAAAGATGATCTTAGGCCGAGTACATAGATACCAAACACGACATGCTTTAAAATTTCGCACAAACGCGCATTGGCGACAAACTACATACATTTTTAAAAGCCTTTAAAAGCATTTACAGGTTACCCCGTTAGATTTACAGAGGAGGTCTACTGCTAAAATTACTGCCCTCGATCTGACCTTCGCGGTGATACCTCACATGCATGGTGCAATTGCTGTTTACATATGACGCCAGACCGACGCTTGCGTTCGCCATTGGGCAAGAGCAGGGAAGAACAGGGGTGCTTTTTTTTTTTTTTTTATTATTATTAATTTTGCTTTTTTATTTTATTTTTAAACTGTTGCTTCCATATTTATTTATTTTTATCACTTTTATTGTTATCTCAGGGAATGTAAATATCCCCTATGATAGCAATAGGTAATGACAGGTACTCTTTTTTGAAAAAACTGGGGTCTATTGGACCCTAGATCTTTCCTCTGCCCTCAAAGCATCTGACCACACCAAGATCGGTGTGATAAAATGCTTTCCCAATTTCCCAATGGCGCTTTTTATATCCGGGGGGGGACATTCCCTCCCACTGCTTGTAAAAGCAGTCCAGAGGCTAATTAGCCACTAGGATTGCTTTTACATGAAAGCCGGCCGCTGGCTGAAAAGAATGATACCAATATGATACCTAAACCCGCAGGCATCATTCTGGTATAAACATTCAAAGTCCAGCAACATACCAGTACGTTGCTGGTCCTTGTTGGACCTGTATTGTAATCTTTTTTTTCATGCAGCCTGTTGGCTGAACGAAAAAAAAAAGATTGATCGGTGGGTATGCCCACCATTAGAATACCGCCCTTCATCCACCCACTTCTAATGATGGGCATACATGCACCATTTATATATGCCGAAGCATGGGGGCATCTTCTCGCAAAAGTTATGCCGCGTACACATGGTCAGACTTTTCCACGGGCAAGCAATTTCGACCGTATATACGCGGCATTAGGAGCAAAATCGCTCCTCCGCTCCTGCTGCCCCAATGCTTCGGCATATATGCTTTTTTTTTTTAACTGTGGTGGTGAAATCACCTCCTACAGCACTGGAGTCGCAGGGATCAGGCCTGTCTCTGCGAACTCTGCAGTTATGTGTTTTGTGTTTTGCAAGTGACAGTGATCGATCGATACTGCACTTGGGTGGCCTGGGCTGGACGGAGGGGCAAAACGCAGGTGCTAGCAGGTATCTGGGCTGATCCCACTAACAGTGCGTTTTTGGGAACCCTAAACTGCTGGGGACGCTAGTATAGATCTGATCAGATCAGATATTGAGCTGATCAGATACTATACCACTAAGGGGGGTGTATGCTTCACGTCTGGGTGTTAGCGCTACTGGCACTAACCTGACGCTGCCTGGGGTGTGACGCAGACCCTCTCTGACGCTAAAACCTAACTGATATCACCCGCCGGGCTATCAGGGGGTTAAACCTTTATTGGGTTATATACGGCGGGTGCCCTGACACTATAAAAAGCAAACTAACTAACCAGCGTCACCCGTAACACTTATATGATGATCACTGGTGAAAGGGTTACCTGGGGGGCGATCAGGGGGTTAAACCTTTATTAGATAATATATGGGGGTACCTGACGCTATAAAAACCTGCGGCGAACCTAAAAAAAATTACTGGCTACCGATCAGCATCGCCGACGCTAAGACATCGATCAGAAAAATTATCGCTTAGTGACAGTGGTGATAGGGGGTGAAAGGGTTACCTGGGGGGCGATCAAGGGGGTTAAACCTTTATTATGTAATATATGGGGGTACCCGACGCTATACAAACCTGCGGCGAACCTAAAAAAAATTACTGGCTACCGATCAGCATCACCGACGCTAAGACATCGATCAGAAAAATGATCGCATAGCGACGGCGGTGCTAGGGGGTGAAAGGGTTACCTGGGGGGTGATCAAGGGGGTTAAACCTTTATTAGGTAATATATGGGGGTACCCGACGCTATAAAAACCTGCGGCGAACCTAAAAAAAATTACTGGCTACCGATCAGCATCGCCGACGCTAAGACATCGATCAGAAAAATTATAACTTAGTGACAGTGGTGATAGGGGGTGAAAGGGTTACCTGGGGGGTGATCAGGGGGTTAAACCTTTATTAGGGGGGGTTAGGGGGCTACACTGGACCTAAAACTAAATGTACTGACACTTTTACAGTCACAAATGTCACTGATTGCAGTGATCACTAAATAAATGGTCACTGCAATCAGTGACACTGTGACTGGGGGCTGGGGGGTGATCTGGGGGTGTCTGGGGGGGCCTGGGGGGGGCGATTTATGTGCCTATGTGTCCTGGTGTCAGTGTGCTGTTTTGTGTACTAACCTGCATCTTCTCCTGTACGGCGCTCGGTATATGTGAGCGCCCCAGGAGAGATGACATCACTTCCTCCTTCCTGGCAGGCAGGGGAAGCTCTCTCATTCGCCGGGAGCGATCGAGAGGGGGTGGCCGGAATCGAACGGCCGTCCCCTCATGCCGGATCGCTCCCGAAGGTAAAACGACCACCCACTGTAAAGAAGGGGGGTCCGATCGGACCCCCCAACTATACAAAGGCAATCACGTATATGTACGTGATTCTGCCTGTCGGTGCCATTCTGCTGACGTATATTTACAGTGGGCGGTCGTTAAGTGGTTAAAATGAGCACTTTTTATTTTTCATGTTCGTGTCCCATAGACTTTAACGGGGTTCATGTGTCCGAACCAATTTTTTCCTGCTTGAAAGTTCTGGTGCGAACCAAACTGGTTGGTGTTCAGCTCATCCATATCACACACATGTGTGTATATATACTGTATATATATGTATATATATATATATATATATATATATATATATATATATACATAGACACATACACTCTTATAAATAAATGTAAACAAACATTTTAACATGTATTATTACATGGATGGTGTCAGTGGGGCAGAACACAGTGTCAGTAGGACAGTGGATGGTGCCAGTCAGTAGAGCAGTAGATGTGTCAAGAGGACAGTGGACTTTGTCAGTAGGGTAGAGGACAGTGTCAGTAGAGCAGTTGATGTTTCAATAGGACAATAGGGCAGATATTGGTGTTAGTAGGGCAGTGGATGGTGGCAGTAGTTTATGTTTTTATTTTTTACAATATTATTATTGTTTTTTTTTATTGTTTAACTATTTTCTAGAAGCCCCGTTGGGGGGCTTGGGTGAAATGTCAGGGGTCTAAACAGACCCCTGATGTCTCACTTATGAGACAGGTAAAGGGACTGAGGACATAGATTCCCCAGTCCTTTTCTCTGCAGCCTTAGCTGCTCTGGACGGTGAATGAATTGGAAGTGCTCTGTGCTGAGTGGCTTTGTTTATTCACAAACTGAAGCATAAGTAAAAGTTAAAACGGTAAACAGTAAAGTTTACTGTGCTTCAGTTATGAATGAATAGATTGAGTGACTGTGTTCATTCAGAAAAGGAAGAGGCTGGAAAATTACATATTTACTGGCCCCTTCCCCCACACTCCATCCTCAAACATTCCCCTGCGTGGGTAGCAGGGGGAATCTGCGCCACCCAGGCACACCCTGCACACCCCATGCGCACGCCTATGGTTTGTTAAACTTTGTAGTTATTACTGCGGTCAAATTGACGGTTGTTTTTAACCACAGTGAAGAGAAAATTCAAGAGAAAAAGGATGAAATTTTTTTCTTGAACACATTTCTAACAGCGAATGTAGTTTTCACTCAGTAAAGTCAATTCATTTCAAAATTAAATGCTAAAAACAAATTTAAAAAATTTAAGTGCTTTTTAAAAAACATTTACCAAGCCATCAGTCCAGCAGAGCATCAAATCTAGTTGGGGCTTCTATATACTGTACCATAAAATTGCCTTGTTTAGTTTATACATTTCTGCTCAGCCAGTGGGCTGAACAAAAAAACAAATAGGTTCCTCCATCCACAAAAAAGGTGGAAGGAGGAATTCTCTCTGCTGGCAGAATACACTGATCAGCGGTTGCAACCCATTAGCTACAACTGCTGGTTGAGAAAAAAATTACAACAAGTCCATTTGACAGAATTCAGTCTTTAGATCAACTTTTGTCAGAAGGGAGCAGCCACACATGCATAGAAATTTAGGCAGTCCCTGCTGAATCAGCCAAATTTTGATCTATCTATAGCCAGCTTAAAATGTAACTTACATGTGTGAAATCTCCTGTATTTAAAACCTCACTTATACAAATCAAACTTAGTTCACATTTCTAATGTGAGCAAGCTCAAATGTGAGTAAAAGAGCTAGCTATGTCACATCTGTGAACAGTTAACCACTCTGCTTATTTAGCAGACTGAAAAAAAGAGAAATGCTATTTAAAAAGTGACAGGAAAAAAAAAAAAGTATATAGAAAACGCTTACCAAAAACAGTCACCAAGCAGTCTGTGTAGCTCACTTTTGGGGTTATTCCATAGTTAAATGTCCTCCCCCTTGACATCATTTCCAGTTCTAAACTCCACAGTAATTTTACTTACTTCCAGGATCGGCAACACAACTACTCCCCGGCCCATTACAATACCACTGGCTGCTAATTTGTTAGGTAACAATGCCAGGGGTAGTTGGATCATGCATTATTGTTGTTTTTTTTTTTGCACCTTTCTCTATTAACTATGGGTATAAAAACAACAGAAAAGGAATCAATGGGAGATGCAATCCATGTGAAATTTAAAACAGTTTATTGCTGATAAAACATGTAACCAATACACAGTACAAATGGGAAAAATCGCCGGAATGGCCAAACTCACTGTAATAGTGCTAGCAATGGAGCCAAAGGTGGTGGAGAAATGGCTGTCCCGCTTCCGTGAGGGCTGTGGACAGAGGGGGCTGCAGACCAAAAATGGGAAGCTTGAAAACACTTTCCAACAGCAAGGGGAAAGGTTATGCCGTGTACACACGATCGATTTTCTTGACGGTGAAAACACCGTCGAGAAAATCGTCGGGAAACACGAGGAATGGCTTGTTCCCCTACACACGGCCGGTTTTCCTGACATTTTTTCTCTTGGTAGGGAAAAACGACCGTGTGTAGGCTCCCTGGCAGTGTTTCCCTATGGGAAAACTGCCGCAGAAAAAAATGCAGTGAATCACGACGGGAGAAATTAGAGCATGTTCTAATTTTTATCGTCGTGATTCTTGCCGTTTTTATCGTCGGGAAAAATGATGAAAAGCCCACACACGGCCGTTTTTCTCGTCAAAGAGAAAAAATTTCATTTTTCCCAACGAGAAAAATGGTCATGTGAACGTGACATAAGTCCAGATCCAGGAAGCATGATCACTGTATGGCCAGAGTGGAAAATGGCAGAGCTGCTGCAGTGTATAAAAAGCAGTGCAGCGCTAAAATCATATGTAACACAAAAAGTCCATGGGATGTATAGTTCAGAAACCAGAGGAATGTTATCTGAAACACCAACAGGAAGATAGAAGGATCCTCTAGCTGTGAAACAGAGTGCTTGTAAATGATCACAAGTGCAACCACTTCCGTGTAATTCCACCACCAGATACACAGGCCGCTCACCTCAGAATGTGGACCTCTGTATTACCAGAAGGTCACATAAGCAGTCCCTTTATCAAGGGTAATGTTAAAGAAGAGAGAGCTGTCTTCATACGGTGCTTCAACCGAAATCCTCAATCATTCAATAATCCCAAAAGCGAACTCATAAATTGGCGTAGTTACATGAAAAATGTCAAAAAGAAATACATAGTGCTCTCCATATATAAAAAACACTTGATTTATTTATTTAAAAAGTTACTCACAAGCGAGGCACAGACACCCTGTGCTCGGATAACAGTCATGTAACATAGATGTGGAACCAGGTACATGGCTGTCCTGACGTCGTGTAGCCCCTCGCACGCGTATCGTCCGTGGGCAAGGACTTCCTCAGCTAAAATTAAATGGGGCCAGCATGTCAGTTCATTTATATAAGCCATATTCCTGGTGTATGCTGTGTGTGAAAAAGAAATCCCGCCCACCCCATAATTGGGGAACTATGTAACAAGCGCCCTCATTGGTGGCCAAAAGATATGCCAAATTAACAAACCGGCAATCATTGGCTAGAGGGATATGGTAATCAAAGAACTTCCGGGTGATGTCCCTCACATGGTGTACTGCAGCTCCAATCGGCGGAGGAATAACAGGGGATATCACCTCCCAGACTATGACCTTCCGGGTCGGCGCTCCCCACATGATCCGTCGTCATAGCAACAAAAATAAACATGCCTGTAGAACGTTCCCCTCACCGCACCTACGTGAAGCCGAGGGCGGGGCGGAGCGGTCATGTGACACCAGATGCAAATAAAGCACGTAGAATAACAATCCCTCAACGTGCCTAATATGCAGAGCCTCCACGTTTAAACTGTCAGATCCACCCCTACTGAGAATAACCATCCCTCCAAGCTGCAACATAGCTGTCATAAGTAATGACATGTGACAATGCTAACAGGCAGTATTATTGATGTGGTACAGCAAACGCTGCATCCCACAGTGTGCCACCCAGTGGCAAAAGCCTGCATTGCATGTCATACAGGATCTCTAGAGAATAAAAAGATAAAATCAAAAATAAGTAAAATAAACATAAACACCAGTGATCCCGCTGTCTGAACGAAAGATACATAGAAGGGTACCGAGCAAATACAAAAGTGCATATACGCTCGCTGGGGTCATGTATACATAGATCAAAAAATCCGACCATATATAGGGCACAATGGTCAATATGTATACAGACACACACCAGCTCCCCCCTTCTTGTTATTACTTTGAGGGGCCTGTGGGTCCTCATAGTGATGACAATCGTAACACTAAACAGGGGCCAGAGGTGCATAAGGATAATAAAACAGTCATATATAGACCTGTAAAATTAATAAAGATGTCAGCACAACCATCTAACCTGTTAGACAAATATCACATACTAAATACATAATGTCATAATAAAAACAAATTATATAAAAATTATAATGCTAGCGGTCAGATATAAAACAATTGAGATCGAACTCAACGTTCAACCCCAACGGGACCCCCACCTTCAATTCATATACCCAAAACGACTCACGTCGGCTAAGGTGCCGAATGAAGTTGCCTCCTCTCCAATGGTTCGTCACCTTCTCTATCCCCCAAAACTGCAGCCCAGATGGGCTACGGTTATGGTGGAGTCGGAAGTGCTTCGAAACGTTGTGTGTGACCAACCCCTTTTTGATATTATTGACATGCTCCCCTATCCTGACGTGAAGGGGCCTAGACGTCCTACCGACATATTGTTCTTTGATTACCATATCCCTCTAGCCAATGATTGCCGGTTTGTTAATTTGGCATATCTTTTGGCCACCAATGAGGGCGCTTGTTACATAGTTCCCCAATTATGGGGTGGGCGGGATTTCTTTTTCACACACAGCATACACCAGGAATATGCTTATATAAATGAACTGACATGCTGGCCCCATTTAATTTTCGCTGAGGAAGTCCTTGCCCACGGACGATACGCGTGCGAGGGGCTACACGACGTCAGGACAGCCATCTACGTGGTTCCACATCTATGTTACATGACTGTTATCCGAGCACAGGGTGTCTGTGCCTCGCTTGTGAGTAACTTTTTAAATAAATAAATCAAGTGTTTTTTATATATGGAGAGCACTATGTATTTCTTTTTGACATTTTTCATGTAACTACGCCAATTTATGAGTTCGCTTTTGGGATTATTGAATGATTGAGGATTTCGGTTGAAGCATCGTATGAAGACAGCTCTCTCATCTTTAACATTACCCTTGATAAAGGGACTGCTTATGTGACCTTCTGGTAATACAGAGGTCCACATTCTGAGGTGAGCGGCCTGTGTATCTGGTGGTGGAATTACACGGAAGTGGTTGCAATTGTGATCATTTACAAGCACTCTGTTTCACAGCTAGAGGATCCTTCTATCTTCCTGTTGGTGTTTCAGATAACATTCCTCTGGTTTCTGAACTATACATCCCATGGACTTTTTGTGTTACATATGATTTTAGCGCTGCACTGCTTTTTATACACGTTTCATTTAAGGATTTATATTTTGACCTTCAGTGTTCAGCTGCATTGTCTTAAGATTGGTCTTGCGCTGTCTGGTTTTTTCTACTGTAGAGCTGCTGCAGTGGCAGGTGAGACCAGAGATGGATGCTGGAGGGGCAGCAGGTACGAGGCTGAACTGCAAGGTGTCTGGACACCACAGGACTCCTCCCCCAGCCACATCACACGCTCCGACCACAGGCAGACATCGGCAAAGCCTGATGGATAAAATGGATCAGAGAAGGGGATGTGATGAGTATCACAGCGGGTGCTGGAGCTTGAGCGGTATACGATTACATGTTTCAGGGTTTAACCCCTTCCTCAGATAACAGGCGTGTTCAAGCTCCAGCACCTGCTGTGATACTCATCACATCCCCTTCTCTGATCCATTTGATCCATCAGGCATTGCCGATGTCTGCCTGTGGTCAGAGCGTGTGATGTGGCTGGAGGAAGAGTCCTGTGGTGTCCGGACACCTTGCAGCTCAACCTCGTACCGGCTGCCCCTCCAGCATCCATCTCTGGTCTCACCCGCCGCTCCAGTGCCTCTGCCATTTTCCACTCTGGTCATACAGTGATCGTGCTTCATGGATCTGGACCCAGCCTTTCCCCTCCCTGATGTAGCCTGGCTTTGGTTATGGTCACCGCTACCAGCTCCTGGAAAGTGTTTTCAAGCTTCCCATTTTTGGTCTGCAGCCCCCTCTGTCTACAGCCCTCATGGAAGCGGGACAGCCATTTCTCCACCACCTTTGGCTCCATTGCTGACATTATCACAGTGAGTTTGGCCATTCTGACGATTTTTCCCATTTGTACTGTTTATTGGTTACATGTTTTATCAGCAATAAACTGTTTTAAATTTCACATGGATTCCATCTACAATTGATTCCTTGCCACCTCCTGGATCTGTGCTTCCCAATTCAATTGTTTTTGTCTGTTTCTCATTTGGTCATTTGAGTGCGGTAGCAGCGGTCCAGTGTGACTTTTATAATTACTTTGGCTCCTTGGTTTACTTTCTGCGCTTGTCTCCCTGTTGGAATTTAAATATGGGTATAGGATAGTGTATATGGAGGTTTTTTATTTGTGATTTTTCTTTTTTTATGGGTTGAACTAGATTGACTAGTTTCTTTTTTCATCCTGTCTAACTATGTAACTATATAACATTAAAGGGGTTGTAAAGGTTCATGTTTATTTCACCTTAATGCATCCTTTGAATTAAGGTGAAAAAACACCTGGTAATCACGGGCCCCCCAGCCCCCCGTTTTACTTACCTTAGCCAGTTCACCTGCTCGGCGTGCCCCGGTGTCCTCTTCTCCACGGAGTCTTGGCATTGATTGGATAGACTGATAGCAGCGCAGCCATTGGCTCCGCTGCTGTCAATCAAGTCCAATCACGCGGCCGCCTGGGGGCGGGGGCGGGGCCGAGTCATACACTCTGCGGCTATGGCCGCCTAATGTATGACATGGGAGCGCGCCGGCAAGGTAACCCCCTCAGGAGAGAGCTTCCCAGAGGGGGTTATCTATTGCAGGGAGGAGCCATGAAAACCGCTGTGGGACCCCAGAAAAGGAGGATTGGGGCCAATCTGTGCAAAACTAACTGCACAGTGGAGATTAATATGACATGTTTGTTATTTAAAAAAAATAAAACCTGAACCTTTACAACCACTTTAACCATAAGTATATAGATGCACACCTGTTTGTAAATTATACAAGATTTAAAGAAGAAAAGATTAGTACTAATATATTAATATTAATACATGCATGCATTCAATATATAAATAGGTATTATCAGCAAAGGGCCCAACAAAAGTGCTGGTAGAATTGTGCACATACTGTATACCCGGGTATATATATAGCAATTAATAGAGATACCCCGAGATGAATATTGCAGTAAAGTCCAGTTGCAGGGGACCATGAGGATAACAATGCAGTGTTCATCATCAGAGACATGAAGACAAGATCTGTAGTGATGAGGAGATCCTACAGCCAATGTCCAAGCAGCCTAAAATGCCCCTTTTCATCAGCAGAAATTGGTGTGGTACTGGAACTCAGAGTTGACCTTATCTGCTCTGCGTTTAGCCCTAGTAGTGTCGGTCATGCAACTTGATCTCTAACCATCAGAATTCACCACTGGATGCCTAACCTGGCTCTATATTAATATAGAATCCCAGACTACAAGGGGCAGGGTTAACTAAAATAACAGGGGCTACATAAAACTGGCCATATACAGAGCAAACTTTGACCAGATCCTGGTGAACTGCCTGAAATTCACACAGTGAGTGGCCCTGTCAACCCCTCCTGCCTGACATCCCCCGACTAAAATAACAAACATGTGGAGCGGAAAACTGATGGCTGAGAAGTACCTTCATCCAATCAAATGCAGGCACTGGTAAGGTATTTTGACAGCGGTGTCAAAATACAATAGCAACAGCAGGAGATTCATTCAATCAAGATTTGTTACATTTAGTCTGCAGGCTGAACTGAACAAAATTGATGTACAGTAGGGATAAGCCGAACACCCCCGGGTTCGGTTCGCACCAGAACCCGCGAATGGACCGAAAGTTCGCACGAACGTTAGAACCCTATTAAATACAATGGATGCGAACGTTCGATATCTAAAGTGCTAATTATAACGACTAATATGCATGTTATTGTCCTAAAAAGTTTTTAAAACGGCCGTTTTTCGGGAGCAGTCATTTTAATGATGCATAAAGTGAAAAAGAAAAAGTCAAATATTCCTTTAAATATCGTACCTGGGGGTGTCTAACGTATGCCTGTGAAGTGGCACGTGTTTCCCGTGTTTAGAACTGTCCCTGCACAAAATGACATTTCTAAAGGAAAAACAGCCATTTAAAACTGCTTGCGGCTTTAATGTAATGTCTGGTCCCGGTAATATGGATGAAAATCTTTGAGAAAAATGGCATAGCTACCCCATCACCCCCCCCCCCTACCCCAGCCCATTACCAGCCCCTTTGGGTCTTGTATGGATATTAAGTGGAACCATGCACACAAAATAAAAAAGGCCCTATATACTCTGAAAAGCAGTATACAAGCGGTGCAAACAAGACAGGGACTGTAGGTTTGTTCTTAAGTAGAATCTGTTTTTTTAATTTTGAACAGGTACATTGTTTAAGTGTAGCTCCAGTCAAAAAATATATTTTTAAGCTTTTTGGAAAACATAGGGAAGGGTTATCACCCCTGTAACATTTGTTTTGCTGTCTGTTCAGAACATTTCACCTCATTTTCCGTCCCAATGACAACTGTTGACAACTGTTTTTGAAAACTGGGGTTTTTATTAAAACAAGGATTGGTGATAAAGCATCAGTAGAGAGGAGACACCTTTTTCCCATATTAACTCTTACAGGAGAGAATGTCCCTTCCTAGGGGTAGATTTCCTCTCACTTCCTGTTGTCTCCTTCCGTTTACAAGTAGGAGTCGTTTGTAAGTTGGATGTTTGCAAGTAGGGGCCTGCCGTATATACTCTGCTGAAATTTGCCCCTTACATGTTGGTGTTGCCACAACACTGTGAGCCCTCACAGTTACTCTTGGTGGGCGCTGGAACGCCCTGCTGTGAACTATTATATCAGGAATTGTAATTACATGCCATTGTTGAACAGTGGTAGGAAAAATTGGGCCTTTGGTGGTGGTGCTGGTGCCACAACACTGTAAGCCCTCACAGTTACTCTTGGTGGGCGCATGAATGGGCCCTGCTGTGAATTATTAGATCAAGATTTGTAATTACATGCCCCTGTTGAACAGGGGCTGAAAAATTGGGTCTTTGGTGGTGGTGGTGGTGGTGGTGGTGTTGCCACAACACTGTAAGCCCTCACAGTTACTCTTGGTGAGCGCAGGAATGGGCCCTGTTGCAAAGTGTTGCATCAAAAATTGTAATTACACGCCCCTGTTAAACAGGGGCTGAAAAATTGGGCCTTAGCCACTGATGCCACAACACTGCAACCCCTCACAGATACTGTACTTGGAGCACAGCAATGAGCCCTGTTGCAAAGTATTGCATCAAAAATTGTAATTACACGCCCCTGTTAAACAGGGGCTGAAAAATTGGGCCTTAGCCACTGGCGCCACAACACTGCAACCCCTCACAGATACTGTACTTGGAGCACAGCAATGAGCCCTGTTGCAAAGTATTGCATCAAAAATTTTAATTACACGCCCCTGTTAAACAGGGGCTGAAAATTTGGGCCTTAGCCACTGGTGCCACAACACTGCAACCCCTCACAGATACTGTACTTGGAGCACAGCAATGAGCCCTGTTGCAAAGTATTGCATCAAAAATTGTAATTACATGCCCCTATTAAACAGGGGCTGAAAAATTGGGCCTTAGCCACTGGTGGCGGCACCCAGAAACAAAAATGTTTTTCCAAGTGTGACAGCAGGAAGGTAAAGTCACCTGGTTGCATCCAGGGGGGTAGATATATTTCGCCCAGATTCAGGCTTTACGCCGACTTATACCACTAGGTGGAGAGTTGTATAAGGCTAGTGGGCTCATGGATGACTCATACCTCTAGGGAGAGGGCTGGGCGTCGTGCAGACAGGGAGTTGATGAGGCCAGCTGAAGCTTGTCAGCTCATTTAGGCCTCTATAAAAAAACTCCTAGATTCATTAGGTTTAGCTCATGCCTGGAACCAGACCTGTGTGGACTGTCTAGGGAGAGTGAACCCCTGTGCGGTGAGGCAAAGCCTGTGTGGCTATTTGTTTGGACTTTTACTAAACCAGGGACTTAGGGACTAGGACAGCACTAGGCTGATCCCAGTTGTTAGTTTAGGAAACCTGCATGTTTAGTCAGAGGTCAAACTGACCAGGATTTATTTTGTTTGTTTCTTTTTGGCTTTGCTGTGTTTTTGTCACTGTACATAGAGAAATAAACCGCACCTTTTGATTTTGAAAACCACAACCTCCGTCTGCTGGCCCTGTTTTTGTGTGGGGAGCCCAACCAGGGGGTCACACACACCCGCTACCGAGTTAACCCCCTCACAGTTGGTGGAGAATGCGGGCAGTTTTTTTTAAGCCAGCATGGAGGAGATACTGAAACAGCTGGCTCTAGCAAATGCCAATCAACAGCAGACAAATGCAGGTTTGCAAAGGAGCCTTGCAGCCCAGCAGCAAGCTCATCAACAAGCCCAGCAGCAATCTGAGGCCCGCTTCATAGACCTGTTACAGAAGCAAGAGCAGAGACTACAACAAATGGAAGCAGTAATGCAGCAACGTCCGCAGACCAGTGAGGAAAGCCGTCCCACTAATACCGCGTCCTTTGGGGTGAGTCGTTTATTGACAAAAATGACTGGAGAGGATGATCCAGAGGTATTTTTGACCACATTTGAAAGGACTGCTGAAAGAGAAAAGTGGCCTGAGGAGCAGTGGGCTGGACTGGTGGCTCCTCTGTTAACTGGTGAATCGCAGAAGGCTTACTATGACCTAGAGCCTGACCAAGCAAAAGACTATGTGATGCTAAAAGCTGAAATATTGGCAAGGCTGGGTGTCACCCTGGCTGTCCGGGCTCAGCGTGTGCATAACTGGACTTTCCAGCTTGGAAAACCCCCCAGGTCTCAAATGTATGATCTCATTCACCTGAGCAGGAAGTGGCTACAGCCAGAGACTTTGTCCGCACCGGAGATTGTGGAACGTGTTGTGATGGATCGTTTCTTGAGAGCTCTTCCTACCGCCATTCAAAAGTGGGTAAGCCACGGAGACCCAGAAACGGCCGGTAAACTTGTGGATCGTGTAGAGAGATACTTGGCTACAGAGAACCTGACGGCCTCTTCCAGAGACTCTCGGACTTTCCACCCTAAGACCAGACCATCCCCAGGGGCGGATAAGAGGATTCCAAGGGGTGAGGGTGGAGAGAGTGAGAGGGTGGGAGCTCTACCCCAAGTTTGGCGAGAACAGCCTGGGAAATCAGCGGCTCAAGAGGCCGCAAGAAGGATCGTTTGCTACCGCTGCCGGCAAGCGGGACATATTGCAGCCAATTGCCCGGTTGTGGAGGAACCCATGCAGTGTGACTTTCTGACGGGCAGACGTCAGTCGCTGTGTGCGACAGTCGCATGCACTGCCATTCGAGGAACTGAGAAACATTTATGCAAAATGTGTGTTAATGGTAGAAATGTTGTGGTATTGTTGGATTCAGGTAGCCTTGTGACCCTGATAAAGGCTGAGTTAGTTAAAACAGAGGTCTCTGGGAATAGCAAGGTAGCTGTTATTTGTGTGCATGGGGACACCCGAGAGTATCCAGTGACTACAGTGTGTTTCGAGACCCCCAAAGGTACCCTCTCTCATCCAGTGGGCTTAGTATCTCAGTTACCGCATGACGCCATTGTGGGAAGGGATTTTCCGAAGTTCTGGGAACTGTGGGATGATCCTGAGCCCCCCACTGGTGCCCCTATGTACCAGGAATGTGATAGCCAGAACTCCTCTGAGAGTGGTGAGGACTCTCCAGAATTTCCCTTGTCAGTATTGGCAGGGGAGACTCAAGAAACTGGAGAGGAGCCCACCTCCTCAGACGAAAACCTACCGTCTGTGGAGTTTTCTGATCTGGAGGTTCACAGGGAAAATTTTGCCACAGAACAGTTAAAAGACCCCGCCCTAATAAAGGCACGGGAAAACGTAGTGGAAATAGATGGCGAGTTAGTGAACCCAGATAATACCTGCACTTACCCATACTTCAGCGTAGAGAAGGACCTACTGTATCGGGTGGCAAAAAGGGCAGAAGAAACCGTTGAGCAGCTGGTGGTGCCCAAACCTTACAGGAAGTTGGTGTTGGAGTTGGCCCATGGGCACATTCTTGGAGGTCATCTGGGGACAGAGAAAACCCGAGAGAGGGTATTACAGAGATTCTATTGGCCTGGGGTGATGAAGGACATAGAAAATTATTGTTCCTCCTGCCCTGTGTGTCAGAGGTCGGCCCCGATGCCACATTTCCGTAGCCCGCTGGTCCCTCTACCCATCATTGAGGTCCCGTTTGAGAGAATCGCAATGGATTTGGTAGGTCCTATAATCAAGTCCGCTAGGGGGCACCAGTACATATTGGTTATAATGGACTATGCCACCCGTTATCCAGAAGCGATCCCTCTCAGAAATACCTCGGCCAAAACCATAGCCAAAGAGCTATCTCTTGTTTTTAGCCGGGTGGGTATTTGTAAAGAACTGCTTACGGACCAAGGTACACCCTTTATGTCCCGGGTTATGAAAGAGCTGTGTAAATTGTTCAAAGTGACGCAATTGCGTACATCTGTGTATCACCCCCAAACCGATGGGCTGGTTGAAAGATTCAACAAAACCCTAAAACAAATGTTGAAGAAAGTGGTGGATAGAGATGGAAAGGATTGGGACTGTCTACTTCCTTATTTGATGTTTGCTATTAGGGAGGTGCCCCAATCCTCTACGGGATTCTCCCCCTTTGAGTTACTGTATGGGAGACACCCAAGAGGGCTGTTGGATATTGCCAAGGAAACTTGGGAAAGTGAGAGTTCTCCCCACAGGAGTGTGATTGAGCATGTCGCCCTGATGCAAGATCGAATTGCACAGGTAATGCCCATCGTGAAGGAACATTTGGCCCAAGCGCAGTTGGCACAGCAGAGAGTGTACAACCGTGGAGCAAAGACCCGTACCTTTTCCCCGGGGGATAGGATATTGGTACTTGTCCCTACGGTTGAAAGTAAATTCCTTGCCAAATGGCAAGGCCCCTACGAGATAATGGAAAAAGTGAGCGAAGTGAATTACAAGGTCAGACAACCAGGAAGGCGAAAGCCCGAACAGATATATCACGTTAATCTGTTGAAAGCCTGGAGGGATAGAGAGTCCCTAGTCGCAGAAACTTGGTCACCAGCTCAAACTGGTTGCGTGATTCCGGAGGTTGGAATAGCAGCCACCTTGTCACAACCCCAACAACAGGAGGTTAAGGAGTTTGTGCTTCGCAACAAGGAGGTGTTCTCTGAGCTGCCGGGACAAACATCTGGGGTAGAGCATGATATTATTACCCCGCCCGGTGAAAGGGTGAAGTTAAAACCCTATCGGATCCCAGAGGCCCGACGGGAGGCAATACGGGAGGAAGTACAGAAAATGCTGAACTTAGGGGTGATAGAGGAGTCCCAAAGTGATTGGTCTAGTCCCATTGTGTTGGTGCCTAAACCGGATGGGAGCTGGCGATTTTGTAACGATTTTCGTCAGTTGAACAAAGTTACAAAATTTGACACCTACCCCATGCCACGTATAGATGAGTTGATCGACCGGCTGGGAACAGCCCGATACATGACGACTCTTGACCTCACAAAAGGGTATTGGCAAATTCCCCTGGCCAAGTCGGCCAAAGAGAAAACCGCATTTGTAACCCCAGACGGGGCGTTCCAATATAAGAGAATGCCGTTCGGGTTACAGAATGCGCCGGCCACATTCCAGCGGAAAATGGACCAGATGCTGAGGCCCCATCGGAAGTATGCTGCGGCTTACCTGGATGACGTAATTGTCCATAGCACAGATTGGGCCTCACATCTGCCAAAAGTGCAAGCAGTCCTGGACTCTGTTCGGGAAGCGGGGTTTACGGCTAACCCCAAGAAGTGTACCATTGGGCAGGAGGAGGCCAAATATCTTGGGTACACCATTGGCAGGGGAGTAATAAAACCCCAACTCAACAAAGTCGAGGCCATCCAGAGTTGGCCACGTCCCAACAGCAAGAAGCAGGTACGAGCCTTTCTGGGAATCGCGGGTTATTATCGGCGCTTCATTCCCCACTTTGCTTCTAAGGCTGTGCCCCTAACCAACCTGACGAAAGGGAAAGGGTCGGTCATGATTAAATGGACCCCCGAGGCTGAGGCAGCATTCCAATTCTTGAAACAAGCCTTATGTAGCCAGCCAGTGTTGTACTCACCCGACTTCTCTAAAGACTTTGTCGTACAAAGTGATGCGTCAGATGTGGGGTTAGGAGCAGTATTGTCCCAGGTCTGGAACGGGGAAGAGCACCCAGTCATTTACCTCAGCAGGAAGTTGAAGTCCCATGAGGTAAATTACGCCACGGTTGAAAAGGAGTGTTTAGCGGTGAAGTGGGCTCTAGATTCCCTTCGGTACTATCTGCTAGGTAGGCACTTTGACATGGTTACGGATCACGCTCCGTTAAAGTGGATGGCTCAAAACAAGGAGACAAATAGAAGAGTGAATAGGTGGTTCCTGGCCCTACAGGAATTCAACTTCACAGTAAAGCATCGCCCTGGCGTTCAAATGGGGAATGTGGATGCTTTGTCTCGAGTACATGAATGCCTGATTGCTGGTGTTCCAACCCCGAGGTTAAAACAAGAGGGGGGGTATGTGACAGCAGGAAGGTAAAGTCACCTGGTTGCATCCAGGGGGGTAGATATATTTCGCCCAGATTCAGGCTTTACGCCGACTTATACCACTAGGTGGAGAGTTGTATAAGGCTAGTGGGCTCATGGATGACTCATACCTCTAGGGAGAGGGCTGGGCGTCGTGCAGACAGGGAGTTGATGAGGCCAGCTGAAGCTTGTCAGCTCATTTAGGCCTCTATAAAAAAACTCCTAGATTCATTAGGTTTAGCTCATGCCTGGAACCAGACCTGTGTGGACTGTCTAGGGAGAGTGAACCCCTGTGCGGTGAGGCAAAGCCTGTGTGGCTATTTGTTTGGACTTTTACTAAACCAGGGACTTAGGGACTAGGACAGCACTAGGCTGATCCCAGTTGTTAGTTTAGGAAACCTGCATGTTTAGTCAGAGGTCAAACTGACCAGGATTTATTTTGTTTGTTTCTTTTTGGCTTTGCTGTGTTTTTGTCACTGTACATAGAGAAATAAACCGCACCTTTTGATTTTGAAAACCACAACCTCCGTCTGCTGGCCCTGTTTTTGTGTGGGGAGCCCAACCAGGGGGTCACACACACCCGCTACCGAGTTAACCCCCTCACACAAGATATCATCATGAATCGGATCATTGAGGAGGAGGAGGATAGTCAGTCAACATAACAGGACAGTCACTCAGTCAGCATCAGCATCAGTCTTGAAGGCATGTGACATTTGAAAATAAATGATTCTGTTATATCAGCTTCAGGTGCTTGGTAGCTGGTGGTGATCCAAGACTGGTTCATCTTTATGAAGGTGTCACGTACCTGGTAGGAGTCTGATATGACGAGGTCGGCCTCCCTTGTATCTCCTACCCAAGCCCCACTGAAGGTGGGACAGATGGTGGCTAGGGTCAGGAGGAACACGAGTGCCAGGGAATGTTGCTTGTAGAACCTGCGGTGGAAGTAGTAGGCTCGGTGGTACCAGCAGGACAGCAGGTAAAGAGCTGCGGTGGAAGCTAAGGAGGAACTCCAACCAGTTTGCAGGTTCAGGCTTGGTGGCTTGTCAGTACTTCCTATGGTCAGGACACAGGAGAGCACTGGACACAGGAGAGCTGAGACCATAGAGAGCCAGCACAGGTTTCCAGAGGCAGTGTCAGACCTGGGCAAATGATGGAAGCGGAGTCGTGGAGATAGCCGGGTTCGGTAACAGGCGGGCTGCAGAGTACAAGGCATAAGCAGGAGGAAGGTCAGATGCAGGCCGTAGTCGGGTACCAGTAATCAAGCAATCAGAGTCCAGAAGCAGAGTCAGAGGAAGCCGGGATCAGTAACAGGTATCAAGCAGGTTATAGCAGGGTTCAGAGTAACAGGACACAGCTGAAGACCAGTCAGCACTTGTGGAAAGTCAGAGCACCTGTCATGATGGGCAATCTCACCTGCAAGCTGGCGACGCGGCGGCGTGCGCGGGTACGCGCCTGCGCAATAGTGTCGAATTGTCGTTAGCGCGTTCGCGCCGGCGCAATAGCGTTGAGTCGGCGTTAGCGCGCACACGCATGCGCGGTAACGGCGCGCGGCGCGCGTCAGTGCGCGCGGGAGCACGCAGTGACACTTTCTGGCGCCAATCTGGGACTATTTAAAGGGGCTTGTGCTGGGGCTCCTTGCTGTCTGGTCTACAGCGTTTCCTAGACCCACCTGCTATCTGCTATTACCCTACCGATCTGTTCCTGTGACCCGGCTTGTCCCTGACGCTTCTTGCCTTCTGCCTGCCCGCTGACCCCCGGCTTGTTGACCTTGCTTCCGCCTGCTCCTTCTGCTACCTGCTGCCTGCCCGTTGCCAACCCGGACTGTATAACGACTCTGCCTCTGCCTCTTGCACTGCACCTGATCTGCCAGCCAGTGGATTACCCGGCCTGTTTGAACCTGCCAGTACCCGGTACTACAAAACACCTCCCCGCTGTCTGCCGTTTGTATCCTCGGTTCCCTGTGTGCCAAGCCTGCCTGCCTTCCAGCTTCCCTGCTGCCGCTGTAACCTGCACAGAGCTTCCTAAGGTCCAGCTCCACCTCTGCACCAGTGTTCCTGACAGGCACTTGTGCGACTCCGCACTCCCGAGCTCCCTGTTCCCACCATCAGGGGTTCCGGAGTAGGAGGTGCAAAAGAGGCCGCTCCCTGCATCCCAGGCTCATCACCAGGTACGTGACAGTACCAGACAGCCATGTCCGAGCCTGCGCAGGGAGCGAACCCAATGGAGGAACTTTGCCGACACCTGGATGGGCTAACCCAGGCCCTCAGAAGCCTGCAAGAGGGTTATACCCGACTGGAGGGCCGAGTCCAGGCCCTATCCTCCTCAGCTTCCTCCTCCACTGGGACTTCCACTTCTCCCTCGGTGGTCATGATGCCGCCTGAACCAAAGGTACCCACGCCTGAGCGATTCTCGGGGGAGCGGAGCAAATACAGAGCCTTTCGGAATGCCTGCGAGCTCTTCTTTGCCTTGCAACCACGGACCTTTTCACTGGAATCCACCAAAGTGGGGTTCGTTATTTCCCTCCTGTCTGGTGAGCCTCAAGCCTGGGCTCACCGCCTCCTGGAGCATAAAGACGTTTCACTTAATACCTTGGACACTTTCTTTCAAACCATGTCACAGCTTTACGAGGATCCGCACCAGACCGCCACTGCCGAAGCAACCCTGCATGCCCTTCAGCAAGGCCGCAGACCCGCCGAGGATTATGTTTCTGAATTCAGGAGATGGAGCTCAGACACTAATTGGAATGATGCTGCTCTTTGTTATCAATTCCGTTTGGGACTCTCTGAACCACTCAAGGATGAACTGGCACGTGTGGGTGTGCCCGGAACTTTGGATGCTCTAATCAACCTGACCATCCAGATTGACCGTCGCCTACGAGAACGTAGGACTGAACGAGCCACCGGGCCATCTCGCCCGGTCTGGATGTTGCCCCGGGTACCCAGCTCTGCCAACTCAGCTCCTCCATTCCCAGCTATAGCCTCCTCTGACAACCCAGAACCCATGCAGCTGGGACTTCTCCGTCCCTCTCTCACCCCTGAGGAACGTCAACGCAGGCGAACCCTTAACCTGTGTCTGTACTGCGGAGAACCCGGACATTATGGACGGACCTGCCCGGTGAAGATCCGTAAGTGCCTCTCCATGTCGTCTGTGCATTTACCCGTTATACCCAGTAATTCTGCTCATCTGGCGATTCCCATTCTTTTGCAGCTCCCAGGAGGGAATATTCAAGTCAGCGCTATCATTGACTCCGGGGCCTGCAGTTGCTTTCTGGACTTAGCTTTTGCCACCACACATCACATTCCTTTGCGCCCTAGAGCTAAAGGGCTTTCTGTATACCTCGCTGATGGGTCGACCCTTAAATCCGGACCAGTCACACAGGAGACCCTACCGCTGGCCACAACCATTGCCAGTACTCATCAGGAGTTACTATGCCTAGATGTCATCAAGTCTCCTCTGTTCCCCATCATCCTGGGCATGCCCTGGTTACAGGCCCATAACCCGCAAATTAATTGGACATCAGGAGAAGTCAGTTTCTGTTCCCCCTACTGCCGTCAACATTGTCTGCAGGAAGTTTTGAGTACCCCTTCTCCCTTGCTTTGCATGGACTCTGATGCTGAGGCCCGCCAGTCAGTTCCTGAAGCATACCACAGCTTCCTGGACGTTTTTAGCAAGAAAGGGGCTGAGACTCTTCCTCCACACAGGCGTTACGACTGTCCGATTGAGCTTCTCCCCGGGGCTGAAATCCCCTTTGGCAGGATTTTTCCCCTGACGGAACTTGAACTCAAGACCCTCAAGACCTATGTTGATGACAATCTCATGAAAGGGTTCATCCGTCCTTCTACGTCACCGGCAGGGGCAGGGATTTCTTTGTTGAGAAAAAGGACCATTCCCTCCGGCCTTGTGTGGATTACAGAGAGCTCAACAAAGTGACGATAAAGAACAGATACCCCCTTCCTTTAGTTCCTGAATTGTTTCAAAGACTGGGATCTGCAGTCATTTTCACAAAACTGGACCTCCGTGGGGCCTATAACCTGGTGCGGATCCGAAGCGGGGATGAGTGGAAAACTGCCTTTCGCACTCGCTTCGGGCACTTCGAATACTTAGTCATGCCCTTCGGACTCTGCAGTGCCCCGGCTACGTTCCAGCATTTTGTGAACGATATTTTCAGAGACTACCTTGACCTTTTTGTTATTGTTTACCTGGACGACATCCTCATCTTTTCCCCCTCCTTGGAGAAACACCGGGAACACGTTCGGAATGTGCTCGCACGGTTTCGAATGCACAGGTTATACGCAAAACCAGAAAAATGCGAATTCGAACGCCAAAGCATCCAATTTCTTGGACTTGTCATCTCGGTGGAGGGTATCACGATGGACTCCCAGAAAGTGGCTGCAATTCTTGACTGGCCGGTGCCCGTAGATAGGAAAGGCATACAGCGCTTCATCGGATTCGCAAACTTTTATAGGAAGTTCATCAGGGGGTTTTCGTCCATTATCACCCCATTAACCAACCTAACCAAACAGACGGTCCGGTTCCAGTGGTCTTCAGAAGCCCAAACGGCCTTTGAGACCCTTAAGGAATTATTTACCTCTGCATCCGTTCTGAGGCACCCTGATGCGGCTCTTCCATACATACTGGAGGTGGACGCCTCGGAAACCGCAGTTGGGGCGGTTCTCTCCCAAAGACAGGGGCCCAAGGCTCTCTTACATCCGGTTGCCTTTTTCTCCAGTAAGCTGTCAGATTCGGAGAAGAACTATGATGTGGGAGACCGGGAATTACTGGCAATCAAAGCCGCCCTGGAGGAATGGCGGTATCTCCTGGAAGGAGCAGCGCATCCGATCCTGGTCTATACGGACCACAAGAATCTGGAGTATCTGAGAGTGGCAAAGAGACTGAAACCCCGGCAGGCCAGGTGGGCACTTTTCTTCACACGTTTCTCTTTTCATATAACGTATAGACCAGGATCGAAGAATACTAAACCTGATGCTCTCTCACGAATGTTCTGTGACCCTAAAACACCTGCCCCTCCGGATACCATCTTGTCACCTGGAAACTTCCTCTTGCTTCAAGAGGACCTGCTATCTCGGATCAAGCAAGCATCCAGGGGGATCTCTCCCTCACCTGGGACTGAGGTACAGCTCAAGGATGGACTTTTATGGTACAAGGACAAAATCTTTGTACCAGAGGGCGTGCGAGCCGCGGTCCTTAGTTCCTGTCACGATAACAAACTGGCTGGGCACTTCGGGGTACTCAAGACCTCCGAACTGCTACAACGCATGTTCTGATGGCCGCAACTATCAAAGGACTGTAGGAGCTACGTGGAGTCTTGCAGCACATGTATCAGAAACAAGGGAAGTAAGTCCAGAGCCTGGGGTCTGTTGAAACCATTGCCCGAGAGGCCATGGAAGATGATCTCCATGGACTTCATCGTAGAACTTCCCCCCTCTGAGCTTTTCACCACTATCTTCGTGGTCGTGGATAGACTATCAAAGATGGCACACTTCTTGCCCATGAGGGGTATGCCTTCCGCTCCTGAGACAGCTAAAATTTTTGTCAAGGAAATCATAAGGCTCCGTGGCATCCCTGCAAACATCGTGTCGGATCGAGGGGTGCAATTCACCTCCAGGTTCTGGAAGGCCCTGTGTGAAGCTCTCGGGATTAACTTGTCCTTCTCGTCTGCCTATCATCCACAATCAAATGGCCAGACTGAACGGACGAATCAGACACTTGAGCAATACCTACGCTGCTTTTCTTCGTTCTCGCAGGAAGATTGGGTACCTCTGCTGGCCGAATTTGCATACAATAATTCGGTCCACTCCGCCACGAAGCAATCCCCGTTCTATGCTAACTACGGCTTTCATCCCTCATTCTTGTCCAACTGTATCCCGGAGTCTGCTGTACCTGCTGTCCAGGAGACATTGGATTTTTTCAGAGCAAACAATAAGTTATTACGAGACACGATGACTAGGACACAAGAATATAATAAAGAAGTGTTCGACAAAAAGAGAAGAGGAGAACTCAATCTGGAACCCGGGGATCAGGTGTGGTTATCTACACTGAACCTTAGACTTGCCTGTCCCTCAAAGAAATTGGGTCCCAAGTTTGTGGGTCCTTTTCCCGTCAGGAGACGGATTAACAGTGTGGCCTATGAACTGGAGCTACCAGAATCATTCCGGATCCACCCGGTTTTCCATGTTGCCTTACTCAAGCCTACTGTTCCTGATCCCTTCTCGGGACGTGACACCGGCCCTCCTGAACCAATCTTGGTTGACGGTGAAGAGGAGTTCGAGGTGGAATCCATCATGGATTGTAGAAAAAGGTGCAACCAAGTCCAATTTCTTGTAAAATGGAATGGATATGGCCCTGAGGAGAACTCATGGGAACCTGAGTGCAACATCCATGCCAAAAGATTGGTTCAGTCCTTCAAAGACTCCCATCCAGTTAAGATGGCCCAGTTGGGCATCCGGAGGCTGCACATTGGAGGGGGGCAATGTCATGATGGGCAATCTCACCTGCAAGCTGGCGACGCGGCGGCGCGCGCGGGTACGCGCCTGCGCAATAGTGTCGAATCGTCGTTAGCGCGTTCGCGCCGGCGCAATAGCGGCGAGTCGGCGTTAGCGCGTGCGCGCATGCGCGGTAACGGCGCGCGGCGTGCGTCAGTGCGCGCGGGAGCACGCAGTGACACTTTCTGGTGCCAATCTGGGACTATTTAAAGGGGCTTGTGCTGGGGCTCCTTGCTGTCTGGTCTACAGCGTTTCCTAGACCCACCTGCTATCTGCTATTACCCTACCGATCTGTTCCTGTGACCCGGCTTGTCCCTGACGCTTCTTGCCTTCTGCCTGCCCGCTGACCCCCAGCTTGTTGACCTTGCTTCCGCCTGCTCCTTCTGCTACCTGCTGCCTGCCCATTGCCAACCCGGACTGTATAACGACTCTGCCTCTGCCTCTTGCACTGCACCTGATCTGCCAGCCAGTGGATTACCCGGCCTGTTTGAACCTGCCAGTACCCGGTACTACAAAACACCTCCCCGCTGTCTGCCGTTTGTATCCTCGGTTCCCTGTGTGCCAAGCCTGCCTGCCTTCCAGCTTCCCTGCTGCTGCTGAAACCTGCACAGAGCTTCCTAAGGTCCAGCTCCACCTCTGCACCAGTGTTCCTGACAGGCACTTGTGCGACTCCGCACTCCCGAGCTCCCTGTTCCCACCATCAGGGGTTCCGGAGTAGGAGGTGCAAAAGAGGCCGCTCCCTGCATCCCAGGCTCATCACCAGGTACGTGACAGCACCATTGGCACACGCATATGCGCCATACGTGAATCAGCAGTTCTCTTACATTGCCCCCCCTTAAGGGCAGCCTCCGGATGCCCTTCAGGGCTCTTTTTTCAGGGTGTCGCTGAAAGAAGGCTTGTACCAGTCTTGGGGCATGTACATTGGAGGCTGGTTCCCAAGAATTTTCCTCCGGGCCGTAGCCTTTCCACTTGACAAGGAACTGTGTTAGGTTGTTCCTAACTCTGCAGTCCAAAATTGTTTCTACTTCAAACTCCTCGTTACCTTTGATAAGGAGAGGAGGAGGAATTTCAGAAATCCGGTCAGGAAAGGGATTTGGCACCGTCGGTTTCAACAAGGAAACGTGGAACACTGGATGAATCCTTAGATTCTTGGGCAACACCAATTTAAATGCCACTGCATTAATCCTCCTTTTAACTGGGAAAGGGCCCAAGAATTTTGGACCAAGTTTCTTCGAAGGACAATTTAACCTTAAATTTGCTGTAGACAGCCAGACCTTGTCACCCGGTTCCAGATTCAGGTTGCCTCTTCTTTTCCTATCGAAGAATTTCTTATTGCTTGCCTGTGTCTTAGTGATTGTATCCTGTAAGAGTTGGTTGTTGGTACTGAAGAAATTTAAACGATCTTGTACAGCAGGTACGGAAGATTCAACAGATAGCTCTGGCAAGAAAGAAGGGTGATACCCATAATTGGCAAAGAAGGGTGACTGTTTGGTTGCTGAGTGAATGGAGTTGTTGTATGAGAATTCTGCAAGTGGGAGGAGTGAAAGCCAATCGTCCTGTGCAAAGGAGGAAAAACACCGCAAATACTGTTCAAGGGTCTGGTTGGTTCGTTCAGTTTGACCATTAGTTTGTGGGTGATATGCTGTGGAGAGACGGAGTTCGATGTTTAGTGCTTCACATAGAGCCCTCCAAAACCTGGAAGTAAATTGAACTCCTCGGTCGGAGATGATGCTATCAGGGATACCGTGAAACTTAACAACTTCCTTGATGAAGGCTGAAGCAGTCTCAGTAGCCGAAGGAGTTCCTTGTAATGGTATGAAATGAGCCATCTTGGTCAGACGGTCTACAACAACAAAAATTGTGGTAAAGTCTTCTGATGGGGGAAGTTCTACAATGAAGTCCATGGAGATCATACTCCATGGTTTCTTTGGTACAGGTAGAGACTCCAAAAGACCCCAAGTTCTGGCTTTGTCCGATTTATTACGAAGGCATGTGGTACAGGATTTTACGTAATTCTTACAGCCCTGCATTAATTCCGGCCACCAAAAGGTACGAGAAATTAAATCGGCTGTTTTGGAAATTCCGAAGTGCCCCGCAAGGGGGTGGTCATGACAACGTCTCAAGATAGATAGTCTGAATCGTTCAGGGACAAAGATTTGCTCCTTATGAAAATAAAGGTCATTCTTAAGTTGAAGGGCCAAGTCCTGAGGAGGTGGTTGATCCACCACATCTGTCTTTATTTGTGACATTAGGGCGGCTTGAAGAAACAGGAAGGTTTTGGCTGGAAGAATGGTATCAGGTTCCAAGGACACTACGGGACTGCTGAACATGCGGGATAAAGCATCCGGTTTGCCGTTCTTAGAGCCAGGGCGGTAAGTGATGTGGAACATGAAGCGAGAGAAAAACAATGCCCATTTGCTTGCCGAGGTCTTAATCTTTTAGCTGTTCTCAGATATTCAAGATTTTTATGATCCGTGAAGATGAGGATTGGATGAGATGCTCCTTCCAAGAGATAGCGCCACTCTTCGAGCGCAGCCTTGATGGCCAGTAACTCTCTGTCTCCAACATCATAATTCCTTTCAGAAGGATTTAACTTTTTAGAGAAAAATGCTACAGGGTGAAGTAGGGATTTAGGACCCTGGCGTTGGGATAAAATGGCACCGACTGCATTCTCAGAGGCATCTACCTCTAACACATAGGCCAAAGATGGGTCAGGATGCTTCAGGATAGGAGCTGACGTAAACAAAACTTTTAATTGTTCAAAAGCCTCTTGAGCTTCGGGGGTCCAACAGAAGGGGACCTTCTGTCTAGTCAGTTGTGTGATGGGGGTAATGATACCGGAAAAGTCCTTGATAAATTTCCTGTAGAAATTTGCAAATCCTACAAACCTCTGCACTGCCTTCCTGTCTGTAGGAGCCGGCCATTCTAGAACGGATGTGACCTTCTGTGGATCCATGGAAATGCCCTCGGCCGAGATGACGAGACCTAAAAAGTGTATGGTTTGCTTCTCAAAATCAAATTTTTCAGCCTTGGCGTAAAGGCGATGTTCACGGAGCCGACTCAGTACCTTCTTCACGTGAGTTCGATGGAATTCAATGGATTCAGAGAATATAAGAATATCATCTAAGTACACAATGACAAATAGATCCAGAAAGTCACGGAAGACGTCATTCACTAGGTGCTGAAAGGTAGCTGGGGCGTTACAAAGTCCGAAGGGCATGACCAAGTACTCAAAGTGGCCAAAGCGTGTCCGGAAGGCCGTCTTCCATTCATCCCCTTCCCTGATTCGGACTAGATTATATGCCCCTCTTAAGTCAAGTTTGGAAAACACTCGTGCCCCTCTCAGCCTCTGGAAAAGCTCAGGAATCAGGGGAAGGGGGTATCGGTTTTTGACCGTGACTTTATTGAGGTCCCGATAGTCAACACAGGGTCTCAGGGACTTGTCCTTTTTCTCCACGAAGAAGATCCCGGCACCTGCAGGTGACGTGGAAGGTCGAATGAACTGTTTTTCTAGGCTCTCGTCGATGTATGTACGTAGGGCTTCTAGTTCAGGCTCAGACAGAGGGTAGATCCTACCAAACGGGATCTCGGCCCCTGGTAAAAGTTCTATGGGACAGTCATATGTCCTATGGGGAGGAAGAGTGTCTGCACCCTTCTTGTTGAACACATCCTGATATTCATGGTAGGCAGCAGGAATCAACTTCAAAGTCTCTGGGTCTGGCTGTAAACTCAAGAGAGGAGTAGTATTAACCTTCCCTCCTGGAAAGCAGTGTTCTTGGCAGTAGTTGGATGAGAAGGAGACCTCTCCAGAAAGCCAGTTTATGTGTGGATTATGGGCCTTTAACCATGGGATGCCAAGAATTACAGGGAACATAGGTGACGTTATGACATCCAGCCTGAGGAGTTCATGATGGCCTGAAGCGGTTTGACAGAAAATAGGTGCAGTCTCTTGTGTAACGGGCCCAGATTTGATGCCAGAGCCGTCGGCCAGATGAACCAGAAAACTTTGCTTCTTGGCACACACAGGGAACTGATGAAGGGCAGCAAATGTGGAATCAACAAAGCAACTACAGGCCCCAGAGTCTATGATGACCGATACAGAGACTGTCTTTCCGGAGAACAGAAGCTCAACAGAAAGGGAGACATGAGAGCGATCTTTCCCAGGGAGATACATCATATGAGGCAGGTGATAACAAGGTCTGCTGGATTTTACTGGGCAAGTCCGTATGAAGTGGCCAGCCTCCCCGCAATATAGGCATAATTTAGCTTGCTGCCGCCGGAGGCGCTCAATAGGAGAAAGAGGGGGTCTCCGAAAACTCCTATAGCAAGCCTTATACATTCTTTTCCCTCCGGGGGGTGCAACAATTGAAGGAGCGGATATGTCAGAACTGGAAACCACAGAAAGACTTCCCTTAAGTTTTTCAGACTGTCTCTCCCGTAAGCGCCGATCAATCTGGATGGTTAGGGTGATTAGGTCCTCTAAGGATGTGGGCACTCCCACTCTGGCAAGCTCATCTTTCAAGGTCTCAGAAAGTCCCAGGCGAAACTGGTGACGAAGGGCAGACTGATTCCACAGGGTATCAGCACTCAGAACGCGGAAATCGGTCACATAGTCCTCCACTGGCCTTGTGCCTTGTTGTAACTTGCCAAGCTTGGATTCAGCAGTCTGACGAAAGAAAGAGTCAGCGTATAGCTGAGCCATGGCTGAGAAAAAGGAGTCCGTGGTTGCCAGAAGGGGGTCATGTTGCTCCCGTAGATGGTGGGCCCAGAAAAGTGGTTAGTTTAATAACAACGTGATGATGAACCCCACCTTGGTGTCTTCGGAAGCAAAGGTTCGGGGTAACAGGGAGAAATATAGCTCACAAGAGTTCTGAAAGGTGCGGAATTTCCCACGGTCCCTGGAGAACCATTCAGGGAGAGGCACCCTGGGCTCCGGAGGGGGAGTGGCCTCATGGAACAATCTGAAGTCTGTTTGAACAGAGGAGTCAGTGACTGAGGAAGATGCATAAACTGGTGCAACATTCATCTTGCCTGAGAGTCGCTCTTCCATGCGACTAAGGTCTCTCTGTAGATTCTGCATGGTATATGTTAGTGCAGAAACTGAACTGGAAATGTCCACTGGTGGGGAGACCTCCCTTTCAGACTCCATCCCTGGCTGACTGGTACTGTCACGTACCTGGTAGGAGTCTGATATGACGAGGTCGGCCTCCCTTGTATCTTCTACCCAAGCCCCACTGAAGGTGGGACAGATGGTGGCTAGGGTCAGGAGGAACACGAGTGCCAGGGAATGTTGCTTGTAGAACCTGCGGTGGAAGTAGTAGGCTCGGTGGTACCAGCAGGACAGCAGGTGAAGAGCTGCGGTGGAAGCTAAGGAGGAACTCCAACCAGTTTGCAGGTTCAGGCTTGGTGGCCTGTCAGTACTTCCTATGGTCAGGAGACAGGAGAGCACTGGACACAGGAGAGCTGAGACCATAGAGAGCCAGCGCAGGTTTCCAGAGGCAGTGTCAGACCTGGGCAAATGATGGAAGCGGAGTCGTGGAGATAGCCGGGTTCGGTAACAGGCGGGCTGCAGAGTACAAGGCATAAGCAGGAGGAAGGTCAGATGCAGGCCGTAGTCGGGTACCAGTAATCAAGCAATCAGAGTCCAGAAGCAGAGTCAGAGGAATCCGGGATCAGTAACAGGTATCAAGCAGGTTATAGCAGGGTTCAGAGTAACAGGACACAGCTGAAGACCAGTCAGCATTTGTGGAAAGTCAGAGCACCCTTTAAATAGGCCGTCTGGCGCCAACTGGTGTTAGGGATGCGCTCCTGCGCGTGCACGCCGTTCATTGCGCATGCGCATGCGCATTGGCGCACGCATATGCGCCATACGTGAATCAGCAGTTCTCTTACAGAAGGTCAGTCGATCAACCGAATCGGTGGACAGGCGCACCCTGTGATCCGTGACAAATCCTCAAGCAGCACTGAATGTGCGTTCCGAAAGAACGCTGGATGCAGTACAGGCCAGTAGCTCAATTGCATACTGTGCAAGCTCTGGCCAGTGATCCATCCTTAAGACCCAGTAAGCCAGAGGATTTTCGGTGGGAAAGGTGTCCAAATCTGAGCTTGCCCCTAGGTATTCCTGCACCACGTATATCAGACGCTGGCGATGGTTGCTGGAACCGATCATACCTTGGGGCTGCGGACTAAAGAATTGTCTGAACGCATCGATCAGACGGCCACCTTCCCCACCGCTCCTTCTTTGACTGACCGAAGCCTCAGCAACTCGTTGTCCCAGACCAGGAGTTTGTAACCTCCCAGTCTCTGGGAACGCGTTGCACAGACCTTTCTGCAAGGCCTCCCGGAGTTGTCTCATCCTCTGCTCCCTCTGCGACGGTTAGATAAGGTCCGTAACCTTAGCCATGTACCGTGGATCAAGGAGAGTGGCCAGCCAGTAATGGTCCCTCTCCTTGATCCGAAGAATACGAGGATCCTTCCGCAGACTTTGCAGAATCAGGGAGGCCATGCACCGTAGGTTAGCTGAGGCAATCGGTCCGGAGTCCTCTGGGTCACTAAGGACGACATGATCCGCAGCCACCTCCTCCCAGCCACGTACAAGTCCACGGGTTTCTTGGGACTGTAAATCATCCCTAAAAGACTGCTGCTGTTGATGCTGCTGAGTGCCAGGCTCCACCTCCATGCTGACACAATCCTCCTCCTCCTCCTCCTAGTCCTCTTCCTGTGCGATGGGTGGGACAGAAGGAACACTGTCTGGGTAAAGGGGGCCTTGAGAGGCAAGGAAGTCCTCCTCTTCCTGCCTCTGTTCTGCCTCAAGTGCCCTGTCCATTATTCCACGTAGCGTGTGCTCCAACAGGTGGACAAGAGGTACAGTGTCACTGATGCATGCACTGTCACTGCTCACCATCCTCATGGCCTCCTCAAATGGTGCCAGGACAGTGCATGCATCCCTGATCATGCCCCACTGGCGTGGTGAAAAAAACCTGAGCTCCCTTGACCCTGTCCTGGTGCCGTAGTCGCACAGGTACTCATTGATGGCCCTCTGCTGCGTGTGCAGCCGCTGCAGCATGGCCAACGTTGAGTTCCACCTGGTGGGCATGTCACATATAAGGCGGTTCTTGGGCAGGTTCAACTCCTTTTGCAGCTCAGCCAGGTGAGCACTGGCATTATAAGATCTGCGGAAATGCACACAGACTTTCCTGGCTTGCCTCAGGACATCCTGTAAGCCCGGGTACCTGCCCAAGAACCGCTGCACCACCAGGTTAAGGACGTTAGCCACACAGGGCACATGGGTCAGTTGTCCCTGTCGGAGGGCGGAGAGGAGGTTGGTGCCATTGTCGCAAACCACCATTCCTGCCTTAAGCTGGCGTGGCGTCAACCACCTCTCGGCCTGCCCCTGCAGAGCAGACAGAACCTCTGCCCCAGTGTGGCTCCTGTCCCCCAAACACACCAGCGCAAGCACGGCATGGCATCTTTTTGCCTGCGTACTTGCGTAGCCCCTTGAACGCCTATGGAGCACCGCTGGTTCCGAGGACAAAGCACAGGAAGAGGCCATGGAGGAAGAAGAAGAGGAGGGGGTGGAGGAGAGAGGTGTGTCACAACCAGTAGTAGCATTTTGGAGGCGTGGCGGTGGAACAACCTCCAACACTACTGCACCTTGTCCTGCATCCTTCCCAGCTGCCAAAAGAGTGACCCAATGGGCCGTGAAAGAAAGGTAACGTCCCTGTTCATGCCTGCTGGACCATGAGTCAGCGGTAATATGCACCTTACCGCTGACCGCCCTGTCCAGCGAGGCCAAGACATTGCCTTCCACATGCCGGTATAGAGCCGGAATCGCCTTCCGTGAGAAAAAGTGGCGTTTGGGAACCTGCCACTGAGGAACCGCACATTGCACAAACTCACGGAAGGGGGCCGAGTCTACCAACTGAAAAGGCAGCAGTTGAAGCGCTAGCAATTTAACCAAGCTAGCATTTAACCGCTGGGCATGTGGATGGCTGGGAGTGAACTTCTTTCGACGGTCCAGCAGCTGGGGCAGGGAAATTTGCCTGCTAGAATCGGACGTCGGTGTACTGCTAGCAGAGTGCCCGCAGGTACTTGGCTGTGACACACCTAATTCTACACCTTCATTCCTCTCAGTGCAGGTTTCAGAGAGGACTGAAGGTATAGAGGGGTTGGAGATCCCAGCTGATGCGGTGCATGGAGAGGTCCGCTTTGTTCTTTGGTGTGGGTCTTTAAGGTAGGCTTGCCAACGAGCTGCATGGCAGGTCAACATATGTCTGGTCAAGCATGTGGTGCCCAAGCGGCTGATGTTTTGGCCACGCGATATACGCTTGAGACATATGTTGAAAACAGCAGCTGTGCGATCTGATTCACTCGACTCAAAAAAGGCCCACACCAAAGAACTTTTTGAATAACGGGCAGAGGCAGCGCCCTGCACAGGCGGAGCTCTGCGGTGTGATTCAGTCGGTGTGCTGCCCTTACGCTGGCCCCCCGAGGGCATCCTGCCTCGTTGGAGATGTGCCTCCTCCTCCTCTCTCCTATTAGGCACCCACGTGGAGTCAGTGACCTCATCATCCCCTCCCTCTTCATCACTGGAGCCAATCTGGCAGTATGCTGCAGCTGCTGGAACATGACTGCCAGATTGGTGTCCTTCCTGAGCATCCCCTCTCTCTGCTCTCACGCTACTGCCTTCCTCTAGCTGGGTATCATCATCAGACCCTTCGAAACGCTGGGCATCCTCCTGGAGCATGTATCCAACACTGTGCTCAAACAGTTCGGGGGACTCCTCAGGAGGACATGGTGGGTCTAGGGAAGGAGTGAATGATGATGACATTGATACCAGGGAAGAGGACGCTTTGGCAGCTGCTTTGCCATTACCCTGAGCCTGGGTGAGAGAGGATGAGGAGGGCTTGGTCATCCACTCTACCAAGTCTTCGGCATGATGCGGCTCAACACGTCCAGCTGCCGAAAAGAAGGACAAGCGTGTCCCATGGCCACGTGCTGATGACGATGCACCGCGTCCACGACCAGCACTGTTGTCTCTAGACACAGAGCCTGCTTGCCCTCTTTTATTGGCTCCTGACTGTCTGCCTCTCCTTGTTTGCCTTCCAGACATTCTAATGGCCTGCAGGGAGATGGGAAAACACAGCAATACGGGCAAGCTTCAGGAGTATATTTAGCAGGAAGCACACTACGCCCGCTGTAAGTGCTGCAAATGCCTGTTAGTGTAACACACTAGGAAAACACAGCAATAAGGCCTTGCTTCAGGAGTAGGGATGAGCTTCGTGTTCGAGTCGAACATACGTTCGACTCGAACATCGGCTGTTCGATCGTTCGACGAAGATCGAACGATTTGGGCCGTTCGCGCCAAATTCGAGTGACGCGAACGGCCCACAATGCACTACGCCATCGCAGTGTCATCCAGGCGCTGTGATTGGCCAAGCATGCACTGTGACCCCGCATGCTTGGCCAATCACAGCGCCGGCAGCGAGGAGAGCAATGATTGGCCACAGGCAGGATGCCTGTGGCCAATTATTGCTGAGGGTGTTTAGTACACGCCCCACACTATAAAAGGCCGCCAGCACGGCGGCCTAGTGTAGTGTGTTCCGGAGCAGGGATAGAGCAGCATAGGCAGGGACAGTGACTGTTATTTCTTTCTTGCTTAACCTGGATTCCTTTAGTTTAGGGAAAGAGAAGGATAGGTAGGGAGAGTGTCAGTGTGTTTTGTGCTTGTGCTATAGTGTGCTTAAAAAAAACATTTATTCTAGGGACAGAAAACTGTAGGTAGGGACAGTGTCAGTTTCTTTCACTCTGCAAGTCCTTGTTTCCAGGGACCTGGAAGGACAGTGAGTGAATTGTCCTTGTGCTATATTGTGCTTAAAAAAACATTTATTCTAGGGACAGAAAACTGTAGGTAGGGAGAGTGTCAGTTTCTTTCACTCTGCAAGTCCTTGTTTCCAGGGACCTGTAAGGACAGTGAGTGAATTGTCCTTGTGCTATATTGTGCTTAAAAAAAACATTTATTCTAGGGACAGAAAACTGTAGGTAGGGAGAGTGTCAGTTTATTTCACTCTGCAAGTCCTTGTTTCCAGGGACCTGGAAGGACAGTGAGTGAATTCTCCTTGTGCTATATTGTGCTTAAAAAAACATTTATTCTAGGGACAGAAAACTGTAGGTAGGGACAGTGTCAGTTTCTTTCACTCTGCAAGTCCTTGTTTCCAGGGACCTGTAAGGACAGTGAGTGAATTGTCCTTGTGCTATATTGTGATTAAAAAAAACATTTATTCTAGGGACAGAAAACTGTAGGTAGGGAGAGTGTCAGTTTATTTCACTCTGCAAGTCCTTGTTTCCAGGGACCTGGAAGGACAGTGAGTGAATTCTCCTTGTGCTATATTGTGCTTAAAAAAAACATTTATTCTAGGGACAGAAAACTGTAGGTAGGGACAGTGTCAGTTTCTTTCACTCTGCAAGTCCTTGTTTCCAGGGACCTGTAAGGACAGTGAGTGAATTGTCCTTGTGCTATATTGTGATTAAAAAAAACATTTTTTCTAGGGACAGAAAACTGTAGGTAGGGAGAGTGTTTTTTTTCTTTCACTCTGCAAGTCCTTGTTTCCAGGGACCTGTAAGGACAGTGAGTGAATTGTCCTTGTGCTATATTGTGCTTAAAAAAAACATTTATTCTAGGGACAGAAAACTGTAGGTAGGGAGAGTGTCAGTTTATTTCACTCTGCAAGTCCTTGTTTCCAGGGACCTGGAAGGACAGTGAGTGAATTGTCCTTGTGCTATATTGTGCTTAAAAAAACATTTATTCTAGGGACAGAAAACTGTAGGTAGGGAGAGTGTCAGTTTCTTTCACTCTGCAAGTCCTTGTTTCCAGGGACCTGTAAGGACAGTGAGTGAATTGTCCTTGTGCTATATTGTGCTTAAAAAAAACATTTATTCTAGGGACAGAAAACTGTAGGTAGGGAGAGTGTCAGTTTATTTCACTCTGCAAGTCCTTGTTTCCAGGGACCTGGAAGGACAGTGAGTGAATTCTCCTTGTGCTATATTGTGCTTAAAAAAAACATTTATTCTAGGGACAGAAAACTGTAGGTAGGGACAGTGTCAGTTTCTTTCACTCTGCAAGTCCTTGTTTCCAGGGACCTGTAAGGACAGTGAGTGAATTGTCCTTGTGCTATATTGTGCTTAAAAAAAACATTTATTCTAGGGACAGAAAACTGTAGGTAGGGAGAGTGTCAGTTTATTTCACTCTGCAAGTCCTTGTTTCCAGGGACCTGGAAGGACAGTGAGTGAATTGTCCTTGTGCTATATTGTGCTTAAAAAAACATTTATTCTAGGGACAGAAAACTGTAGGTAGGGAGAGTGTCAGTTTCTTTCACTCTGCAAGTCCTTGTTTCCAGGGACCTGTAAGGACAGTGAGTGAATTGTCCTTGTGCTATATTGTGCTTAAAAAAAACATTTATTCTAGGGACAGAAAACTGTAGGTAGGGAGAGTGTCAGTTTATTTCACTCTGCAAGTCCTTGTTTCCAGGGACCTGGAAGGACAGTGAGTGAATTCTCCTTGTGCTATATTGTGCTTAAAAAAAACATTTATTCTAGGGACAGAAAACTGTAGGTAGGGACAGTGTCAGTTTCTTTCACTCTGCAAGTCCTTGTTTCCAGGGACCTGTAAGGACAGTGAGTGAATTGTCCTTGTGCTATATTGTGCTTAAAAAAAACATTTATTCTAGGGACAGAAAACTGTAGGTAGGGAGAGTGTCAGTTTATTTCACTCTGCAAGTCCTTGTTTCCAGGGACCTGGAAGGACAGTGAGTGAATTGTCCTTGTGCTATATTGTGATTAAAAAAAACATTTATTCTAGGGACAGAAAACTGTAGGTAGGGAGAGTGTCAGTTTATTTCACTCTGCAAGTCCTTGTTTCCAGGGACCTGTAAGGACAGTGAGTGAATTGTCCTTGTGCTATATTGTGATTAAAAAAACATTTTTTCTAGGGACAGAAAACTGTAGGTAGGGAGAGTGTTTTTTTTCTTACACTCTGCAAGTCCTTGTTTCCAGGGACCTGTAAGGACAGTGAGTGAATTGTCCTTGTGCTATATTGTGCTTAAAAAAACATTTATTCTAGGGACAGAAAACTGTAGGTAGGGAGAGTGTCAGTTTATTTCACTCTGCAAGTCCTTGTTTCCAGGGACCTGGAAGGACAGTGAGTGAATTGTCCTTGTGTTATATTGTGATTAAAAAAAACATTTTTTCTAGGGACAGAAAACTGTAGGTAGGGAGAGTGTTTTTTTTCTTTCACTCTGCAAGTCCTTGTTTCCAGGGACCTGTAAGGACAGTGAGTGAATTGTCCTTGTGCTATATTGTGCTTAAAAAAAACATTTATTCTAGGGACAGAAAACTGTAGGTAGGGAGAGTGTCAGTTTATTTCACTCTGCAAGTCCTTGTTTCCAGGGACCTGGAAGGACAGTGAGTGAATTGTCCTTGTGCTATATTGTGATTAAAAAAAACATTTTTTCTAGGGACAGAAAACTGTAGGTAGGGAGAGTGTTTTTTTTCTTTCACTCTGCAAGTCCTTGTTTCCAGGGACCTGTAAGGACAGTGAGTGAATTGTCCTTGTGCTATATTGTGCTTAAAAAAAACATTTATTCTAGGGACAGAAAACTGTAGGTAGGGAGAGTGTCAGTTTATTTCACTCTGCAAGTCCTTGTTTCCAGGGACCTGTAAGGACAGTGAGTGAATTGTCCTTGTGCTATATTGTGATTAAAAAAAACATTTTTTCTAGGGACAGAAAACTGTAGGTAGGGAGAGTGTTTTTTTTCTTTCACTCTGCAAGTCCTTGTTTCCAGGGACCTGTAAGGACAGTGAGTGAATTGTCCTTGTGCTATATTGTGATTAAAAAAAACATTTTTTCTAGGGACAGAAAACTGTAGGTAGGGAGAGTGTCAGTTTCTTTCACTGTGAAAGTCCTTGTTTCAAGGGACAGAGAAGGACACCTGAAGGTAGCCCTTATTGCTTTTTTCCCATCTCCCTGCAGGCCATCTATTAGAATGTCTGGAAGGCAAACAAGGAGAGGCAGACAGTCAGGAGGCAATAAAAGAGGGCAAGCAGGCTCTGTGTCTGGGGGCAACAGTGCTGGTCGTGGACGCGGTGCATTGTCATCAGCACATGGCCATGGGACACGCTTGTCCTTCTTTTCGGCAGCTGGACATGTTGAGCCACATCATGCCGAAGACTTGGTAGAGTGGATGACCAAGCCCTCCTCCTCCTCCTCATCCTCTCTCACCCAGGCTCAGGGTACTGGAAAAGCAGCTGCCAAAGCGTCGTCTTCCCTGGCATCAATGTCAGACAAATCATCAGTCACTCCTTCCCTAGACCCACCATGTCCTCCTCCTGAGGAGTCCCCCGAACTGTTTCAGCACAGTGTTGGGTACATGCTCCAGGAGGATGCCCAGCGTTTCGAAGGGTCTGATGATGAAACCCAGCTAGAGGAAGGCAGTAGCGTGAGAGCAGACAGAGGGGATGCTCAAGAAGGACACCAATCTGGCAGTCATGTTCCAGCAGCTGCAGCATACTGCCAGATTGGCTCCAGTGATGAGGAGGGAGGGGATGATGAGGTCACTGACTCCACGTGAGTGCCTAATAGGAGAGAGGAGGAGGAGGAGGATGAGGAGGAGGCACATCTCCAACGAGGCAGGATGCCCTTTGGTGGCCAGCGTAAGGGCAGTACACCGACGGAATCACACCGCAGAGCTCCGCCTGTGCAGGGCGCTGCCTCTGCCCGTCATTCAAAAAGTTCTTTGGTGTGGGCCTTTTTTGAGGCTAGTGCATCAGATCGCACAGCTGCTGTTTGCAACATATGTCTCAAGCGTATATCGCGTGGCCAAAACATCAGCCGCTTGGGTACCACATGCCTGACCAGACATATGTTGACCTGCCATGCAGCTCGTTGGCAAGCCTACCTCAAAGACCCACACCAAAGAACAAAGCGGACCTCTCCTTGCACCGCATCAGCTGGGATCTCCAACCCCACTATAACTTCAGTCCTCTCTGAAACATGCACTGAGAGGAATGAAGGTGTAGAATTAGGTGTGTCACAGCCAAGTACTTGCGCCCACTCTGCTAGCAGTACACCGACGTCCGATTCTAGCAGGCAAATTTCCCTGCCCCAGCTGCTGGACCGTCGAAAGAAGTTCACTCCCAGCCATCCACATGCCCAGCGGTTGAATGCTAGCTTGGCTAAATTGCTAGCGCTTCAACTGCTGCCTTTTCAGTTGGTAGACTCGGCCCCCTTCCGTGAGTTTGTGCAATGTGCAGTTCCTCAGTGGCAGGTTCCCAAACGCCACTTTTTCTCACGGAAGGCTATTCCGGCTCTCTACCGGCATGTGGAAGGCAATGTCTTGGCCTCGCTGGACAGGGCGGTCAGCGGTAAGGTGCATATTACCGCTGACTCATGGTCCAGCAGGCATGGACAGGGACGTTACCTTTCTTTCACGGCCCATTGGGTCACTCTTTTGGCAGCTGGGAAGGATTCAGGACAAGGTGCAGTAGTGTTGGAGGTTGTCCCACCGCCACGCCTCCAAAATGCTACTACTGGTTGTGACACACCTCTCTCCTCCACCCCCTCCTCTTCTTCTTCCTCCATGGCCTCTTCCTGTGGTTTGTCCTATGAACCAGCGGTGCTCCGTAGCCGTTCACGGGGCTACGCAAGTACGCAGGCAAAAAGATGCCATGCCGTGCTTGCGCTGGTGTGTTTGGGGGACAGAAGCCACACTGGGGCAGAGGTCCTGTCTGCTCTGCAGGGCCAGGCCGAGAGGTGGTTGACGCCACGCCAGCTTAAGCCAGGAATGGTGGTTTGCGACAATGGCACCAACCTCCTCTCCGCCCTCCGACAGGGACAACTGACCCATGTGCCCTGTGTGGCTCACGTCCTTAACCTGGTGGTGCAGCGCTTCTTGGGCAGGTACCCGGGCTTACAGGATGTCCTGAGGCAGGCCAGGAAAGTCTGTGTGCATTTCCGCAGATCTTATAATGCCAGTGCTCGCCTGGCTGAGCTGCAAAAGGAGTTGAACCTGCCCAAGAACCGCCTTATATGTGACATGCCCACCAGGTGGAACTCAACGTTGGCCATGCTGCAGCGGCTGCACACGCAGCAGAGGGCCATCAATGAGTACCTGTGCGACTACGGCACCAGGACAGGGTCAGGGGAGCTTGGTTTTTTTTCTCCACGCCAGTGGGGCATGATCAGGGATGCATGCACTGTCCTGGCACCATTTGAGGAGGCCACGAGGATGGTGAGCAGTGACAGTGCATGCATCAGTGACACTGTACCTCTTGTCCACCTGTTGGAGCACACGCTGCGTGGAATAATGGACAGGGCACTTGAGGCAGAACAGAGGCAGGAAGAGGAGGACTTCCTTGCCTCTCAAGGCCCCCTTTACCCAGACAGTGTTCCTTCTGTCCCACCCATCGCACAGGAAGAGGAGGAGGAGGAGGAGGAGGAGGAGGAGGATTGTGTCAGCATGGAGGTGGAGGCTGGCACTCAGCATCATCAGCAGCAGTCTTTTAGGGATGATTTACAGTCCCAAGAAACCAGTGGACTTGTACGTGGCTGGGAGGAGGTGGGTGCGGATCATGTCGTCCTTAGTGACCCAGAGGACTCCGGAGCGAATGCCTCAGCAAAACTACGCTGCATGGCCTCCCTGATCCTGCAAAGTCTGCGGAAGGATCCTCGTATTCTTCGGATCAAGGAGAGGGACCATTACTGGCTGGCCACTCTCCTTGATCCACGGTACAAGGGTAAGGTTGCGGACCTTATGTTACCGTCGCAGAGGGAGCAGAGGATGAGACAACTCCGGGAGGCCTTGCAGAAAGGTCTGTGCAACGCGTTCCCAGAGACTGGGAGGTTGCAAACTCCTGGTCCTGGACAACGAGTTGCTGAGGCTTCGGCCAGTCAAAGAAGGAGCGGTGGGGAAGGTGGCCGTCTGACCGATGCGTTCAGACAATTCTTTAGTCCGCAGCCCCAAAGTATGATCGGTTCCAGCAACCATCGCCAGCGTCTGATAAACATGGTGCAGGAATATCTAGGGGCAAGGTCAGACTTGGACACCTTCCCCACCGAAAATCCTCTGGCTTACTGGGTCTTGAGGATGGATCACTGGCCAGAGCTTGCACAGTATGCAATTGAGCTACTGGCCTGTCCTGCATCCAGCGTTCTTTCGGAACGCACATTCAGTGCTGCTGGAGGATTTGTCATGGATCACAGGGTGCGCCTGTCCACCGACTCTGTTGATCGACTGACTTTCATCAAGATGAACCAGTCTTGGATCACCACCAGCTACCACACACCTGATGCTGATATAACAGACTAATTGATTTTAACATGTCACATCCCTTCAAGACTGATGCTGATGCTGAGTGCCTGTGCTGTTATGTTGACTGGCTATCCTCCTCCTCCGAGTCCTCAATGATACGATTGATGATGATAGCTTGTAAGATCATTTTTGTTTATGGGTGCCGCCACCAGTGCCTAACGCCCAATTTTTCAGCCCCTGTTTAACAGGGGCGTGTAATTACAATTTTTGAAGCAATACTTTGCAACAGGGCTCATTGCTGTGCTCCAAGTACAGTATCTGTGAGGAGTTGCAGTGTTGTGCCACCAGTGCCTAAGGCCCAATTTTTCAGCCCCTGTTTAACAGGGGCGTGTCATTACAATTTTTGAAGCAATACTTTGCAACAGGGCTCATTGGTGTGCTCCAAGTACAGTATCTGTGAGGAGTTGCAGTGTTGTGCCACCAGTGCCTAAGGCCCAATTTTTCAGCCCCTGTTTAACAGGGGCGTGTCATTACAATTTTTGAAGCAATACTTTGCAACAGGGCTCATTGCTGTGCTCCAAGTACAGTATCTGTGAGGAGTTGCAGTGTTGTGCCACCAGTGCCTAAGGCCCAATTTTTCAGCCCCTGTTTAACAGGGGCGTGTCATTACAATTTTTGAAGCAATACTTTGCAACAGGGCTCATTGGTGTGCTCCAAGTACAGTATCTGTGAGGAGTTGCAGTGTTGTGCCACCAGTGCCTAAGGCCCAATTTTTCAGCCCCTGTTTAACAGGGGCGTGTCATTACAATTTTTGAAGCAATACTTTGCAACAGGGCTCATTGCTGTGCTCCAAGTACAGTATCTGTGAGGGGTTGCAGTGTTGTGCCACCAGTGCCTAAGGCCCAATTTTTCAGCCCCTGTTCAACAGGGGCATGTAATTACAATTCTTGATCTAATAATTCACAGCAGGGCCCATTGCTGCACCCACCAAGAGTAACTGTCAGGGCTTACAGTGTTGTGGCACCAGCACCACCATCAAAGGCCCAATTTTTACTACCACTGTTCAACAATTATATGTAATTAAAATTCCTGATATAATAGTTGACAGCAGGGCGTTCCAGCACCAACCAAGAGTAACTGTGAGTGCTTACAGTGTTGTGCCAACACCAACAACTAAGGGGCCTATTTCTGCAGAGTATATACGGCAGGTCCCTACTTTCAAACATCCAACTTACAAACGACTCCTACTTGCAAACGCAAGAAGACAACAGGAAGTGAGAGGAAATCTACCACTAGGAAGGAAAATTCTCTCCTGTAAGAATAAATATGGGAGAAAGGTGTCTCCTCTGTACTGATGCTTTATCAGCAATCCTTGTTTCAAGAAAAACACCACATTTCAAAAACAGTTGTCATTGGGACGGAAAGTGAGGTGAAATGTTCTGAACAGGGGCACAGACAGCAAAACAAATGTTACAGGGGTGATAACCCTTACCTATGTTTTCCAAAAAGTTTAAAAATAGATTTTTGGTCTGGAGCTACACTTCAACAATGTACCTGTTCAAAATTACAAACAGACTCTACATAAGAACAAACCTACAGTCCCTGTCTTGTATGCACCGCCTGTATAGGGCTGTTCAGAGTATATAGGGCCTTTTTTATTTTATGTGCGGGGTTCCCCTTAATATCCATACAAGACCCAAAGGGGCTGGTAATGGGCTGGGGTAGGGGGGGGGGGTCATGGGGTAGCTATGCCATTTTTCTTAAAGAATTTCATCCATATTACCGGGACCAGACATTACATTAAAGCCGCAAGCAGTTTTAAATGGCTTTTTTTTCCTTTAGAAGTGTCATTTTGTGCAGGGACAGTTCTAAACACGGGAAACACGTGGCACTTCACAGGCATACTTTAGACACCCCCCAGGTACGATATTTAAAGGAATATTTGACTTTTTTTTTTTCACTTTATGCATCATTAAAATGACTGCTCCCGAAAAACGACCGTTTTTAAAACTTCTTTTTGCATTGATACATGTCCCCTGGTGCAGAACCCGGGTTCCCAAACCCTTTTTAGGACAATAACATGCATAATAGTTGTTATAATTAGCACTTTAGAATTCGAACGTTCGCATCCATTGTATTTAATAGGGTTCTAATGTTCGTTCGAACTTTCGGTCCGTTCGCGGGTTCTGGTGCGAACCGAACCCGGGGGTGTTCGGCTCATCACTATTCAGGAGTATATTTAGCAGGAAGCACACTACGCCCGCTGTAAGTGCTGCAAATGCCTGTTAGTGTAGCACACTAGGAAAACACAGCAATATGGGCTAGCTTCAGGAGTATATTTAGCAGGAAGCACACTACGCCCGCTGTAAGTGCTGCAAATGCCTGTTAGTGTAACACACTAGGAAAACACAGCAATACGGGCTAGCTTCAGGAGTATATTTAGCAGGAAGCACACTACGCCCGCTGTAAGTGCTGCAAATGCCTGTTAGTGTGACACACTAGGAAAACACAGCAATAAGGCCTAGCTTCAGGAGTATATTTAGCAGGAAGCACACTACGCCCGCTGTAAGTGCTGCAAATGCCTGTTAGTGTAACACACTAGGAAAACACAGCAATACGGGCTAGCTTCAGGAGTATATTTAGCAGGAAGCACACTACGCCCGCTGTAAGTGCTGCAAATGCCTGTTAGTGTAACACACCAGGAAAATACAGCAATACGGGCTAGCTTCAGGAGTATATTTAGCAGGAAGCACACTACGCCCGCTGTAAGTGCTGCAAATGCCTGTTAGTGTAACACACTAGGAAAACACAGCAATACGGGCTAGCTTCAGGAGTATATTTAGCAGGAAGCACACTACGCCAGCTGTAAGTGCTGCAAATGCCTGTTAGTGTAACACACTAGGAAAACACAGCAATAAGGCCTAGCTTCAGGAGTATATTTAGCAGAAAGCACACTACGCCCGTTGTAAGTGCTGCAAATGCCTGTTAGTGTAACACACCAGGAAAACACAGCAATACGGGCTAGCTTCAGGAGTATATTTAGCAGGAAGCACACTACGCCCGCTGTAAGTGCTGCAAATGCCTGCTAGTGTAACACACCAGGAAAACGCAGCAATACGGGCTAGCTTCAGGAGTATATTTAGCAGGAAGCACACTACGCCCGCTGTAAGTGCTGCAAACGCCTGTTAGTGTAACACACAAGGAAAACACAGCAATACGGGCTAGCTTCAGGAGTATATTTAGCAGGAAGCACACTACGCCCGCTGTAAGTGCTGCAAATGCCTGTTAGTGTAACACACCAGGAAAACACAGCAATACGGGCTAGCTTTAGGTGTATATTTTGCAGGAATCACACTAAGCCTGCTTTAAGTGCTGCAGATGCCTGCCTGTGTTATGCAACAGGAAAACACAGCAATAAGGGCTAGCTTCAGTTGTATACTGTGCAGGAGGCTTAGCAAAAATATCACTGACACTGTCCCTACCTATCCTTCTCTCTCCCTGCACACAAGGTTTAGCAGAATATCACTGACACTGTCCCTACCTATCCTTCTCTCTCCCTACACACAATATCACTGACACTGTCCCTACCTATCCTTCTCTCTCCCTACACACAATATCACTGACACTGTCCCTACCTATCCTTCTCTCTCCCTACACACAATTTCTCTAACACTGTCCCTGCCTATGTACGACTTTCCCTGCGCCGGAACACACTACACAAGGCCGCCGCGCTGGCGGCCTTTTATAGTGTGGGGCGTGTACTAAACCCCCCTGAGCTATAATTAGCCACAGGCATCCGGTCTGTGGCCAATTATGTCTCTCCTCGCTGCCGGCGCTGTGATTGGCCAAGCATGCGTGGTCACAGTGCATGCTTGGCCAATCACAGCGCCGGGATTTTGGGCCGTTCGCGTCACTCGAATTTGGCGCGAACGAGCCAAAACGTTCGATCTTCGTCGAACGATCGAACACACGATGTTCGAGTCGAACGTGGAGCTCATCCCTAATGTACAGTATATTTCCAGTTAAAACACCTTAAACAGATAAGATTCCCCTTCAGAGATGGCTTAAGGCCTCATTCACACTCTGACAAGCGACACTTTTTTTTTTGTTAAGCTACATACATAGTGCATACCATTTATTTCAATCGGCTGCTCTACGTGGCAAAGTAGCTCATGCACCTTTTTGAGCTTTGAACTTTGCTAATTTTTAACCCCTCATTTTGCTGCAAATTTTTCACACAAAAAATTGCATCTGATTGATGCATTTAAGGTGGCTTTAACAATAAATGCCATCACATACACATGTTTTTTGCTTGTTTGAAAAAGTGCAAAATCAAGCGATTTTTCATGCGTTCTCAAAATGCTATAGGGTGAATACAGACTAAGGGATAAAGTGACCAAGGCAGCTTCCTCAGGCCCCCAAAATAAAAAGGCCTTGCATCCAGGGCCCATTAACCGCTTGCTGACCGCCTCCTGCACATATACGTTGGCAGAATGGCACGGCTGCACAAAGCAACGTACAGGTACATTTCTTTGAATTTGCCGCCAGTGTCATTTACACAATAATCAGTGCATTTTTATAGCACTGATCGCTGTATAAATGGTCCCAAAATAGCGTCAAAAGTGTCCGATGTGTCCGCCATAATGTCGCAGTCACGATAAAAATCACAGATCGCTGCCATTACTAGTAAAAAAAAAAATGCCATAAATCTATCCCCTATTTTGTAGACACTATAACTTTTGCGCAAACCAATCAATATACGCTTATTGTGATTTTTTTTACCAAACATATGTAGAAGAATACATATCGGCCTAAACTGAGAAAGACATTTTTTTTTATATATATTTTTGGGGATGTTTATTATAGCAAAAAGTAAAAAATATTGCTTTTTTTCAAAATTGTCGCTCTTTTTTTGTTTATAGCGCAAAAAATAAAAACCACAGAGGTGATCAAATACCACCAAAAGAAAGCTCTATTTGTGGGAGGAAAAAAAAGATGACAATTTTGTTTGGGAGTCACGTCGCACAACTGCACAATTGTCAGTTAAAGCGACGCAGTGCCGAATCGCTAAAAATGGCCCGGTCATTGGGCAGCCAAATCCTCCGGGGCTGAAGTGGTTAAAAACACACTAGAAATCTGTTTGCAGAGCTTCAGCAGATTCCCAGTGCTGGAATACAGAGCTTTATATGACTTTGTTTTGTGTACATTTCCTTTTTCTTCCATTTGATATTTTTAATTTTCAGTAGGCTTTTATTTAAAAAACTACAAATGGTAAAATACTGAATGCTTACCTACGGGGAGTAACATTTGGGCATCATTGTCTTTTTTTTTTTTTTTAGGAAAGAATACTGTAGATATTCTTTTTAAGTAAAGGATGAATTGATGACTAAAACATTAATAGTGATTTAAAAAATATATTCTTCTGTGTAGTAAGAGACAATTTCTTCCCAATAGCACATGAAATTACTTTAACTGATAAAGTCTTTAGTGTGACCTTAAAATACATTGGTATTCTACAAAAACTTCTGTGTTTAAGTGATCAGAATTCAGGGTGTCAAAAACTATGAAAAGGGCAAGGGAAGGTGATAATCCTATGGTAAGGTAAAAAATAAAACACTGTATTTAATTAAAAATCTACAATATGGATCTTTAACTTCCTATTTTCAGATTCACCGGAACTCTTTGCACTGTCAAGGAATATATATCCGGTGTTTGATTACATTTGCTATATCAAATTTTTAAACCCTCATATAATTAATATTTTTGTTGTTTCACTACAGCTCTCTATATTTCTTTCATTAAATGATTGGCTGTTACATTGAAACTCCTATTTTATAACACATTTATCTTACTTCAATACTTACATACACTTTTCAGAATAGTTTACCAAGATATCGCTCTTTATTAACATAAAGTGTTGGAACTTCTTTCTGAAATAATGACCGTACATTAAAATAAAGAGACAGTACTTTAAGTAGAGCTGCCAAATCCTATTACGGATTCAATCCTATTAAAATGTTCTTAGGTTTAAGCCTTCTTTGGAGTTCTCCTCAGAAGTGCATGACCCTTACCAAACTCCTACATGTGTGGTCAAGGGACTTAGGGATAATTGTAAACTACATGGGCTTCTATTAATCTTAGCACAGTTAGATATTAGTGCTTGTAAATCAGCACCTAAACAAACACAATGGTTAACACCATCAATAGTCTTTTTTAATGAGGCAGATCAAAAACAAATGGAAACAGCAGGACATGAGTAAGGAAAGGGAAAAATGTAATGTAAAAATAAAGACTATGACTAAAACACTGAAACCATACAACCTTAGCTGGCAACTTAATAAAATACATTTAACTAGTGGAAACCAAAAGATAAAGATATTATTTAAGAAACAATACAATGATACACGTGTGAAGCATTTTCTAATAATGCATCCTGAATATCTATTGAGGACACTGGAACAATGTGATACAGCTGTGATACAATTTTTTTTGCTTTTAATGGTGGTCTTTTTTTTTGCTTTTGCATTTTTAAGATGCACTTAGAACCAACTTCATTTAATTATAGATATCATAATCGACTTAGAAAATAATTGTTACATTTTTATAAGGTATGCCTAAAGACTAAGGTGGAGCATACACACGGCCGGGTTTCCCGACCAAAGCTCTCATGGCAGTTTTCCTGTCGGGAAACCTGGCCGTGTGTAGGGGGAAAAAGCTACCGAGCAGGTTCTCGGTTTTCCTGGGGGACTTTTTACCGCCGGGAAAACCGATCGTGTGTACAAGGCATAAGTCTTCTCAAAACCAAAATACCATTGTTAGGGAACAGATGATTTGTTACAGCACACGTTGACTACCTACAACAGAATCATTGCCTCATCCATCACTACCAGTCTGTCCTCTGCATAATAACACCTCAAGTTGCAACTATTGTCATGGTACTTGAATTGACATCAAATAAGGCAACCGGACCCAGTTCAGGAATGAATGAAGAATTCAGTGAGGGAAACTTGACTCTCAACTAAACGTTGATTCTTCAATTACATTTCTTCCATATACCCATCTCAATCAAACAGCGCATTTGTAATATCAAATGCACATACACTCTTACAGACACCATGTACAGCTAAATCATATTCAGTTAGACCCAATTGCCTGAACTTCACTGGTATTGCTGATTGGCTCTCTCTTTTCCAGTATATTTCCAGCTCTTGATTATGTTTTGTCTTCTACAAAATCTTAACTGTATGCATGCTATAATTTTTTAGAACCCTATAATCATGATTTTGTCCACTACTTCAATTAATATGTATTTTCTTTTCTTTTGTGTTCCTTTTCACTACAAAATCCTTACAGTGTTTGTTTTTTGTCCACCTACCGAAAGTTTTTCCACTGTAGCCAATGGCATATTCTCACCATCACTTTCTTTTATTCTGCCCTTTAATAAAAACAGCTTACTGGAGACACAATGGGGTTGATAAGAAGTAAAGCATACCCAATAATGTGATCTTGTGCAAGAAAAACTAAAACGAGAGGCATTTTTCTCACACATGATTGGATGATTGAAGTCAGCACAGCGTAATCTTGTTTACTAAGCCAAATGAATATTTGCCTTGCAAAAGGAACATACTCTATTCTGTTAGAAAATCAACCACATTTATGTCTATTGGTTTACTATATCCTTCTCTGTTTTCACCAAACCATTGAGGTATAATTTCCTAAGACACACTCTTTTGGTACAGACAGCCCACTCTGACACATGGGTATATATGAAGCTCACTGCAGCATTTTAAAAGGTCATTCTCTGTACTCCTGTACTATGACCATTAATCCTTTCCTTACATAGCTAAATAGTTAGTCTGGTTGAAAAAAGACACATTTTCATCCAGTTCAACCCCTTTCCTGGTGACACTGACCTGGAACAAATATGCAGTTACCCCTTTCCTGGTGACACTGACCTGGAACAAATATGCGGTTAAAGCGGTTGTATACCCAAAATAATGACAAGCACCTACAGGTAAGCCTACATTAAGGCTTACCTGTAGGTACTTGCCATATCTCCGAGACCTATACGGTCTCTGAGATATTTGCAAAAATGTCTGTACCGATATCTACGGCGCATGCGCGCCGTAGATAACGGCGCAGGCGCACTGAGTGCGGCGGCTTTTGAATGGCAGCCCGCCGGACACTGACGGATTTCGCACATGCGTGGGGATCGTGCCGTTCCCCGCGCATGCGCTGGGAGTGACATCATCGCCGCTCCGGCCAATCACAGCGCCGGAGCGGCGATCCCCGGAAGTCACTCCGGGTATCATGGCTGTGACGGAGGACGTGTCCGAGGACCGCTGCGGGGGCTTCGATCTAAGGTAAGTGATTGATAATGAGCTAGTATGCTAGTCATACTAGCTCATTATGCCTTTGCCTTGCAGGTTGTGAAAAAAAAACGTTTTGCGGTATACAACCGCTTTAAGAGGTTCTGACATTCTTCTGATACTCCTTATCTGCATACATGTTCAAAGTTAGAAGCCAGTAGCTCAGCTTAAACCAGGCCATTAACATTTTTAAGGAGGTTGAAAATGGCAGCCCGTGTCTCCCTCAGTAAAGATTTACCTTAAGTTTTTTTTTTTTTTTTTGATGGAGCTACTCTTCCATCAGACTTCAGTCAACCTTTACCAAACTAGCTGAAGCACAGCACAGTCTCCCATTAAGCCTCCACTGTTGCTCCAAAGGACTTTTAAGACTGCTGCCAAAGTTTACATTTGAGGCAACAGCAGGAGATGTTCATACAATTGTCAAATGTCATCTTTGTTGAAAGCTCTTCTTTTTTTTAAATCATGCATACTGTACTACACAGGGCTTTTTTTCAGGGGGAACGTGGGGGAATGCAGTTCCGGCACCTCCAGCACTGAATGTATATAATGGCAAGTTGTACTGGGTTGTGCTACAGTGTCCATTAATGCTGGTTGCTGGGGAATCTATTGTTGCTGGAGGGGATCTTTTTTTGCATGGGGGGTGTTATTGTTGCTGGGGAGGTCTTTTGTTCTATTGTTGCTGCTGGGGAACCTATTGTCTCTGGATGGGATCTATTTTTGCTGGGGGTGGGTCTCATGTTACTGGGGGGGTCAGTTGCTGGGAGAGATCTACTGTCGAGGGAGCAGCCTATTGTAACTGGTTGCTGGAGGGTCTATTGTTACTGTCTGTTTAAGAGAATCCGTTGTTGCTGCCTGGGTCTATTGTTGCTGGGGGGAGTATTTTGTTGTGGGTGGTCCATTGTTGCAGTGGAGCTCTATGATTGCTGGGGGGGGGCGTCTATTGTTGGCTGCATGGGATCTATTTTACTGCTTTTCTTGTTATCATTAACAAATTCCATACAAATTACTTAGTACCACAAATGTTACTTAGTTCTGTATTCTCTAAAAGGGGCGGTGCTGGGAGGTGGGTAGGGGGTGAAATCAAGGGACGGTGCTCGGAGGTGGGTAGGGGACGGAGACAAAGGGTAACTCCAAAAGGGGGAGTTCCTGCACCTATTCTCTAAGAAAAAAAGCCCTGCTACTACACAAAATAGTGCTGGCTCTGTTTCTCCAGCTATCTTGCACTTGGCATGGCATCATCACCACATAGAATACTCTCATCCTCTCACTTCATATAATTTGTCTGTAGCTGAGACACCACTTGAAATAAAGCAGATGGCAATATATCTTAACTTTCAGAATGTAAACTTCCTGCTGTGTGTATGTCGGGATAAAATTATCCTAAAAATGTACTTATTATATTATAAAGTATTATCCAGAATACCAGATGTTGCTTTTAATATCGTAATAACATAGAGCATTATATGGTAAAGCCAGTAGTAAATAAATAATACATAATTCTAGAACAGATTATTGAAACCGTAATGTTTCCAAAAGAAAGAATAGGAAGTTTAGAAATCTGTCAAGATATAAAACTTTTCGTACTCCAAATCTTCACAAACTTCTATAAAAACTTACTCTCAGGCCCCCAAACAACTCCTAATCCCTCCTCATTATTGTGGCTAGACAACCTCTCAATCCCTAAAATAAGTGATCAACAGACCTCTTCCCTTATATACCCTGCACAGATGACGAAATCTTGAGCATAATCAAGTCTCTTAAAACATCCACAGCCCCAGGTCCGGACGGTTTTTCGTCCTCCTACTATAAAAAATTTGCCCCTCTATTAGTACCTAATCTCACTAGTCTGTTTAATCACATCCTAAACGGAGGTCAATTCCCGAATGAGATGTTGCTAGCTAACCTCTCCCTAATTCCAAAGCCCCACAAAGATCACTCCCTCCCACTAAACTATCGTCCCATATCTGTCCTCAACAATGATATTAATCTTTTTGGCAAATTACTAGCCAAAAGACTTGCCTCTGTAGTTACCTCATTAGTACATACTGACCAGTCTGGCTTTATCCCAGGACGTCAGATCACAGACAATATTAGACTGGTTTCCAACGTTATCCAAGATGCTAACCTCCACTCCCGCCCAGTCTGTCTGCTAAGCCTTGATATACACAAGGCATTCGACAGTGTTAGCTGGTCATACCTTAATCGCCTCCTTCCCAAATTCGGCATCTCAGAAAAATTCATACATGGTTTTAATGCCCTTTACCACTCTCCACAGACTAGGATCAAAATTCCAGGCACTAACTCTGAATTTTTCCCCCTAAGTAGAGGCACTAGACAGGGCTGTCCACTATCCCCCCTTCTGTTTGCCCTCGCAATAGAGCCCCTTGCCATTGCTATCAGGCATAATGCCAGCATTAAAGGATACCAGAAAAACGCCACACAATTTAAAATTAGCCTATACGCTGACGACGCTCTATTATTCCTGACAGACCCAATCACCTCCATTCCCAATCTTTATTCTGAACTCAACTCCTTCCATGCAATATCAGGCCTATACATAAATACCAACAAAAGCTCTGCTCTACCTATAAATTATCCCCCAAACATGCTGATCACACTGCAAAACAATTTTAGCTTTATCTGGCCTCCCAGCTCAATCAAATATTTGGGAGTCTATATTACCCCAACCCACGTATCTCTTTATAAAGCCAATTATATCCCCCTATTCTCCCACATAAGCTCATTACTTAAATCATGGTCCAACCATCACATCTCCTTTTTAGGCAGAATCTGTGCTTTCAAAATGTCTATCCTTCCCAAACTCCTTTATTACTTCAGAGCACTCCCCATTAACGTACCCAAGTCCAGAATAATGGCCCTACAAAGGGAAATTAACAAATTTATTTGGGACAACAAAAAACCCAGATGTAGCTATGTGCTTATGCATAACTCACAAAACAAAGGCGGAATGGGCCTCCCACACCTCTGGCACTACTATTTAGCAGCCAGACTCTCACACATGGCCCAATGGCATTCTCCCACTGCACACATCCCATGGCTGATTTTGAATCTTCATCCATCTACCCTTTATCACTAGGGGGCATACTGTGGTCTTCTACAACACCATACCGCTCTCTTCTTAAAAAAAAACATGATAGTTGCCCACTCTTTACAATTATGGAACAAAATTAAAGAATACTATGTCTTGTCCTCACCCACCCCTCCTTTGGCTAACTTCCTTGGTGACCCCAGATTTGTCCCCGCGTTCCCAAAGTATAACCTTTTCCAACACTGGATTCAACTCAAGCTAACCACCCTTAAATCGTTAGTGATTGATCTAAAATTCCCACCTTTCTCATCCCTCCAATCCCGTCACAAACTCCCTGACTCAGAACTTCCCCAATACCATCTAATTCAAAACTTTTTTGCCACTTACTTCTCCCTTTCCATTGACACCCCAGGGACCATTTTTGAGCGTATCTGCACATCCTCTTGTAGAGATAAAGGAATCATCTCTCAACTTTACAATTATTTAAACAATTTACACCAACCTGAAAAAACGAGTTCTATGACACGTTGGGAAGCTGACTTGAATTGCACTTTCCCTATCGAAACTTGGTTAAAGAGGATAGACAACCTCCGCAAGAGCAATCGTACAGCAGCCTTTAGGGAATCTCCTCTTAAATTGTTTGTCAGATGGTATATGACCCCCGCCAAAATCCATTCCTTCTACCCCTCAGTCTCTCACACCTGCTTTAGAGGTTGCCCCGAAGAGGGGAATTATCTCCACATCTTCTGGAGCTGCAAATTCCTAGAACCCATATGTCAGGCAGTAATAACTATATTAGAACCCTCGCTCAAGAAAAAAATCTCCCTCTCCCCACAAATCTGCATTCTTTATGCAGAGATCTCAGATATCCCCTCACCGTGTAACAGACTGCTACACTCACTCATAAGCTCCGTCCAATGGATAATTGCCCTAAACTGGAAATCACATAACTTACCCTGGTCCCAGGTCTTATCTAGAATGGAGGCCCTCAGACTATCTGAGAGAATCCACCACACACTCTTTGACAGCATGCACACTTTTAATGGAAAATGGATGTTTTGGCCTCCAACTCAATAGGAAAAACACGTATATGTCATCTTAAACCAAAGCTCTCCACCCACTCCTCTTTTACAACATAGACTCATACTGCTTAAACCTATCACTGAGATTACCCCTATAACATACATATTCACACTACTTTTCTTATATACCCAACTACTATCTTACCCACTTTATTGGTTCTGACTACCTATTGCTCTAACCTTTATTGTCATATTCATGTATACACTCTGTAGATCCTAGCATTACTGTATTTTACACTTTGCTTTATAATGTAATATGTCAATTTTTACTTGTCTTCCAAATAAAAATTTTGTAAACAAAAAAAAGATATAAAACTTTTCCATGTGGCACTGCACACAGTTCTATATGATTATCCACCAAGTACAACCTGCAGAGGGCAGTGTGCTCAAGCAAACTAATGCAAGTAGACACCTGACAGCTGAAGAAGTCAGAGGTAGTCATTTAAAACACACCATGGTCATTGTCTGACAGCATTTACAGGTATACTGTATTTCCATATTGTGACTTCTAAAAAAGGTAAAGCATAGGAAAATTGAACAGATGGATCAGCAATCAGTTTTCAGCCAATTTTGTCCTAATTTGCATGTGTGGTTATTTGTGGGTGGAGCATACTGTAAATAAAAATCCTTTTAGCAAATTTAAACTGCAGTATGGGCTGTAATCATTATGTTTTGATTGTGACCAAAATTGCAGCAAAGCAGTGGACTATTCTTGGACTATTTTCAGTGGTATTGTGTGCTACAGTAGGAATTAGTGATACGTCCTAGAATCAGTTCATGGACCGTCCGTTGAACCCATTGTAAAGTCTGAAAATTGAAAACTTTAATCCAAAGGGTTAACTTTGTATGTGACTTTGTGGGTAACATGTGAAAAAGTGTTTAGTAGACATTTAGTAGCATTGGTACAGTGCACGAACACACAAATAGGTATCAAATAGAAAGAGCTCTGCTATGTGGGCCCTTATTAACCTGTCTGCTTATTTTTTACTAATTCTCCTCCTCAATAGGGGCAAAGCAGCCATGTTATTGGAGGAGTGCTAATACTTCTGCTGGTATTGAGGAGGTTGAGTTTATTCAATATAAACAAAATATGCCCAGCCTTCCACTGCACATGGAGTAGAGCAGGCAGCATAAAGAAGGGGGCAAATGGTCCAGACTCACCCATTTTCCCACCCACCAACAGTATTTTTAAGTTATTATTTGAACTATATTTATATAAATATAATTTACATTTTTTATTAAAAAGTTTTTTTTTCTTATAAATATCATATTAGTTTTTTGACTATCCTCCATTTTATGAAGCATGGCCTCCGCATCCCCCTTAGTAGGAAGTAATAGGAGGTACTTCTTTAGAATGTGCAGTATCCCTCCCCTCTAATTGTTACTGCCTGAATCTGATTTCCGATCAGCAAAGTTCCAACCAGTATACCTGACTCTATCAACAGACTGAGCTGGTGATGAAGCTTCAGATCCTGCGCGAGCAGGTGCCATCTTGGCTGCATGTTGGGATTGTTAAGGCTGCTTGCCACTTGAAGGCTTATTGAAGAAAGCGCCAATATTGGGACTTTTGTCTCAGAAGTGCTGCCATCCAGCTCCACAGGGTCTCCTCCTCTTGCCCTGCTTGCTCATAGCTGATACTGAATAACAATGAAACAGAAAAACGCTGACAAAATGGGATTAGGCTGTACACTCCCCAGGTGATCTCGTGGAAGGTGACATGTAGTTTGCTGTATGTTGTTGTCTGTGCTGAGCTACAGAATGCCAGCGATTCCTGCAAGAGTTAACTTAGGGATCTAAGCAGCAAGGACATAGAAAGCCATTAACGGAGGCCACATAGGTAACACATGATGAGAGGCAAATAACAGATGACAGCCGCCATCAATTTGCAGACAAGCCATCTTTTGGGCTGCAGAGTGTACTGTGCAGGCAGACAGGAGAAGGGTAGGAAGCAGTGGCGGTGCGTCCATAAAGGGTGCAGGAGCACCACCCCCCCTCTCCTGTCACTGCTCTAATTACCATAGATAGATTCATGCATTGCAGCTGACACCCCCATTCAGGTGCCCGGCCCCTTTTCAAGCGCCGGGCGCCTGAATTACAGTTGCCGGGGTGGTTTTTGGAAGCACCTGATTAGAGCAATTGGCTCTAATAGGAGTCCAAAAATGTGAATAGTGGGCGCAGCGCTGTGCATTCGCTATTCACTCAGCTGTGTGTTAGCACTGGGAAGGAATTCCACTTTGCTAACAATGACCCGCCTCTCAGCCAATCAGGTGCACCGGGTCTGTGTTACCTGTCACCTGATTGGCTAAAAGGACAGGTGCTGTGATTGAACACCTAGGCGTCTAATCGTAGGAGAGGATGAGCTGGCGGGAAGAGAAGAGAAGAAGGAATGGAGAACACCGCTCGCTGCCTGCCACCATCACCCGCTGCCCACCCAAGACAAGGTAAGGGTCGGGCAGACGGCGGGGCAGGTGGGGGGCACAGTGGCAACACTCGGGTCACAGTGGCAGCACTCAAGGCACTGTGGCAGCGTTTGATGGGCAAAGTGGCAACATTTAATGAGCACAGTGGCAGCATTTGCGGCACAGTGGCAGCATTTGCAGCACAGTGGCAGCATTTGATGGCACAGTGGCAGCGTTTGCTGGCACAGTGGCTGCATTTGATGGGCACAGTGGCAACATTTAATGGGCACAGTGGCAGCATTTACGACACAGTGGCAGCGTTTGATGGCACAGTTGCAGCGTTTGATGGCAAAGTGGCTGCATTTAATGGGCACAGTGGCTACATTTAATGGGCACAGTGGCAGCATTTGATGGCACAGTGGCAGCGTTTGATGGCACAGTGGCTCCGTTTGATGGGCACAATGGCTGCGTTTGATGGCACAGTGGCTGAGTTTGATGGACACAGTGGCTGCATTTGATGGCACAGTGGCAGCGTTTGATGGCACAGTGGCAGCGTTTGATGGCACAGTGGCAGCGTTTGATGGGCACAGTGACTGCGTTTGATGGCACAGTGGCTTCGTTTGATTGCACAGTGGCTGCATTTTTATGGCACAGTGGCTGCGTTTGGTACAGTGGCTGCGTTTGATGGGCACAGTGAGGCTGCAATTTATGTTTTTTTTTTCAGAATTTTTCAGTTTGCGCCCCCCCCCCCCAAAAAAAATTTGAGCACCAGCCGCCACTGGTAGGAAGCCAGGAATCCAAGAGGAAGCCAGTGGCAGGGGCTCTCACACTGTCTGGCGGCAGCTCGCGCGAACAAGCAAAAGGCACTGCCTCTTGCCGAATGCGGATGCGGGTGTAAGCAAGTAAGTGCACGATTTGATGCCCACAAAGGTGAGGTGGCAGGCAACTAATTAGAGGCTGCGATGTGCTGCAGGCTGCGAACCATGCAGAAGCGGAGCTCACGGAGGAAGCGTCCTCACAGGGCCATCAACAGGCCACTCCCCTCATTAGACTCCCCTTATGCCTGGTACACACAATGAGATTATGAGACAAATGATCATCAGGTTTTTTTTGCATGCTAATCTCATATACAAAATATGAGATTTATATAGAAATATAAATCTAGAAAAGTAATGTAATGTGTTGTAGTGTATTTGTATTGTATTTTCAAAAGGACAACTGTACTGATTATGAAAATCGTACGGCCTGGTATCGTACGAGAAAAATGTTTGTGCTTGTCTCATCAGATGAACTGTCGTGATCAGCTCTCGAAAGCTGTGTACTATTGATCAGCTTACCGTACGATCACTTTGAAAGCAGTATTTTCTGATGTGTGCGGGCCATTAATTTTGTTACTTTTTATTGTTCAAGGATTGTGAAAAAATGAATTTTTCCAATACAATATCAGCCAATAGAAATCCATGTTTGTCGTTAAAAAACAATAAAGGATTTACCTTATTATCCTAAGAAAGTTATTACTGAATAAACAGGGCTATAGCAGATGTGTAAAAATGTCTCTGGTCCATAGGTGGTGAACAGGTGTAAAAGGGGGAGTGGTTAAACATTTTTACCAGGCTGCATTTTCAAACAGAATCACCAGGCAGCTTTTAATAAAAAACAAAACAAAATTAGGATTGGGGGCGTAGCTGAGCAGCGGATGCAGCCGTTGTGTCTCTCATTCTCTCTGCCTAAACTCTGTGCTATTATCCTGTGGGCACTCATCCTAGTTACCCAATCGGCTCTAAAACAACACCAGCGACTCCCTGCACTTCTTAGCTATCCCTTCTGAGGCTTTGTTTCTCTGCCGACATGTCTAAGAGGCTCAAAGACAACCGTCCTCTGGCAGAGGACCTGGGCAAAGATGGTGCCATATGACAGTACAAGGAGGCTGCACAGAAGTTTTTCTCTCGGGCACTGTCCAAAGACCCTCCAACTCCCACTATTACCCCAGAGGACTCACAGGGGGCCAGTCGGAGGCAGATGACACCATACCCCTGGAGGATACAGTTGGATCCTCACTAGACTGGAACACAGTGAGTACTCCAGTGGATGTTTTTGCTATGCCCCCGGTACCTAATATGGACACAGAGGAGCCAGTGCCTACTCTGCGTGACATACTGGCTGCTGTCACCTCTTGTAACTCATCTATTACAGCTTTCACTGATGAGATAAAGGGAGTTAAAGTAGAAATCTTTTCTTGTGCGAAAGGATATGAAAATATTGTGGAAACACACCTCTGCCCTGGAGGGTAAGTAAGATGACATGGTGCCCTTGCAGAGAGATGTTAATTACAACGGCCATCTTACTGCTCAGCATGCTGCACGCCTAGACGACCTAAAGAAAAGAATGCTCTGTAACAATGTGCATGCCATAGGCATTCCTGAACTAACTGTAGGTAAAAATCTGGTTACTTTCATAGAGTGATGGCTGATATCTGTCTTTGGCAAAGATTTTTTCCCACACATGTTTGCAGTGGAACGAGTGCATAGAGTTACAGTGCGCCCTTTACCATCAGGCAACTAACCGTGCCCATTCTTGTTTAAGCTATTGAGCTATAAAAATAGGGATGCCATGCTCTCCAAAGCTAGAACCATGAGCAGCGATGTAGTCACGGACAAATCTAAGGTATTCCTGTTCCCCGACTTCTCTGCAGAACTACAAAAACAGCGTGTCAAGATGTCAAGAAGAGACTCCGGGAGTTGAACCTGCAATATGCCATGCTGTATCCTGCCTACCAGTGGTTGTGCAGAGGGAAGTCCACTTTTTTGACTGCCCCACATCAGCAAAACAATGGCTCAACAGGGAGGAAAGGTCACTCAGGGAAGCCATGACACAACGCTCTGCCGCCACCTCAATGGGTAAAGCCTTAAAGCCCTGTACACACGATCGGTTTTACCAATGAAAACAGTCCAATGTACTTTTTTCATCGGACAAACCGATCGTGTATGGGCCCCATCTGTCTTTTTTCCATCGGTGTTAAAAAATAGAACATGATTTAAATTAAAAAACGATAGCAAATTACTATCGTCTGTGGGGAACTCCATCGGATAAAAAACCCACCCATGCTCAGAATCAAGTCGACGCATGCTCAGAAGCATAGAACTTCATTTTTCTGGGCTCGTCGGAGTGTTTTACGTCACAGTGTTTGGGACGATCGTTTTTTTGACTGATGGTGTGTAGGCAAGACTGATGGAAGTCAGCTTCATCGGATTTCCGATGGAAAAATCCATCGGTTTAAAATCCATAGGAAATCCGATCGTGTGTACAGGGTTTAACTGTACTGTTTTGATTAATGCTTCAGGCCCCGCTTTCTTTCATGTTAAAGAGGAAGTAAACCCATCGATTTAACAGTTTCAAAAAGCAGTTACATTCCCAGCATGCCGGGAATGCCAACTGTCACATTGGTTGCGCTCTCAACCAAACTGTCAAACCATCCAATGGCTGGTGTCATAACAGATCACATGTGCAGCATCATGGCAGTTGAAGATTAAACAGAGGCCAAGATGGCAGCTTCCTTGCCTGAAAATTATAGGAGGGTTTACTTCCACTTTAAGGCAGAATCTGGAGAGTATTTTCTTTACCTACACAGTGTATTAAGCTACACTTTCTGCTGTGGTGAAACTCTATACCACTGTTTCGAGTTTCCACTGTTCTCCCCGGATGGAGCTTCCATGTGGAATAACTGTTCTGATACTACACTGGTTGGGTGCCCTGTTGGTCCCATATGTTTTCCTTTTATTGTGTTTTTTTTCTAACAATCCGAAGTGTTATTTTTTCTATGGAGCTATACCCAATGGACTATCTTTCATCTTCAGGGCTAAACACCTAGATAACCATTAAAATTACCTCATATCTCATTATTCCATAGTAATACACACGCATCCAACTCCTGACGATTGGCAAAAGGCCATGAAATGCATAGAGTGTCCATCCAGGGATGCCAAGCCACGCTTGCTCCAATAACCTCAATCAATTATGTTCTTTGTTTGTATTTATTATGGGAATTATATATACATCATGTATGTTTATATTATATATACTTATTGTCTGCTATGAATTTTACTGTTTGTCACATATCATGTTTTAGTGATCTATTCTCTTATCAATAAATGTATTATGATTATATCAACACTTGTTGAATTTTATGACTGTATTTTTACATCATAAATGCCTGATTATATTGCTCAATTATGTTTACTTATATCACTACCATGAATCACCCCTAGGGGCTTGTGACACTCAGGTTATCTTCATGCTACAAAGCTATTATTACAAACACCCACAGGCCTCATTCAAAGTCCCAATCCAACACCTTTTTGGTTTTCCATATACATCCCATGTGGAATAACTGTTCTGATACTACACTGGTTGGGGGCCCTGTTGGTCCCATATGTTTTCCTTTATTGTTGTTTTTTTTTTAACAATCCGAAGTGTTATTTTTTCTATGGAGCTGTTGGCGGTTGGGGACTTTAATAATTATCTGGATACCCTATAGGATAAATTTTCAGCTTCCCCTCATGTTTCTTCGGCTAGTGGAAGACCTACTCCTATTGCCTGATTGCTTGTGGAGCTCAGATTAAGGGATGTGTGAAGGGCCCAACACCCAGATATTAAAATGTCCTCATGTTACTCTGCTACTGCTGCTTGGAGTTGGGCAATGTAACATTACTTTCTTTGCTTGTTTCCTCTAATTATGAAGGGAGGCATATATCTGATCACTCACTGTTTTGGGTAGAGGGGCTGACACCTAATATTCCTTGGCTTGTAGGCTGGAAATTGATTCCTTTTTGGTTATCCCTGTTCCCAGAGCGAGACCTGATTCCAGGGCTACTGGATATGTTTTTTGGTTGTAATCTAGGGACGTCTGTACTGGGTATTGTATGGGATGCAGCTAAAGCCTATCTAAGGGGATAATTTCTTAAAATCATCTCTCATATTAAAACAGTGACCAAATCCTGGAAAACATTCATCTGAAAGGAGGTTAAGAGGACCGAGGAATTGTATATGGCCAACCCTAATGATGATACCAAACAAGCCTGGTTGGAGGCTCAATCTATATCTAGGCACTTAGCACTACAACTGGCAGAAAACAATCACTTTTTTCTCCAACAAAAACATTTTGAGGAAGGGGAGACTACTGGGCATATGCTGGCAATACTAGTAAAAACCCAGCAGGCTTCCTCATTTATTACAGCTATATCTGACCATAGGGGTTCCCTCCAATTACAAGTGGCTGATATTGTCAGGGTTTTTTGCACATTTTATGTTGATCTATACTCTTCTAAAGTACAGCCCTCTAGCTCTGAAATTAGTGATTTCCTTGATAGATGTACGCTGCCCTGCTTGTCCGCCTCGGATGCCAAGCTGCGCAATGCCTCACTGCAAGAGGAGGAACTCTCATTGGCTTTGACACAATCTCATAATGGTAAATCACCAGGGGTGGATGGCCTTCCATCTGAGGTTTATAAGAAGTATAATGACAAGCTATTACCTCTACTGTTAAAAGTATACAATGATGCTTTACAATCTGGGGTTTTACACGTGTCAATGAATGAAACGGTAATTATTGTATTACTGAAACTAGGGAAGCATGTTTTACTACCTGACTCCTATATAGCTATTTCTCTCCTTACAACAGAGATCCAATAATTAGCAAGGGTACTCGCAACCAGACTGGCAAAGGTAGTGCATAAATTAGTACATAGGGACCAATCAGGATTCATTCCCACTAGATCTACGGACCAAAGGAATGTTGAAAAATTCTTGTTTGATCAGCTCTGCAACCAGTCCCTGGAGGGAGGTCCACTGTCTGAATACAATACCACAGTGGGGAGATCTAGGGAGAAAATAGCACGGTTGCCTGTACTATCAACCAGTATTTGTAGGTTGAGAAAGAGTCTCCTGAGGTTTGGGCAGTGAAGGAGTAGAGGCAGATGGATTAAATAACTCTCTCCGCCTGCTTTAACTTATGTAATCATTACATTTTTATAGATTCATAAGACTTTTTGCTGATTTGCCAACAAGGTGCATTAACATGTTCCTTTAATAAGTCCCATCTTCTAAAGTGATTGCATTTAGAATAATTTTCACATTTCTCTGTCAAAACAGTGCTCAATATATTAAAATGTATAAAAATAAATAAAAATTGTAGACAAAGAAATAAAAAGGCAAACAATGACATTTGCTTATTTTAATTTCATATTTTATTTTCAGTTTATAAACTGCGTCCTCTCCTGCGATTAGACGTCTAGGCGTCCAATCACAGCACCTGTCGTTTTAGCCAATCAGGTGACAGGTAACACAGACCTGGTGCACCTGATTGGCTGAGAGGCGGGTCAGTGTTAGCAAAGTGGAATTCCTTCCCTTTGCTAACACACAGCTGAGTGAATAGCTGCACTTTGAGTTGAACCTGCAATATGCCATGCTGTATCCTGCCCGCCAACCAGTGGTTGTGCAGGGGGAAGTCCACTTTTTTGACTGCCCCACATCAGCAAAACAATGGCTTGACAGGGAGGAAACGTCACTCAGGGAAGCCATGACACAACGCCCTGCCGCCACCTGAATGGGTAAAGCCTTAACTGTTCTGTTTTGATTAATGCTTCAGGCCCCGCTTTCTTTCATGTTAAGGCGGAATCTGGAGAGTATTTTATTTACCTACACAGTGTATTAAGCTACACTTTCTGCTGTGGTGAAACTCTATACCACCGTTTCGAGTTTCCACTGTTCTCCCCGGATGGGGCTCCCATGTGGAATAACTGTTCTGATACTACACTGGTTGGGGGCCCTGTTGGTCCCATATGTTTTCCTTTATTGTTGTTTTTTTTCTAACAATCCAAAGTGTTATTTTTTCTATGGAGCTATACCCAATGGACTATCTTTCATCCTCAGGGCTAAACACCTAGATAACCATTAAAATTACCTCATATCTCATTATTCCATAGTAATACACATGCATCCAACTCCTGACGATTGGCAAAAGGCCATGAAATGCATAGAGTGTCCATCCAGGGATGCCAAGCCACGCTTGCTCCAATAACCTCAACCAATTATGTTCTTTGTTTGTATTTATTATGTGAATTATGTATACATCATGTATGTTTATATTATATATACTTATTGTCTGCTATGAATTTTACTGTTTGTCACATATCATGTTTTAGTGATCTATTCCCTTATCAATAAATGTATTATGATTATATCAACTTTTGTTGAATTTTATGACTGTATTTTTACATCATAAATGCCTGATTATATTGCTCAATTATGTTTACTTAGATCACTACCATGAATCACCCCTAGGGGCTTGTGACACTCAGGTTATCTTCATGCTACAAAGATATTATTACAAACACCCACAGGCCTCATTCAAAGTCCCAATCCAACCTCTTTTTGGTTTTCCATATACATATATATTTAGGGATAGAGGCTTGTTGGTGTAGAATTTCAAGATGGGACAGGTCACCCCCCTTATCCAAAAGTTATATATGTGTGGAAGACACACGCTTCCCCCCCCCCGACCTGCCCCACCTTGTACTTCATTATTGGCCTATCCAAGTGTTTTTATTAACCCATTATTCAACCCAACTTACGCCTAGAACATGCATTCATACTTCCTTATTAAAATATCATTTGATCGTTTACGTTCCACTATCTTAAACCATTATCATTTAAATCAGTATATAATCTTGTTTTAATGGCTACTCTAGAGATCCCCCATACAGCGTATGGCTTTATTTCTTGTGCACAGCCTTCATGCCACCTTGTTTCCCATCCAGCTCCAGGGTGGAGGGACTGGTGCTTCTTGGTATTGCTTCCCCGGGGCTGCCATGCGCCCAGCTCTCTCTCCCCATCCAGATTTGGCTGGAGGGGCGGAGCCTGATCTCAGCGCATCAACGTCATATGAGTGTGCTCCGTCCCTGGCGTTTCCAATGCTGGATCAGACGGATACATGCTATTTACATCTCTCATTTTGGCAGAGGGAGACAGGTATCCATTAGTGTGTTTAACGAGCACCTGTGGAGCCTTGCCGTCCCTCCCATTGGCCATTTACAAGTTATATATGACGCAGGCGGGAATACACACACCCAGAGCCAGGGAATTCCCAGCCAGGTGCAGACCGATGCCACACTCTGCCTTGATCTCGTATGAGAATCAGACCTTCCATATCTAAACTATTCACCCAGGTATTTGAAAATGCCATCCGCTTTCTCTTTTCTTTATCCTTTTTTCAGACTTGTACACTCACTCTTACCTTCATATACGATTTAACACACAGACTCCAATACACATACACACATACACACACACACACATTTACACTTCAACACACACTCATACACACACTCATATCCATACGTTTATAGGTACACACACCCACTCCCCACTCATTTTTTAATTATTTTTTTTTCACTTTCACCATGCTTGTTTCTCACCATACAAATTCTTACCTATTATGTTCTATCATTCATTAACAGGATACTTCCAGCACTCACACCTATTTCTAGGTATGCATATAATTGTATTCATTTACCCTCGTCCACACACCACTTCACACAGTTATTCATTCATACATTCACCTAATTTCACCCCTTCATCCTTTCACATCCTTCTCCCTCCTCTCTTCACCTCCTTTTCGCATTCCTTTTTGAACCCCCTTTTTTCACTCTTATGTCACACAGATTCCATTCAATGCGAACCTTGCATCTAGCATGCATCATATATACATACCCAGTGAGCGGCGACTAGCGCCTGCGACTGTGTGTCTTCCCTGGATATCATCTGGCTATTCCCCGCCTCAGTCCCGGGTGAGACTACTCTCACCAGACCCTTGTTCAATCCCACCCCTGGAGCTGATATCCATCCATGGGCTACTATGTAAGTAATAAAGTCACCATCCTTATCTTTCATCCTCAGGGCTAAACACCTAGATAACAATTAAAATGACCTCATATCTCATTATTCCATAGTAATACACACACACATCAAACTGCTGACAATTGGCAAAAGGCCATGAAATGCATAGTGTCCATCCAGGGATGCCAAGCCATGCTTTCTCCAATAACCTCAACTAATTATGTTCTTTGTTTGTATTTATTATGTGAATTATGTATACATCATATATGTTTATATTATATATACTTATTGTCTGCTATGAATTTTACTGTTTGTCACATATCATGTTTTAGTAATCTATTCCCTTATTAATAAATGTATTATGATTATATCAACTTTTGTTGAATTTTATGACTGTATTTTTACATCATAAATGCCTGATTATATTGCTTAATTATGTTTACTTATATCACTACCATGAATCTCCCCTAGGGGCTTGTGACACTCAGGTTATCTTCATGCTACAAAGCTGTTATTACAAACACCCACAGGCCTCATTCAAAGTCCCAATCCAACCCCTTTTTGATTTTCCATATACATCCCATGTGGAATAACTGTTCTGATACTACACTGGTTGGGGGCCCATATGTTTTCCTTTATTGTTGTTTTTTTTTAACAATCCGAAGTGTTATTTTTTCTATGGAGCTATATCCAATGGACTATTTGCCATTGACCTTTACAATATCTTCCCTGGAGTGGTCTTCTCTACGGGGGAGGCTTTCCACTGGAACATCATGGACACATGCACACTCTTTCCTTATGGCCACCGCTACCTGCAAATACTGTCATGGAATATTAGGGGATTTAATAATCCAGTGAAATGCTTGGCGGTTTCCAGGACTGTCAAACAACTGAATGCAGCAATTGTGTGTCTTCAAGAGACTCATTTACCCTCAACCCTACACCCTGTTTTTCCTCTTGTTTGTTTAGTGACCAAATTCATTCAACTTACTCCTAATATTCTAGGGGGGTGAGTATTCTCATGTCCCAAGGAACTACATTTTCCTGCTCCCATTCCATTATTGACCCGGAAGGTCATTATGTATTTTTGTTGTGTAACATTTATGGTTTGTCTTGCATAATTGTAGGTGTTTATATCCCTCCACCATTCTCTTCCAAAATACTTAGCGAGCTTTATGGCCCATTTTTTCAGATGTACCACTGTTGGCGGTTGGGGACTTTAATAATTATCTGGATACCCTATAGGATACATTTTCAGCTTCCCCTCATGTTCCTTCCGCTAGTGGAAGACCTACTCCTATTGCCTGATTGCTTGTGGAGCTCAGATTAAGGGATGTGTGAAGGGCCCAACACCCAGATATTAAAATGTCCTCATGTTACTCTGCTACTGCTGCTTGGAGTTGGGCAATGTAACATTACTTTCTTTGCTTGTTTCCTCTAATTTTGAAGGGAGGCATATATCTGACCACTCACTGTTTTGGGTAGAGGTGCTGACACCTAATATTCCTTGGCTTATAGGCTGGAAATTTAATCCTTTTTGGTTATCCCTGTTCCCAGAGCGAGACCTGATTCCCGGGGCTACTGGATATGTTTTTTGGTTGTAATCTAGGGACGTCTGTACTGGGTATTGTATGGGATGCAGCTAAAGCCTATCTAAGGGGATAGTTTCTTAAAATCATCTCTCATATTCAAACAGTGACCAAATCCTGGAAAACATTCATCTGTAAGGAGGTTGGGAGGACAGAGGAATTGTATATGGCCAACCCCAATGATGATACCAAACAAGCCTGGTTGGAGGCTCAATCTATATCTAGGCACTTAGCACTACAACTGGCAGAAAACAATCACTTTTTTCTCCAACAAAAACATTTTGAGGAAGGGGAGACTACTGGGCATATGCTGGCAATACTAGCAAAAACTAGTGATGAGCCGAACACCCCCGGGTTCGGTTCGCACCAGAACCCGCGAACGGACCGAAAGTTCGCACGAAATTTAGAACCCTATTGAATACAATGGATGCGAACGTTCGAAATCTAAAGTGCTAATTATAAGGACTATTATGCATGTTATTGTCCTAAAAAGGGTTTGGGAACCCGGGTTCTGCACCAGGGGATATGTATGAATGCAAAAAGAAGTTTTAAAAACGCCGTTTTTCTGGAGCAGTCATTTTAATGATGCATAAAGTGAAAAAAAAAAGTCAAATATTCCTTTAAATATCGTACCTGGGGGGTGCCTAAAGTATGCCTGTGAAGTGCCACGTGTTTCCCGTGTTTAGAACTGTCCCTGCACAAAATTACATTTCTAAAGGAAAAAAAGCCATTTAAAACTGCTTGCGGCTTTAATGTAATGTCTGGTCCCGGTAATATGGATGAAAATCTTTAAGAAAAATGGCATAGCTACCCCATCACACCCCCCCCCCCCTACCCCAGCCCATTACCAGCCCCTTTGGGTCTTGTATGGATATTAAGGGGAACCCCGCACACAAAATAAAAAAGGCCCTATATACTCTGAACAGCCGTATACAGGCGGTGCATACAAGACAGGGACTGTAGGTTTGTTCCTATGTAGAATCTGTTTGTAATTTTGAACAGGTACATTGTTTAAGTGTAGCTCCAGCCAAAAAATCTATTTTTAAGCTTTTTGGAAAACATAGGGAAGGGTTATCACCCCTGTAACATTTGTTTTGCTGTCTGTGCAGTGTGCACCTGTTCAGAACAGTTCACCTCACTTTCCGTCCTAATGACAAATGTTTTTTGAAAATTTGGGGTTTTTATTGAAACAAGAATTGGTGATAAAGCATCAGTGGAGAGGAGACACTTTTTTTCCCATATTAACTCTTACAGGAGAGAATTTGCCTTCCTAGGGGTAGATTTCCTCTCACTTCCTGTTGTATCCTTCCGTTTGCAAGGAGGAGTCGTTTGTAAGTTGGATGTTTGAAAGTAGGGGCCTGCCGTATATACTCAGCTGAAATTTTCCCCTTACATGTTGGTGTTGCCACAACACTGTGAGCCCTCACAGTTACTCTTGGTGGGCACATGAATGGTCCCTGCTGTGAATTATTAGATCAAGAATTGTAATTGCATGCCCCTGTTGAACAGGGGCTGAAAAATTGGGCCTTTGGTGGTGGTGGTGGTGGTGGTGTTGACACAACACTGTAAGGCCTCACAGTTAGTCTTGGTGGGCGCAGGAATGGGCCCTGCTGTGAATTATTAGATCAAGAATTGTAATTACATGCCCCTGTTAAACAGGGGCAGAAAAATTGGGCCTTAGGCACTGGTGCCACAACAATGCAACCCCTCACAGATACTGTACTTGGAGCACAGCAATGAGCCCTGTTGCAAAGTATTGCATCAAAAATTGTAATTACACGCCCCTGTTAAACAGGGGCTGAAAAATTGGGCCTTAGCCACTGGTGCTGGTGCCACAACACTGCAACCTCTCCCAGATACTCTAGTTGGAGTGCAGGAATGAGCCCTGCTGCAAAGCATTGCATAAAAAATTGTAATTACATGCCCCTGTTAAACAGGGGCATAAAAATTGGGCCTTAGGCACTGGTGCCACAACACTGCAACCCCTCACAGATACTGTACTTGGAGCACAGCAATGAGCCCTGTTGCAAAGTATTGCATCAAAAATTGTAATTACACGCCCCTGTTAAACAGGGGTTGAAAAATTGGACCTTAGCCACTGGTGCTGGTGCCACGACACTGCAACCACTCCCAGATACTCTAGTTGGAGTGCAGGAATGAGCCCTGCTGCAAAGCATTGCATAAAAAATTGTAATAACACGCCCCTGTTAAACAGGGGCTGAAAAATTGGGCCTTAGCCACTGGTGGCGGCACCCAGAAACAAAAATGTTCTTCCAAGCTATCATCATCAATCGGATCATGGAGGAGGAGGATAGTCAGTCAACATAGCAGGACAGTCTCTCAGCATTAGCATCAGTCTTGAAGGGATGTGACATTTGAAAGTAAATTAGTCTGTTATATCAGCTTCAGGTGTTTGGTAGCTGGTGGTGATCCAAGACTGGTTCATCTTTATGAAGGTCAGTCGATCAACAGAGTCGGTGGACAGGCGCACCCTGTGATCTGTGACAAATCCTCCAGCAGCACTGAATGTGCGTTATGAAAGAACGCTGGATGCAGGACAGGCCAGTAGCTCAATTGCATACTGTGCAAGCTCTGGCCAGTGATCCATCCTCAAGACCCAGTAAGCCAGAGGATTTTCGGTGGGGAAGGTGTCCAAGTCTGACCTTGCCCCTAGGTATTCCTGCACCATGTATATCAGACGCTGGCGATGGTTGCTGGAACCGATCATACCTTGGGGCTGCGGACTAAATAATTGTCTGAACGCATCGGTCAGATGGCCACCTTCCCCACCGCTCCTTCTTTGACTGACCGAAGCCTCAGCAACTCGTTGTCCAGGACCAGGAGTTTGTAACCTCCCAGTCTCTGGGAACGCGTTGCACAGACCTTTCTGCAAGGCCTCCCGGAGTTGTCTCATCCTCTGCTCCCTCTGCGACGGTAAGATAAGGTCCGCAACCTTACCCTTGTACCGTGGATCAAGGAGAGTGGCCAGCCAGTAATGGTCCCTCTCCTTGATCCGAAGAATACGAGGATCCTTCCGCAGACTTTGCAGGATCAAGGAGGCCATGCAGCGTAGCTTAGCTGAGGCATTCGGTCCGGAGTCCTCTGGGTCATTAAGGACGACATGATCCGCAGCTACCTCCTCCCAGCCACGTACAAGTCCACTGGTTTCTTGGGACTGTAAATCATCCCTAAAAGACTGCTGCTGATGATGCTGAGTGCCAGGCTCCACCTCCATGCTGACACAATCCTCCTCCTCCTCCTCCTCCTCCTCTTCTTCCTGTGCGATGGGTGGGACAGAAGGAACACTGTCTGGGTAAAGGGGGCCTTGAGAGGCAAGGAAGTCCTCCTCTTCCTGCCTCTGTTCTGCCTCAAGTGCCCTGTCCATTATTCCATGCAGCGTATGTTCCAACAGGTGGACAAGAGGTACAGTGTCACTGATGCATGCACTGTCACTGCTCACCATCCTCGTGGCCTCCTCAAATGGTGCCAGGACAGTGCATGCATCCCTGATCATGCCCCACTGGCGTGGTGAAAAAACCCGAGCTCCCCTGACCCTGTCCTGGTGCCGTAGTCGCATAGGTACTCATTGATGGCCCTCTGCTGCATGTGCAGCCGCTGCAGCATGGCCAACGTTGAGTTCCACCTGGTGGGCATGTCACATATAAGGCGGTTCTTGGGCAGGTTCAACTCCTTTTGCAGCTCAACCAGGCGAGCACTGGCATTATAAGATCTGCGGAAATGCACACAGACTTTCCTGGCCTGCCTCAGGACATCCTGTAAGCCCGGGTACCTGCCCAAGAACCGCTGCACCACCAGGTTAAGGACGTGAGCCACACAGGGCACATGGGTCAGTTGTCCCTGTCGGAGAGCGGAGAGGAGGTTGGTGCCATTGTCGCAAACTACCATTCCTGGCTTAAGCTGGCGTGGCGTCAACCACCTCTCAGCCTGCCCCTGCAGAGCAGACAGAACCTCTGCCCCAGTGTGGCTCCTGTCCCCCAAACACACCAGCGCAAGCACGGCATGGCATCTTTTTGCCTGCGTACTTGCGTAGCCCCTTGAACGCCTACGGAGCACCGCTGGTTCCGAGGACAAAGCACAGGAAGAGGCCACGGAGGAAGAAGAAGAGGAAGGGGTGGAGGACAGAGGTGTGTCACAACCAGTAGTAGCATTTTGGAGGCGTGGTGGTGGAACAACCTCCAACACTACTGCACCTTGTCCTGCATCCTTCCCAGCTGCCAAAAGAGTGACCCAATGGGCTGTGAAAGAAAGGTAACGTCCCTGTCCATGCCTGCTGGACCATGAGACAGCGGTAATATGCACCTTACCGCTGACCACCCTGTCCAGCGAGGCCAAGACATTGCCTTCCACATGCCGGTAGAGAGCCGGAATCGCCTTCCGTGAGAAAAAGTGGCGTTTGGGAACCTGCCACTGAGGAACCGCACATTGCACAAACTCACGGAAGGGGGCCGAGTCTACCAACTGAAAAGGCAGCAGTTGAAGCGCTAGCAATTTAGCCAAGCTAGCATTCAACCGCTGGGCATGTGGATGGCTGGGAGTGAACTTCTTTTGACGGTCCAGCAGCTGGGGCAGGGAAATTTGCCTGCTAGAATCGGACGTCGGTGTACTGCTAGCAGAGTGCCCGCAAGTACTTGGCTGTGACACACCTAATTCTACACCTTCATTCCTCTCAGAGCAGGTTTCAGAGAGGACTGAAGGTATAGTGGGGTTGGAGATCCCAGCTGATGCGGTGCAAGAAGAGGTCAGCTTTGTTCTTTGGTGTGGGTATTTAAGGTAGGCTTGCCAACGAGCTGCATGGCAGGTCAACATATGTCTGGTCAAGCATGTGGTGCCCAAGCGGGTGATGTTTTGGCCACGCGATATACGCTTGAGACATATGTTGCAAACAGCAGCTGTGCGATCTGATGCACTCGACTTAAAAAAGGCCCACACCAAAGAACTTTTTGAATAACAGGCAGAGGCAGCGCCCTGCACAGGCGGAGCTCTGCGGTGTGATTCCGTCTGTGTGCTGCCCTTACGATGGCCCCCCGAGGGCATCCTGCCTCGTTGGAGATGTGCCTCCTCCTCATCCTCCTCCTCCTCCTCTCTCCTATTAGGCACCCACGTGGAGTCAGTGACCTCATCATCCCCTCCCTCCTCATCACTGGAGCCAATCTGGCAGTATGCTGCAGCTGCTGGAACATGACTGCCAGATTGGTGTCCTTCTTGAGCATCCCCTCTCTCTGCTCTCACGCTACTGCCTTCCTCTAGCTGGGTATCATCATCAGACCCTTCGAAACGCTGGGCATCCTCCTGGAGCATGTACCCAACACTGTGCTCAAACAGTTCGGGGGACTCCTCAGGAGGACATGGTTGGTCTAGGGAAGGAGTGACTGATGATGACATTGATACCAGGGAAGAGGACGCTTTGGCAGCTGCTTTGCCAGTACCCTGAGCCTGGGTGAGAGAGGATGAGGAGGATGAGGAGGGCTTGGTCATCCACTCTACCAAGTCTTCGGCATGATGCGGCTCAACACGTCCAGCTGCCGAAAAGAAGGACAAGCGTGTCCCATGGCCACGTGCTGATGGCGATGCACCGCGTCTACAACCAGCACTGTTGTCTCTAGACACAGAGCCTGCTTGCCCTCTTTTATTGGCTCCTGACTGTCTGCCTCTCCTTGTTTGCCTTCCAGACATTCTAATTGCCTGCAGGGAAATGGGAAAACCAGCAATACAGGCTAAGTTCAGGTGTAATATGGTCAGGAGGCACACTCCGCCCGCTGTAAGTGCCGCAAAATCCTGTTGGTGTAACACACCAGGAAAAAGCAGCAATACAGGCTAAGTTCAGGTGTAATATGGTCAGGAGGCACACTCCGCCCGCTGTAAGTGCCGCAACATCCTGTTGGTGTAACACACCAGGAAAAAGCAGCAATACAGGCTAAGTTCAGGTGTAATATGGTCAGGAGGCACACTCCGCCCGCTGTAAGTGCCGCAAAATCATGTTGGTGTAACACACCAGGAAAAAGCAGCAATACAGGCTAAGTTCAGGTGTAATATGGTCAGGAGGCACACTCCGCCCGTTGTAAGTGCCGCAAAATCCTGTTGGTGTAACACACCAGGAAAAAGCAGCAATACGGGCTAACTTCAGGTGTATAATGTGCAGGAGGCTTAGCAACAATGACACTGACACTGTCCCCTGCCTATCCTTCTCTCTCCCTGCACACAAGGTTTATCAAAGTATATGACACTGACACTCTCCCTGCCTATCCTTCTCTCTCCCTACACACAAGGTTTAGCAAAGAATATGACACTGACACTCTCCCTGCCTATCCTTCTCTGTCCCAACACACAAGGTTTAGCAAAGAATGGATATGACACTGTCCCTGCCTATCCTTCACTTTCCCTGCTTCGGAACACACTACACGAGGCCGCCGCGCTGGCGGCCTTTTATAGTGTGGGGCGTGTACTAAACCCCTCTCAGCTATAATTGGCCACAGGCATCCTGCCTGTGGCCAATTATTGCTCTCCTCGCTGCCGGCGCAGTGATTGGCCAAGCATGCAGGGTCACAGTGCATGCTTGGCCAATCACAGCGCCGGGATTACACTGCGATGGCGCAGTGTATTGTGAGCCATTCGCGTCACTCGAATTTGGCCGAACGCGCAAACAGCCGATGTTCGAGTCGAACCTATGTGCGACTCGAACACCGAGCTCATCCCTAGCAAAAACCCAGCAGGCTTCCTCATTTATTACAGCTATATCTGACCATAGGGGTTCCCTCCAATTACAAGTGGCTGATATTGTCAGGGTTTTTCTCACATTTTATGTCAATCTATACTCTTCTAAAGTACAACCCTCTAGCTCTGAAATTAGTGATTTCCTTGATAGATGTACACTGCCCTGCTTGTCGGCCTCGGATGCCAAGCTGTGCAATGCCTCACTGACAGAGGAGAAACTCTCATTGGCTTTGACACAATCTCATAATGGTAAATCACCAGGGGCGGATGGCCTTCCATCTGAGGTTTATAAGAAGTATAATGACAAGCTATTACCTCTACTGTTAAAAGTATACAATGATGCTTTACAATCTGGGGTTTTACACGTGTCAATGAATGAAATGGTAATTATTGTATTACTGAAACTAGGGAAGCATGTTTTACTACCTGACTCCTATATAGCTATTTCTCTCCTTACAACAGATATCCAATTATTAGCAAGGGTACTCGCAACCAGACTGGCAAAGGTAGTGCATAAATTAGTACATAGGGACCAATCAGGATTCATTCCCACTAGATCTACGGACCAAAGGAATGTTGAAAAATTCTTGTTTGATCAGCTCTGCAACCAGTCCCTGGTGGGAGGTCCACTGTCAGAATACAATACCACAGTGGGGAGATCTAGGGAGAAAATAGCACGGTTGCCTGTACTATCAACCAGTATTTGTAGGTTGAGAAAGAGTCTCCTGAGGTTTGGGCAGTGAAGGAGTAGAGGCAGATGGATTAAATAACTCTCTCCGCCTGCTTTAACTTATGTAATCATTACATTTTTATAGATTCATAAGACTTTTTTGCCAACAAGGAGCATTAACATGTTCCTTTAATAAGTCCCATCTTCTAAAGTGATTGCAATTAGAATAATTTTCACATTTCTCTGTCAAAACAGTGTTCAATATATTAAAATGTATAAAAAGAAATAAAAATCGTAGACAAAGAAATAAAAAGGCAAACAATGACATTTGCTTTTTTTAATTTCATATTTTATTTTCAGTTTATAAACTGATGTTTTATAGTTTGTCCTTATTTGTATAAGATATTTATTTCACAAATACACATTTACCAGAGAATGCAGTCATTAAACCATGCAAAATTTTCGATGCAAAAGCACTACACTTCTGGCAGACTAGTCCTTATATCTTCTTTCATTATTTCATGTCAATTTAGGCCTCATGTACACTGCTGCTGGTAAACGGACATTTAGGAGCAGTTGGGCATTTTTTTCAACTAAAAAGAAAAGGGGAAAGAAACTGCGCTAGGATAACTTTTAGACAAATTATTTGACTAAATTACCTACATATGGGAAGCAGCAACTAACCTGAAAAAAACATCAGTGTGCAAAGTAGAAAAATATAAATAGTTGCGCTAGACCTGGAATTGTGAACCAGGAATCGAATGAATAAAACACTGAGTGGCAAATAACCAATAAAAAAGTGCATCAGTGATAAATAATAAGTTAATGCTTGTTATATACTAATTATAAGCAATAAACAAATAAACAATAACGTGAACACTAAACAATAATGTGTGAATAGTCCACTTGTTTAGAGAGACAAAAATCAAACAAAGTCCATATAAAAAAATTCAAGAAGACACCCGTGCAGATATCCAAAGAAGGGGCTCTCCAATCTTCATTAGAGGCTGATAACCAAACGTGAAATCCACCACCACAAGTAAATAGTCCTGCTTACCAGATGGAGTTGGTCCCCTATAACGGAGGACCTCAACAGGCATATAATGAATCCCAGGTGGTTTAGCCAAACAGACCATGTGTCATCAGTTGGATGTCAGCACTTTCAACACTCAATTTGGAGCACATAGAAAGGAAGAGGGAAGCTGGATAGTGTAAAATCTTTGGGGTATTTATTGATAAAGGAAACATAAAAACATACTCACATTGAGCAAGAAAAAAGACAGCCTTAAGTACATCAGCGCCGACCGGCCGGATGCTAACACACAGACCCGTCCGTGTAGACCGAGCAGTGGAGGTTGACGTCAGCACGCCGCTCGTTCCGCCCTACACGTTTCGTGAAAATTCACATCGTCTCAGGGCACGGGCGGCGGGCTGCGTCACCCCCTCTTATAGGGAACATATTGGAAGAAACGGCCAATCTGGAAATTGGATGCGCGCGCACGCTTCGCCGCGAGGAAACCAAGCCTCGTTTTTGGTGCCCCCATGGTATCACGTGTGTCCATGCTGCCGTAACCATGGAAGCAATACCAAGCCAGCGGGACGTAGTCCCAAACAGCAGAAGGAAGCGTGCGCACCCTCACAGAGAGGATCCGCCCATACAAAGTCAGGCTCGTCTCCTCACCTTCCCCGCAGTATGAAAGCTGAAAGGAGAAGCAGAATTACGGGCCGGTCTGTAATGGTAAAAATGAAAATAAATGAGAGCTATAAAACAAACCCATGTTAAAAATACATAACTGGATCTGAATAGACTCGTGTCGCACCCAATGATCTGAGTAGGCCAAAAAATCGAGGGTAGATGGAACGGCACAGAGTCCATGCAAACATCCAGGATGTAATCACTTTAGAAGCCACCACGTTTGGCTATATCCAGAACATCACAAAAATGAAATAGTGGTATTCTGGTCTCAGAACATAATGATAAATTAGTGGTAATGTGCCCAAAGGGGGGGCATCCAAATGAATTGTCAAGCTGAGACAATCATGAAGATTCGCCCCATATTAACCCCAAAGGAGCACATACCACAGCATATAAAAATAAATCATACAGTAAAATTGGGTATATATATAAAACATGATAAAAGCCTTACATCTAAGCATTCTAATCAGCATTGATCAACAGATGATATTGATCAATGACATATGGATGCAATAAACCCGAATTTTCTTAAAATCCTCACATATAAGCATTCTGCTGAATTATGATAATCAAAATTGGCAACCACCAATAGATAAATGCTAATACCCGAATACACATAAAATTGCTGAATATACACCATTAGAGGCTCCACTATATTTCAAGGAGTAAACTCACAACCTCATGTGTCCAGGTCACCCATTGACAAACACAGACCCCTAGGAGTTGTTAATGCAAGCATTAACATCGGTGTCCACGTTGAGTCCAAACGGAACATATGTCCTCAACCGGTACACCCATGCCATTTCTTGCTTGGAGATTTCTCTCACTAGAGAGCTGCCTCTCCAGTGGGGTCTGTATTCGTCAATAACCAAGAACAACGTATTTGAAGGGTCTCTCTTATGAACCTGATCGTAATGCCTAGATACAGAATGCTTATCAAAGCCTCTTCTGATATTGGCTATATGTTCATTGAGTCTCGCCTTCAATGCCCTCTTGGTCCTCCCTATATATTGGAGGCCACAAGGGCACTGTATGAGGTACACGACTCCCAAAGATGAACAAGTTATGAAAGGTTCGACTTCATAAGAATGGCCTGTGCTAGTTGAAGAAAATTGCCAAATCTTCCTATCCCTACAAACATTAGGAGTGCACACTTGACATTTCTTACAGCGATAGTACCCCGTTAGGTTCTGTAAAAAAGTTCTGTTTGCCTGTGGAGGATCCTGAACACTAGGGGCAATGCGACTAGATAGCGAAGAGGCTCCTCTAAACACAATAGAGGGTCTCTCTGGTAAAGAGGGTGCTAACACCTGATCACTGGCCAACACATGCCAGTGTTTGCGTATCAGGCATTTGATGGTCTGATGTTGCACAGAGAATGTAGTGATGAATGGAAGAGAAAAATTTCCCCCACTCAACCCTTTTTCTTTGTCTTCCAAGAGAGTCCCTCGATCGATCTCTCTAACAACCTGAATCAGGTGGGACATGTCATCTTGTTGATAACCTTTTTCAACAAACCTATTAGAAAGGACCTGTGCCTGACTGTTAAAAGCCTCTATATCAGTGCAGTTATGCCTCAGCCTAGTGAACTGCCCCTGAGGTACTGCTTTAAGCCAAGGGGCATAATGGCAGCTATCAAGTGGAATATATGAATTCCTGTCAGTCTGTTTGAAGAAAGTGGTCGTAACAAACTTATTGTTTACAACAGAAATATTCAAATCTAGGTAATGGATTGATTCCTGACTTGCCTCAAAGGTGAACCTGATGCCCTTGTTGTTATTATTGAGGGACAACATATAATCCTGTAAATCAGGCTCACTGCCATCCCATAGGAGGAGGACGTCGTCGATGTACCTAGCCCAGAGTATCACCTCTGGTCTCCGGCAGGCATCCACAACGTCCTCCTCCCACTTGGCCATAAATAAGTTGGCCAAGCTGGGGGCATATTTGGCCCCCATTGCTACGCCTCGATCTTGACGATAAAACTGGTTATCAAACCAAAAGTAATTATGGCTCGCCGCATATTTCAGCAGAGTCATAATAAATTCTATCTGACGCGGTGCAAGGTCTGACCCTCTTACCAGATAAAGCTCAACAGCTTCAAAGCCACACTCATAGGGAATAATGGTATAGAGTGAGGTCACATCAGCCGTGACCAACCACATACCACTTGTGGGAACAAAGCCCTCTAGCAGAATAATAATCTGTTTAGTAGCCCTTATGAATGAGGGGATCTTCTGGACCAATGGCTGTAGGAAATATCAATATATTTCCCCGCCCGGGACGTAATTCAATCGATCCCACTGACAATGGGCCGGCCCGGGGGGGAAACCTGGCTTTTGTGTATTTTAGGAAGATAGTAAATGACTGGGGTGCCAGGAGCACACGGTACCAGAAAAAGCCTCTCTTTGTCATTTAGAATACCTTCAAGATGACCCTGATCAACAATGGTCTCTAGAGCCTTCTTGTATTTGGCCACAGGGTCATTATTGAGGGGAGTGTAAGTTTCGGCGTCATCAACTATCCGATGCATTTCTTTCAGGTAGTCACACCTGTCTAAAATTACTACCCCTCCTTATCTGCAGGCCTGATGACCAATGATTTATTGGAGCACAAAGACTCCAAACCAATCTCCAGATTTCTCTGCATCTTTACCTTTCTAACTTTAATCCCTTCCAAGTCTTTAAGGACTACATCACGAAACACTCTAATGCTAGGTGCCAGTGAACCAGGGGGTTAAATAACGATGCGTTAGCTAGATTAGAGTGCTTGAACTTCAGGTGGAGGGGCCACTCTTTCCATGATAAGGTTAGACAGAAAGTATCTTTTAATATTAAGCTTTCTTGCACTTTTGTGAACATCCATAAATGTTTGAAATTTGCTCAAGCTCCTAGGCGGAGCAAATTTCAAACCCTTATCTAGGAGTCCTTTCTCAGCCTCTGACAAAACCTGGTGGCTCAGATTAAATATGCCTGCACCTACACTCTTTTTCTTTTTGAGCGACTGGGCCCTCCTCCCCCCTCTGACTCCTCTCTTAGTTCTAAAGGGCCTAGACATCCATGATGGCTCATGGGAAAACCCCAACTGGGATTTGATCTATATTCAGATGGGCCTGGAGGATAATATGGCCTGGGGTGGTCATAGCCCATATCATAATGCCCAGAGTAAGAAAACTGTGGATTCCTATCCAAATTATCGGGTCCATAGGTCCACGCCCACCTGGGCCCACTGAGTCTGACAGGGGAAAGAACCGATTCTGGGTAGGAATGTTGTATTCACGATTACCATTGGTCTCATACCTCGGCTTCAAATATCCCTGGTTATATCCAACATCATAAGGAGGAGGTCTAGATGGAAATTGCTCCCATCGACGTGGAGACTCCTCCCGATAATGCTGATACTGAACATCAGGTTTCGGATTTCTTGTTATTTTAGGTATTCTTGATGAAGTAAGACCTTGGTTTGGACCATTTTTAGGTTTTTGTTTTATTTTTTTGTTGTGAGGTAGTTGGCTTGGAAAGGTGAGGGGCTCCCCCTCTTGTTGCCAACTGGGGATTTGCGACCAAAATGGGGGTCATTGTTCCCTGAGGGAGAGTATCCATACCACTTTCATTTGCTTCCTCAGTGGCAAGTTTTTTCTGCCACAGAAAAATAAGACCAGACTGATAGTCATCAAAATCTCTTAAATATTTCTTCTTAAATTTTTGGTCTTTTTCTTCTCTTTCCAGAGTTTTCAGTAGAGAATTTGAGCACTCCCTATACTCTTCTCCACGTTTGAAAGAGACCAATAAGTCCTTGACAGTCTTAAGTTCTGTATCAAGCCTCGCTAGTTTTACACTCTTTATTTCAGCAAGAAAGCGTAAAAAAGATACACCAGCGTCATTGAAATACTTAGCCCAGCTATCTAAATCAGATTCCCCTTTCTGGGGACTCACCTCACATCGAAGGCTTCTTGGGACCATAGCATTTCTGATGTAGGTTTCCAGAAATGCTATGTCCCATTGAGTGTGTATTTCAGCTGTCATGAGATTTTTTAATCTCATGAAAAGGCCACTAGTGGAGAAGAGTATAGGGAGTGCTCAAATTCTCTACTGAAAACTCTGGAAAGAGAAGAAAAAGACCAAAAAGTAAAGAAGAAGAAGAAGACATATTTAAGAGATTTTGATGACTATCAGTCTGGTCTTATTTTTCTGTGGCAGAAAAAACTTGCCACTGAGGAAGCAAATGAAAGTGGTATGGATACTCTCCCTCAGGGAACAATGACCCCCATTTTGGTCGCAAACCCCCAGTTGGCAACAAGAGGGGGAGCCCCTCACCTTTCCAAGCCAACTACCTCACAACAACAGAAAAATAAAACAAAACCTAAAAATGGCCCAAACCAAGGTCTTACTACATCAAGGATACCTAAAAAAACAAGAAATCCCGAAACCTGATGTTCAGTATCAGCATTATCAGGAGGAGTCTCCACGTGGATGGGAGCAATTCCCATCTAGACCTCCTCCTTATGATGTTGGATATAACCAGGGATATTTGAAGCCGAGGTATGAGACCAATGGTAATCGTGAATACAACATTCCTACCCAGAATCGGTTCTTTCCCCTGTCAGACTCAGTGGGCCCAGGTGGGCGTGGACCTATGGACAGGCGATATGGACCCGATAATTTGGATAGGAATACACAGTTTTCTTACTCTGGGCATTATGATATGGGCTATGACCACTCCAGGCCATATTATCCTACAGGCCCATCTGAATATACATCAAATCCCAGTTGGGGTTTTCCCATGAGCCATCTTGGCCGTCTAGGCCCTTTAGAACTAAGAGAGGAGTCAGAGGGGGGTGGAGGGCCCAGTCGCTCAAAAAGAAAAAGAGTGTAGGTGCAGGCATATTTAATCTGAGCCGACAGGTTTTGTCAGAGGCTGAGAAAGGACTCCTAGATAAGGGTTTGAAATTTGCTCCGCCTAGGAGCTTGAGAAAATTTCAAACACTTATGGATGTTCACAAGTTTGCAAGAAAGCTTAATATTAAAAGATACTTTCTTTCTAACCCTATCATGGAAAAAGTGGCCCCTCCACCTGAGTTCAAGAACTCTAATCTAGCTAACGCATCGTTATTTAACCCCTCTGGTTCACTGGCACCTAGCATTAGATGTAAAGATGCAGAGAAATCTGGAGATTGGTTGGGAGTCTTTGTGCTCCAATAAATCATTGGTCATCAGGCCTGCAGATAAGGGGGGGATAGTCATTTTAGACAGGTGTGACTACCTGAAAGAAATGCATCAGATAGTTGATGACACCGAAACTTACACTCCCCTCAATAATGCAGCCATTGGTCCAGAAGATCCCCTCATTCATAAGGGCTACTAAACAGATTATTAATCTGCTAGAGGGCTATGTTCCCACAAGTGGTATGTGGTTGGTCATGGCTGATGTGACCTCACTCTATACCATTATTCCCCATGAGTGTGGCTTTGAAGCTGTTGAGCTTTATCTGGTAAGAGGGTCAGACCTTGCACCCCGTCAGATAGAATTTATTATGACTCTGCTGAAATATGTGGCGAGCCATAATTACTTTTGGTTTGATAACCAGTTTTATCGTCAAGATCGAGGCGTAGCAATGGGGGCCAAATATGCCCCCAGCTTGGCCAACTTATTTATGGCCAAGTGGGAGGAGGACGTCGTGGATGCCTGCCGGAGACCAGAGGTGATTCTCTGGGCTAGGTACATCGACGACGTCCTCCTCCTATGGGATGGCAGTGAGCCTGATTTACAGGATTATATGTTGTCCCTCAATAATAACAACAAGGGCATCAGGTTCACCTTTGAGGCAAGTCAGGAATCAATCCATTACCTAGATTTGAATATTTCTGTTGTAAACAATAAGTTTGTTACGACCACTTTCTTCAAACAGACTGACAGGAATTCATATATTCCACTTGATAGCTGCCATTATGCCCCTTGGCTTAAAGCAGTACCTCAGGGGCAGTTCACTAGGCTGAGGCATAACTGCACTGATATAGAGGCATAGAGGCTTTTAACAGTCAGGCACAGGTCCTTTCTAATAGGTTTGTTGAAAAAGGTTATCAAAAAAATGACATGTCCCACCTGATTCAGGTTGTTAGAGAGATCGATCGAGGGACTCTCTTGGAAGACAAAGAAAAAGGGTTGAGTGGGGGAAATTTTTCTCTTCCATTCATCACTACATTCTCTGTGCAACATCAGACCATCAAACGCCTGATACGCAAACACTGGCATGTGTTGGCCAGTGATCAGGTGTTAGCACCCTCTTTACCAGAGAGACCCTCTATTGTGTTTAGAGGAGCCTCTTCGCTATCTAGTTGCATTGCCCCTAGTGTTCAGGATCCTCCACAGGCAAACAGAACTTTTTTACAGAACCTAACGGGGTACTATCGCTGTAAGAAATGTCAAGTGTGCACTCTTAATGTTTGTAGGGATAGGAAGATTTGTAAATTTTCTTCAACTAGCACAGGTCATTCTTACGAAGTCGAACCTTTCATAACTTGTTCGTCTTTGGGAGTCGTGTACCTCATACAGTGCCCTTGTGGCCTCCAATATATAGGGAGGACCAAGAGGGCATTGAAGGTGAGACTCAATGAACATATAGCCAATATCAGAAGAGGCTTTGATAAGCATTCTGTATCTAGGCATTACGATCAGGTTCATAAGAGAGACCCTTCAAATACGTTGTTCTTGGGTATTGACAAATACAGACCCCACTGGAGAGGCAGCTCTCTAGTGAGAGAAATCTCCAAGCAAGAAATGGCATGGGTATACCGGTTGAAGACATATGTTCCCTTTGGACTCAACGTGGACACCGATGTTAATGCTTTCATTAACAACTCCTAGGGGTCTGTGTTTGTCAATGGGTGACCTGGATACATGAGGTTGTGAGTTTACTCCTTGAAATATAGTGGAGCCTCTGATGGTGTATATTCAGCAATTTTATGTGTATTTGGGTATTAGCATTTATCTATTGGTGGTAGACAATTTTGGTTATAATTATTCAGCAGAATGCTTATATGTGAGGATTTTAAGAAAATTTGGGTTTATTGCATCCATATGTCATGGATCAATATCATCTGTTGATCAATGCTGATTAGAATGCTTAGATGTAAGGCTTTTATCATGTTTTATATATATACCCAATTTTACCGTATGATTTATTTTTATATGCCGTGGTATGTGCTCCTTTGGGGTTAATATGGGGCGAATCTTCATGATTGTCTCAGCTTGCCAGTTCATTTGGATGCCCCCCCCCTTTGGGCACATTACCACTAATTTATCATTATGTTCTGAGACCAGAATACCAGTATTTCATTCTTGTGATGTTCTGGATATAGCCAAACGTGGTGGCTTCTAAAGTGATTACATTCTGGATGTTTGCATGGACTCTGTGCCTTTCCATCTACCCTCGATTTTTTGGCCTACGCAGATCATTGGGTGCGACACAAGTCTATTCAGATCGAGTCATGTATTTTTAACATGGGTTTGTTTTATAACTCTCATTTATTTTCATTTTTACCATTACAGACCGGCCCGTAATTCTGCTTCTCCTTTCAGCTTTCATGCTGCGGGGAAGGTGCAGAGACGAGCCTGTCTTTGTATGGGTGGATCCTCTCTGTGAGGGTGCGTGCGCTTCCTTCTGCTGTTTGGGACTACATCCCGCTGGCTCTGTATCGCTTCCATGGTTACGGCTGCGTGGACACATGTGATACCATGGGGGCACCGAAAACGAGGCTTGGTTACCTCGCGGCAGAGCGTGCACGCGCATCCAATTTCCAGATTGGCAGTTTCTTCAAATATGTTCCCTATAAGAGGGGGTGACGCAGCCCGCCGCCCGTGCCCCGAGACGACGTGAATTTTCACAAAACGCGTAGGGCGGAACGAGCGGCGTGCTGACGTCACCCTCCACTGCTCGGTTTACACGGACGGGTCTGTGTGTTAGCGTCCGGCCGGTCGGCGCTGATGTACTTAAGGCTGTCTTTTTTCTTGCTCAATGTGAGTATGTTTTTATGTTTCCTTTATCAATAAATACCCCAAAGATTTTACACTATCCAGCTTCCCTCTTCCTTTCTATGTGCTCCAAATTGAGTGTTGAAAGTGCTGACATCCAACTGATGACACATGGTCTGTTTGGCTAAACCACCTGGGATTCATTATATGCCTGTTGAGGTCCTCCGTTATAGGGGACCAACTCCATCTGGTAAGCAGGACTATTTACTTGTGGTGGTGGATTTCAAGTTTGGTTATCAGCCTCTAATGAAGATTGGAGAGCCCCTTCTTTGGATATCTGCACGGGTGTCTTCTTGGATTTTATTATATGGACTTTGATTTTTGTCTCTCTAAACAAGTGGACTATTCACACATTATTGTTTAGTGTTCACGTTATTGTTTATTTTTTTATTGCTTATAATTAGTATATAACAAGCATTAACTTATTATTTATCACTGATGCACTTTTTTATTGGTTATTTGCCACTCAGTGTTTTATTCATTTGATTCCTGGTTCACAATTCCAGGTCTAGCGCAACTTTTTATATTTTTCCATTTTTTTTCAACTGCTCCTGAACTCTCCTCCATGTTAGCTTATCTGTCCATATACACAGGGTCGTTTATAGTCGTTTCTAGGCAGTTGAGTTTAGAGGCTTTTTCTGGAACCCAAAAAAATGCGTTCAGAAGCTGTGTTTAGAGGCATTTCAAGTGCCAAACACAGCTAAACGTGGCTAAAGGTGGCTAAACGCAGTAACTCGCATTTAGTAGCGTTTTGTTTACAGACATTTTTCATTTTAACCCCAAAAATATATATATTTTTTTCAAACGCTTCTAGACGCAAACGCGGCTAAATGCGGCTAAACGTGGCATGTAAACATGGCCAAACTGACGTTTTTAGAAGCCGGTTTCTAGCTGTTAAGTTAAATCGTTCAGGGGAGGTTTAACAACGTCCCATGTACATGAAGCCTTAGCGCATAATAGCAAACCGAATAAGATCTCCACAGAACATAGACCTTGCACAAAGCTCCACCTGCTGGCTCCAAGTTGTAAATATGAAATATTTTTATGTGATATTTCATATATAAAGGATAAGTTCACCGTTTGACAAAAAATAATACACTTAATAAATGTGCATTAATTATATTTTGTTTTGGGAGCCTGTAAAGCATTGTACCAGTAATCAGTAGATCGCTGGTGCCATGCAGGTCTCCCGCAGATCTGTCAGTGTATTGGCTTGCTCGTACCTCGTACGAGCAAGCCGATACATTCTGACGGGAAGAATCAATGAACAACCACAGTGCCCACAGTGCCATGGTAGTTAATTGAAAAGTCGACGGCCGCAAAGACTGTCAGACCTTATAGTTTTACATTCACAGAGGACTGTGAATGAGTGGTGCAGCTGGGTGGATTTGAATTGTGGCAGTAGACACAGGGAGAAGTTTCCCAGTTTGCTGTCACAGCGGGGGCATGAGGGGCTGGTGCATTCATAACATGTTACATGTTACACCCTGAATATGGGTGTAATATGTTATGAAAGGTGAACTTATCCTTTAAAGAATCACTGATAGTTTTAAGTATATTATTACTTTATTATTCACATTTTATTTATATTATTATACACATTTGTATGCAGGTCAGATGGCAAGTGAAATAAAACATGAATTATTAAACACTATGCTATAATTGCCAGTATTAAAGTGGAGTTAGAGGCTAAAATCCAACTAGGTCTTAAACAATGCAGCACACAACCCCCCCCCCCCCTGTTTTTAGATAACTATATTATTTTTTTTCGTACCTTATCTGCTGTTTTTTAGCTGGACTTCCATCCAACCTCGCCGTGGCGAGGTATGTCACTATCGCAATTGCATTGGGCCCTCCTCCTTTCCCCCGCTGCCTTCTGGGACCTGTGTGTTTCCCAGAAGATGACGGGACAAATTCAAAAACTCACAGTGGGAAACCGGCTGTGAAGCCTTAAGGCTTCACTGCTGGTTTCCCTTACTTGCAATGCTGGTGCCTGCACCCAAACCTGATGGATAGATCGGCTTGGGGTGCCAACATTGCGGGCTCCCTGGACAGGTAAGCGTCCTTATATTAAAAGTTAGCAGCTACAAATATTTGTAGCTGCTGACTTTTAATTTTTTTTTTTATACAGGCTGGAACTCCGTTTTAACATCAGACTGAATACAGTACTTTTCACAACAGTGGTCTTTTATTGCACAGCATACAATATTCAGGATTAACTTTGATAATAACTATAAAATAAATCATTTACGTTAAAACTGACTGGGCAAATGATGCAGCGTTTTGGCACAACTGAATATTTTCTTTATTTCTTTTTAAATACAAATCGCTCTAAAAGCACACTAAAGTAGGTATTATATGACTGGATCAATGAGAATTTTGTAACCCAATTTTATTGTGTGCTCAGCCTAAAGGCTAATGTAACAGGTGGGCCCGTGGAACCCAGAAGTTCTTAGAAAGTATGAGCCAGAAAATAATGGACATTGAGAATATGTCTTGGATTGCTTTAACTACTTCCCACCCGGCCACTGTATATATACGGCCGGGTGGGCGCTCTCTCCTTCTGAGTGGAAGTTCAGGAACGTCCCTCAGAAGGAGGGGGATCGCGCGCGCGTTCCCGCGCAGCGGCGCAATCCCGATTCACTCGTGTTACCCGGACACAGCGCATCTCGATTCGGCAGGAGGGCTCTGTGATTGGCCCTCCTGATCACATGACGGCCGTGTCCAATCACAGCCGTCATGTGATGTAAACAGAGAGCCGGTTGCTAGGCAATCAGCTCTCCTCTCCTCACACAGAAGTCGTCGGTGAGGAGAGGAGAGCGGATGGCTGCAGCTGGCTGGTGATCAGTGAGTATGAGCTGTTTTTTTCAGCTTTTTACTCACTGATCACCAGCCTAGTGTCCCCACACAGTCTAAAACACAGAACGTAAACATACATGTCCCCACACACACATGTCCCCACACACACATGTCCCCACACACACACACACATGTCCCCACATAGTAAAAACACCTGTCCCCCACATATGTGACAATAAAATCATATGTCCCAATGATCATTTGCACACATATGTCCGTGATCACCTGCGCACATCTGTACATGATCATTTGCATACATATGTCCGTGATCACGCAAACCAATTATTATACACTTAACGGATTTTTTTTACCAAAAACATGTAGTAGAATACGTTTTGGCTTAAATTTATGACAAAATAAAATTTTATTGGATTTTTTTTAAAATAGAAAGACGAAAATATTTTATTTTTTTCAAATTTCCGCTCTTTTTTCGCTTATATCGCAAAAAATAAAAAACGTAGTCGTGAATAAATACCACCAAAAGAAAGCTCTATTTGTGTGAACAAAATGATAAAAATTGAATTTGGGTACATCATAGCATGACCGCGCAATTGTCATTGAAAATGCGAGAGCGCTGAAAGCTGAAAATTGGTCTGGGAAGGAAGGGGGCGAAAGTGCCCAGTATTGATGTGGTTAAAATGGGTCTGTAATATAAATCCACAATATTCCCCAGGATTTCTGTAAAGAACTATTTACTGTGTGTTGATTCTGAATTCAACATGTTAGTTGAAAGATGTTAATGTAATCACCTCCAACCACCTAGATACCTGTTGTAATGTTAATGAATCCAGACTAGCTTCTAAAGACCTTTTCATTGTTGTTTGTGGTGATGTGGATTGGTGCTTGGTAGACAGCCTGGCTGCCTATTATGGGATGTTTAAGTGTCTTGCTGTGAGGAAAGGGGGGGAATCACTCCAGAAACCCCTCTTGCTAAGACTGTTTACTGAAGGAGAAGTTTGAACACACCTGACCTGTATCACCATTGTCATTGGACAGTTTAACCCGCCCTGTTTCCCAAGGATAGGAGGGAAGTGTTTTGAAGAGAAGTGTGTTACCATGTGCTTGCAATAAAGATTAATTCCCTGTTTGAACCTCATACAGAGCATTTGTCTCGTATCTGGGGGAGAATTATTCCTATGGGTCTCGCTCACCTGACTGTGGAGTGTCGGTAGCTGATGTGTGTTCGGAAAGGGAATATCCTAAATGGCGTTAACCCCTTTCATACTTGGGGTGCCGTTACAGCTAACTTCAGCTTTTTTTTCCCTCAAAATGTCAGCTTTCCTATGCGCCAATATACCATTAATGTACTTCTGTTGCAGAAAAAAAAGCTGTATCTGTTGATTAGGGCAGGCATTTCCTCAGCCTCCAGTCTTCTGTGTAAAACTCCCATTTCACCCTAAAATGTGGTATTTGGGACAGCAATACCATTACAAGGAAGTAGTTCACCAGCTAACCACATTAACACACACCCTGCACCTGCCCTCCCCATCCAGGAGATTGCTCCCACCCACCTCTGCAGTTACATGGTAATCCAATGCAATTATTATCAGCACTGTTTTCACTAAATACAGAGCCAGGATCTTCCTCCTTTTTTATGTAATGTTTATTTGGCAGAGTGTGCAGAAGCTGAGTGATCACATAACAGCCTATATGGAGCAGAGCTGTAGTATTGAAAACAGGAAAAGTGAGTCCCTGGAAGTCTGTAAATCTCACCATACACACTAAAATCAGATTTTACAATCTTCTTTAGATCTGCCATCAACTATGTAGTGCAAGGGCCTACCTGATTGGATACAGAGTGGTTAGATAGGGGTTGTCCTCATATATAATACAGGACAAGCCAAAAAACATGCACCCCCACTACACTAGGTGAGAATGGGGAGTGGATGTGAAATCTATGTGTTTACACAAGAACAACAGGGCTCCATTCACATCTGCGAGTTTCTGAATGCATGCCAAACTGCACAGAAAATGCACTGCAAACAAGCATCACACCTGCATTTCTATTGAATGTCAATGCGCATCTGCCTACAACAGATGAGCTGCAAGTGCACCAAAAATGTGGTAAAAAGTGCACCACACTTTAATCTAAAAGAGTACTGGAGCTTCTTTGCAGCATTAGTCACACGTAGTGCAGCCCATTCAAGTGCTCTGCCCTATGCTCGATGAGTAGAAATGCTCCAAAACCCCCCCCCCACCAAAACAAAACATGCAGAGATGTCCACTCCCTCCTATGTATTTGTGTAACAAATACAAAGACGGCCATACACTATGCAATCTGATTGTACAATCTCTTTACAATTTCATTTAGATTGACCTTAACTATGAAATAGAAAGATCCACCTGAACAATGCATTACATTTGTATATAATAGGGCAGACCCTTGTATTACATAGCTGATGGTAGATCTAAAGGAGATTTTACAATCAGGTTGTATGATTTATGGTCACCTTAAGGGAAGAAGTAGGAAAGTGGGTGGAAATAAAACAAGAGGTGGTATAATAGTGAGGGTGGTGTGGTCCAGAGTGGCAATGCATGCCTATTCTGTGATGCACTAAGGCAGTTCATGATAGGATATGATGCACAGAAAATGTCAAACTGAAATGTGAACAATTAAAGCTTTCATGGACAAGGTAAGAGAGAAATAAGTACATTGGGATGGCTTGGGCAGAAAAGTCATGAGAAAAGTATTCTGTCCATTATGAAAAGTAAAATTCTGCCTGGAGGTGAACTTATGTAATTAGCAATAAAGGTCTGCACACCACTATTAACTACACCATTCAGCAACCAACAATACATTATTATTTAGGGCGCTTAAACCTCTCCACAGTGTATCAATTTGTTAGTACAATAATTTTGAATATAGAGAGTAAGCACACCACATATCCAAACTGCTTTGTTTGAATATGTTTGTATTAGACATATACATATAATTATACAGGTACAGGTAACAAAGTATGTCATCTAACATCAAGCATAATACAACAAAGATATTCACTCCATGCTTGAATCATAGCAAAAAACATGCATGCCTATTGGTGCAATGAGATACACTTAAAACGTATAAGAGCTGATGTTCAGAAGTACATACAGGAATTCAGTACCCACATAGAGTAATGAAAAGGAAAGCTGAGCCAGACCCTGGTGAAAAGAGAGAGGAAGAGGAAAAAGCAATTTTTTGGGGATTCGGGGAATGTAAAAACCCCCTTTCTCAAGAACCTCCTATCAGTAGGTATACCAACGTATACCTACTTATAGATTTTAGGTGTAGTTTATTGCACCCTTTATGCATGCATGTTTTTGCTATGATTTAACCGTGGAGTGAAGATCTTTGTTGTACAGTGGGTATAGAAAAAAATCACCCCCTTTTAGAATAATCACATTTTGTTGCTTTGCAGCCTGAAATGAAGGCAGACACAGTTTTTGTTTTATCCAGCTGTATTTACTCAGTGCAACTTATAACATCCAAATGAAAGATAGAACACCAACATATCAGAAAAAAATAACAAAAATTTAAAAAACAGAATCACTGAGTTGGAAAAAGTATGCGTCAGTATTTTCTTGAACCACGTTTTGCTTTAATTACAGCCTTTAAGCCCTGTACACACGATCGGATTTCCTATGGATTCTAATCCGATGGATTTGTCCATCGGAAATCCGATGAAACTGTTTTCCATCAGTCTTGCCCACACACCATCAGTCAAAAAACCGACCGCACCAAAACGACGTGACGTACAACACGTACGACGGCGCTATAAAAGGGAAGTTCAAATCTAATGGCGCCACCCCTTTGGCTGCTTTTGCTGATTTCGTGTTACCGCGTGTTAGTAAAAGTTTGGTGAGAGACGATTCGCGCTTTTCAGTCTCCGTGCTTTGCAGATCGTTTCCTGGTGTTCAGTTTGTGCTTGTGGGTTCGTATTTGTTATTCAGTGCGTGCAGTCAGGTCGTTACTGTTTTGCAGTGCTTTCTTGGCCATTCGTTTACTGTTTTTCAGGTCGTTCTTCTCAGACCTTGCTGTTCCACGGTGCGTTCTGTTTGATTTCGTTCTGACCAGCCGACCGTGTTTGAAGTGCATTCTCGTTCTCGAGCTCGTGCTGGCTATGGACTTGGTGTTGCGGTTAACACTGTAACCCGAGTTCAGTCCGTGAACAGGGTGAGGAGGAGTTCATGGACCAAGAATTGGTTGCTCCAGCGGGACCAATTCTCTCATATGCCTCTGCTGCGGGAAATCCATGAGAATAATCCTGATGATTTCAGGAATTATCTCAGGATGACGGACCCCGTTTTTCACCGTCTGTTGGATTTGCTGTCCCCCTATATCACGAGGCAGGACACTGTGATGCGCCGGGCCATCACTGCCGAGCAGAGGCTTATTGCCACGTTAAGATACCTGGCGACTGGGAGAAGCTTGCAGGACCTCAAGTTCACAACAGGCATCTCCCCCAGGCTCTCGGGATCATTATCCCTGAAACGTGTTCTGCCATCATTCAGGTCCTGCAGAAGGACTATATGAAGGTAAGTTTTCTCCTTTAACATCACATTATATGTTTTGATTGTTTGCTAATGTATTGTATTTCTTTCCTCCTTCCCAAATTACCCTGATTGTAATATGCTGTCCCCTTTCTCCCCATGCATGTTTTTACTTCTAATGGCCTTTTTTGGGGCCTACATGCCTATTTCCCTTCACTAACCTCTCCAGCATGCTATCCTGGGCCCAAACACAGCTAGCCTAGTTTTTTACTACCGTTTTTTTGGTCAGTGCCATAGTAGTTTTGAACCCCTCCCCCCCTAAAATGTGTCCAAATGTTTTAGTTCTCATTCAAGTTCAGCAGAGTGGTAGAGCCTTTATTTGGGGCCCACAAAATCACCTCAAACACCCCCCTCCCCTTAGAATATTTTCTAATGTCCCCTCAGCGGGGGTGAGTCATCTGATAAGTGGGCCTTCTATTTTTGTGTTTAAATACTCCTTAAACTAATAAATGTTATACTGATGTTGGTCAACAATGTCTTTGGCCTCGTACACACGACTGAGTTTCTCGTCCAAAACAGTCAAGAAAAGTGCCGCAAGAGTTTTTTTGTCTAGAAAAACGTTCATGTGTATGGTTTTACGACGAGAAAATTGCCGAGAATCTCGACGAGAAAATAGAGAACCTGCTCTCTATTTTCTCGTCAGGATTCCAGATTTCCTCGTCGTGTTTCTCGTCGGCCTGTTTTGTGACGAGAAAATGGTTCGTGTGTATGCTTTTACGACTCTTCCAAAAGCGCGCATGCTCACAAGCAACTATGAGACGGGAGCGCATCTTTTGGTAAAACAAGCCTTCGTAATGGAGAGAGCATATTCGTCACACTCAAAAATATTTCATCGTTTAAATGTTCTGCATTGAAATCTTCGTTAGAATGTTACATTAATCAAAACGAGTGACCTTCTTTTGCTGCTGATATTCACACAGAGTTATGCCTTATTTTTAACCTTTTTCATGCTGCTCTTTATAAGATTTATGTGTATTATATCGTGCAAGTTTTTAGGAATAATTTAAATGGTTAGATTTTTCAAAATGATGTTAATTATAATTTCACAATGTTTTGCTAGTGATCTCCCATTTAATTTTGGAATCTATATTATTTAAATTTCCCACCATGTTTTTGTGCTAATCAGATTTAGTTATTCTTTTGGGGGGGTGATATCTGTCCCTTTTATTGTCAGTCAAATGTATCTGCTTACTCCAAAGCTTGATTTTGTTTATTTAAAAATACACATAGTCAAATATGAACTTAAACAAAAATCACATTTATTCATGTTTATAAATTAAATAAAGAGAAGGCAGCGCTGGAGAAGCTGCTGCCATTTGTGCATCCCAGGGACCCCAGAGCACACAGCAACCCTGTGTGGACACTAAAATTGGGAGCTTGAGAAGGCCAACATTTCTGAACACAATCTGATGCTGGCCTCCCAGAGGTCAGGAACAGCAGCAGGTGATATATATGTCCCAAGTGTGTGGTACTACAACAGGCTGCCTTCTGTCCGACCACAATGAAGCAAGGCCATCACTTCCTCTTCTTCCTGGCAACCTTCCCTGCAGCCTTTCCTGAAGCCTTCCCTGCAGACTTTCCTGAAGCCTTCCCTGCAGCCTTCCTTCTTCGTTTGGCTGGAGGCTGGCCCACTGGAGGGGTACTCCTGTCAGGAGAAGGAGGTGGAGGTGTAGCAGAAGGGGGTGGGGCAGAAGAAGAAGGTGGAGGTGTAGCAGAAGGGGGTGGGGCAGAAGAAGAAGGTGGAGGTGTAGCAGAAGGGGGTGGGGCAGAAGAAGAAGGTGGAGGTGTAGCAGAAGGGGGTGGGGCAGAAGGTGGAGGTGTAGCAGAAGGGGGTGGGGCAGAAGGTGGAGGTGTAGCAGAAGGGGGTGGGGCAGAAGAAGAAGGTGGAGGTGTAGCAGAAGGGGGTGGGGCAGAAGAAGAAGGTGGAGGTGTAGCAGAAGGGGGTGGGGCAGAAGAAGAAGGTGGAGGTGTAGCAGAAGGGGGTGGGGCAGAAGAAGAAGGTGGAGGTGTAGCAGAAGGGGGTGGGGCAGAAGAAGAAGGTGGAGGTGGAGGTTGAGGTTGGGTCAGTTGGGCCACCTCACATATGGCGGTATTGGGGGTAATTTTCTCCATCACCCCCTTGTTGAGCAAGGTGATGAGCAGGGGCTCGCATAGGAGGCGTTGCTCCATGCTCATCACCTTGAACTTAGCCTCCACTAGGCCGGCAATGGCCTCTTCAGGGGATGTGGGCTCCTTGAGGGTGGCATGGGCCTCTTTAATAAGGGCCATTGCTGCCTCACTGGTGGTCCTGTCCCTCCTGCCTCTTTTGTGAAGCCGGATGGGAGGCACCTGGGATCTGGTGCTTCTCCTTTGCCCTGCCACCTCCTGGCTGGCACTGGGCCCTGCCACCTCCTGGCTGGCACTGGGCCCTGCCACCTCCTGGCTGCCACTGGGCCCTGCCACCTCCTGGCTGCCACTGGGCCCTTCCTCCTCCTGCCTGACAGTTTCCAGACCCTCCTCCTGGCTGATTTCATCCTGTGTATGAAAAAGGAACATAGTTTAATATGTTGGTTTAATCTTTGCATCAAACTTTGTAATCCTGATTGAAGCAATTAGAATGTAAATCCATAAATCCTTGCTTTAAATTTACCACTACATCAGATTGACTATTTAGCACCCAATTTAGTGCAGAATAATGTCTACAGATCTTGATTTCACTTGTGGAATCCAAAATAATGTATGTTTCTCATCTTGACATATTTGTCAAACATTAATTTTATCCCAATACATTTTCAGTTAATACTATACCTGGCTCCAGATGGCCAAATCAGGATCATCCAGGATGGCTGCCTCCTCTTGCTCCAGAGAAGGCTCAGGTTGGCTGCAGGGAAGTCTGTGGGGAAGAGTGGAGAGTGATGGCCTTGTCTCAATATGGTCATCCAGGAAGGACATCCTGTTGTAGTACCACAAAATCGGGACATAAACATCATCTGCTGCTGCTCCTGACCTCTGAGAAGCCAGCACCTTAGAGCGTTCAGTCCTGTAGGTACCTCTCAAGCTCCCAATTTTAGTGTCCACTTGTTTTGCTGTGGCTGTGGGCACCTTGGTATGCACAAATGGGAGCAGCTTCTCCAGCGCTGCTTTTCTCACCCCTCTTTTTTTATGGATGGGGTTTTTCGTCTCCCACAGAGCCGGCAGCTCCCTTACACGGTCAATAAATTCCGCCAGGAACTCTTTGTCGCTAATAAAGACATTCATATTGTATCTGCAAGTTAAATAAATTATATTTAACTAATGTGAGGCAAACAGTCTAACCTCCTTAACATCCTAGTCACCATATATATCCTCCAACAATCTCAAGACAGTATAGGCCAACAATTTTTACAAGTCACAAAATCACATACCTTTGTTCGCACGTCCGTCACTTGAACTCCTCTCTCCGCACACCGAACGTACTATAGTCACATGTGTGTTTGCTATATACACACCACGCATGCGTCAAAATTCGAACACGTCGCCCCACACACGTCGCTCGCCCATGACGTTCTAACTAACATCTTTTCCCCGCCCCTTCTCTTTCGGCGCGCAGACAGATATGGCGGAGTTACAGCAGGTGTCTGATAATTCCGCAACTAACGAGGAGACAAGCCCGGAGACCGAGGACACGTCACGATCAAGGAGGAGATTCAAGGCATCGAATATGTCTTTGGCGGAGATGGCGGAGATGGTGGACATCTTGCTCAAGTCTGATTATGATGCCAAGCATGGGCCGTATAGCAAACCAAATAGAAGGAAGGCCAAAATCCTCACTAAAGTTGTGAAGAGTCTGAAGGCGAATTTCGGGGTGAAACGCTCAAATGAGCAGCTCAGAAAGAGGTGGTCAGACCTCAAACTGAGGGAGCCAGACCAGTTGAGGAGCATAAAGAGAATGCTCGCTAAAAGTAAGTAAAATGTAGACTTTTCTGCTATTAATCTTTTTATAAACTGACATGTTTTTTTTTTTTCTCATATTGGACTCCCTTCCAAAATGTAATATTTTGAACTTGGTTGGGCACAGTAATCGTTCGTTACGTTACCGACACTTCGTTCGGCCACTATCCGCGGTTTTGGCTTATTTTAGAGCCACAAAAGTAATTAGACATCTGCCATTTTTGATCAAATATTGTTGATAATTTTTAAGTCTATATGATGTGTTTGTAAAGAGAATGAAATGCAAACTTTTATCAGTGTAAAGGAGAGGACACTCAGCAGCTGCTTCCACATCTGTACTTTGGAGCACTATAGTGTGGGCCACCAGACCCGCCTTTTTTGGGTGTCCCACACAGGTGCATCAGAGAATTTTTGTGGTGCCTCCATGTCAAAAAAATTACATCCAAATGTGAATACTAAACATATTTTGGGTCATAAATAATGCATTCTTCTTTAAATTCCGCACAAACACACACTTGTACCCCACTTCCAAGCAATTTAGCCTGTTTTTATTTTAACAATGAGATTTACAGTGTGATAAATAGACCTTTTGTTTTATTCTCATAGGGGAGAGAAGACTGGGAGGAGGACACTCCAGGGAGCACATGCACCCCACAACTTCCAAGCAACCCCAAACTCCCAAAGACCCACAACCGAAGGATGTAGAGGAAGTTGAGGTGGAGGAAGGAGAAGTGCAGGAAGGAGAGGTGGATGACGTTGGGGATCTGGTCACCACAACAGGTCAGTATCTGTCACCACAGCTTCAGGTAAGAGAGGTAGGCCTGCAGAGTTATAATACATTTTTTTTTGGTTTTTTAGGGGATGTAAATGTTGTGAAGGATAGTACACGGTTCTCTGCTGACAGTGCCCTCCGCCTCATCCAGCAAGTGATGGAATGTAGCACGGAACTGGACCTAATTAAACAAAGAATCCATGTGATGGGACAAACATTTAAAGACATTCTCGATGTTTTGGGGAGAATTCAATAAGCCATCCAAACACATTTGTTTTTACATGTTTGTTTTTGTAATTTTTTGAATTTTTTTGACTATCAAACCAGCCAAAAATTGAATATGCACACAGTGTGTCAACATGTGCTATCTGCCATCAGGGGATATCCATGTACGTCTTTTGTGGGTGCAACCCCTTCCTCGTATCTAAAGTCGGTGAACTGAGGAAGTAGATGCACCCCCAAAACACGTCCATTGATCACCCCTGATGGCAGATAGCACATGTTGACAATAGGGATCAGGATTGTAAACTTCCTAGATGAAAAAAATCCCAAATGTGTGCATATTCAATTTTTGGCTGGGCAAGGGGTGGCAGGACCCCATATTAGGACGGGCACATAGAGACATAGTTTGTGTAAGTGAATGTCTCCGATTGCTCAGAGGTATCCAATGTTGTAATTTTTGAAATGCAACTGTTATTTTTGTATTTTCATAAGCAAAAAATTGCCAGGTTGGGGCCAGGACAACCCAAAATAAAAAAAAATAAAAATGAAGAGAATGTGCACAGAGTAAAATATTTGACCACAAACAACGTGTAGCTTCTTTTTATAATACCCTCTAAGCTTATTTGGTTCTTTTGTAAGGTTACATAGTGAAATGGTTGTTATTTACTAAAGTAAAATACACTTGCCACTACAAATGCACAAAGACAAACTAGGAGACAGGAAAGAACAAATAATTAAAGGTTTAAACAAGCTTTTTATTGGGATACTTAGACATAGGCTGGCATAGGAATTGCCCCCCTACCCGTGAAATACTCCATGTATTTGTCCCGAACCTCACGGGCATTTTGGGGGGGCAAGCCAGGACGGGCAGATTCCAGGCTCGGCAGGGGATTTGCAGGGGAAAGTCCAGCCTCTGGCAAAACTGAGGCCATATATGAATTTGATTTGCGGCCCAGAAAATTGTGTAGCACACAGCAGCATAACACTACATAGTTTATTTTGTAGTCCGCCAAGTGGATGGAAGTCATAAAAAGGCGGAACCGGCTGGCCATAATGCCGAAGGCATTTTCAACGACTCTTCGGCCCCTGGCCAGCCGGTAATTGAACACCCTCTTCTCTGGGGTCAGGGTCCTCTGTGGAAATGACCTCAAAAGATGCCGTCCGAGTCCGAAGGCTTCATCAGCCAAAAAAACAAAGGGGAGTCCTTCAATATTCCCTGCATCCGGTGGCAATGCAAGGTCGTCACTCTGGAGACGGAGGGCAAACTCCGTCTGGATGAAGGATCCCCCATCGGACATCCGGCCATTTTTCCCTACATCAACATAGAGGAATTCATACCGTGCTGACACCACCGCCATCAGCACAATGCTATGAAACCCCTTGTAGTTGTAGTAGTAGGACCCAGAACGGGGTGGCGGCACGATGCGGACGTGCTTCCCGTCTATGGTACCACCGCAGTTGGGGAAGTCCCACCGCGTGGCAAACTCCGATGCCACAGTCTGCCATTCCTGTGGCGTGGAAGGAAGCTGTGGAGTGAAACAAGATGAAATAATATTAGAAAAACAAAGTCATACATTACAAGGAAATTCTATCCAAAAAAATTGGAACAACAACAACATCAATCAAATTATACGTTTATTAAGGTGTTTAAAAAAAGTATAATGGAAGGCTCATTTATCATATTCATCACCCCCTCTGATGGGCCATTACTAAATTATTTTGGGGGGGGGGGAGATGTGTTTGGCCACAGGATAGCATTGCAGTGGCGGGGCGTCCAGAGTGGGCGCTGGAGCACTGCCCCCTCTCTCCTGTGCCCATCACTCAGAACAATACATAGGTTCATGCGTTGCATGAACCTATGTATTATCTATGCCGCACACTATTCAGGTGGATGGCCTCTTGTAAAGCAACCGACATATGAATCATTGCGGCATTTAGGGGGTTCAAATTGCATAGCAGAAACAGGTAGTAAAATAGTCTTGCACATTACAACCTGAGGGATGTAATTGGCTTCCTAAAAGTAAAATCGGGGACGCAGGGGGGGGGGGGCATTCCTTGGGTAAACACTGACAGCATAGGCGTGCGCAGCCTATTGCATTGGGGTGTGCACCCCAAAGCTCAACACATACTACCGATCACTCACGATGAAAGGGAAGGGGCCGGTAAGTTACATATTTACCTGCCCCTTCCCCCCACTCATCCTAAAACATCCCCAGCCAGCAGCAACAGCCGGTGATAGAGGAGAGTAGGGAAGCTGGAAGCGCTGCAAGGGGCAGTAGGGGGAATCTGTGCTGCACAGTGTGATTAGGGTGTGCCTGGGCACACCTGGCACACCCTGTGCGCACGCCTATGACTGACAGGCTGCTCTGCCAATCATGTTCACCAAGTCTGTTTAATGGTAACATGATTGGCTGATGCAACATGAAGGGAAGGAGAAGACATCAAGGACAGAAGAAGGATGGCGCTGACCACAAGAAGGTAAGTGCAGGGCTGGGGGGAAACTGGCTGCATTAGAGGGGACTAAATGGCTGCATTTGAGGGAAGAAAATGGCTGCATTGGAGGGGACAACTGGGGGCGTTTAATAGGCACCAGAGCAAAAAAGGAGGAAGTTTATTTCCTAAATTGGGGTTTGAACCCCCAAACATTTGGAGCAACAGGCGCCCCTGCTAGAAAAGTTAGTGAAGGGAAATATTTATGGAGGAGAAAAAAAAGGGATTTTTATAACAGCTTACCTGTAAAATCCTTTTCTTGGAGTACATCACGGGACACAGAGCGACTTAGTCATTACTAATGGGTTATATAGATACCTTCAGGTGCTGGCACTGGCAACTTCCAAAACCGGAAGTACCCTCCCCTATATAAGCCCCTCCCATCTGGGAGCACCTCAGTTTTGTAGCAAAGCAATAAGTGTCCCAAAAAGAGGGGTGGGAGCTCTGTGTCCCATGATGTACTCCAAGAAAAGGATTTTACAGGTAAGCTGTTATAAAAATCCCTTTTTCTTTTTCGTACATCACGGGACACAGAGCGACTTAGTCATTACTAATGGGACGTCCCAAAGCAATGCCAAATGAGGGGAGAGATACACTATACATAAGCTGGGCGCCATCAGGTATGAGGATCTTTTGCGGCCTGCAACACACTGCGCCCAAAGGCGACATCCTCCTGACTTCTAACGTCTACCTGGTAGAATCTAGTAAACGTGTGTACTGAAGACCATGTTGCGGCCTTACAGACTTGAGCCAGGGAGGCCTGGTGATGCACTGCCCATGAAGTTCCAACTGCTCTTGTGGAGTGCGCCCTAACTTTGAATGGAGGCGGTCTCTTTCTCAAGCCATAGGCTTGTATTATGACCTGTCGAATCCACTTGGCTAAAGTAGATTTTGATGCTGCCTGACCCTTTCTGGGGCCTTTCGGCAGAACAAACAAAGTATCCGTTCTACGAATCTGAGCAGTGGCTTTTAGATAAGCTTTAACTGCTCTTACTACATCCAAAGAATGCAATAACTTTTCCTCTACCGAGCTAGGTTTGGGGAAAAAAGAAGGAAGAACCACATCTTGGTTCAAATGAAACCTTGATACCACCTTAGGAAGAAAGGCTGGATGAGGACGTAATACTACTCTGTCCTTATGGACAACCAGATATGGCTCCTTACAGGACAAGGCGGCTAATTCCGATACTCTTTTAGCCGAACAAATGGCTACTAAGAAAATCAATTTCCTGGTGAGAAGAACCAAGGAAATGTGTTGCAATGGTTCAAACGGTTGTTTCTGTAGAACCGACAGAACCAGGTTTAAGTCCCATGGACATATGGGAATACTAACCGGAGGGCTAATACGCATCACTCCTTGTATGAAAGCTTTGACTAAAGAATGCAAAGCCAAGGGCCTTTGAAAAAATATTGACAAGGCCGAAATCTGACCCTTGATAGTACTCAAGGCCAGCTTCCTATCTACAGCCCACTGTAGGAAGTCCAGAATCCTACCTATTACGTACTTACGTGGATGCCATTTCTTGGCCTCACACCACGTAATGTACGCCTTCCAGATCCTATAATAGATCTGCCTGGATACCGGCTTCCTGGCATTGATCATGGTAGATACCACAGGATTAGAGAGCCCTCTCTTTTTTAGAATGTGGGCTTCAATAGCCAGGCCGTCAAACCTAGGGCTGGTAAGGAAGGGTGGTATATCGGTCCTTGCGAAAGCAGGTCCGGACGATGTGGGAGGGTCCAAGGACTCCTCACTGACATTTTTACAATCTCCGCGTACCATGCCCTTCGGGGCCACGCTGGAGCCACCAGAATCACTGGTTTCTTTTCTACCCTGATTCTGCGGATTAATCGCGGTAACAATTGTGGCGGTGGGAATGCATATATCAGCTTGAACTGATCCCAAGGGAACACTAGGGCATCCGAGCCGCAAGCTAGGGGATCCCTTGTGCGAGACACAAATCTGTCCACCTTTGCGTTGAATCTGGATGCTAGCAGATCTACATCCGGTGTTCCCCACCGCTGGCATATTGCCTGGAAAACCTCGGGGTGAAGAGACCATTCCCCCGGGCATAATTGCTGGCGACTTAAAAAGTCCGCTCTCCAATTTTCCACTCCTGGGATGAAAACCGCGGATATGGCTGGGACATATCTTTCTGCCCATTCCAGGATGCAATTCGCTTCCCTCTGGGCTGCATGACTCCTGGTGCCACCCTGGTGATTGATATATGCCACTGCTGTGGCATTGTCTGATTGAATTCTGACAGGGGACCCTTGGAGTTTGGATGTCCATGCTACTAGGGCATACCGGGCTGCTCGTATCTCTAAGAGATTGATGGGCAGGGCCTTCTCTGCTTCTGACCACTTGCCCTGGAGAGACCATTGCTCCAGTACTGCCCCCCAGCCTATGAGGCTGGCATCTGTAGTGACCACCTTCCAAGAAACCAGACTGAAGGGTTTCCCTTTTTCCAGATTCTGGGGCACCAACCACCAATGGAGGCTCTTGCGAACGGAAGGGGACAGGGACATTGGTAAGCCTAAAGCCTGAACTTTTTTGTTCCAGGCTGACAGTATGGCCCTCTGCAAGTTCCTTGAATGGAATTGACCGTAGGGTACTGCTTCGAATGAAGCCACCATTTTTCCCAGCAGCCTCATGCACAGGCGTATGGATGGTTTTCTTCTTGTACCCACTAAGTGGGTCAAATCTTTTAAAGACGACACCTTCTCTGGAGGTAAGAAAATCTTTCTCTGATTTGAATCCAGCCTTAGCCCTAAGTATTCCAGACTTTTGACTGGTCTTAGAGCTGACTTGTCCCGGTTGATAATCCAACCGTGATATTCCAGATACTTGATTGTCTTGTGAATAGCTACTTCCAGCTTTTCCACTGAGTGGTCTATTAGTAGCAGGTCGTCTAGATATGCCATTATCGTTACACCTTGTGTTCTTAGATTGGCCAATAGTGGAGCCAGAATTTTTGTGAACACTCGTGGTGCTGTGGCCAGACCGAAAGGTAAGGCTCTGAACTGAAAATGGCGCCCTTCTACTGCAAAGCGTAGAAATTTCTGGTGGGCCGGAAAGATGGGAATATGCAGATAAGCATCCCTTATGTCGATCGAGGCTAACCATTCCTGCCCTTGTAGGGCGGTGGCCACTGATCGGATCGACTCCATCCGAAAAGTCCTGATATTTAGGAACTTGTTTAGCCCTTTTAGATTTAATATGGGCCTCACGTCCCCATTTGGTTTGGGGACTGTGAAAAGGTTTGAGTAAAACCCGAACCCGCTTTCTTCCAGGGGAACCTTCATGATTACACCTTGGAGCAATAGTTGTTCTAGTGCCAGAAGGAGGGATCCTCTCTTCTGGGGATCGCTTGGCACGTTTGACCTCATAAATTGGGCAGGAGGAGTGTCTTTTAACTCCAGCTTGTATCCCAGACTTACTGCGGAGAGCACCCATCTGTCTCTGATGGTGTCCCGCCAGGTCTCTGTGAACAACTGAAGTCTTCCCCCCACCCGATTGAGTGGGGGCAACCCTTCATGACTTTGGGGGAGGTTTTGTACCTCTCTTGACCCAGGGTTTCTTGTTACCCTGTGATTGTCCCTGATTTCTGCCCCCTGAATTTGACCGCGGAGGCCGTCGGAACTGTTTCACAGCCGATGTGCCAGGGACTGGAGAAGTAGGCCTCTTAAAAGAAGGACTTCTACTCTTGTTCTTAACCGGTAAGAGTGAACTTTTACCGGCAGAAATTTTCTGGATATATTTGTCCAGATCTTCTCCAAATAAGCGTTCTCCATGAAATGGGAAGCTAACCAGCAATTTCTTACAGGGAGCTTCAGCAGACCAGTTTTTGAGCCATAGAAGCCTACGCATATGTACTACAGACAGCGTAAAGCGGGAGGCCTGTTGGATTGTATCCTTTATGGCGTCCACCGCAAAACACAAGGCTCTAGGTAGGTCAGCTAGGGCAAGAGCCTGCTGATCTGGTAAGTCCCTTAAGACTTGTTTCAACTGATCTTTCACCGCTTGGCAGACTCCAATCGCTGCTACTGCAGGTTGTGTCACCATGCTTGCTGTAGAGAAAGCAGATTTTAGTAGAGACTCCAATTTTTTATCTATTGGGTCTTTGAACATTGGAACATTATCTACTGGACATGTCAGTGATTTGTTCACACAAGAGATGGCTGCGTCCACTGTAGGGACCCTCCATTTTTTTATGAACTTATCCTCCATGGGATAGATCACTGGAAATCTCTTGGGGGGAGTTAATATTTTATCAGGATGCTCCCAATCCTGGTAAATAAGCCCTTCCAATAAAGGGTGGATTGGGAAGGAACAGACAGCCTGGGGAGCTTTCAGCGACCCCAGCGAGGAAACCGTAGTGGTTGATGGTTCCGCCAGAGGCATTTTAAATGCTGATCGGACCATGTTAGTCAGAGACTGAACCCATAATCTTTCAGCCTGAGATGCTGAGAAAGGTTCTTCCACTGTTGATTCCTCTATAACTGAATCAACCTCATCCTGATCCCCTTCAGGTAGGTCGATCTCTGTGTGGGGCTGTTCCTCCACTAACAGGCACTCTGAAGGAGGAGACGGAGATCGGACGCGCTTTCCCTGTGACAGGGAAGCAGCGATCAATGCTGTTAATCTCTCTTCCAATCCTCCCAGAGTTGAGGATAAAACCTCCTCTGTTATATATCCAGGAGCAGGTGGACTGGGGACAGCCGCAGCACCAGGCACTCCTGCGGGGTTCCTACGGCTACTGACCTCTGAATTTTCAGGGGAGATTGGTGCAGTACAAGCATGCCCAATATCCTCAGAGCCCGATGGAGACCCCTTTGGCTTCCTGGAAGACTTATTTCCGGAGCGTCTGGACGACGTATCCTTTAAGCACAAAGCTGAGGTATTCCCGTCGTCATACACCAATTTTGCTGGTAATAGTCTAACACAGTTGCTGCTATATACCAGCTGGTGTCCACTAAAGTGCCTTTCTAAGGGGATGCCTGCATCAACCGCCTCTGTGTGCCACCGTTTTGTTGCTAGCTCTGTTTGCATCCAGCTGACACTTGTACTGTGTCTTTTATACATGCTGGGACGCCTGCACATGCGCAGAAGCGCCGCGCATCGAGCGTCATCTACCCGCCCCGCCCCTTTTTTTTCATAGGAGGCGCGTGCACGCGCCCGCGCACGCGCCCGTGAACCATTGGCGCCCTTTTCGAAACCAAGCAGGGACTAGGAGCCAGGGCCCTTTTTGCCAGGGGGCCTTTGCGGTGGATGAGCGCAGCAACAGGGCAGAGGAAGTGGATTCCCACAGAGAACTTACCAACTGCCTGGATCTTTTGACTTGAGAACCAAAGATCCACATGACAAGAAAAAATGGACCACAGCGGCCTCTAGTGGTTTAACACAGGTATTGCGGTCCTCTTTTTTTTTCTTGACTACTATTAAAATTTTACATTTTCCAGTAGTTACAGGCATACACAGATATTAGCGGGAATACCGTTAGGTAACAGACAGAAAGACAAATTAGGCTTGGGGGTCCCCCAATAGAACCAAGTTCCTGGGGGCCCCCACTTACCTGTTCCCCGCCGCAGGACTCTGTTTGGTCCACAGAAGCCCAAACTTCACCTATCACGGCAGGCATTGTAATTAAACCTTCAGGGACCGGGTTCCCAAGGATTCCACTCCCCTGGACCTGTATAGCACCCTGCACAGAAAACATCTTGGTCGTGGGTATGACCAGAGCTCTGGATCCCAGGGTCCAGCCCTCCTAAGAGAGGCATTACAGGCAAAACCTTGCTCTTCTGTTGCAAGGCCCGGGTACCGACCGTTTAGCTATGAAGCTTTTTTGGTGGGATCCGGAACAGCTTACTAAGGCCCGTAAAAGAACCTGTACGCAAGCCCAGTGAAAACACATGTTACTCTTTGGCCAACACCTTAGACACTGGCAAAAAACTGAGGTGCTCCCGGATGGGAGGGGCTTATATAGGGGAGGGTACTTCCAGTTTTGGAAGTTGCCAGTGCCAGCACCTGAAGGTATCTATATAACCCATTAGTAATGACTAAGTCGCTCTGTGTCCCGTGATGTACGAAAAAGAAAGGGGCAATCTAAAGCTTCCAACATGCATGGGGACAAAGGGGACATTCTCAGGATATTACAATCATGGTAATTAGGGAAGGATGAAAGAAATACAATACATTAGCATACATGTAATACATAAAATGTGATGTTAAGGGAGCAAACTTACCCTAATGTAGTCCTCCTGCAGGACTTGGATGATGGCAGAACAGGTGTCTGGGATTATGAGGCCCAGAGCCTGGGGGGAGATGCCTGTGGTGAACTTCAAGTCCTGAAGACTTCTCCCTGTCGCCAGGTAACGCAACGTGGCGATGAGCCTCTGCTCAGCACTGATGGCTTCCCGCATAACGGTGTCCTTCCTGGTAATATAGGGGGACACCAAAGCCAACAGTTCCTGAAAAATGGGGTCAGACATCCGCAGAAAATTCCTGTAGTCCGCAGCAGAGGCATGTGGCAGAATTGGTCCCGCTGGAGCAACCAATTCTTGGTCCATGAACTCCTCCTCACACCATTCATGGACTGGTCTTGGTCCAAAATAAGCAGACCAACACCAAGCGCACGCACAGCACGAACTCGACGACGAGAACGTCCAGGCGACATGGCTAGGAAACGGTCGTCTAATCAGAACGTACAGAACAGAACGCACTTTAGAACAGCAAGGCCTATGAATAACGAACTGAAAATCAGAAACGAACAGGCAAGAACGCACTGTAAAACAGATACGACCTGCCTAGACGCCCTGAAAGTCAAGATACGAACCCACAAGCACAAACTGAACGGCAGAAAACGATCTGAAAAGTACGAAGACTGAAAAGCGCGAATCGTCTCTTCCCAAACTTTTACTTCACACGCGGTAACACGAGATCAGCAAAAGCAGCCCAAGGGGTGGCGCCAAGAAAAAAGATCTTCCCCTTTATAGTGCCGTCGTACGTGCTGGACGTGAGCGCGGAGAACAACGAGGAAATTGGGAAATGACAGTGTGTACGCATAGAAAGCTTGACGAGAAAATCGACAAGCTTAACAAGAATCTCGTCGAAAAAAACGACGTGTTTTTTACGACGAGAAACTCGGTCGTGTGTACGAGGCTTTTGTGTAATCTGTTTGCAATGTAAAGTGAAAAACTGATCAATTTGCCCAGCGGTGGGACTTCCCCAATCGTGGAGGGGCAATTGATGGCAAGCACGTCCACATAGTGCCGCCACCCCGTTCGGGGTCATACTATTTTAATTATAAAGGTTTTAATAGTATAGTGTTAATGGCGGTGGTGTCAGCACGGTATGAGTTCCTGTATGTAGACATGGGGAAGAACGGCCGGATGTCCGATGGCGGAGTGTTTGCTCAGACGGAGTTCGCTCACCATCTGCAGTCTGGGGGTCTGGCACTGCCTGCAGATGCAGACAACGTGGATGGACTACCGTTTGTTTTTATCGCGGATGAAGCCTTTGGACTGGGACCACACCTGATGCGGCTGTTTCCCCAACGCACCCTCACCCCGGAGAGGAGGGTTTTTAATTACCGGCTGGCCAGAGTCCGGAGAGTTGTGGAGAATGCCTTCGGGATAATGGCCAGCCGGTTCCGCCTGTTTCAGACAGCTATCCACATGGCGGAATACAAGCTCAACCATATAATTTACTGCTGCTGCATTTTGCACATTTTTTTAAGACATTTCTCAGCTACATATGTTTCTACAGTTGGGCCTGAGGCCGGTCCATCTGAGATGAACATTCTGACCAGCCTGGACACTACCCGTACTGGCTTGGCCCCCCAAAGTGCCCGTGAAGTACGTGATAAATACGTTGAGTACTTCACGGGTAGGGGGGCCATCGCAATGCCAGACCATATCTGACCTTTTTATAAAGAAAATAAAAGATAATTATATATTTTCAAATCTTGTTTTGTCATTCTTTTTTTTTATTACTTGTCTCCCAGGTTCTTGTAGTGCCAAGTGTATTTGTCTTTAGTAAATAGCCACAATTGTCACTATAAAAAACATGGATTTAGCATTTTCAGAACTGCTATTGAGCATATAAAGAACAAGCCACACATTTTTGAGTGTCCAAGATAGTTTTTACTCTGTGCACCACAGATTTTATTTTTTTGAAGAAATACAATGTAGAAAGTTTTACCTCCACATTTTTTTTTTTTTTGGTTTGTTTTGCAGAAACATGCATGGGTCAAAATAGTAACCATTTTAAAACAATGGAAATATCAAATTTCAATATGAAAATTAGAAACCTGAGATGGGGTGATGTCACCCCTGATCCATCCCAAATGTGAAGATCCCCACTTATTTTTGGGGCTCAAATGGGTATTTTCAAAATGATCCCATGGCTAAAGTAAACATGTGCCATCTGCCATCATGGGGGATCAATGGACGTGCTTTGGGTGTGCAAACCCTTCCTCTCACCTACTTGAGTAGGGAGGAAGAGGTTGCACCCCCAAAACAGGGACATTGATATCCTGTGACGGCAGATAGCACATGTTGACACACTGTGTGCATCTTCACATTTTGGCTGGTGGGAATACCAGTGCAAATTTGGTAGGCGACAAAATACACAAAAACAGGGGGGGGTCAGACTATTCGCCCCAAAATATCTATAATGTTTTTATATTTTTGCTCAATCACATTCATTCTATTCCTCATAATGTCCATTTCGCTACTACATTCCATTATTTCTTGAATAATTATTTTGGCACTAGCACTTGAGAATGGAGGATTTGGAGTTCCTGACACACCACCACGTTCATCCCCTAAAAAAAACAGGAATTTAGAAATATGCAGGCCTCCATCTGTATTTACCTTGAAGTTGTGGTGACAGACACTGACCTGTTGTGGTGATAAGCTCCACCTCTCCTTCCTCTCCTTCCTCCACCTCCACTTCCTCCACCTCCGCTCCCTCCACATGCTGATCTTGGGGTGCTTTTCGATCTTGGGGGTGTTTATGTGGTCTGTACTTCCTAGGCTCCTCAGATTGGTGTCCTCCCAGTCTCCTCTCCCCTATGAGAATGCAAAAAACAAAAGGTATCCTTTAGCACACAGAGATTTGAGGGCAGAAATTGTAAACATTGCTTGGAAGTGGGGTACAATTGATATTTGGGCCTGAATTCCAAGATGAACACGTGAGATCTTGAGAATTCTACAAAGCTGGAATACATTTATTTTTGGGCCTGAAAAACACACTTGGAGACACACCAAGCTATCCACTGGAGCACCTGTGTGTGACACCCTTAAAAAGTTGTTCATGTGGCACACACTATAGTATAGTGCTCCTGAGTAAAAAGCTGTGTAACCAACTGCTTGAGTGTCATCTCCTTTACACAGAATCCAGTTTAGCCTTTCATTCACATTCTACTTTACTTACAACACATCATCTAGCCCAGTGTTTCTCAACTCCAGTCCTCAAGGCGCCCCAACAGGTCATGTTTTCAGGCTTTCCATTATTTTGCACAGGTGATTTGGTCAGTTTCACTGCCTTAGTAATTACCACAGCTATTTCATCTGAGGGAAATCCTGAAAACATGACCTGTTGGGGCGCCTTGAAGACTGGAGTTGAGAAACACTGATCTAGCCAACAATGTGTAGAAACGTTGTTTTATTAAAAAGAGGCATGACCACATGTGGTTTACGTGTATATATGTGCAAAACATGTTTTTGTGAAGACGAACATGTGTTTACTACGAAACTTTACCAAATAAGTGGACACTCAACTTAACATAAATGTTGCCATTTTACAATGAGAAACCAGTCAATCCAAGCACATGGAGCAAAACATGCAAGAATACATATTACAATGTGAAAGAACACAGTAAAAATAAAAGCTTACTTTTTTCCATGATTTTGATAAGCTTCCTATACTGCTCCGGCTCCCTCAGCTTCAGGTCAGACCACCTTTTACGGAGCTGCTCCTTGGATCTCCTGACCCCATATTTCTGATAGAGACTCCTCGCCACTTTGTCCATTATCTGCGACTTCCGGAGATTAGGGGTGTCATATGGCCCATGCTTCCCATCGTAATCTTTCCTCCGCAGGATGTACACCATCTCCGCCATCTCAGCAAATGACATATTAGTCACCTTGTATCTGTTAGTCCTGGATCTGGACGTTCCTGCCTCTGGGCTTTCCTCGTCTGTACTTTTTAATAAAGAAGCCACCTGTGTCACTGACATGGCGTCGTCTCCCACTGTGCGCCGAATGAGAAGGGGCGGGGAAATGCAGAAAAAGACCGTCATGGGCGGGCGACGCAGGCGGAGTTACACGCATGCGCAGGGTATAAAAATGCACTGAGTAAGAATGACCGGAAGTGCAGAAAAGACAACAACTAAGGTAAGAAGGGAAGAAGGGAACTTGGGCCTGCAATGGCCTAACATGGTTCATGATTGTAAAGACCAATATTGGGATAAGATTAGAAGAATGGAATCTGACCTCTACTGTTTTTTTTCTTGTGTTTTAACTTGCAGACATTCAAATGCATAAATTAAGGGAGCCGGAGATAATGTTGGTGTTCATTGAAAAGTATAAAGAACTGCACAACCTGTGGGAGCTCAGACATCCAGCTTACCACAAGAGTGGTGTACGTCGGTCAACTATTGATTATATGAAGCTCTGGGTCCCAGAGGCAGACTACAGTATGATGAACAATAAGATAAACAACATGTGGAATGCTTATAAAAAAAACATATAAAAAAAACTACACAGCAGTCCGCGCTTCGATGAGATCAGGAGCAGCAGCAGACGATGTAGTACAGCCCAAGCTGTGGTACTACAAACATCTTCAATTTCTGGAAGACCAGATTGATGCCAGGGAATCAATTTCCAGCCTTCCCTCAACCCTTCCTTCCACCCTTCCCTCCAGCGTTCCTTCCACCCTTCCCTCCAGCGTTCCTTCCACCCTTCCCTCCACCCCTGCAGAGGGGGGGGGAGGAGCCACCTGTGCTTGAAGAGCAGTATCTGCGCATCTTTAGCAACGTATAATATTTTATAACATAATTATTGGCCTCAAAGTACTATAGTGATGAACTAGATTTTTTCACAACAAATGATAAAATTACCCCTCCCCCCCCCAAAAAAAAGGAACATAAATGATTGTTAAAGTATCTAAAAAGAACGGGGACAGAATGAAACTCTTTTCTATTTTCATAACAAGCAAATTGCAACAGTCATTAGATAAAAATTGTGTGTGATTGATTCCCCAAAATATCAAACTATGTCCCTTTTTCCTACACAGGATTAGGCCAGCCAGGAGGAAGAGGCTCAGGAATGTGGCAGGCAGGAGGAGGCAGGGGTGAGTGTCAGCCAGGAGGAGGCAGGGCCAAGTGGCACGCAGCAGGTCCCCAGGCCTAGTGGCAGCACAGTGTCACAAGTGGCTCCCCTCCACGTCAGACCGAAAAAACATCGGCGGATGACACAGCTGGAGGAGGAGTCACTTAAGATTATCCGTGATGCTGCTGCCATCATGAGGGCCCCCCTCAACCCTGTTGAGGGGTTTAGTACCTATCTCTCAGAAAAATTGCTACAAATGGAGGCGGGACAACGTGCCGTCTGTAAGCACCTTATCTACACGGCCATACACATGGGGGTGAGGGGGCAGCTGACTGAGGCCACACATCTCTCTCATCAGGCCAATCCTTCTCCTCCTTATCCTCCTCCTCCTGCCACATTACCACCAAGAGTGGCCCAGCCTGCAAGGGTGCGTGGACGGGGCCGTGGAGGGAACACTGCAGGGAAGTGTGGAGGGAAGTGTACAGGGAAGAGCAGAAGGTGATTCCCTGGCTTCAAGCTGCTCTTCCAGAAGTTTCAGTTTGATGGAGTACCACAGCTTGGGATGATGTATGTCTTTGGCTGCTGCTCCTGATTTCATGCTGTTGTTTATCTTATTGTTCATCATAGTCATGTCTGCCTTTGGGGTCCAATGTCTTCATATTTTCCGCTAATTTTCCAATTGTTGCCATTTGTGTTTATTTATATATTTTGCCAGAATAAATGGAGATTTAATTTCAGCCAAAATACTTGCCTGATGTGTTTTTATTGTGAGTAGCAATAACATTTCATAGATACAATGTGTAATTAATAACAAGGGACACCAACCTCCATGAGGGAAAAATAAAAGAAACATATGTTGTTGTGAGAAATTGACACCAAAAAAAAGTAAAAAAAAAAAAAGGATTGTAAATCATTTTTTAAATTAGTGAGGTCTGGCTTTAATAATAAATCAAATTATTCAGATGATCACAAGAAACAAGAAAGACATAAGTTTGTCAGAACTCGGGATAAATATCTGCAGCAAAAAATACATTTTAAACACCATTCTAAAGGAAAAAACAATGCGCTGCATTAAACGAGGCAATAACTTGCAGAATGACGAATGTGCTGTCTCCATTAGGAACGATAGTTTTACCAGAACGAGCGCTCCCGTCTCCTAATTCAGTCTGAGCATGCATGGGTTTTTTATCCGATGGACTTGCCCATAGACGATCGGAATTTGCTATCGGTTTTGGATCCATCGGAAAGATTTAAAACATGTTCTATTTTTTAAAACCGATGGAAAAAATACCGATGGGTCCCATACACGATCGGTTTGTCTGATGAAAACAGTCCATCGGACTGTTTTCATTGGTAAAACCGATCGTGTGTACACGGCTTCACAGTCTGTTGTGATATGTCTCTTCTAACTTTGCACACCTGAACTTAATATTTGCCCACTCTTTTTTTGCAGAACTGCTCAAGTTTAGTTAAATTTGATGGTGACCGTTTGTGGACTTCAGTCTTTAAGCCATTCCACAGATTTTCAATGGGGTTTAAGTCTGGGCTCTGACTGGGCCATGCAAGGACATTCAACTTTTTCTCCTTCAACCACTGCGTGGTCATTTTTGCTGTGTGTTTTGGGTAATTTTCATGTTGAACGATAAACCTTCTTCCCATTGACAACTTTCTGGCAGAGGGCAGCAGATTTTTCTCAAGAATTTGACAGTATTTTGCCACATCCATATCTCTTTTTCCTGAAAAGTGCTCCAGTCCTGCTGCATAAAAACTTCCCCATAACAGCATATTACCACCTCCATGCTTTACTGTAGGAATTGTGTTTTTGGTGTTGGTGAGTTGTATTGGAGTTCCGCCAGACATATAGTTTAGTGTTGAGGCCAAATAATAAAATTTTAGTCTCATTTGACCATAACACCTTTTTCTCTGTAGCGGGTGCTGAAACCTGAGACTTACATTAACACAGACAAGCTGACAGGGCCAAGTTCAGAGTGCAGCTGGGAGGAATTTCCCCCCTCACTTTTTCTTCTCACTGTGGATGAGTCAGAGGCATTCACAGGCAGGACAAACCACTCTGCTCTTTCTCCTGTTTCTTCCTTGGCAGAGGGAAGCTGGTCAATCAAGTGAAGACTGGATTAGCAGAAAGGATCTCTGGTACATGGAGTTCCCAGTACAAGATGCCTCATTGAATTACATATAGAGAGAAATACACATCCCAGCAACCCTTGCGAGATAGGAGGATTCTTATCCTCATAGGCTCCCTGGGAGAAGGGAGAATTACCACGAGGTGTGAGGAAGACAGGACGCTGAAGAAGAGTGCTGCCGGCCTGGGTCGGTGTGATCATTCCTGTTATAGCTTGCAGGTCAGCTGCGGACATCCAGTGCTAAAGAGAAGACCCGGGTTGCATCTCCAGGCATCCCTGGCAGCGTGTTGTTTCCATGAGGAGGCGGCCAGTCGAGCAGTGATAGTACCTGCCTGATTTAACTGAAGACCTCCAATACTATTTGAGTCCTTTCTGTTTACCAAGTCTCTTTGGATGTACTTTGCTTCACTCCACTAAAGAATGTCAACAATACTTATCTCACTCTAAACTGTCAGTCAGATCCATGTTTAAATATTTGGGCATTCACATTATTGCAGACTTGGCCCTTTTTGAATCTCTTAACATTGCCCCAATTGTCACACACATGGAGACCAGGTTGCAAACTTGGGCCTCATTACCTTTGAATTTGATAGGGCGGGTGAACATATTTAAAATGATATACCTACCTAAATTTTTATATGCCTTTAGGGCATCCCCTCTTTTTCTCTACAAAAAACTCTTCAAAAGAATAGACTCGTTATTATCCTCCTTCCTATGGCAGGGGACTAATCCCAGAATAGCGAAGGCTTCCCTCCAGGCCCCTAAGGGGGATGGGGGACTGGCCTGCCCGAACTTGCGACACTATTTTATAGCAGCCCAACTAACCTATGTCTATGAATGGTTCCAGGGGGCCTCTACGTCCTGCTCTACCTATCTACTGCAGGCACTTGCTGGCCTAGGGACCCCACTGGTAGATATTATGCATAGATCTTTACCAAGACGATGCTCCCGCGATTCCCCGATAGAAGAGAGTCGGTTGGCCTGGAATGAAGGGAACAAGACGATTTCAGAAATGGGGGGGTCTCACCGAAAACCCCCCTATGGCATAACCCCAATCTTCTGGAGCTCATAGGTCACCCCGATGCATTGTGGTGGACACGGCTGGGCATTACCCACGCCGCCCACATTTTTCTCAATAATGAATTTATCTCTTTTGAAGTCCTAAAAGCTAACAGTGGATTATCAAATAAATTCTATTTGAAATATCTTCTCATACGACACGCTGTCCGTGCGCAGTTTCGTGGCCTGACCCTTGAGCTCGCTGAATCCCCGCTTGAGGCATTGATGTCGTGTTCTGGCATTACAAAATTAGTCACGACCATCTACTCCCGACTGCAGATGGGTGGGAGCTCTCCCTTCCGTGCTGCACAGCGGAAGTGGATGGTCGACATCCCTGGGCTTTCAGAGGAGGGGTGGGAAGAGGCCTCTGGGGCCTGTTTCTTGGATATTGTTGGGTCAAACGACCAATATATACAGTTCAAATTTATTCATCAACTCCATTACACGCCGGCTCGCCTGGCTCGCATGGGTTATGATTCAGGGGCCTTCTGCCCTAGATGTAATTGCACCAATGCTGGATATGTACACATGTTTTGGTCCTGCCTGGCCCTCTCGGGGTTCTGGGTGGACCTATTTTCTTTTTTTGAAAACAAGCTACGCCTAGTGACCCCCCGCACTGTTGAAGTGGGGCTCCTGGGCATCCTTAATGACCACATACCCAGAACCCACAAACGGACCCTAGTCCGCTTGATACTCTTTTATGCTAGAAAACTGATATTACTACAATGGAAGTGTGTATCTGCTCCCAATATCCAACTGCTGTATCGCATGATAAACAAAGTCGTACCAATCTTTAAACTAATCTATAAAGGAAGGGCCTGTATAAAGAAATTCTACAAGATCTGGCAGCCTTGGCTGGATATAGACAGCTCCTTTTGGAAGGATACCCCTCTGTCTCAGCGGTAGTGGGCCCTAATTCATCCCCTCTTGTTTTGCCGGGGGGGGAAGAGCTACCTACTATCCTAAATGAAGAAACTGGGGACATGAAATATATCACACATAAATGTGGGGGGGAGTAGGAGGAGTGCCCCCCCAGCTGTAGTATCGGCTGGAGAATTGGATGGAAGTGACGGGTGAATGGGTATGAGTGTTGTGTGAGTGAATGCAAGCACTTAAGTATTACTGAATATTGATAACCGAATGAGTCCTGTGAAAATCACAGTCAAATACTCTCGATACACCTTTGGTATTAGGGTTTTTTTTTTTCTCTTTCTTCTCCGTTGAGGAACTGGGACACTTATGTGGCCATGTGGCCACAAGCTGTAAGCCTTATTAGGCTTGAATGTTATTTTGAGACTATATTGTTTCTGCTCCCGCTTCACGGTGTAATACCGGTAATTTGCTACTGAATACAAGAAAATAATGTGCAGGCGTGTAGGTTGATATGTTCTGTATTTTTTTTTCTCTGTTTAATGGAAAATCAATAAACATAAATAATAAAAAAAAAGAATGTCAACAAGTGCACCACCTTAAAGGCATCCAAAGTCTTCAGAGCTCCATCTATACTCAGGACTCTAGTCACTATGCAAGTGGATTTGGGTGGTGAGTTAATTCAGTGCACTGAATCAGGTAGTGTGTTTGAACAGGCCTGTTGGGACTGTGGTGCTTGGGTGAAGAAGGAAGAGAACTGACATAGAGAATAATGTCATTCCTCTGCCCTCCTCCTGCCTGGACTCATATAGCCCGAAGTTGGCAATTAATTCACTGAAGTATTATATAGACTATAATTTGTTGTTCTTGTGTGTTTATATCTGCTCTCTGGGTTACTCACTTAAAGGAGCCCCCCCCCCTCCCGACAGCAGTGGGATTTTGTCCTTGAGGGCTCCTCCAATAACCTTTATTTTCTCTCTCATCTGTATATATTTACTTATTATTTGATACAATTTTGCCTTTGTCATTTTTTCTCTACTATAAGCAAGTTCACAGTAAAGATCATTTCTGTGTTCACTATAATCTGTGTACATTTACACTAACGTTGGTGCCAGGTGTGCCAGTGGGGTGAGGCTGTTCTTGGAGTTGAAGAGGCAGAGTGAGGAACCAACAATATACAAATGGTTCCTGTGGGGGGCAGCGCTACATCTACAGTATGTGGCCTCAGAATCTTGAAGACTGCATGTGACCTTTCTGATTTTATTGCTGTCTGTGTGTCAGTTGTAGATTTTTCTCAACTTCCTCTATTGTGAAACCAATGTCACTGAGATGGAAATGAAAAAACTATCCCAAACAAGGCCCCAGAGAGATGTTAAAACCAGACGAGGATTCTAATCATTACACATTCTATCCAAAACTAAAAGAAGGATTTGACTTGACATAGTACAGCACCGCAGAGAGTTTATTTTAGCCACAATTTATTCACAAAAATATCTTGTTTTTAAACCCTCACCATTAATTAAAAATAAAAACATGCAACATGCTTTTTTTATGATTAACAAATAGATGCTGTGTGTCCGTTGCTTTTGAATTACTGATGATTGTTAAGTGATGAGTGAAGAATGACAAGGTACAAATAATGAGTGATGACTGATGAATGATGGACACTTGACTAGCAACAGTAATGGCCCGTACACACGATCCGAATATCGTACATTAAATGTCGTCCGAGGAAGAATTGTACTATAATCGGATCGTTAGTACAGGGCTTCTGTGAGCCGATCATGACAGTTCATCCGATATTATTTTATCGGACATGCACGAAAATTTTCCTCGTACGATACCTAATCGTACGATTTTCGTTTAGTCAGTACAGTTGTCGTCCGAAAATACAACACAAATACATTACAACACATGACATCACTTCCGATTTTTTTTTCTGTCATACGAGAATTTTCGTGACTTTAGTAACCTATTCAATTTCTGCTTGCGACTAGTAAACAAAAAAAGTCGGACGATCTGTCGTCTGATTTTCGGATCGTGTGTACGTGGCATTAAAGTATAACTGACAATGAGCAGTGTGACACGTTACAGTAGTTTTAATACATTTGACACTAGTTATTGTTGAAAAAGTACTACAGTGTAAAATTCCTTTCTAGTAATACATATTTATAAATATATTTCATGTTCAACTCGAACATAAAGCTCATCCCTAGCCATAAGTGACCAACAAAATTCATATCCATTTACTTCAATGCAGTTTGAATTTTAAGTTTGACCTTTACTTTGGTACTTAAACAAAATTTCAACCAATTTGCTCACTAGCAGGTCCCAAGTGTAGCTTCAGTTTTTTTTATACTACACTGCACCATGGGAGCATCCCTTTCTGAATCTCTTACATAGTGGCTTTCAAAAGCACATTGCCTTATGAAAAATATAATGCACATTTTCTAAAAAGTTGATATTTGCAAAACATTTGTTCAACTCTAAAGCCTCATACACACGATCGGATTTTCTGCGGACAAAGCGTAGGACTTTTGTCCGAAGGGCATTTGCCAGGAACTTGTATTGTATACAAACGGCAAAGAATTGTTGGCCAACAAACATGAAACTATGTGTTTTTTTCAGCTCTTTAGCGCCACCCTTTGGGCAACTTCTGCTAATGTTGTGTTATGGTTAGCATTGCTTCTGAGAATGCGTGTTTCTACTTTGGAGTTTTGTCCGATGGACTTGTGTACACATAATCGGACAATCCATCAACACGCATTTGTTGGCAGACAATTTTAAAGCATGCTATCCCACATTTGTTGGTGGAAAATCCAACAACAATTGTCGGATGGAGCATACAAACGGTCGGATTTTCCGACAACAGCCTGTCATCACACAATTCCCGTCAGATAATCCGATCGTGTGTATGAGGCTTAAGTTTTGCTATGTCTCAGACAGACAGATTTTATTTTAAAGCATGTACAAAACCAAAAAAAAATCCTTCCAAAAATTGGTGATAAACAGACAGACAGACAGACATTTAGTGCAGGCATTAATTCATTGATATAATTATGAATATCATCTTAGGCATTTTCAGTCAACTATGTTACATTAAAATTGTCATGGCTGAAACATAAAATCTAGGTTTTTAAATAAAATAATCACTACCCAGTCCTTTGGATAAAAGTCTGATGGGCTTGTACTAGCTTTAGCAGGTCCTTGTTTTTACTGGAGAGGCTCATTTCTTTTCTATAATACTGAAATACATTGAGTAACTGACTTGGCCCTAGTTCCAACAAACAAATAAAAGCATAAAACAAAAAGACAGTCAGGAAGAGAAAAAGACTGGTAGATAAACAGTTTAAATAGTCATTAAAAGTGAACAGACAAACAAATGGTAAAATTGCATTTACAAGCATATTTATGCTTGCATTTGTGACTTCACATATTTTCAAATATCAGGCCAAGCAGTCAGCCCACATTACATTTACAGCACTTAACATTGACAGTTTGGAGGAGTATGGCATTTCACAAATTCTGCAACTTGTGCAGGTAAATTGAAATTCTGGGAAGAAAGTGGAGACAAATAATTAGTATGTTCCATATGCCCTTTTCAGAAAATAAAAGTTTATTAAGAAAGTAACGGTGGAGAGTTTAAAATTCATGTTGACTTTATTATTATTATTTTTTTACAGAAATGTATTTAGCAATTTGGCCAAAAATAGTGTCCTTTTTTAAAGCCAGCTCTTGGTAAAAATAAAAATAAATAAAATAAAACTTAATAATTAGGAAGCCTGATAAATTGCATAATGTTGCAAATTTAATTACCGTATTTATCGGCGTATAACACTCACAGGCGTATAACACGCACCCTAACTTTAAGAGGGAAGTTTCAGGAAAAAAACTTTCCACAGCCCCCTGTGTATAACACGCAGGCACAGTTTACCCTCTATTTTCAGGGTAAAAAAATTGAGCGTTATACGCCAATAAATACAGTATATGTTATAAGGATTCTTGTTGCTTCTGACAAAAAAGTTATTAGCTTGAATTTGTAAATTGTAAATCATGTTGGAAGGAGTACACAACTGAGTGTTTGGAGCACTTTCATAAGTGATCCAGTGCCCATAGCGAAATCACATTTGATATCTGTTGTGTATTTACATCTGAATATGACAGCTTCTGGCTGTTAATGGTAACTAAGCAAGTAGCATGCTTGCGCCCACTTGTCCTTACCAATCCTTGATGTCATTTGCGCCCATTCACTTATATAATTGGGAATCCCTGGCTACATAAGCTAGTGGCAGGTATTGGAGGGGTTTCATCAGAGCCTAACTATGGCCACAAGGCCATATTTTGGCAATAACATTGCCCAAACATAGCTATGGCCATATATTGGCAATGATGTCACCGCTATTCCCTACCCTTCCCTTATACAGCTGTTGACTGGTCAGGGAGCTGTCATTCAGCTATTGGCATTATTATGATCAGTGATTTACAATGAGTAACTTGTCAAAAGTTTGGGTATCTTTATTTCTAGGTTACATACTTTACTATGTTCCACTTACTCAATCATGTGTGGAGGGGAATGGTATCACCCCCTAAATTCTAAAAATGTTTTTTTTTTCCTTTGTAAATGTCAGTGTTGCAGCAGCTCTTTCTGTACATCACAGAGACCAACCCCTTCACAGGCATGGTTGGGAAACCCCCAGGCATGTTATTTAAAGGAAATGGGCATTTTTAATGTTTCACTTTAAGCACTTACAAATCTCTATTCCAGGCCAAAAGTGTATATATTTTTATTTTGCATTAGCACATATTCCTCAGAGCAGTGCCAGTCTCTTTATGCTATTTGAACCCCCTTGCTTAAAAGTCCAGGACATGGACATTTTAAATTTAACAGATTTGACTCCCATTCATTTTAATGGAGTTTGTGTTTGAAATTCAACAAACCCTGCTCAAACCAAACCCAGGCCTGTTTGGCTTTTCTCTATTCTATAGGATATATTATTTTTAGTAATTCTCATGAAATGAAACAAATTATATTCACCAGAGTGCCCTCTTACATTGGAGGTAAGTGGTGAAGGTTCTTCATACATTGGTGGTCATTGGTGGTCATTATAAGAGCAGCTAGTTGAGAAGTATCTTCAACAAACGCAAAGTAAACTGTTACAAGGTGAGGTTTAGTAGACATTAAGGTCTTTCCGAATCACCTAGCTGCTGATAGTTCATAATACAAATAGGGCCGATATGAAGTACTAGTTTAATAAGCAAATGAGCAGTAATGGTTAGAAAAGACAAAAGGACAGGGCATGCTGCATCCAACCATGGTTGAGGATCAAGCAGGTCAAAGCAGTCAGAAAGCAGAAATGAAAGTCAAACTTGAGCCATTAAGCCAAAGACAAGTGTATCACCAGTCCCGTAGGAGCCGCATAAATTACTGTCTAGGTCTTCCCAACTTCTGCCCTGCAGCCCAGGCACACCACAGGCTCATTCACTATTTATCCAAGGATGTTGTTTTTATTGTTTTTATTTTTGGAGAACTTGGATAGGGATGAGGGAAGTGGTGGGATACTCCAAAGATAAGACTTATCTACAACTTAGGACTTGAGCTTTCTTTCAGGACAAGCTATGATGAAGTCTGGGCTTGTAACAAACAGTAGACTTCAGCGGAAATGATAACCTTGTAAAATAACCCATTCAGTTTAAAATAGAATTGAAAGGCGTAACATTTTGTATAGATATAAAAATACATTATATATACCTTTTTTCCTTTTTTTTATGTGATCAAATTCCCTCTGTTTTCAGCTGCATAAGAGCTGGAGGAGGGAAGGAGAAGCAGCAGCACACTGAGCTTTCCAGTAAATGGCTGTGCGTGTCAGGACAAGTCTGATCATTGGAGGAGAGCACACTGAGTTCCCAGCATAGCTAGAGAACTGACCATGCTGTGCTCTCCTGCTTAGTGCGGTCAGTTTTTTTTATAGGAAAGCAGAGGGACTGGCAGGAACATCAGGGATTTCACATAATGGAAGCAATACAAAAAGAACAGGATACATTCTCATACAAGTACATGGTACAGAAGGTACATATTAGGATTATGAAGTGTTGGTGTAACAAACGCTTTAAGTAGTAGCTAATAGAGCAAAGTTCCTCTAAGTAGGAAAATGTCTGGACAGAGCTCTTTAGGATACAAATTGGTATCCCCTTTAACCACTTAAGCCCCGGACCATTTGGTAGCTAGAGGACCAGAGGTGAATTCAGAATTTTGCACTGCGCTGTTTTAACTGTCAATTTTGCGGACATGCAATGTTGTACCCAAACGAAATTTGCGTCCTTTTCTTCCCACAAATAGAGCTTTCTTTTAATGGTATTTGATTGCCTCTGCGATTTTTATTTTTTGCGATATAAACGGAAAAAGACCGAAAATTTTGAAAAAAAATGATATTTTCTACTTTTTGTTATAAGAAAAATTGAATAAACTCAATTGTAGTCATACATTTAGGCCAAAATGTATTCAGCCACATGTCTTAAGTAAAAAAAATGACAATAAGCGTATATTTATTGGTTTGCGCAAAAGTTATAGCGTCTACAAACTAGGGTACATTTTCTGGAATTTACACAGCTTTTAATTTATGACTGCCTATCTCATTTCTTGAGGTGCTAAAATGGCAGGGCAGTACAAAACCCCCCAAAATGACCCCATTTTGGAAAGTAGACACCCCAAGGAAATTGCTGAGAGGCATGTTGAGCCCATTGAATATTTTTATTTTTTGTCCCAAGTGATTGAATAATGACAAAAAAAATAAAAAATTACAAAAAGTTGTCACTAAATGATATATTGCTCACACATGCCATGGTTATATGTGGAATTGCACCCCAAAATACATTCTGCTGCTTCTCCTGAGTACGGGGATACCACATGTGTGGGAATTTTTGGGAGCCTAGCCGGGTACGGGGCCCCAAAAACCAAGCACCGCCTTCAGGATTTCTAAGGGCGTAAATTTTTGATTTCACTCCTCACTACCTATCACAGTTTCGAAGGCCATAAAATGCCAAAATAGCACAAAACCCCCCCCAAATTACCCCATTTTGGAAAGTAGACACCCCAAGCTATTTACTGAGAGGCATGTTCAGTCCATGGAATATTTTATATTTTGCCACAAGTTGCGGGAATATGACAAACTTTGTTTTTTTTGCACAAAGATGTCACTAAATGATATATTGCTCACACATGCCATGGGCATATGTGAAATTACACCCCAAAATACATTCTGCTGCTTCTCCTGAGTACAGGGATACCACATGTGTGGGACTTTTTGGGAGCCTAGCCGCGTACGGGACCCCAAAACTCAAGCACCGCCTTCAAGGTTTCTAAGGGCATACATTTTTGATTTCACTCCTCACTACCTATCACAGTTTTGAAGGCCATAAAATGCCAAGATAGCACAAAACCCCCAAAATGACCCCATTTTGGAAAGTAGACACCCCAAGGAAATTGCTGAGAGGCATGTTGAGCCCATTGAATATTTTTTTTTTGTCCCAAGTGATTGAATAATGACAAGAAAAAAAAAATGTACAAAAAGTTGTCACTAAATGATATACTGCTCAAACATGCCATGGTTATATGCGGAGTTGCACCCCAAAATACATTTGGCTGCTTCTCCTGAGTACGGGGATACCACATGTGTGGGACTTTTTGAGAGCCTAGCCGCGTACGGGCCCCCGAAAACCAAGCACCGCCTTCAGGATTTCTAAGGGCACAAATTTTTGATTTCACTCCTCACTACCTATCACAGTTTTGAAGGCCATAAAATGCCAAGATAGCCCAAAACCCCCACAAATGACCCAATTTTGGAAAGTAGACACCCCAAGCTATTTGCCGAGAGGCATGGTGAGTATTTTACAGCTCTCATTTGTTTTTGAAAATGAAGAAAGACATATTTTTTTTTTTCTTTTTTCAATTTTTAAAACATTGTGACAAAAAGCGAGATCTGCAAAATACTCAACATACCTCTCAGCAAATAGCTTGGGGTGTCTACTTTCCAAAATGGGGTCATTTGGGGGGGTTTTGTGCCATCTGGGCATTCCATGGCCTCCGAAACTGTGATAGGCAGTGAGGAGTGAAATCAAAAATTTACACCCATAGAAATCCTGAAGGCGGTGCTTGGTTTTCGGGGTCCTGTACGCGGCTAGGCTCCCAAAATGTCTCACACATGTGGTATCCCCGTACTCAGGAGAAGCAACAGAATGTATTTTGGGGTGCAATTCCACACATAACCATGGCATGTTTGAGCAATATATAATTTAGTGACAACTTTTTGTACATTTTTTTTTTCTTTTTGTCATTATTCAATCACTTGGGACAAAAAAAAAAATATTCAATGGGCTCAACATGCCTCTCAGCAAAAAGCTTGAGGTGTCTACTTTCCAAAATGGGGTCATTTGGGGGGGTTTTGAACTGTCCTGGCATTTTATGCACAACATTAGGAAGCTTATGTCACACATCATCCACTCTTCTAACCACTTGAAGACAAAGCCCTTTCTGACACTTTTTGTTTACATGAAAACATTTTTTTTTTGCAAGAAAATTATGTTGAACCCCCAAACATTATATATTTTTTTAAAGCAAAGGCCCTACAGATTAAAATAGTTGGTGTTGCATTTTTTTTTTCCACACAGTATTTGCGCAGCGATTTTTCAAACGCATTTTTTGGGGGAAAAAACACACTTTTTTTATTTTTAATGCACTAAAAAACACTATATTGCCCAAATGTTTGATGAAATAAAAAAGATGATCTTAGGCCGAGTACATGGATACCAAACACGACATGCTTTAAAATTGCGCACAAACGCGCAGCGGCGAGAAACTACATTCATTTTTAAAAGCATTTAAAAGCCTTTACAGGTTACCATGTTAGATTTACAGAGGAGGTCTACTGCTAAAATTACTGCCCTCGATCTGACCTTCACGGTGATACCTCACATGCATGATGCAATTGCTGTTTACATATGACGCTAGACCGACGCTTGCGTTCGCCTTTGCGCAAGAGCAGGGGGGGACAGCAGTGCTTTTTTTTTTTTTATTATTTATTTTGCGTTTTTATTTTATTTTTAAACTGTTTCTTCCATATTTTTTTTTATCATTTTTATTGTTATCTCAGGGAATGTAAATATCCCCTATGATAGCAATAAGTAGTGACAGGTACTCTTTTTTTGAAAAAAAATGGGGGTTAGACCCTAGATCTTTCCTCTGCCCTCAAAGCATCTGACCACACCAAGATCGGTGTGATAAAATGCTTTCCCAATTTCCCAATGGCGCTGTTTATATCCGGGGGGGGCATTCCCTCCCACTGCTTGTAAAAGCAGTCTAGAGGCTAATTATCTGCTAGAATTGCTTTTACATGAAAGCCGGCCACTGGCTGAAAAGAATGATACCAAGATGATACCTAAACCTGGAGGCATCATTCTGGTATAAACATTCAAAGTCCAGCAACATACCAGTACGTTGCTGGTCCTTGTTGGACATGTATTGTAATCTTTTTTTTCATGCAGCCTGTTGGCTGAACGAAAAAAAGAGATTGATCGGTGGGTATGCCCACCATTAGAATACCTCCCTTCATCCACCCACTTCTAATGATGGGCATATATGCCGAAGCATGGGGGCATCCTCCCGCAAAAAAGTTATGCTGCGTACACACGGTCGGACTTTTCCACGGGCAAGCCTTCGTCGGAATTTCGACCGTATGTACGCGGCATAAAAGGTTATGCCGCGTACACACGGTCGAACTTTTCCACGGGCAAGCCTCCGTCGGAATTTCGACCGTATATACGCGGCATTAGGAGCAAAATCGCTCCTCCGCCCCTGCTGCCCCCATGCTTCGGCATATATGCTCTTTTTTTAACTGTGGTGGTGAAATCACCTCCTACAGCGTTGGAGTCACGGCTTTATGTATCGTGGGAGCAAACGCTGTTGCTGTCAAGATAAATAAATCCGCGATGCAACTGAATGGCGTACCTGCTAAGCAAATGATGGTTAACATTAAAACAAAGTAACATTACAGTACAACAGTAAGACCTTACCATACCATACCTGCAAAGCAAATACCAAAACAAAACCTAGTAAAAAATAGAACATTTTTTTAACGCAACCTGTGGCTAAAATATATATATGCCGAAGCATGGGGGCATCCTCCCGCAAAAAAGTTATGCCGCATACACACGGTCGGACTTTTCCACGGGCAAGCCTTCGTCGGAATTTCGACCGTATGTACGCGGCATAAAAGGTTATGCCGCGTACACACGCTCAAACTTTTCCACGGGCAAGCCTCCGTCGGAATTTCGACCGTATATACGCGGCATTAGGAGCAAAATCGCTCCTCCGCCCCTGCTGCCCCCATGCTTCGGCATATATGCTCTTTTTTTTTTAACTGTGGTGGTGAAATCACCTCCTACAGCACTGGAGTCACGGCTTTATGTATCGTGGGAGCAAACGCTGTTGCTGTCAAGATAAATAATTCCGCGCTGCAGTTGAATGGCGCACCTGAAAACAAAAAATTACATACCTGAAAAGCAAGCATGATAAAACATTGCAGAATGAAATACAGTAAAAAAGAGCATAACAATAGAGAGAAAATAGAGAGAGAGAGAACAATAAAACAACAACTATTTTTGGTTTTTTTCTTTTATATTTTTTTTGTGTTTTGTTTTTTACGTTTTTTTTTTCTTTTTTACACTTTTTTTTAAACTTTAACAACTGTAATTGCTTCGGGTCTCTCAAAATGTAATGGCATCTTGGGAGACCCTGTGTAAGTGTGTCCTAGTCTGTGAAATGCTGTACCCTACGCTAAAACTTCACTTTTGAGTGGTAGCGTTCAAAACATTCACCAAGGCAAAGACCAGGTTTGTCAGGACAGAGTGGACAATAATAACGGGTGTCACGCCTAAATCCGCGCTTGCTACAGACACGACATCTTTTTTGGGGGGCTCGTTGGGTAGGGGTACTCGGGAGGAGATGCGTATAATGCCTCTCATGCAGCCGGCTTACTGCATTTGGTAGGGGATGGTGAGGTGCAGAACCACCTGGATACAGGAGTTCTGTGACAATCTCATTCTGGAATTTTAGAAGAGATAACGTCCCGCCTGAAGCTCTGTATAGCACATGAGCGTTCAGCAAAGCCAATTGGAATAAGGATAGAGACACTTTTTTGTACCAGCGTCTCGCCTTACGGTCAATTAGATACGGCGCCATCAACTGGTCGTTGAGGTCCACCCCTCCCATATTTTTGTTATATTCGTGGACACAGAGGGGTTTCTCCACAACACCAGTCGCCGTAGGAATTTGGACTGTCGTGTCTGCATGAAGGGAGGTAAGAAGGAAAACATTCTTATTGTCCCTCCACTTCATAGCGAGCAAGTTATTACACTTTACGCAGGCTCTCTCCCCCAGCCTAAGACGGGCATCTACAAGCCGCTGGGGAAAGCCCCGGCGATTAGGTCGCACGGTGCCACATGCTCCAATCTGATGATCAAACAAGTGACTAAACAGTGGCACGCTCATGTAATAATTGTCCACATACAAGTGGTACCCCTTTCCGAATAAGGGTGACACCAAGTTCCACACTATCTTGCCAGCGCTCCCTATGTAATCCGGGCAGTTGACCGGCTCAACCTGACTATCTTTTCCCTCATAAACCATAAAGCTCCATACATAGCCTGTTGCCCTGTCACAGCACTTATAGAGCTTGACCCCGTATCTGGCACGCTTGCTGGGAAGGTACTGCTTGAAAGCCAAGCGGCCAGAAAATTTAATCAGGGACTCATCAACGCAGACAGCTTGATCGGGAAAAAACAAGGCTGCAAAACGTTCGTTGAAGTGGTTTATGAGGGGCCGAATTTTATAGAGCCGGTCGTATTCAGGGTCCCCACAAGGACAACAAAGTTCATTGTCGTTGAAGTGCATGAACCGCAAAATCTGCTCGTATCGTTTCCTGTGCATGGAGGCAGAGAACACGGGCATGTGGTCAATTGGGTGCGTGGACCAATAAGCACGCAATGAGTATGTGTGCCCATGTTGAGGGAAAGGCCCAGAAAGGTCTTAAATTCGGAAACCGTAATTGGTTTCCAATCTTTGGCAATGGAAGGCAACTGGGGATTAGCGGCGATGAATTGACCAGCATATAAATTACTCTGGTCCACAATAGATCTATAGAGATCTTCCGTGAAAAACAGCGAATAATAATCGATTGGCATAAAATCAGCTGTTTCCACCTGAATACCGGGTTGGGCAGTGAATGGGGGAAGTACGGGTTCTGCAGAAGTGGTGGGGACCCAATCAGGATAGGCGAATTCTGCAGGAAGAGCACTATGGGTACGACGGGCCTGCCTTTGTCTTCTTGGTGGCAGCGGGACACTACTTGTGCTTGCCACCTCGCCAGCTTGAACTGCACTTATGGGACTCGCCACGTCACCACGTGATACTGCAGTGCTGGATGTACGCCCAGGCTGTACTAGGCCGCTGGTGCTTGCCAATTCACCAGAAGGAATAGCGGCGCTAGTACTCCTCTGCTCCATGATACGAGAGCCCTGTGGTTCTTGCTCCTCAACAACCTCAGAAGATCGGGATCGGGTACGCCTGACCTTAGCAGGGACCTCAACTTCGTCATCAGAGCTATCTGACGTGGGGCCGCTGACGTCACTGTCTTCTACGGGAAGATATTCTGAGCCTGAATCTGACAGATACGTGACCTCCTCTTCACTATCTGTCATGCTCAGAATCTCGTAGGCCTCTTTACTAGTGTACCTTCGACTTGCCATTTTGGGCTCTAAATTTAGGGGTATACTAGTAAGATTCACAGGAAAAAAAGCACCCGACTGTCATCAGCAAATAAATCAAACGCTACAAAAAAAACTGTTAGCGGTCGCAGGGATCAGGACTGTCTCTGCGAACGCTGCAGTTATGTGTGTTGTGTTTGGTAAGTGACAGTGATCGATCGATACTGCACTTGGGTGGGCTGGGCTGGGCGGAGGGGCTAAACACAGGTACTAGCAGGTATCTGGGCTGATCCCGCTAACACTGCGTTTTTGGGAACCCTAAACCGCTGGGGACGCTAGTATAGATCTGATCAGATACTATACCACTAAGGGAGGTGTATGCTTTGCGCGTGGGTGTTAGCGTTACTGGCACTAACCTAACGCTGCCTGGGGCGACGCAGACCCTCTCTGGCGCTAAAACCTAATTGATCTCACCCGCCGGGCGATCAGGGGGTTAAACCTTTATTGGGTTATATACGGCGGGTGCCCTGATGCTATAAAAAGCAAACTAACCAACCAGTGTCACCCGTAACCTTTATATGGTGATCACTGGTGAAAGGGTTAACTAGGGGCAATCAGGGGGTTAAAACCTTTATTAGGTTAAATATGGGGGTACCCGACGCTATATAAAAACCTGACGGGTTACCTAAATAACTAAATAATTAACTGGGTAACCAGTGTCACCAGTGACGCTTATACGGTGATCACTGGTGAAAGGGTTAACTCTAGGGGCAATCAGGGGGTTAAAATAATATATGGGGGTACCTGACGCTCTAAAAACCTGCGGTGAAACTAAAAATAAATAACTGGCTATCTAGGGCACCACCGGCACTAAATACAGCGATCGAAAATACGATCGCTTAGTGACGCTGGCGTTAGGGGGTGAAAGGGTTACCTGGGGGGCGATCAAGGGGTTAAACCTTTATTAGGGGGGGTTAGGGGGCTACCCTGGACCTAAAGGGGCCTAATCCTAACTGCCCTGCAACTTTTTACTATCACAGATGACACTAAAAGCAGTGATCAGTAAAATAAATGATCACTGCAATCAGTGACACTGTGATTGGGGGCTGGGGGGTGACCTGGGGGTGATCTGGGGGTGACTGGGGGGTGAAATGTGTGCCTATGTGTACCTACGTGTCAGTGGACTGTTGGTGCACTAACCTGCTTCCTCTCTCCTCGGCGCCGGAATCGAAAAGACCGCCGCGAGGGAGATGACATCACTTCCTCCTGCCTGTGTTTACATCACATGGCGGAGGAAGCATTTTCATTGGCCGGGAGCGATCGCGAGGGGGTGGCCGAAATCGAATGGTCACCCCCTCATCTCTGATCGCTCCCCAACGATAAACGGCCGCTCACTGTATAGAAGGGGAGTCCGATCGGACCCCCCCAACTGTACAAAGGCGATCACGTACACTCTACGTGATTGTGCCTGTCGGTGCCATTCTGCCGACGTATATATACAGTGAGCGGTCGTTAAGTGGTTAATAGACCCACAGCCTACTATAATAAGGCACCACTTGTTTTTATCAGTTTTTTTTAAAATAAAATCATGACATACTTCACTATGGAAGCCCTTTCTTTTTTATTTTCCCATTAACCATTGGACAACTCTCCTCAAATCATTTTTGCCTGGGAACGTGCTCAAACGATCTGGATTATTTTTGGTGTGAGTGTCCTGGAGGTCGGTTAAACGTTGGGATCATCATTGGGATCGTGTACAACTCCTGCTGGATATACCCATATGTGCTTTATGACTACCTGTAATAGGGGTCATGGAAGTCTGGTGAGTAGGATGTGTGACAGGTGATGGTGGAAGAAATTTCAGTCAAATATACCTACTGTCCAGCAGGGATTTGAAGATTGTGTAACACTATTTGAAGAAGTTGATACATTGTCTGAGGACTCTGATACATTGTTTGAACATTCACTATTTGCGCTATTGAACTTATTTTGTGTTTGGACTTTTTACACACATATTATCATATTATCATGTTGGTGTTTAGTGGAAATCACTTTGCACGTTTGCACTTTAAAACGGAAGGAGCGCGGTTTAATCAATTTAGTATTGATTTCTATTCTATTCTATCTTTTCACTGTCTGTACTCAAAGTCAGATGGAGCCCCTTCCAATCTTCCAAGGGATGTCCTCCAGTGACATCAGACAGATCTATGGCAGACAGCCCCCCTCAGTCAGCTTCTTCCAAGCACCTGGTCTCAGCATTCCCCCTCCCTCCCTCAAGTCACCCACCTGAGGCCTCCACACTGGAGCGTGATCCTGAGAGGCGGTTCACACAGGGGCGACATGACTCTGGCCATGACTTTGCGGGGCGACCTGGATGCGACCTTAACGCGCACCACAGCGCGACTTGGCGCGACTTACAAGTTGCCTCCAGGACAGGCAGCATGCCCCCCTCAGGCTGGACTCTGGGACAAAACCCAGAGCTCTGTGTGCTCCCAGAATAAATTTAGTCTCCCAGCATGCCTTAAGAGCCTTCCTCTCTGGGATAGTCTGGGGCTATATCAATATTCATGCTGCCATCTGCATATCTCCACCTATCATCCAGAAATTTCTCAAGTTGCCTGGATACAGAATGAGCTACCCAGAAGACTGGCAGCAGCACAACACACAGATCAGACTTAAATAAACAATCACAGCTCACTGGATACAGTGAGCCAAACTATGCTTTTACCTTACCCAACATTTAAAGCCACACTGCCTACAGTGTGGCAACTACATTTAGCTATCAAAAACACTCTAAAGCCCTGTACACACAGCCGAGATTCTCGTCAGGACAAACTGTCGTTTTTCCTGACGAGAATCTTGACAAGAAACTTGTCCCGGCCGAGTGCACACACGTACGATTCAAAAGAACTGCCGTTCTTTTGAATGGCACGAACGCGGTGACGTCATCGACTACGACGAGCGTGCGCTCATCACATTCAATGCCGTCGCCGCTATCTTGCTACACCCTATGCCTAGGAAACTACCGCGCATGCGTCAAAGTCATTTAGAGCATGCGCGGGTTTCCAGGTAAGTGTACGCACGCTCGGGTTTCTCGTCGAGAAACAGGCCGACGAGATTCTCAACGAGAAAAAAGACCGCAGGTCGTCTTTTTTCTCGTTGGGGAATCTGGGCAGTTTCCTTGACGAGAAAACTGAAACCCACGTACACACAGCCGGTTTTCTCGGGAAGAAAGCTCTCCCGGCAGTTTTCTTGTTGTTTTTTGCCGAGAAAACCGGTCGTGTGTACGCGGCCTAACACTTATCTAACTATCCTAGCACCTACCTAGGAGGGTGCTACACAAGTAAGAGACTTCAGGGGATATCTGAGTTCAAGGATAGCAGATACCCAGTTCAAGCTAACTTCCCACCAGAGAAACCTGCCAGAGATTTACAAATATGCCTGTTTAGGATCAAGTTGTCTTTGCTTATCATTTCTAGTCTTTGGAGACATAAATATATCAGTAGGAACTGTAGAAAATACAAACAATACCTAGGCCTTAGGTTTGATGGGAGCCAACCAGTGGTCTATTTTACTGTCATTAGTTATTAAGGGGCTTGACAAAGTATTGCTAAGCTTATATAACCCCATTTATTAATAATTGGACGTTCCTACTCATCTGGATTTTCAGTGCTTCTGACATAATTTCTGTAGTGGACTTTGGTAGAAAAAAAATACACAAATTTTAGGGTTTAGCACACCCCATGCTCCCTTTGAATAGTCAAGCGGTTTGAAGGTATGTAAGGTATTTGTATTTGTTCTGCTGGGTTTTGTAAAATACCTATTTACTGTGTGGCAGGACATGTTTGAGAGATTACTTTTTTCAAATTATATGATTTTATCGGCATATCTGTACATTTTGGCAAGTGTACAATTTTCTTCTTGCTTTTGGCATTTTTTAATAGTAATGTCCCCACATGTGTTTTCTACGTTCCACCAGTGGAGTTTTGTTTCATTTCCACTGTTTGGAACGTATCTTTGTTCTAGTTCCCACCCCCCTTTTTTTGGCTTTGTGCTGCTTCTTAAGGTGGTGTGACCACTTCCGCCCTTTGGAGCGCATAATCACTTCTGGTTTTAGCTTACTTCCGCCCTCTATTTAATTAGCATTCCTATGCACTGTACCACGCCCCTGATGACACACTCTGGTGGAGAAACGTCGGGCCAGAGGAAGGTTACATGCTTGGAGACGGAAGGACGGACGACGCCATCTTTGTGGTAGGAAGTGCTGGTCGCTTTCCTTAATACACATATGCTTGTTTTTCATTTATATCATGTGAGTGCATTCCACATTCTTTATCAATAAATTGAAATTGAGATTGGACGTCTGCGCAATATGTTTTTTTTCATCTTTTATCACATGTTTGTTTGCTGCTGGAGCTGCTGTGTCTTTTCCTATTGCTGAAATTTAAAAAGCGCAGCTGGATTCATTCAGTCCATTGGAGGAGGATTATTGGAATTTTTCATTTGATTGATTATTGCCTTGAATTAGATCTACTGCCAAGATTGGGATATCTTACATGTGCATTTATTATGCACTGACGGTAAGAGTCAGTGTGTTTGGGTGCTGGTGGCGGTCTTCTCATCTCTATTACCAGTGTTTTCTCCTCTCCTTTTGGACTTTTCACTACGTTTGGATCCGCACACCATTTGATTTTGGAGTGTTTTCTCATGAACTTTTTATTTTTATTTTTTTGTATTTTATTTTAGCGCTGCACCACAATCCCCAGCTTTTTCTTTATTGTGTCCAAACAATTTAGTGCTAGCTGCTTTTCTTATTTATTTTATCTTTTATTCACATTTTTGTTTTGATTAGCGCAACAAATTTTCTTTATATCTGTACATATCAATGTTTGTTGCATGTATTAAACAAAATAAATAAAAAATCTACCAAGATGGAACTACAAGGAAACAGCTAAATATATGTTTTAGACGCAACAATTTCTTACTACTTACCTGCCAAGGGATTTCTCATGCTGGTAAGGTGTTCTTGTGACATACACACACACATACACACACAAAAATCTACTAATCAATAAGATCACTATTTTCTACTAGTTTAGCATTGCTGCTTCCTGGGTTCATTTTATTGCTCCTTTTGCCTGTTCCCTGATCATTGTACAGAGGTGATGATGCTAATTCATTATCCCTTAAGCATACTGGAGCTGATAAGGTAACTTAGAACACTGGATTGCTGAACCAGGAAGGTACAATTTTAAATCAGAAAATTAATGTGTCAACTATCTGGCTTAGAGGTATACCACAGGTAAAACTATAAACATATATACTTGGAAACAGTGTATCTATCTGTTTTCCCAGCGTTCTGCTCCAAGTAACAAGGAATAAAAACATATGTTATAGATATTTGTGGAACAATAAGATTATTAAGAAGTCGTAAGAAGTTTTACTTTGAATTATAAAACAAATCTATTGGGGGCATTCCCGGCTGGTGCTGTAGATGGCCACGCTTCTCTGAGGCTCTGAAATTCCCTAACTACAAAAGCGGCCATCGCGACGCTTTACAGCCCTAACGCTGAGGCTTTTTATCCCGCTACCTCCCACGATCATGACCCGCCAAAGGAAAAATCCCAGGCGACCCCAGAAACTCACAGACTTCTTCCCAGCCCGCGGCTCAGGACCCAGGCCAAAATAGTGCCAGCGTGACACGGAGAACTCCTCTTTCACCAAAGCAGCAAGGCGAACAATCATGGGACCATAGACTGGCATTCCCTCTCTATGAAGGCAACCTTGGAGAGTCCTCTCCTCCCTTATGCCCCACATCCCACAGCCCAATAAAAAAAACAAGTCCCGGATGGATGTAAGACAAAACCAGAGAAAATTCCAGCAATCCAGCAATCCAGTGTCCCAGCTCAACTCACCAACCAGTCTGCTTACCAACCAAATTAACCTGTCCAACACTATGCATTAAAAACAGGGGTTTAGCTAGCACACATTTGCACAAGCACGTGTAAGCTGCAAGACCTCTTCATGGCACCCTGTAACACTTGCAATCCTAACCCTTCTAAATTTATGAGAGTCTCCACATTGGGAGCACATGCATTCTAATGGATAGATAAGGGGCAGATGGGCCTCCTTAAAGGAACAGGGGCAAATTGGACACAATGGCAGCAAAGGTGTTGTCACGTACTAGGCTGGAGGCTTAGGTGACGAGAGGGCTCCCCTTGCGGCTGAGTGCAGAGTACCCCTGGATTTGGAGACAGAGGGTGCTATGCCCAGAGATGCATGGGTTGCCTGCTGGTGAAGATGTCTGATGGTTCCAGAAGCGGACACCCAGGTGCAGAGAAGGTGGTCACAGCCAATGATTCCCTGGAGGTACTGGCGGATCTTAACAGGTGGAAAAGCAAAGACAATGTCAGAAGCCAGGCCGGGGGTCAAACACAGGAAGGCAGTCAGAAGCAGAGGCAGGAGGTGTAGTTGTGATCAAGCCAGGGTCAAACAATGGAAGCCAATCTGGAAGAGGCAAGAGCAGGTCTGTGAAACAAGCCGGTTTCAGAGCCAGGAGAGAAGCCAGAGCAGGTCAGGGTAAGCCGGGTCGGTAACAGGTAATCAAACAGGAGCAAGTAACACAGGAACACAGGATACAGAGCTGACGATAATTCAGCAATTTATGAGAGCAATTGGAGTCCTTATATAGGCCAGCAAAACACTGGTAATTAGCACGTTTTGCGTACGCACGTTAGGTGTTGCTAACGTGTGTTCGCTGTTGCGTGCTGATTGCTAATGCGCATGAGCAGATTAGTGCGGCCATAATGGATATTGGCATATCTGCCAGTTCTTCTCTGGTTTCTTCCCCGACAGGTGTCCAGTGTGTCCCTTGACCAAATTTACACCAGTAATAAAGAGATGGCCCCTGCTCCCACCTGGTCAGGACACACTTTTCCCTCTCCCCTCTCTCATGCCTGTTCTGCAATAGCAATCAGCCATTGACACTTTCCCTACATCTTACCAGCCAGTGTCAGAGCTGGATATGAAAAGTATGCTACTATCTTCACACACACTTCACTCGGATATATCTGCAGTCCTAGCCCCTCTCTCCCACACAGCGCAGGAGCATGAACAGAAATTGTGACATGTGGAAAGCAAAATGGGTGAGATGTGTACAGCCCACAATGATTTAGTGAATGCTCATGCTGACCATGACACAGAACTACATCAAATGAGAATGAAAATCGCAGACCTTGACGACCATTCTAGACGAAACAATTAATCAGTCACACCAGATGCTCTGGACTCTTATATTCAGCAACTAATGAAGCAACTTGTCCCAGCACTTACAGATCTTGAAATGGCCATAGACAGGGCCCATAGAATACCAAAACCTGACTTCTTGCCTGCTTCAGTCCCCAGAGATGTTTTAGCACGCATTCATTTTTACAACGCCTAAGAAAAGCTTATGTAAGCGGCTAGAAAAAATTCTGCACTCCCACACCCTAAACTGGGATCAAAATGTATGCAGACCTATCCAAGGCAACACTCCTTAACAGGAAGAAACTGACCACCATCACTAAAGCTCTCCGCAATAACAACATTGGATATCAATGGGGCTTCGCTACCAAACTCACGATCAAAAGACAAGGAAAATCTCACACGCTCAGAGAACTGGAGGCAGGCCTAGCCCTGCTTAAAGAATGGGGAATCATACCTGAGGAAAACCATCCTCCCCCACCTCATCAGTCTCACCATATGGAGACAGAATGGTTCTAATCACCGCCTCATTCTACATACTAGCCATGATGCGACTATGTCTTAATCCTATCCATAGGTGGGAATTTTTTTTACCTCACTGTACGTATAACCCCCAGTTTCAGCAATGCTTTACCATGTCAATCTGTTGTTAATATGGATAATTTTCTCCCCCTTGTTGTTAGCAGCAATTTTTGCTATCCATCACTCTTGCTTTTTTCTGCAAGTCTTTTTAAATCTTCCCCTTCCTCATCCCCATCCTTTGCATCACACCAATTCTTGTTCATCCTATACGTTAGATTATTTCTCTGGAATACTAACTCCATTAGACCTACTTCTCATGAGCCCACCAAACAATCCTGAGACCACATTGCCTTTAATTCTACAATATTTAATTGTCCTGCGGCCGAAACTGAGGTGTCACCAAAAACATGTAGAATACTCGCCAAATCCAAGAATATCCACACACCAACCTGGTCCTCACATATTCCTGCAACATAATGCCGATTAAATTTATCTCTCTGAACGTGCGAGGCCTCAACTCACCCTTCAAGTGCTCATCTCTTGCGAAGGAGGCTTGCTCCCTAAAAGCAGATAGTCTCATGATCCAAGAGATGCACTTCACCACATCCAAGACACCCACCATCACCTTGAAGCACTTGCCCCATTTATTCATGGCCTCTAAGACCTGCAAGAAAAATGGGGTTCTTGCAGCTATTTGAGACTCAACTAACTTTCATATTCACTAAATCTACACACACCCATGGTCAAACAAACTGAACTTACTAAAATGTTCACATTTAGCTAGGCTAAACATTCCATTCCATACTAAGGCATTAATCTAACTACCTCAAATATTTTGAATGTAATCAGAGACCATTAATGCAATCCTTACCCAAATATCTACTGTCCTTTTGATCCTTTAACATGTCCAAAATAGAGTGAATCGCAGCAGTTAAAATTTTCATACTCCCTAAGCTACTATATCTTTTCAGGACTCTTCCTATCCCATTCCCTTCTAAGTTTTTTAATACTGTCCAAAAACAAATTAATAAATATACCTGGGAGCTCCTCTTACATCCTACATAGACCACTGAAAAAAGGTGGAGCCGCTTTCCCTCATATACACTGTAAAGTTGGGGGAAACAGCTAGATCACAGGACACAGGCTTTGCAATCAAAAGATTGTTTATTAAACATAAACAGCTTCATAGCAGCAAAAAAAACTGAAGGAAAAATCAGTCTCACCAACTTGCAGAGATCAGAACTGCTATCACAGTTAAACAGTCCTTGATTTTTGGCACAGGTAACTTCCCCTGCTAGCAGGTTTCCAGGCATGACACTGCTGTGCACTTTCACAGCTGTACACCAATCCATTGTCCACCATTAACCATCCACAGTCTCCTCACGCACCTACAACTTCCTGTCTTTTCTTAAACCCACTTCCACTGATAAGTGAGTTAACCCTTTTGTTTCCTTAAATGCCAGTATATAGGGATATAAACTGCTCATGCTCAAAGTTGATATATCTGTGCTCCAATGTGCTCAGACTTGGGTGCTCCACATAGATGTAAACTCACCCTCTAGGGTTGACCAACTATCGCTAGTATGGTCATTTGCGCATGTGGGTATACCCATGTAGAGATCTGTAGCTGACATCTCATGCAGTGCAGTGCCTCATACAGATAAACAAACTAAAGAAATCCTCATTGCGTAAAATATTGTTCCAAAAATGTATTAAAACAGTTAGAAGTAAAAATGCCAATTACATGTTAGGATGCCTAAACATCCTGGCATCTGGCGTGTGTAACAGGTGATTTTTTTAGGGGGAAATCGGCCCACAATGGTGATGTTTACTGTTGGTCGAGGTGCTGCTCGAATCCCTGCATTCGTTTGGGCAGAAGTAAGTTGCGATGACGCGTTTCAGTTAATCAGCGGGTCATCATCAGGAAGCTCTTATTCCGCCATTTTGAGTAAGGGCGTTTATATTCCGTAATTTAAATATTGCGATCACCTGTTAATACCTTGAAAGTGCATACAATCGAATAATTACACACATACAACCATATATACCAATAATACATTGATATTAAGTTAATTTGAAGAGAAAATTGTTTTATAATGATCTGTGTAAAGTGCATTTAAAGTTTTATAAGAGGACCTCTAGTGGTAATTTGTGTTTTAAGGTTCCATAAAGGATGGCCATCTAGTGAACAATTGTGATTAAATGATTTAAGTGATAGATGACAATCTTGTGGTCAAAAAAGATAATTAGTAATTCTTTGACATTTTGGAATATTTTAGGGTATTATGGGTAGGATAGTTGCCATAAAAATGGTTATACTACCTAAGCTACTATTCCTCTTTAGAGCACTTCCTCTCTTGGTATCCAAAAACACCCTAGATTCTATACAGAGAGAGATAAACAAGTTCATATGGCAAAAGAAAAAATCTAAATTTGGATATGCATTAATGTTCAGACCTCAATCAAGGGGAGGGCTGAGTTTACCCAACCTATGGTTATATTATCTTTCAGCTAGATATACACAGCTCGCACAATGGTATGCACCATCCAGCCATATACCGTGGTTACTTTTTGAGGAACAATCTGTCCTACCATACCACCTTCAGGGCCTTTCCTGGTCCAAATCCATCAAAACTCAAAGAATTGGCCACCTCAACATAGTAGTACACCAAAACTTACTATTATGGCATAGACAAAAGCATAAATTTTACACCTCAGAGATTCCTCCCCTAGCCTCTTTCATAAGGGACCCCCTTTTTACCCCCCCCCGACCTAAACTCAAATCAATATTCTATATGGCAACTCCTCAATCTATCCAACCTAAAATCACTCACAAAAAATAACTCATTTCGTACGTTCTCAGATTTGCAAACAGAATATAAACTTACAGAAACTGAACTCTCTGACTACAACAACATCAAGCTATTTTACCAAAAATACTTCTCACTCACCCTCCAAACTCCTTTCACGATATTTGAACAAATCTGTCTTACTTCACCTCGCGATAGGGGGCTAATATCCAGAATTTATAAAAACCTAAATGAACACAACACACCAGACAAAACACGGCAGATGTTCCAGTGGGAGGCAGACTTGAATGAATCCTTCTCTGTAGAACAATGGGACATTATGATCAACAATTTACGAAAATGCACCAGGACAGCCTCCATCAGAGAACCCGCCATTAAACTTCAGTATAGGTGGTACCTCTCCCCAGACAGAATCAACTCATTCTATCCAACAACCTCTCCCTTTAGCTTTAGAGGATTCCTAGCACAGGGTATCACACATTCTGGGAATGTACATACTGTAACGCCGAGCGCTCCGGGTGTCCCATCCTTCCCGGAGCGCTCGCGGCGTCGGTCCCCCTGCAGCGCTCCGGTCAGCCCCCCTGGCCGTGGGCGCTGCTCTGTTACCGGCGGGGATGCGATCCACGCGGCGGCACATCTCCTTCCCGGCGCGCGCGGCCCCGCTGCGCTCTAGGGCGCGCGTGCGCCAGCCTTCTGAGATTTAAAGGGCCAGCGCACCATTGATTGGTGCCTGGCCCAATTACTGTGTGCACACCAAAATCTGATATAAACCCACTTCCCCTTCCTGTCCTTGCCGGATCTTGTTGTCTTAGTACCCTGTGGAGGCGTTTTGTGAGTTGCCTTGCCTGTGTATCTGACCTGCTGCCATTGTCTCAGACTACGAACCATTGCCGCCTGCCCTGACCCTCTGCTACGTCTGACCTTGCCTCTGCCTAGTCCTTTTGTACCGCGCCTATCTCAGCCGCCAGAGAGGTGGAGTCGCTACTGGAGGACACGACCTGGTTGCTACCGCCGCAGCAAGTCCATCCCGCTTTGCGGCGGGCTCTGGTGAAAACCGGTAGTTGCTTAGAACCGGTCCCTCAGTACGACCCGTGCCATCCCCTCTCTGGTACAGAGGATCCACCTCCTGTATCCCCACTAGCCGTCAGTCCGGCTCGTGACACATACCTTAAAACTACATGGCAACAAGCTAAAAACAAAATAGAACAAATAATAGGCAGAAGAATTGAACTGACATATAAAATGTGCCTCCTTTTCTATCCTATTCCTGATATTTCTATAGCACATACCAGGCTAATACACACATTGTTCAGCTCAATACACTGGGCTATAGCTCTTAACTGGCGTTCCTCTACTGTGCCATGGTCTCAAATTACGAATCGCATGCTAGCCATCAAGCTTTCAGAACATATCCATCACACCTTATTCGATACTATGGACACATATGTTAATAAATGGAAACCTTGAGATCTTTCTCTGTTAACTCATGGAAATACGGGATGATACTGTTGAATTTGTTTTGTATTTATTTTTTATAAAACAGATCAAAAGACATTATAGAGGTATAAAGGCTGTATCAATATTTCAATTATACATCCCAACATTTGTATCCCTTCATCTTATATCGTTGCTACTTATAATTTAGGCTGATATTTTTTGCACCCATCTTTGTGTATGTACCCTTTACCAATGTACAGTTAATATTGTATTGAGACTTATTTTTCAATAAACCGTTTGCAAACAAAAAAAAAAAAAGATAATTAGGTTAAAATGATTGTTTATTACCTAAAAATTATCCCTAATAAAGTGAATAAATTTAAAGTGCTAATAAGTGAATTATTAATTAGTTGTTAGAGTAGATATCAACTAATGGACGTTAAAGGTTGGCATTGACCTAAAATTATCTATTAGATTTGAAATAGGTACCTAATAATCAAATTCATTCTCAATGGGGTTAAAGTTTGGAGTTCAAATATCCATTTAGTTTCATTTTGTGATATTTGTTTTATCATATTGGCCCCTCTCCAGTGTCTGTTGATGGTATCAATAGCATAAAAAGATAGTGCTGCTGAATCTTTATTATGTGCCAATCTGAAATGGTTGGTTTCTGGAGTGTTGAATTATGGTAAACATGGAACACAGCTTGCCAGGACATATTTTTAATTTATATTTTGTGCGACTTGTGGGGGTATGTTTGACATATTGTGTGTCCCCAGTGTGAAGACCTATCTTTACACTTTTTATTTTTGTGGCTTCTGATAAATACTGGTCACCAGGGAGCACACCCTTGCATGTCATGCATTTCTTTCACATACTCCCTTTCTCACACCTTCTCTTAAGGTATTTTTCCATTCCCACTCTTACACTGTCACATGTCATTTGATCTTGTGCCCTGAAGGCTCACACTGCGATTGGTAGACACGGCTTCCCTCCAGACCTGAATCCTGTCTACTTATTGAGTGCACTATTCAAATAGTGGGTCCTTCCCAGTGACGGCTGATGAGATCTTCTTTTGGGGGGGGCGGCAAACAAACAACAACCCCCCCGGCGGCGCAACAATAAAACAGAACCCCCCCTGCCTAGCAGGCGGTCTGGCACTTGCGCGCTCGTGTGAGGATGCTCTGCGCTCTGAGCCGACCTTTTTTTGAAGCCTATTAGAGCCTCTGGCTCAATCAGGTGTTAAAAAAAAACCACCCCTCTGCATTGGAATCTATGGTTCAGCGCCACTGATATGTAGATCAGAGGGCCGGACGCATGGATAGGGGAGGCTGTATCCCTTGCGCCTTCTATTGACAGGCCACCACTAGTCCTTTCTCAATCCATGTGCCCACTGACAACCACAGGACATTCTGCATTTCCACTCATATCTGTCTGTCTTTTCTATCATATCTTTTTTCCCCCTGTTCTCACTCCTTTTTTATCTAAGCCCAACAGGGCACTGATCTGCACCATAACGCATCTTCTTTACAGCATTACATTATGGTGAATATACATTTTGAGTTCCTTAATGCACACAGCTCACTTACCATATATGCAAATAATATGCTCGTACAACCCACTTTAACTTGCTGAATATCTATCTTTCTAACCAAGGTCAATTCACAGTGCTCAATAGGATCTCCTAAGAGCCGATTTACTACCAGATTAATATCACTGCTGACAAATATATATAGTTACATAGTTACATAGTAGGTGAGGTTGAAAAAAGACACAAGTCCATCAAGTCCAACCTATGTGTGTGATTATATGTCAGTATTACATTGTATATCCCTGTATGTTGCGGTTGTTCAGGTGCTTATCTAATAGTTTCAAAAAACTATCTATGCACCCCACTGAAACCACCGCCTGTGGAAGGGAATTCCACAACCCTCCCGCTCTCACAGTAAAGAACCCTCTACGCAGTTTAAGGTTAAACCTCTTTTCTTGTCATTTTAATGAGTGGCCACATGTCTTATTAAACACCCTTCTGCAAAAAAGTTTTATCTCTATTGTGGGGTCACCAGTATGGTATTTGTAAATTGAAATCATATGCCCTCTCAAGCATCTCTTCTCCAGAGAGAATAAGTTCAGTGCTCGCAACCTTTCTTCATAACTAATATCCTCCAGACCCATTATTAGCTTTGTTGCCCTTCTTTGTACTGGCTCCATTTCCAGTACATCCTTCCTGAGGACTGGTGCCCAGAACTGGACAGCATACTCCAGGTTAGGCCGGACCAAAGTCTTGTAGAGTGGGAGAATTATCGCTTTATCTCTGGAGTTAATCCCCTTTTTAATGCATGCCAATATTCGGTTTGCTTTGTTAGCAGCAGCTTTTTTTACAATAAACCTCATTTGCCATGTCGTTGCCCACCCCTTTAATTTGTCCAGATCTTCTTGCAAGATTTCCACATCCTGCGGAGAAGTTATTGCACTGCTTAGCTTAGTATCGTTGGCGAATACAGAGATTGAACTGTTTACCCCATTCTCCAGGTTGTTTATGAACAAATAAAATAAGATTGGTCCCAGCACAAAACCCTGGGGGACCCCACTTCCCACCCCTGACCATTCTGAGTACTCCCCATTTATCACCACCCTCTGAACTCGCCCTTGTAGCCACTATTCAATCCATGTACTCACTAGGTATGAGCCGAAAACCCCACGGTTTGGTTCGCACCAGAACTTGCGAACAGACAAAAAGTTTGTGCAAACATTCGAACACTGTTAAAGTCTATGGGACATGAACTTGAAAAATCAAAAGTGCTAATTTTAAAGGCTTATATGCAAGTTATTGCCAAAAAAGTGTTTGGGGACCCGGGTCCTGTCCCAGGGGACATGTATCAATGTAAAAAAAAGTTTTTAAAACTGCCGTTTTTTCGGGAGCAGTGACTTTAAGAATTCTTAAAGTGAAACAATAAAAATGAAATATTCCTTAAAAAATCGTGCCTAGGGGGTGTCCTTAGTATGCCTGTAAAGTAGCGATTTTTTTCCATGTTTAGAAAATTACTGCAGCAAAATGACATTTCTACAGGAAAAAATTTAATTTAAAATTGCTCACGGCTGTAATGTATTGCCAGATCCCCTTCGGGTCTGGTATGGATAATAAGGTGAACTCCACGCCATTTTTTTTTTTTAAATGGCATGGTGACCCCCCCAAAAATCCATACCAGGCCCTTTAGGGGGGAACCCATGCCATTTTTTTTCTTAATTCTGTCATAGGGCTCCCCTTAACCACTTCAATACACTATATTATCAATTGCACACTGCACTATATACCCTGCACTGCATTATATATACTACACTGAGTGCACTATATATATATATATATATATATATATATATATATATATATATATATACACACTACTAGTCTGACTGTATATACTGTATTTTTTTTTTTCAAACAAATACGAAAAGCCTTTATATCCTTTATATGGAATGATGGAAACTCAAGAATAGCTTATGATATGCTACGTAGAAGCAAACAGGAGGGAGGAATCGGATTACCAGATATTGCCCTGAATTACAGTCTTTGGTACGTATCTTAAACTGGTGCCACGACTCCTCAAATAAAGTGTGGGTATTGGATGAAAAAAGCATGGCGGGGAGTAGGGATGAGCCGAACACCCCCCGGTTCGGTTCGCACCAGAACCTGCAAACGGACCGAAAGTTCGTGCAAACTTTAGAACCCTATTAAATACAATGGACGCGAACGTTTGAAATGTAAAGTGCTAATTATAACGGCTAATATGCATGTTATTGTCCTAAAAAGGGTTTGGGGACCCGGGTCCTGCCCCAGGGGACATGTATCAATGCAAAAAGAAGTTTTAAAAACTGTCGTTTTTTCGGGAGCAGTGATTTCAATGATGCATAAAGTGGGAAAAAAAGTGAAATATTCCTTTAAATATCATACCTGGGGGTGTCTAAAGTATGCCTGTGAAGTGGCACGTGTTTCCCGTGTTTAGAACTGTCCCTGCACAGAAGTACATTTCTAAAGGAAAAAAAAAAATTTAAAACTGCTTGCGGCTTTAATGTAATGTCTGGTCCCGGCAATATGGATTAAAATCATTGAAAAAAATGGCATGGCTACCCCATCAGCCACCCCTACCTCAGCCCATTACCAGCCCCTTTGGGTCTTGTATGGATATTAAGGGGAACCCCGCACCCAAAATAAAAAAAGGCCCTATATACTCTGAACAGCAGTATACAGGCGGTGCAAACAAGACACGGACTGTAGGATGTAATTACATGCCCCTGTTAAACAGGGGCTGAAAAATTGGGCCTTAGCCACTGGTGGCGGCACCCAGAACCAAAAATGTTCTTCCAAGCTATCAGCAGGATCATTGAGGAGGAAGGGGATAGTCAGTAAACATACCAGGACAGTCACTCAGTATCAGAATAGGCAGTCTTGAAGGGATGTGACATTTAAAAAAAAAAATATTCGGTTACATCAGCTTCAGGTGCTTGGTAGCTGGTGGTGATCCAAGACTGATTCATCTTTCTGAATGTCAGTCGATCAACCGAGTCGGTGGACAGGCGCACCCTGTGATCGGTAACAAAGCCTCCAGCAGCACTGAATGTGCGTTCCGAAAGAATGCTGGATGCAGGACAGGCCAGTAGCTCAATTGCATACTGTGCAAACTCTGGCCAGTGATCCATCCTCAAGACCCAGTAAGCCAGAGGATTTTCGGTGGGAAAGGTGTCCAAGCTGACCTTGCCCCTAGGTATTCCTGGACCATGTAAATCAGATGATGGCAATGGTTGCTGGAACCGATCATACCTTGGAGCTGCGGACTAAAAAATTGTCTGAACGTATTGGTCAGACGGCCACCTTCTCCACCGCTCCTTCTCTGACTGACCGAAGCCTCAGCAACTCGTTGTCCAGGACCAGGAGTTTGTAACCTCCCAGTCTCTGGGAACGCGTTGCACAGACCTTTCTGCAAGGCCTCCCGGAGATGTCTCATCCTCTGCTCCCTCTGCGACGGCAAGATAAGGTCCGCAACCTTACCCTTGTACCGTGGATCAAGGAGAGTGGCCAGCCAGTAATGGTCCCTCTCCTTGATCTGAAGAATACGAGGATCCTTCCGCAGGCTTTGCAGGATCAGGGAGGCCATGCAGCGTAGGTAAGCTGAGGCATTCGGTCCGGAGTCCTCTGGGTCACTAAGGACGACATGATCCGCAGCCACCTCCTCCCAGCCACGTACAAGTCCACGGGTTTCTTGGGACTGTAAATCATCCCTAAAAGACTGCTGCTGCTGATTCTGAGTGCCAGGCTCCACCTCCATGCTGACACAATCCTCCTCCTCGTCCTCTTCTTGTGTGATGGGTGGGACAGAAGGAACACTGTCTGGATAAAGGAGGTCTTGAGAGGCAAGAAAGTCCTCCTCTTCCTGCCTCTGTTCTACCCCAAGTGCCCTGTCCTCTATTCCACACAGCGTATGCTCCAACTGCTGCACCACCAGGTTAAGGACATGAGCCACACAGGGCACATAGGTCAGTTTTCCCTGTCGGAGGGTGGAGAGGAGGTTGGTGCCATTGTCGCAAACCACCATTCCTGGCTTAAGCTGGCGTGGCGTCAACCACCTCTCAGCCTGTCCAAGCAGAGCTGACAGAACCTCTGCCCCAGTGTGGCTCCTGTCCCCCAAACACACCAGCGCAAGCACGGCATGGCATCTTTTTGCCTGCGTACTTGCGTAGCCCCTTGAACGCCTACGGAGCACCGCTGGTTCCGAGGACAAACCACAGGAAGAGGCCATGGAGGAAGAAGAAGAGGAGGGGGTGGAGGAGAGAGGTGTGTCACAACCAGTAGTAGCATTTTGGAGGTGTGTTGGCGGAACAACCTCCAACACTACTGCACCTTGTCCTGCATCCTTCCCAGCTGCCAAAAGAGTGACCCAATGGGCCGTGAAAGATAGGTAACGTCCCTGTCCATGCCTGCTGGACCATGAGTCAGCGATAATATGCACCTTACCGCTGACCGCCCTGTCCAGAGAGGCATGGACATTGCCTTCCACATGCCGGTGGAGAGCCGGAATCACCTTCCGTGAGAAAAAGTGGCGTTTGGGAACCTGCCACTGAGGAACCGCACATTGCACAAACTCACGGAAGGGGGCCGAGTCTACCAACTGAAAAGGCAGCAGTTGAAGTGCTAGAAATTTAGCCAAGCTAGCATTCAACCACTGGGCATGTGGATGGCTGGGAGTGAACTTCTTTAGACGGTCCAACTGGGGCAGGGAAATTTGCCTGCTACAACGGACGTTGGTGTACTGCTAGCAGAGTGCCCGCAACTACTTGGCTGTGACACACCTAATTCTACACCTTCATTCCTCTCAGTGCAGGTTTCAGAGAGGACTATAGGTATAGTGGGGTTGCAGATTACAGCTGATGAGGAGCAAGGAGAGGTCCGCTTTGTTCTTTGGTGTGGGTCTTTAAGGTACGCTTGCCAACGAGCTGCATGGCAGGTCAACATATGTCTGGTCAAGCATGTGGTGTCCAAGTGGCTGATGTTTTGGCCACGCGAGATACGCTTGAGACATATGTTGCAAATAGCAGCGGTGCGATCTGATGCACTCGACTCAAAAAAGGCCCACACCAAAGAACTTTTGGAATAACGCGCAGAGGCAGCTCCCTGCACAGGCGGAGCTCTGCGGTGTGATTCAGTCGGTGTGCTGCCCTTAAGCTGGCCCCCAGAGGGCATCCTGCCTCATTGAAGATGTGCCTCCTCCTCCTCCTCCTCCTCTCTCCTATCAGGCACCCATGTGGACTCAGTGACCTCATCATTCCCTCCCTCTTGATCACTGGAGCAAACCTGGCAGTATGCTGCAGCTGGTGGAACATGACTGCCAGATTGCTGTCCTTCTTGAGCATCCCCTCTCTCTGTACTGCCTTCCTCTAGCTGGGTATCATCATCAGAGCCTTCAAAACGCTGGGCATCCTCCTGGAGCACGTACCCAACATTGTGCTCAAACAATTCGGGGGACTCCTCAGGAGGACATGGTGGGTCAAGGGAAGGAGTGACTGATGACATTGACACGAGGGAAGAGGACGCGTTGGCAGCTGCTTTGCCAGTACCCTGAGCCTGGGTGAGAGAGGATGAGGAGGATGAGGAGGGCTTGGTCATCCACTCTACCAAGTCTTCGGCATGATGCGGCTCAACACGTCCAGCTGCCAAAAATAAGGCCAAGCGTGTCCCATGGCCACGTGCTGATGACGATGCATCGCGTCCACGACCAGCACTGTTGCCCCTAGACACAGAGCCTGCTTGCACCCTTTTATTGGCTCGTGACTGTCTGCCTCTCCTTGTTGGCCTTCCAGACATACTAATGACCTGCAGGGAGATGGGAAAACCAGCAATAAGGGGTAGCTTCAGGTGTATACTGTGCAGGAGGCACACTACACTGTAACTGCTTGCAGATGCCTGTTACACAACAGAACAACACCAGCAATAATCGGTAGCTTCAGGTGTATACTGTGCAGGAGGCACCTACACCCACTGTAACTGCTGCAGATGCCTGTCTGTGTTACACAACAGAACAACACCAGCAAAAAGGGGTAGCTTCAGGTGTATACTGTGCAGGAGGCACCTACACCCACTGTAACTGCTGCAGATGCCTGCCTGTGTTACACAACAGAACAACACCAGCAATAAGGGGTAGCTTCAGGTGTATACTGTGCAGGAGGCACCTACACCCACTGTAACTGCTGCAGATGCCTGTCTGTGTTACACAACAGAACAACACCAGCAATAAGGGGTAGCTTCAGGTGTATACTGTGCAGGAGGCACCTACACCCACTGTAACTGCTGCAGATGCCTGTCTGTGTTACACAACACAACAACACCAGCAATAAGAGGTAGCTTCAGGTGTATACTGTGCTGGAGGCACCTACACCCACTGTAACTGCTGCAGATGCCTATCTGTGTTACACAACAGAACAACACCAGCAATAAGGGCTAGCTTCAGGTGTATACTGTGCAGGAGGCACCTACACCCACTCTAACTGCTGCAGATGCCTGTCTGTGTTACACAACAGAACAACACTGTAACGTACCTTAGGTGTGAGCCTGACGTGCGGAGAGGGACCTCCCGTACAACCCCGGCTCGGAGACCACTGGAGTGGGGACAGTGGTGGTAAGAGCACGGTGAGGTAAGGGTGCCTGTCTGATCCTCACTGCTTGGAGTGGTGGAGCCGAGTGGAGACTGGAACGGCTGGTTCCGGAAGCAGCGGATGCAGGTCAGCAGGTGCAGCTTGCAGAGCAGAGGATGCAGGTCAGCGGGTGCCGGTTTGCAGGGCAGGGATGCAGGTCAACAGGTGCAGGTTTGCAGAGCAGGGATGCAGGTCAACAGGTGCAGGTTTGCAGAGCAGGGATGCAGGTCAGCAGGTGCAGGTTTGCAGAGCAGGGATGCAGGTCAGCAGGTGCAGGTTTGCAGAGCAGGGATGCAGGTCAGCAGGTGCAGGTTTGCAGAGCAGGGATGCAGGTCAGCAGGTGCAGGTTTGCATTGCAAAGGATGCAGGTCAGCGTGTGCAGCTTGCAGAGCAGAGGATGCAGGTAAGCTGGTGCAGGTTTGCAGAGTCAGACAAGCCGGGTCATACACATCAAGGTAAACATCACAAGTGGCAGGCAGAGAGTAGTCAAAGTCCAGGCCGAATCTTGGCAACAGGCAGACTGGCAGATAACTGAGCAGGGTCAAACGAGCCGAGGTCAGGACTGGAGACAGAAGCGTGGTCAGGAAGCCGGGTCAAACACAGGAACAGGATACAAGCACAGAATCAGGAACTCAGGGAACAGAAGCAGATCAAACCGCAAGGGGCAACATCTCTGGAATGTCTTTTATAGGAAGTACATGGGAGGAGCAAGGGGTTCAGAGTTCAACAGTAATCAGACACCAAGCAGAGTAGTCTAATGGATCAGATAGGTTATCCAGCAGATCAGGCAGGGAACTGTCCAGCATCTCAGATAGCTCCGCTGGAAGAGTCAATGCCAGACACAGAAGAGGTCCCAGGTTCAAGCCCAGCACGTCCCTGACAGTGCCCCCCCCCCTTAAGGGCAACCTCCGGGTGCCCAATAGAGCTCTTTTCTGGGGGTGACTGCGAAAAAAGGCCTGGATTAACTCTCGGGCGTGGATGTTCTGTTGGGGTTCCCAGGAGTTCTCCTCCAGACCGTACCCCTTCCACTTGATCAGGAATTGAAGCTGGTTCCCTCTTCTTCGGCAGTCCAAGACGGCCTCCACCTCGAACTCCTCATCACCGTCAATGATTACAGGCTTGGGTGGTCCCGATCCCCTGTCTGGGAACGGGTCGGGCACTGCGGGTTTCAGCAAGGAAACGTGAAAGACTGGGTGAATCTTCAACGACTCCGGTAAGGCAAGTTCATAGGAGACCTTGTTTAATTTCCGTTTTACTGGAAAAGGACCGATGAACTTGGGTGCCAGTTTCCTTGCGGGGCAAGCCATCTTAAGGTTGGTGGTCGATAACCATACTTGGTCACCCTGTTGCAGGCATAATTCCCCTCTCCTTTTCCTGTCAAAGATCCTTTTATTGGCTGCTTGTGCCTTAGTCATGGCTTCCTGCAATATCCTGCTGTTACGGGTCAGGAAATCAACAATACTCTGGACCGCTGGGACTGTTGAATCAGGGATGAGATCAGGTAAGAAGGTTGGGTGAAACCCGTAGTTGGCAAAAAATGGCGATTGACCTGTAGCCGAATGACTGGCGTTGTTAAAGGCAAACTCTGCCAAGGGTAGTAAAGCTACCCAGTCGTCTTGAACGAAGGTGGTGAAGCATCTGAGGTACTGTTCGAGCGTCTGATTCGTTCTTTCGGTTTGCCCGTTAGTTTGGGGGTGATAGGCTGAGGACATGGACAACTCAATCTTCAGGACCTTGCACAAAGCCTTCCAAAAGCGAGAGGTGAACTGCACCCCTCTATCCGAAACGATGTCCGCAGGGACCCCATGTAGCCTTACTACTTCCCTAATGAAGACCTGGGCAGTTTCCATGGCAGAGGGCGTGCCTTAGAGAGGCACGAAGTGGGCCATCTTGGATAGACGGTCAACCACTACAAAGATGGCTGTGCAACCTTCAGACGGGGGGAGTTCCACTATGAAGTCCATGGCAATCATTTTCCAGGGACAGTCAGGGACTGGTAAGGGTCTGAGCAGACCCCAGGCCTTGCTTCTAGTGGTCTTGCTACGGATACAGGTGGCACATGAACCTACATATTCCCTGCAGTCTTTTTCAAGATCCGGCCACCAAAACGTGCGTTGAATCAGTTCAAGGGTTTTATGCATTCCGAAATGGCCTGCCAGGGGATGATCATGACACAAGTTTAACACTGTGACTCGAACTTCTTCTGGCACAAAGATTTTGTCATTCTTCCAAAAGTAACCCGTCCTTGGGTACCAGAGTGATTCCAGAGGGACCAGACATACCTGTAGAAGCTTGCTTCAAGACAGACATCAGGCTAGTTTGTAAAAGTAAGAAGTTGCCTTCCGATAGAATGGTATCTGGAGCTGACACCTCTTTTGGATCATCAAACATGCGGGAAAGAGCGTCTGGTTTGGTGTTCTTGGAGCCTGGCCGGTAAGTTATGTGGAACGAGAACCTAGAGAAAAATAGTGCCCAACGTGCCTGGCGTGGTCTCAGACGTTTGGCAGCTCTCAGATACTCTAGGTTCTTGTGGTCTGTGTAAATGAGTATAGGATGCGCTGCTCCCTCCAACAAGTACCTCCACTCCTCAAGGGCAGATTTAATGGCCAGGAGCTCCCGGTCTCCAACATCATAATTCCTCTCGGATGGGGTAAGCTTACGGGAGAAGAAGGCTACCGGGTGTATCAAGTCCTTGAGACCTTGGCGCTGGGAGATAACAGCTCCAACCGCTGTCTCTGAGGCATCTACCTCAAGTAGATACGGTAGGGCAGGATCGGGATGACTTAGGATAGGAGCAGACGTAAAAAGTATTTTTAGGTTTGTGAAAGCAGCCTGTGCTTCAGATGTCCACTGGAATCGAGCATTTTGCTTCGTTAGCTGCGTAATCGGGGAAATAATAGCAGAGAATCCCTTGATAAACCTCCGATAAAAATTGGCAAAGCCAACGAAGCGCTGCACCCCCTTTTTATCTGAAGGTGCAGGCCAATCCAGAATGGCTGAAACCTTCTGTGGGTCCATCTTGAATCCCTCTGTAGAGATCAGTAGGCCAAGGAACTGGATACTCTGTCGCTCGAATTCACACTTTTCTGGTTTTGCGTACAGTCCATGCTGGCGGAGACGACAGAGTACGCTCTTGACGTGTTTCCGGTGCTGCTCAAGAGAGGAGGAAAAAATCAAAATATCGTCAAGATAGACAACTACATAAATGTCCAGACAGTCTCTGAAAACATCATTGGCTAGATGCTGAAATGTGGCAGGGGCGTTACATAGGCCGAAGGGCATTACTAGGTATTCGTAATGGCCGAACCTGGTACGAAAGGCAGTCTTCCATTCATCCCCTGCTCGGATGCGTACCAGGTTGTACGCCCCCTCAGGTCTAATTTGGTAAACACAGAGGAAGTCCTGAGTCTTTGAAAAAGTTCAGGTACCAGAGGCAGAGGGTACCGGTTCTTGACCGTGATTTTATTTAATTCCCGGTAATCTACACAGGGCCGAAGAGAATGGTCTTTTTTCTCCACAAAGAAGATTCCTGCCCCTGCTGGAGAAGTGGAAGGACGGATGAAACCCCTCTTAAGGTTCTCATCAACGTATTCTTTCAGTACCTCAAGCTCCCGTTCAGATAGGGGGAAGATCCGTCCGAAAGGAATCTCAGCACCGGGAAGAAGCTCGATTGGACAATCGTAAGGACGATGAGGCGGGAGGACTTCGGCCCCTCGTTTGCTGAAGACGTCCAGGAACTCATGATATTGTTTGGGTACAGAAGCTCGTATCTCTGGATCTGAATCCAGGCATAACAGAGGCCCCAAGGTGCTGGGACATGGAAGCATGCAGTGGCGTTGACAGTATGGTGACTGGAACTTAATACTTCCGGTTCCCCAATCAATCTGTGGATTGTGTGCCTGAAGCCAGGGTAGACCCAGGATAACTGGAAACATGGGAGATGCAATAGCATCCAAAGTCAATAGTTCCTTATGGTCCATGGAGGTGATCACAGGCAAAGGAGGGGTCTCCTGGGTCACTACTCCGGACTTGATGCGAGACCCATCTGCCAGGAAAATGGAAAGTCCCTGAGTCTTAGGTTGGAGTGGGATGTGTTGTTGTGCTGCAAAGTCTAGATCGACAAAACAACTACATGCCCCTGAGTCGATTATTGCAGTTACTGGTATTGTCCTCCCTGGTAGTTGGAAAGAGATAGGAAGAGCCAGGTGAGTAGCATTGGTAGATGGAGGTGAGTAGTTGGGAGAAGAGGTAGCCAGGACCTTGCGCAGCTTAGCAGGACAAGAAGAGACATAATGACCGGGTTCACCGCAATACAGGCATAGATAATTCTGCAGCCGACGAAGTCGTTCCTTGGCCGATAGGGAATGTTTCATTAGTCCAAGCTGCCCTGGCTTGACGGTCTGGTTGAGGGATGAGGGTTCAGTTGGAACCGTACTGGCACTGGCAGGGTACACAGGGGCTCGTATCCGGGGTAGCATCCAAGCTGGGCGGAGCTGCTGGGTAGACCTTTCTGCTCTGCGCTCCCGGAGTCGTCGGTCTATCTGGATAGACAAATTAATTAAAGTCTCTAGAACATCAGGAACACCGACCCGTGCTAACTCATCCTTCAGGCTTTCAGAGAGACCAAGACGGAACTGATGCCGCAGAGCCGCCTCATTCCACTGGGTATCCGCGCTCCAGCGTCTGAAATCAGTCACATAGTCCTCGACCGCTCGGCGGCCTTGCTGGAGCGCATGGAGAGCAGCCTCGGCAGTAGAAGTCCGCTGTGGATCGTCATAAAGTCGGGCCATGGCATCAAGAAAAGTGGGCAGAGAGTCTAGAACTACATGGCGGACTTCAAGTAGGTGATGGGCCCAAGCTTGAGGTTCCCCCTGCAGCAAAGCGATAACGAAGCCCACCTTGGTGGCTTCAGATGAAAAAGTCAGAGGTAGCAACGAAAAGTAAAGTTCACATGCGTTGCGAAACGCACGGAATTTACTCCGATCCCCGAAAAACTTCTCAGGAACAGGGACCCTGGGCTCAGGAGATGGTAACATTCCAATAGAGGAAGTTGGGGTTGGAGGTGAATCTGCAGAGGTGGCTTGAGTTTGTGTCTGCTTATCCATTCGGACATGGCTGCCCTGCAGAGACTTCACGATCTGAGTGAGAGCTGTAAGGTGTTGATAGACATTGTCCATAGGCAAGGTATCTCCTGCAGGCTCAGGCATGGCGGTTTGATACTGTAACGTACCTTAGGTGTGAGCCTGACGTGCGGAGAGGGACCTCCCGTACAACCCCGGCTCGGAGACCACTGGAGTGGGGACAGTGGTGGTAAGAGCACGGTGAGGTAAGGGTGCCTGTCTGATCCTCACTGCTTGGAGTGGTGGAGCCGAGTGGAGACTGGAACGGCTGGTTCTGGAAGCAGCGGATGCAGGTCAGCAGGTGCAGCTTGCAGAGCAGAGGATGCAGGTCAGCGGGTGCCGGTTTGCAGGGCAGGGATGCAGGTCAACAGGTGCAGGTTTGCAGAGCAGGAATGCAGGTCAGCAGGTGCAGGTTTGCAGAGCAGGGATGCAGGTCAGCAGGTGCAGGTTTGCAGAGCAGGGATGCAGGTCAGCAGGTGCAGGTTTGCAGAGCAGGGATGCAGGTCAGCAGGTGCAGGTTTGCAGAGCAGGGATGCAGGTCAGCAGGTGCAGGTTTGCATTGCAAAGGATGCAGGTCAGCGTGTGCAGCTTGCAGAGCAGAGGATGCAGGTAAGCTGGTGCAGGTTTGCAGAGTCAGACAAGCCGGGTCATACACATCAAGGTAAACATCACAAGTGGCAGGCAGAGAGTAGTCAAAGTCCAGGCCGAATCTTGGCAACAGGCAGACTGGCAGATAACTGAGCAGGGTCAAACGAGCCGAGGTCAGGACTGGAGACAGAAGCGTGGTCAGGAAGCTGGGTCAAACACAGGAACAGGATACAAGCACAGAATCAGGAACTCAGGGAACAGAAGCAGATCAAACCGCAAGGGGCAACATCTCTGGAATGTCTTTTATAGGAAGTACATGGGAGGAGCAAGGGGTTCAGAGTTCAACAGTAATCAGACACCAAGCAGAGTAGTCTAATGGATCAGATAGGTTATCCAGCAGATCAGAAAGGGAACTGTCCAGCATCTCAGATAGCTCCGCTGGAAGAGTCAATGCCAGACACAGAAGAGGTCCCAGGTTCAAGCCCAGCACGTCCCTGACAAACACCAGCAATAAGGGGTAGCTTCAGGTGTATACTGTGCAGGAGGCACCTGCACCCACTTTAACTGCTGCAGATGCCTGCCTCTGTTACACAACACAACAACACCAGCAATAAGGGCTAGCTTCAGGTGTATACTGTGCAGGAGGCACCTACACCCACTGTAACTGCTGCAGATGCCTGCCTCTGTTACACAACACAACAACACCAGCAATAAGGGCTAGCTTCAGGTGTATACTGTGCAGGAGGCACCTACACCCACTGTAACTGCTGCAGATGCCTGTCTGTGTTACACAACAGAACAACGCCAGCAATAAGGGCTAGCTTCAGGTGTATACTGTGCAGGAGGCACACTACATCGTAACTGCTTGCAGATGCCTGTTACACAACAGAACAACACCAGCAATAATCGGTAGTTTCAGGTGTATACTGTGTAGGAGGCACTTACACCCACTGTAACTGCTGCAGATGCCTGTCTGTGTTACACAACAGAACAACACCAGCAAAAAGGGGTAGCTTCAGGTGTATACTGTGCAGGAGGCACCTACACCCACTGTAACTGCTGCAGATGCCTGCCTGTGTTACACAACAGAACAACACCAGCAATAAGGGGTAGCTTCAGGTGTATACTGTGCAGGAGGCACCTACACCCACTGTAACTGCTGCAGATGCCTGTCTGTGTTACACAACAGAACAACACCAGCAATAAGGGCTAGCTTCAGGTGTATACTGTGCAGGAGGCACCTACACCCACTGTAACTGCTGCAGATGCCTGTCTGTGTTACACAACAGAACAACACCAGCAATAAGGGGTAGCTTCAGGTGTATACTGTGCAGAAGGCACCTACACCCACTGTAACTGCTGCAGATGCCTGCCTGTGTTACACAACAGAACAACACCAGCAATAAGGGGTAGCTTCAGGTGTATAATGTGCAGGAGGCACCTACACCCACTTTAACTGCTGCAGATGCCTGTCTGTGTTACACAACAGAACAACACCAGCAATGAGGGGTTGGTTCAGGTGTATACTGTGCAGGAGGCACATTACACCCACTGTAACTGCTGCAGATGCCTGCTGCAGGTTAACAAGCAAAGATGACACTGACACTGTCCCTGCCTGTCCTGCTCTCTCCCTGCACGCCAACACACTGTAACTGCGCTATGTTTAGCAAAGATGCCTGTCTGTGTTACACAACACAACAACACCAGCAATAAGGGCTAGCTTCAGGTGTATACTGTGCAGGAGGCACCTACACCCACTGTAACTGCTGCAGATGCCTGTCTGTGTTACACAACAGAACAACACCAGCAATAAGGGGTAGCTTTAGGTGTATACTGTGCAGGAGGCACCTACACCCACTGTAACTGCTGCAGATGCCTGTCTGTGTTACACAACAGAACAACGCCAGCAATAAGGGCTAGCTTCAGGTGTATACTGTGCAGGAGGCACACTACATCGTAACTGCTTGCAGATGCCTGTTACACAACAGAACAACACCAGCAATAATCGGTAGTTTCAGGTGTATACTGTGTAGGAGGCACTTTCACCCACTGTAACTGCTGCAGATGCCTGTCTGTGTTACACAACAGAACAACACCAGCAAAAAGGGGTAGCTTCAGGTGTATACTGTGCAGGAGGCACCTACACCCACTGTAACTGCTGCAGATGCCTGCCTGTGTTACACAACAGAACAACACCAGCAATAAGGGGTAGCTTCAGGTGTATACTGTGCAGGAGGCACCTACACCCACTGTAACTGCTGCAGATGCCTGTCTGTGTTACACAACAGAACACCACCAGCAATAAGGGCTAGCTTCAGGTGTATACTGTGCAGGAGGCACCTACCCCCACTGTAACTGCTGCAGATGCCTGTCTGTGTTACACAACACAACAACACCAGCAATAAGAGGTAGCTTCAGGTGTATACTGTGCAGGAGGCACCTACACCCACTGTAACTGCTGCAGATGCCTGTCTGTGTTACACAACAGAACAACACCAGCAATAAGGGCTAGCTTCAGGTGTATACTGTGCAGGAGGCACCTACACCCACTGTAACTGCTGCAGATGCCTGTCTGTGTTACACAACAGAACAACACCAGCAATAAGGGCTAGCTTCTGGTGTATACTGTGCAGGAGGCACCTACACCTACTGTAACTGCTGCAGATGCCTGTCTGTGTTACACAACAGAACAACACCAGCAATAAGGGGTAGCTTCAGGTGTATACTGTGCAGGAGGCACCTACACCCACTGTAACTGCTGCAGATGCCTGCCTGTGTTACACAACAGAACAACACCAGCAATAAGGGGTAGCTTCAGGTGTATAATGTGCAGGAGGCACCTACACCCACTTTAACTGCTGCAGATGCCTGTCTGTGTTACACAACAGAACAACACCAGCAATGAGGGGTTGGTTCAGGTGTATACTGTGCAGGAGGCACATTACACCCACTGTAACTGCTGCAGATGCCTGCTGCAGGTTAACAAGCAAAGATGACACTGACACTGTCCCTGCCTGTCCTGCTCTCTCCCTGCACGCCAACACACTGTAACTGCGCTATGTTTAGCAAAGATGCCTGTCTGTGTTACACAACACAACAACACCAGCAATAAGGGCTAGCTTCAGGTGTATACTGTGCAGGAGGCACCTACACCCACTCTAACTGCTGCAGATGCCTGTCTGTGTTACACAACAGAACAACACCAGCAATAAGGGGTAGCTTTAGGTGTATACTGTGCAGGAGGCACCTACACCCACTGTAACTGCTGCAGATGCCTGTCTGTGTTACACAACAGAACAACGCCAGCAATAAGGGCTAGCTTCAGGTGTATACTGTGCAGGAGGCACCTACGCCCACTGTAACTGCTGCAGATGCCTGTCTGTGTTACACAACCAAACAACACCAGCAATAAGGGGTAGCTTCAGGTGTATACTGTGCAGGAGGCACCTACACATACTGTAACTGCTGCAGATGCCTGCCTGTGTTAAACAACCGAACAACACCAGCAATAAGGGGTATCTTCGGGTGTATACTGTGCAGGAGGCACACTACACCCACTGTAACTGCTGCAGATGCCTGTCTGTGTTACACAACAGAACAACACCAGCAATAAGGGGTAGCTTCAGGTGTATACTGTGCAGGAGACACACTACATCTTAACTGCTTGCAGATGCCTGTTACACAACAGAACAACACCAGCAATAATCGGTAGTTTCAGGTGTATACTGTGTAGGAGGCACTTACACCCACTGTAACTGCTGCAGATGCCTATCTGTGTTACACAACAGAACAACACCAGCAAAAAGGGGTAGCTTCAGGTGTATACTGTGCAGGAGGCACCTACACCCACTGTAACTGCTGCAGATGCCTGCCTGTGTTACACAACAGAACAACACCAGCAATAAGGGGTAGCTTCAGGTGTATACTGTGCAGGAGGCACCTACACCCACTGTAACTGCTGCAGATGCCTGTCTGTGTTACACAACAGAACACCACCAGCAATAAGGGCTAGCTTCAGGTGTATACTGTGCAGGAGGCACCTACCCCCACTGTAACTGCTGCAGATGCCTGTCTGTGTTACACAACACAACAACACCAGCAATAAGAGGTAGCTTCAGGTGTATACTGTGCAGGAGGCACCTACATCCACTGTAACTGCTGCAGATGCCTGTCTGTGTTACACAACAGAACAACACCAGCAATAAGGGCTAGCTTCAGGTGTATACTGTGCAGGAGGCACCTACACCCACTGTAACTGCTGCAGATGCCTGTCTGTGTTACACAACAGAACAACACCAGCAATAAGGGCTAGCTTCTGGTGTATACTGTGCAGGAGGCACCTACACCTACTGTAACTGCTGCAGATGCCTGTCTGTGTTACACAACAGAACAACACCAGCAATAAGGGGTAGCTTCAGGTGTATACTGTGCAGGAGGCACCTACACCCACTGTAACTGCTGCAGATGCCTGCCTGTGTTACACAACAGAACAACACCAGCAATAAGGGGTAGCTTCAGGTGTATAATGTGCAGGAGGCACCTACACCCACTTTAACTGCTGCAGATGCCTGTCTGTGTTACACAACAGAACAACACCAGCAATGAGGGGTTGGTTCAGGTGTATACTGTGCAGGAGGCACATTACACCCACTGTAACTGCTGCAGATGCCTGCTGCAGGTTAACAAGCAAAGATGACACTGACACTGTCCCTGCCTGTCCTGCTCTCTCCCTGCACGCCAACACACTGTAACTGCGCTATGTTTAGCAAAGATGACTCTGACACTGTCCCTGCCTATCATGCTCTCTCCCTGCACGCCAACACACTGTAACTGCGCTAGGTTTAACAAAGATCACACTGGCACTGTCCCTGCCTATCCTGCTCTCTCCCTGCACGCCAACACACTACACAAGGCCGCCGCGCTGGCGGCCTTATGTAGTGTGGGGCGTGTACTAAACCCCCTGAGCTATAATTGGCCACAGGCATCCTGCCTGTGGCCAATTATGGCTCTCCTCGCTGCCGGCGCTGTGATTTGCCAAGCATGCGGGGTCACAGTGCATGCTTGGCCAATCATCAGCCAGCATTGCACTGCGATGGCGCAGTGCATTATGGCCCGTTAGCGCCACACAAATTTGGCGCGAACGGCCCACAAAGTTCTGGTTTCGCCGAACAGGCGAACAGCCAATGTTCGAGTCGAACATGCGTTTGACTCGAACTGCGAGCTCTTCCCTAGCGGGGAGAGATTTAACGGGAGCACCATGGATACCGACCAAACTGAGGGGGCTATCTAAATGCACATCCCCGTTAACTTGGAACACCTTAGCAGTATGGGACAGATTAAATAAAGATGGGAAATATGCCCCGCGTACATCTCCAATGGCCCCCACTGGGAGGGAATCCATGGTTCCCCCCGGGAGAGGAAAATGGGGCAATGGGCCCATGAGGATCTAATGGGAATACTATGTGCTCAAGATATGCACCCCAAGGAACTCTAATCTCCCTTCCATAATTACTATCATCTCAAGGGGATATGATGATGGCTAAGTGCAGATATTATCAAATGGCTGATTTCTTTAATAGGTTAAAACCCAGAGTGAGGATATTGAGCTTGCTTACAACATTTGAGAGTACTGCATGTGTGCAAAGATGTTGAAGCCTAACCATTTGCTATCACAAATGTATAAGTTGGTTCTTAGTGAACAGAATAGTACAATTCCTTACTTCATCAAGGAATGGGAAAAAGAGCTAAATTATACATTTAAATCAGCACAAGTCAAAAAATTTATAGAATCAACGTACTCAACCTCAATAAGCTCTAATATTCAAGAAATGTCATACAAGTTTATGGTCAGATGGTATCGGACTCCAGCCCGATTAGCACAAATATACCCTACAGCAGATGAATGCTGCTGGAGGGGATGTAAAGAAAGAGGTACATTTCTCCACATATGGTGGTCTTGTGTAAAGATCAGACCATTCTGGGAAGAAAAAGCACCATGGGTTGAGAGGATGGCCAGTAAACCTATAGAATTATCACCTTTACATTTCCTGTTCCATGGGATGCCTGGATCTATAAAAAATTATAAAAAAAGTGTGACACCACATTTTTTGAACGCAAAATGTTGATACCCAGGTATTGGAAACACATGGGCAGGCTGGGAATATTATTCCCCAGAGATAGGTGGAAAATAAAGGATAATGGGTGACAGAGTTAAGCTCTCGGATTAGTTATTTTTTTTATTTTTTATTTTTTTTATAAAAAGTGCCGCAAGTACTCACTCCTCTCCAAAGTATACCTAATGTTTAATATAAGAAATTAACTACAATATTGGATGGATATGAATATTGGATGAATGTTGTTTTTTTTTTGCTCCCTAGGAAGGGATGGTGAGGGGGGGGGGCATTAAAGGAGAAAGGGTATATACACATAACTCCCTAATTTAGCACACAAAGTAAAAATACAAGGGTGGGTTGGAGGTAGGATAGTTAAAAAAACTTCCTAAACACAAGGAAACACATATTTGTATAATAGATATACACCATATACAGGGCTCAAAATTTCAAGTCCTGAGCTACTAGCCAGGCCTCAAGGGTTACTCGCTACCAGTTGCCCCACCCAGCCTGTCCCGCCCTGCCCCTAATTCCGCCCCTAAACACGCCCTCATAAATTATCTCATGAAATGACACTTAAATGTTTTTTGCAGAATTAAGTTATAAAAATAAATATTAACAACTGTATCCGTGCCCATCAATGCAGGCTGTCTGTGCCCACCAATGCAGCCTTGTGTCCACCAAATGCAGCCTTGTGCCCACCAAATGCAGCCTGTGCCCACCAAATGCAGCCCTGTGTCCACCAAATGCAGCCTGTGTCCACCAAATGCAGCCCTGTGTCCACCAAATGCAGTCTTTGTCCACCAAATGCAGCCCTGTGTCCACCATGCAGCCTGTGTCCCCCAAATGCAGCCAGTGTCCCCCAAATGCAGCCCGTGTCCCCCAAATGCAGCCCGTGTCCCCCAAATGCAGCCCTGTGTCCACCAAATGCAGCCCGTGTTCACCAAATGCAGCCCGTATCCACCAAATGCAGCCCGTGTCCCCCAAATGCAGCCTGTGTCCATCATGCAGCCCTGTGTCCACCATGCAGCCTGTGTCCCCCAAATGCAGCCCGTGTCCCCCAAATGCAGCCCTGTGTCCACCATGCAGCCCTGTGTCCACCATACAGCCCTGTGTCCACCAAATGCAGCCCGTGTTCACCAAATGCAGCCCGTATCCACCAAATGCAGCCCGTATCCACCAAATGCAGCCCGTGTCCCCCAAATGCAGCCTGTGTCCCCCAAATGCAGCCTGTGTCCATCATGCAGCCCTGTGTCCACCATGCAGCCTGTGTTCCCCAAATGCAGCCCGTGTCCCCCAAATGCAGCCCTGTGTCCACCATGCAGCCCTGTGTCCACCAAATGCAGCCCGTGTTCACCAAATGCAGCCTGTGTCCCCCAAATGCAGCCCGTGTCCCCCAAATTCAGCCTGTGTCCCCCAAATGCAGCCTGTGTCCATCATGCAGCCCTGTGTCCACCATGCAGCCTGTGTCCCCCAAATGCAGCCTGTGTCCCCCAAATGCAGCCTGTGTCCACCAAATGCAGCATGTGTCCACCAAATGCAGCATGTGTCCCCCATGCAGCCCTGTGTCCACCATGCAGCCCGTGTCCACCAAATGCAGCCCGTGTCCACCAAATGCAGCCCGTGTCCACCAAATGCAGCCTGTGTCCCCCAAATGCAGCCCGTGTCCACCAAATGCAGCCCGTGTCCACCATGCAGCCTGTGTCCACCATGCAGCCGGTGTCCACCAAATGCAGCCCGTGTCCGCCATGCAGCCCGTGTCCGCCATGCAGCCCGTGTCCACCATGCAGCCCGTGTCCACCATGCAGCCCATGTCCCCCAAATGCAGCCCGTGTCCACCAAATGCAGCCCGTGTCCACCAAATGCAGCCTGTGTCCCCCAAATGCAGCCCGTGTCCACCAAATGCAGCCCGTGTCCACCATGCAGCCTGTGTCCACCATGCAGCCGGTGTCCACCAAATGCAGCCGTGTCCGCCATGCAGCCCGTGCCTGCCATGCAGCCCGTGTCCACCATGCAGCCCATGTCCCCCAAATGCAGCCTGTGTCCCCCAAATGCAGCCCATGTCCACCATGCAGCCCTTGTCCACCATGCAGCCTGTGTCCACCAAATGCAGCCCGTGTCCACCAAATGCAGCCCGTGTCCACCAAATGCAGCCCGTGTCCGCCATGCAGCCCGTGTCTGCCATGCAGCCCTGTGTCCGCCATGCAGCCCTGTGTCCGCAATGCAGCCCGTTTACCATTCAGCCTACCTGTGCAGGGGAGGAGAGGACCAGGAGAGCTGTCCAGGAGAGCTGTCCAGGTGATCAGAGCGCAGCGCAGGGGGAAAACAGGATAACAGTTTTTATTTTAATTGCCGCGTTCCCGCCTCTCAACGTCATATTCAGCCCCGCCCCCTGGCCGGGAACATTGATTGACAGATCACCCGTCACCAGGATTGGACGGGTGATCTGTCTATCAAAGTCCCGGGAGGCGGGACTATATCTGACAGCGAGCAGCGGGGAACACGGCAATTAAAAAAGAAAACTTATCACTGTGACTGTTCCCTGCGTTGCACTGTAAACGTCCGGGCGGCTCTCTCTCTCTTCCCCTCCACAATCACTGGGAGAAGGACTCCCATTCCACACAGGCTGCCGGCGGTGCTCGCCCCCCCCCCCCGGCTCCCAGCCAGCCCTTCCTCGCCAGCCCTCAAAATTCACTCGCAAAATGCGAGCAGGCGAGTGCAATTTTGAGCGCTGCCATATATATATATTAGAGGTGCTGAATTTAATCGCTGCATCGATGCATCGCGATTCGGGGGTCCCCGATGCGGCATCGATGCATGCGACCCCAATAATCGATGTCCATGATGTCATCCGACATGCCCCGCCCCTCCCGGGATAATAAATGGCGCGTTATAATCCATTAAGTGGCCACCGCTGTATGTGCGTTTTAAAATATATGCAGATTCATACCTCATATCTCAGTGTGTATATAACTGTATATGCCGCTCATGTGACTGCATGGTCCGGCCCGCCTCTCTCCTCTCAAGTCTCATGTCTCTCATCTCAAGTCTCTCCTGACGTCAGCCCCGCCCGCCTCTCTTCTGATCTAATAGCTACAGTCGGTGGGCGGGGCTGAGAACTCCCACTGATGTCAGGAGAGCGAGAGACGAGAGACATGAGACTTGAGAGGAGAGAGGCGGGCCGGACCATGCAGTCACATGAGCAGCATATACAGTTATATACACACTGAGATATGAGGTATGAATCTGCATATATTTTAAAAAGCACATACAGCGGTGGCCACTTAATGGATTATAACGCAGCATTTATTACAAAACGGTTATTTTAACAGCAGTATGTGACTGTGTACTCCTACACGTGTTCTGTGCTGGCATTTCTCCGGCTCCCCATTTGCACATTCCACTGTGTTAACTCCTAGTGTGCTGGAATGTGCAAAGCCCAGAGAAATTTCAGCACAGAGACAGTACAGTGAAACTCACAGGGCTGTTTGTCAGTTGTGGATTCTAATCCCTCCTGACCTCCCAGCAGCCGTGTGTGTGAATTCCTGTACCCTGTAGTGCACCGGATTAGTGCACTTTTTAAAGGGGTGTTCCACCCTATTTTTAGTTTATTAAAAGTCAGCAGCTACAAAAAGTGTAGCTGCTGACTTTTATTAAACCGACACTCACCTGTCCCACGGTCCATCGATGCGGCCGCACGGAGCCCCGCTCCTCTCCACCGTCAAATTTACTGTGGGCACCCGGCCATGACAGCTTACATCTTCACGCCTGGGCGCGCACTGCGCTCTGCCATTGGCCAGCCAATCTTCTGGGACCTGTGTTGTGTCCCAGAAGATCGCTGTCACGGAGGGGCCGCCTAGGGCGAGAGGAGTCGCCGCCTAGGCGGCCGGGACAGGAAGGAGAAAGTGGGACAGGAATTCCCACTAAAAAGAGGTTACACACTCCCCCCCGCTCTAAAAAATGACATGTCAAATGTGGCATGTCAGAGGGCGAGGAGTGCTTAAAGCGGAAGTTCCACTGGGTGGAACTCCGCTTTAAGGGAGTGAGGTTATTTTTAATTCAAAGCAGTTCCAGTAAATATTTTGTTTATTAAAAGTCAGCAGCTACAAAAAAAGTGTATCTTCTAACCTTTAATAAAAAGACACTCACCTGTCCCACAATCCAGCGACGTGGAGACCCAAACACTCCATGCTCTCCCCCGCCTGTCCACGGCGCTGGCAATACTACTGTGGGCATCCGGTTGTGACAGCTTGCAGCTTCACAGCTGGGTGCGCATGTCTCACTGAGCTGTCCTGCATAGCCGGGCAATCTTCTGGGACCTGTGATGTGTCCCAGAAGACTGCTTGGAGGAAGGGCCGCCTAGGCGGCCCAAACGGAATTGGGAGCGCATCAGTAATCGTGATGCATCGCGGAATCGAATCGAATCGTTGACCAGATAATCGTAATCAAATCGAATCGTGAGACCAGTGAAGATGCGCACCCCTAATATATATATATATATATGCGGTATAGGTAGAGTAAATAAAACAAATACGGAATGTTCTTAAGTTTAATTTTTTTATAAAAACATTTTTTTGTCTCTCTCACCTTTGAATATAGAAGTAATACAACATATACACGAAAATGGCACTAAGAGAATATAAAATGGGGTGGAAATTTTCTTATTTTTTCTCTTTGCCGTCCCGCCTTGCCATCTCCACATAGAACCACAGGGGAATATTTTTGTAGGTTATTTAATTTGTATTATTGGGAAATTGCATGTTCTTTTTTTTTTTTCTCTTTCTGTCCATAGATGTTGTTCATTTTTTTGTCATGGTGGTTGTTTTGTATATACCGGTATATATGTGATGTTAAGAAAAATATGAAATAAAGGATTATTTAAAAAAAATGAACCTGCCTGCTTAATCTAGCTCAATCTTTCTATCGCCGTCCACTATAACACACTATAAGAGCGCTGTGTAAGCAGCCTTATATAGTGTGGGGCGTGGACTTAGTCCCCCTGAGCCATGATTGGCCAAGGACACCCTGCCTTTGGTCAATTATGTCTCTCTCTGAGGAGCATGTTGTGATTGGCCAAAGCATGCAGGTCAGGTGTATGCTTTGGCCAATCATCATACAGCAATTCATTGCGATCTTGCAGTGCATTGTGGGGCGTTCCGCTGTGCTCGAATTTTCCGCAAACGCCCAATAAAATTTGCAGTTCGGTGAACGGGCGAACAGCCAATGTTCGAGTCAAATTTACATTCGACTCGAACTCGAACCTCATCCCTAGTACTCATGCTATGGTCCATGCCAACGGACCTTACTTTGTACAGTAAACATTTATATGGGAACTGTGTTAAATGCTTTTGCAAAATCCAGATGCACCACGTCTACGGGCCTTCCTTTATCTAGATGGCAGCTCAGTTCCTCATAGAAGGTTAATAGATTGGTTTGGCAAGAACGATTCTTCATGAATACATGCTGATTACTGCTAATGATACCGTTTTCATTACTAAAATCTTGTATATAGTCCCCTATCATCCCCTCCAAGAGCTTGCATACTATTTATGTTAGACTAACTGGTCTGTAATTCCCAGGGATATATTTTGGCCCTTTTTGAAATTTTGGTGCTACATTGGCTTTTCTCCAATCAGCTGGTACCATTCCCGTCAGTAGACTGTCAGAAAAAGTTAGAAACAATGGTCTGGCAATTACTTGACTGAGTTTCCTAAGTACCCTCGGGTGCAAGCCATCAGTGTTAAAAACGTTTTCGCCATAATTTTCATCAGTGGCTTTTTTATAGTGACGAAAACGAAACTAAAAGTACAGCACATTTTCGTCAACTGACGAAAACTATGACGAAAATAGAATCCGTTTTCATCAAGGAACGAAAACGGGATGTTAATGATAAGGAGGGACGTTTACCCTCATGAACTACTGTATTTATCGGCGTAAAACACAGTACATGCGTGTTATACGCCAATATATGTTTTTTACCAACAGGGGCGGGGATCGGGCAGTCCCCCCCGGGTGCCACACATTGGGGGGTGGTCAAGCTGGCCGCCCCGCCTCTCCTGGCCCTTGGACAGCACTGCCAGCAAAGTCTATCATTAGGAAAAAATCATTGCCAGCCCCTTCTCCTATACTGCTCCTCGTCCTGTGTCACTCATTGTAAGCTGAAGCTTCTAACCTCAATAGCTTTGTTCTTGTTGGCCCCTCTACACCTCCTGCTCCTCCTCCTCCGAGTGTTGCTTTAGATTGGAGGAGTAGAGCGGTCACATGACCATCCATGAATCGTCAGAGGAGAGCAGTCATGTGACCGGGTCCATGCAAGAACAGAGCTATTGAGGTATATTTAGAGACTTTGATTTACAATGAGAGTGACAGGAGGAGCTGTGTATGAGAAAGGGCTGGCAGTGATTTATTCTTAACTTTAGAGTAAGCTGGCAGTGCTGTCCCAGGCGACTTGTTGTCTCGTGGGAGTGCAGGGGGGCTGTGTATTGTGGGGGGCTTTGTATTGTGCAGAGGGTGGGGGGCTGTGTACTGTGGGAAGCTTTGTATTTTGCAGAGGGTGGGGGGCTGTGCTGTGTACTGCAGGCGGCTTTGTATTGTGCAGAGGGTGGGGGGATTTGCATTGTGCAGAGGGTGGGGGCTGTGTCCTGTGGGGGCTTTGTATTGTGCAAAGGGTGGGGGCTGTGCTGTGTACTGTGGAGGGCTTTGTATTGTGCAGAGGGTGGGGGGCTGTGCTGTGTACTGTGGGGGGCTTTGTATTGTGCATAGGGTGGGGGCTGTGTTCTGTGTACTGTGGGGGGATTTGTATTGTGCATAGTGTGGGGGGCTGTGTACTGTGGGGGTCTGTGTACTGTGGGGAGCTGTGTATTGTGCAGAGGGATGGGGGGCTGTGTATTGTGCAGAGGGTGGGGGGTTGTGTACTGTGCACATTCAATTTTAGTTGACTAAAATTATTATATTAGACTAAAATGTACTGGAGATTTTAGCCGACTAAAATATGATGACTAAAATGGGACTAAAACTAAAATGCCATTTTAGTCCAAAGACTAAAACTAAATCGAAATTTGCTTCCAAAATTAACACTGCAAGCCATCTGGTCCCAGTGATTTATTGATGTTAAGTTTCCCAAGTCTATTTCTAACTCTGTCCTCTGTTAGCCATGAGGGTGCTTCCTGTGATGTGTCATGAGGATAAACACTGAAGTTTTGGTTACTGAAGCCTCCCGATTCCCTCGTGAAGACTGAGGAGAAGAATAAATTCAATACCTTCGCCATCACCCCATCCTTTGTAACCAGATGTCCTTCCTCATTCTTTATGGGGCCAATATAGTCTGTCCTCCCTTTTTTACTGTTTATATACTTAAAGAATTTCCTGGTTTTTTTTTTGCTCTCCTCTGCTATGTGTCTTTCGTGTTCTATCTTAGCCCCCCTAATTGCTCCATCAGCCTTGTATTTTTTGAAGGCCTTCTTCTTTGCTTTTATATGCATTTTTACATTGGAGTTAAGCCATCCAAGACTTTTGTTCACTCTTCTAAATGTATTTCCCAATGGGATGCACTGGGTAATGCCCTTATTTAATATGCTCTTAAAGCAAACCCATCTCTCCTCCACATTCTTTGTTCCTAATATTTTATCCCAATTTATATCTTCAATATAATTGGGATAAAATATATATAATAATCAATATAAAATTACTTTGCCAGTGATACAGCAGTTTGACCATGGAGAGTTGCATACTTCAGCGAATAAAGACCTGGTGATAAATGACAAATTTAATTTAATTTCCTAAAATGATACTTATATCTGCATGCCCGCATGCATAGATGAAGGGAGTAAAGGTGTGCAGATCCAGATACCCCAACATCAGGACATTACACAAGAAACACCATCACAAAAAATAATGTTAAAGATCACAACACTTCACCCAACCCCCCCTACCCTGAAACTAACTCACATCCTGATCCCTTGCCCTGCCACCTTCCTTCTACAAAACTTGCCTATCCCTAACGCTACCCGCAGAAGATCCCTACAACCCTACACCACTTAATCTTTCAATATTTCAATGTACAGGTACATCCCAAACCCTTTATACATTTTACATCCTTCACAAAATCACACAGCACAATCCTCTCAATATTATTCCTAAGCTTCTACTGCCTACCCCTCCCTTGTTTCTTCTCACATTTGTCTCCCAACTTACTATTACCTAGCTCTACTCACCTTTGTCTCACTCCACCATCATCCACCATACTCCTATCCTTCCCAACCATGCTCAGATCCTCCCCACCTCCTCACACTCTCCTTTATCCTGGATCCTACACCATGCTCTGTAACTGCCTCTTACCTTCTCTCAATCTCAGCCTCCTTCAACCCCACTTAAACCCTCCAATGTTTTCCCACAATCTGCCCCCTCCCCTTTCTCCTCCTCATTTACCCACTCCTACATATATTAACCATCTTCACTATCTTCCCTGCCCCTGCTCATCCACTCTAAATGTGGTTTCATTTTGTATTGTTTTTTATGTTTTCTTAATCCCTCCCCAACCCAATAATTCACCTTTTTACATTATACAAGTGTATGTTGTTTCATTTTAGAACAATTGGAAAGTGGTGAGTGGGGTCAGTTTGTGAGATTTGGGACAAGTTATAGTTTTCAGTTATTGTTCATGTAGCTAAGAATCACTTTCAAAGTAACACCCAAACCTGCTCCCTAGAAATGTATTGATTGTGTAAAATGTGGGCTAATTACAAACATTTTTATACATATTCTGGTAGGATTTGGGGACATCTACTATGATCTTTTTTGGACACCTCATTCCCCAAACAGGGGTGTTACTCAATTCAGGTCAGTGACCTCTCTGTTTTGCATCTGACAATGCCAATGGAAACAATATTGTGTAATATTCAGGGGATCTAGCACCTTGGGACCATGTGTAACAGCTGGTTATCTTAACCACTTCAACACCGAGCTTTTTTTACCACCTCAATACTGGGCCTATTCTGGCACTTCTCTCCTACATGTACAAATCATCATTCTTTTGCTAGAAAATTACTCAGAACCCCCAAACATTACATATGTTTTTTTAGCAGACACCCTAGGGAATAAAATGACGGTCATTGCAACTTTTTTTCTTGCACGGTATTTGCGCAATAATTTTTCAAACGCCTTTTTTTTGGAAAAAAATGGTTTCATGAATTAAAAAAATAACAAAACAGTAAAGTTAGCCCAATTTTTTTGTAAAATATGAAAGATGATGTTACGCCGAGTAAATAGATACCTAACATGTCACACTTTAAAATTGCGCACAGTCATGAAATGGCGCCATTACTTAAAAATCTCCATAGGCGACGCTTTGAAATTTTTTACAGGTTAGAGTTACAGAGGATGTCTAGTTCTAGAATTGTTGCACGCACTCTAACGCACGCGGCGATACCTCACATATGTGGTTTTAATTGCATTTACATATGTGGGCGGGACTTACGTGTGCGTTCGCTTCTGATCGCGAGCTACCGGGGACAGGGGCGTTTTAATTTTTTTTTTTTTTATTATAAATATTTTTATTTTACTTATTTTTTTTTATTTTGACACTTTTTTACATTTTTTTTTCTGATCACTTTTATTCCTATTACAAGGAATGTAAACATCCCTTGTAATAGGAATGGTGTGTGACAGGTCCACTTTATGGAGAGATGCGGGGTCAATAAGACCCCACATCTCTCCTCCAGGCTGGAAAGCATGAGATCGTGAAAAAAATTTCACCAATCTCATGCTTACTAGCCGCAATGGCGGCTTTGTTTACTTCTGAGGACCCGGGCGTGACGTCATCACATCTCGCCTGGGCCTCCGATGGTCATAGAGATGACTGGTGACCATCTGGTCACCAGTCATCTCTATGGTTCACCTCCAGCACCGATTCATTCTCCGGGCCCCTGATGGCACGGGAGAGCCCGGAGTAGCACCTGATGGTGGCGGGAGTTGGGGATGTCCCCTCCCGCCGCCTATAAGAATGATCAAACGGTGGAACCGCCGCTATGATCATTCTTATGCTGCACAGAATCGCCGGCAGAAGACAAGGATATCTGAATGATGCCTCTAGCTGCAGGCATCATTCAGATATCCCCCACAAAGCCCAGGACGTCATATGATGTCCACTCAGGATGGGAGATCCCATCTGTGGATGTCATATTACTATGGGCGGGTAGGGAAGTGGTTAAACATAAAAGTCTTTCTTTTTCTTAAGCAAACAAAAGAGAACTTCCAGCAGCAAAACACAATTTCTGAAAATACAACACAAAAGTCTGCTTATCGTTAGCACAAATCAAACTATTAACTATGCAAAGGTGAAGTAAGGGCTTTACCCCAGGGTTAGCAGCGTCCAGCTTCAGATGTTTTTTTCAGTTTGTAGCCCATGTGCAGCACACAATCAGGTTTCCTTTCAACTCCTACACCTCCACACCTAGTACTAGGAGCTACCTTTTCTATGTGCTGCTTTCTAGAGGCTGCCTAACCCTGTACAATCCCTGTAGTCAGGGGTGAAGGTCCTTTTCCCACCTGAACGTCACTCCGGACCTCCAAATGTCGGGTCCCAAATAATCCTCTACTAATACTGAGAGTCAGTCCTTTCCTTTACTTGACTACCCTGGAACTTCTCATCCTTTATAGATGAGACCCCTGAGTACACACATGTTCCATTAAAGGGACCATAACCCAAATATTGATGCTACATAGCACCATGTCCTGTAATAAGAGATCTTAAAATGTATGTCCATGTGACGTGTTGCTTCTTTTTGACTTTTATATTAGCAAAAGTTGCCTCTACAGTGATATTTTTTCATCATTCAGCCACAAAGAAATAAACTGATTCCTTAAAGCGGAGTTCCACCCAAAAAATGAACTTCCGCTTTTCGGAATCCTCCCCCCCCTCCGGTGTCACATTTGGCACCTTTCAGGGTGGATGGGGGAGCAGATACCTGTCTAATACAGGTATTTTCTCCCACTTCCGGGCATAGATCGCTGCAGTATCCGCTGCGATCTACGCCATGTGCAGTAGACATGTGCACACTGAAATATTTTGTTTCGGAATTTCGTTTTCGTCCGAAAAATAAATTTATTTAGTTACTCCCGAAATTCGTTTTTTGTTATATAGTTTTTCGTTAGAAATTGCATTAGTCCGAAAATCTGAATTAATTAAGGTCGAATCTGTCATTGAAGGCTTATGGTGTCTGTCGAATGTTCAAAGAAGATTTGACGGAGCAGCGAAACTGTACGACGCTGCAATCATACATTTCCGGTCTAATGTTCCGCCTACAAGCTATAGTAGAATTCTAATGTTGTATGACTAGTAATAATTATATTTATTAATTACTATTACTAGTCAACCAACATTAGAATTCTTCTATAGCCTATGGGCGGATGCATTTGACCGGAAATGTATGATTGCAGCGTCGTACAGTTTAGCTGCACCGTCGAATCTTCTAACTTTCGACAAACACCATAAGCCTTCAATGACAGATTTGACGTTTGTATGTTTTTCGATGCTTTGTCGAATCTTCGTCGTTCTAGCTATTTTACTGCTCCTCCTCTTTGGTTACAATCAGCCAATAACATTCATCATCATCATTATTTTTATTTTACTTCCCCCACCCAATTCCAGCAGTGATCTTTTCTCTCTATAATGTTGAATCTTTTCTCTCTATAATGTCGAATCTTTTCTCTCTATGTAGAATAATCTTGGACTAATAGAGTTAAGGTTAGGCACATTTGACCACAGGTTCGATAGACACAGATTGTTATTGTCAGCATCACGTCGAATCTCCTATCTATATCGAACTGTTGTCACAACAAAAACGAAAATAAAGCATTTGTTTATGTCGGACCTTTCGGTTTTCGGATTCTGTGCTTTCGTTTTCGTTTGTTAAAACGATAACGAAAATAGCTGAAATTCGGACGAAAATGCATTCGGACGAAAACGAATGCACATCTCTAATGTCCAGCCCCTTCTCTGTCCCTCCCCCGCTGTCTTCTGGGAGACACACAGGTCCCAGAAGACAGCAGGGACCAGTGAGATAGTGCAGAGCGACTCGCGCATGTGCAGTAGGGAACCAGGAAGTGAAGCCGCAAGGCTTCATTTCCTGATTCACTTACACAAGATGGCGGCACCTCTACCCGAGAGCCGAGGGACAGATCGGCTTCGGGTGCTGACATTGCAGGCGCCCGAAGCCCAACCAAAAAAATAAAAGTCAGCAGCTGCAGTATTTGTAGCTGATGACCGTTAATCTTTTTTTTTGGCGGAACTCCGCTTTAATCCGCACTATATAGTGTAAATGGACCGATCTTTCTCTGTGCCTATTGTATTTTAGCAAGTGGCTTTACTAGATGGGCAACTTCCTGAACATGGCTGCATCTGATTGTTTTTTCTCCCTGGCTTCTTTGAGTCATCAATCAATCAAGGGATGATGTGCAGAAGTTTGCAGACAGCGCCACTCACTATGTATATTTCAGCAGGTTCCTTTAAGAACTGGGCAAAAATGCATATAGTGTCTGGTCATTTTGAGGCTTAGCAAAACTTTGGTGATACAGCTGTAGTGAAACTAAAAATACCATAATGCCTTTGGGAGTCACGTCTTTAGTAGTGATGGGCCAAACACCCCCCGGTTTGGTTCACCACCAGAACATCCAAACATGGAAAAAGTTTGGACCTGAACCCAGAAGCCTAGTAAAGTCTATAGAAACCAAACTCGAAAAATCAAAACTGCCCATTTTGAAGGCTTATATGCAAGTTATTGGCCATAAAAAGGTTATGGGGGCCCAGGTACTGCCCTGGGGGGGACATGTATCAATGCCAAATTATTTTTAAAAAAGATAATTTTTAAAGGTTTTCTTTTCACATTTTTGTATTGCCGGCAATGTCTTTTTTTCCATTCAGCTTTAGTGGGGAAGCCTTAAACAAAAGAACACAGCACTCAACTCTGTTGCAACATTCTTTGCAGCCATGGATAATTTTATGAAAAGAACTGCTACAGCAGAATCTACCCTTCATGCTCCACTGCTCTTCATATAACAAGGTCGGCAGGCAGTGGAGGACTACGTTGTAGAGTTCCGCAAATGGTCAGTGGATACAGGGTGGAATGATGCAGCATTAAAATATCAGTTCCGGCTGGGCTTGTCCTCAAGAATGAGTTAACCAGAGTTGAGGCTCCTGATTCCTTGGAGAATCTCATACAACTCTCCATTCAGCTGAACTGTAGCCTGCAGGAACGATGTTCTGAGTGTACCCACTCCTTTGGACCTACGTGTTTACTACCACAGTTTTTGGGTTCTGCTACTCCTGCTCCTGTTCATCAAACTACCAGAATCTCTGAAGGAGAACCAATAAATCAGCCTTCTTCAACCTGCTCTAACCCCTGAAGAGATGGCACGCCAACGACAGGGCAACTTCTGCCTATAGGTTTTCCTTCTACTTTTGTTAAAGCCTCCATATTCAAGCATTGGGTCCCCCCTTAAAGCTAACCTCAAGACAGATATAATCATTACAAATCAATGCAGCCATATATTCATTAACATGGCCACAGGCCACTTCCTTCGCAATTGCCCTGTCCGACCAAATAAGTTCAGTTTACCATAACTTATGTACCTCCAGTTACATTATCAACTCATTTTATTCTCCCCATTTCATTACAGGTGGCTGGAAGGGAGGTCAAGTTGTGGACAATCATTGATTGTGGAGCTTGCAGTTGTCTCTTGGACATTGCCCTTGAAAAGTAATTATGCATTCCTCTTAACTTGAAAGAACAGAGACTTGACATGCACCTAGCTGATGGCACTATACTTAGTTCAGTACCTGTTACCCATGAAATCATCCTCTTTCTGGCAACTACCTATTGCCATCAGGAATTCCTTTGTTTTGATGTCATCAGATCTCCTATATTGCCAGCCATCCTGAGAATACCCAGGTTGCAGGCGTATGACCAGCAAGTTGGTTGGTCCAAGGGGAAAATTTAATTTACATCAAACTTCTGTCGCCAGCACTGCTACATTTCCAAACCCATTGAACCTCCTGTATGCCTTTCCATTCAATCAGTACCCAATGCCAGTCAATCTGTTACACCTATTTACAATGAATTTTTGGACAAGAAAAAAGCCAATGTACTCCCACCTTATCGGTCCTACAACTGCCCAATTGAACTTCTTTCAGAGGCAAAAATACCCTTCGGACAAATCTTCTCATTGTATGAACCTGAGCTGGAAGCCCTCTGGTAGTACATAGATGAAAACCTTGCACCCCTCTTCTTTGTATGTTAGGGTGGGCATCTTCTTTGTTGAGAAAAAATACCATTCACTCAGACCCTGCATTGATTACAGAGAGCTTAAGAAAATTGCTCACCCCACGGCAGGGTCTGACGGCTCTTCTTTATCTGGTAGCCCGAAAATTGAACCAAGCTGAGAGGCACTATGATGTGGGCGATATGGAATTCTTGGCAATTAAAGCAGCATTTGAAGAATGGAGGTACCTACTGGTAGGAGCTACCTATCCAATCAGGATCTTCACAGATCATAAGAATTTGGAATATGTGAGGTCCACAAAGTGCTTGAAGCCCCAACGAGCCGGATGAGCTCTGTTATTTTCCATATTCAACTTCCACTGAACCTATCCAAGAATGAGAAAACAGACGCTTTATCTCGTATGTTTCCTAAATCAGTCGAGTCTGCACCTCCAAGCACTATCCAGTCCTCTCAACATTTTTTCTGATCCAGGCCAGTCTAATGGCATCCATTGAACAAGCCCACACTCTATGCTCAGAATCCGAACATGGCTTTCTGAGGAAGCAGGATGGAGTATTGTGGCATGAGAACAAACTCTGCATACCTCAGGAAATAAGATTTCAAGTCCTCAGAACCTTCCATGACCACCAGCTGCCTGGATGCTTTGGGGTCCATAAGATAATTTAACTAATCCAACAGTCTTTTTGGTGGTCTAACTTGAATCAAGATTGCAAGAATTATTTGAATTACTAAACAGTGTGCCTGTGCAGCAAGGGTGAAAAAGCTAGGGCCCGAGGCTGCTGAGACTATTACCTGTCCCAATTTGTCCCTGGGAAATGATAGCCATATACTTTTTTTGTGGACTTACCTCCCTCTAAAGCAGTGGTTCTCAACTCCTGTCCTCAGGACCCACTAACAGGCCAGGTTTGGAAGATAACTGAAATACATCACAGGTTATATAATTTGCTGCTCAGTGATTGCAGTATTTTAGTCTGCATCTCCCCAAGGAAATACTTAAAATCTGGCCTTTTAGTGGGTCCTGAGGACAGGAGTTGAGAACCACTGCTCGATTAGGTTCACTACTATCCTGGTGGTGGTAGATCAACTATCCAAGATGGCCCACTTCTTACCAATGGTGAGTACTCCATCTGCTGTGGAGACTGCACATACATTATATTCATTGAAGAAATTGTAAAACGACTACCCAGTAACATTGTTTCAGACCGGGGACTACAATTTACCTCCAGATTCTGGAGGGCCCTTTGCAAGGCTCTGAAGGTGGAACTTTACTTATCATCAGCCCATCATCCGTAAAGCAACAAACAAATGGAACATACAAACCAATATCCCTACAAGCAGTTCCAGCAGGCAACCCGTGCCATTTGAGACTGGCACCTCCTATTATCACCTTCAGAGGTGCCTGGAACTTAGCCGCAAGGAAAGCCTTATTACCATTGGTCTGCAACACCAGGTACATGATACCACTAAATATATTACTAAATGAACCATCACCACCAAAAATTGCTGTTTCCAGTAGTTTTATATCAGATATTGTTAAATACTGTTTTAAGTGGTTATTTGCATATCATATTTTGTGGTTAACAGTAACAACGGCAGATTGCTGTAGCAAGGGCATACAGATCAGTATTTAACTGTCTCTTACCTAGCCCCCCTTCATCTATAGTTCCCATTTATAGTTTGGTTTGAGGTGCTCTTTAAAACAGACGCTAAGATAAACATTGTTGTTGAATTAAATAGCTGCCCTTGTCCACACTGTTGGTAAGGACAAATATGATGTGAATAGGAAAATATAGCACTTCTGAGTTTCTGAAACACAAAAAGTAATCAACCCCTTTATTTGTTTTAACAGAATTGCATTTGTGCTATTAGAGATTTGTATTTACTGTGCTTTGTGCAAATTAATTTTCCCTAAATATCTTATCATGTTTGCATTTATTCCTCTATTTGATTTAGCAAATACGTTTTTTCTCTATAAAACTAAACCAAAAGAGCAAAGTGAACATGAAAGAATTACCTGGTTATTCCAAGTTATACATTTTATAGTGAAATGCCAAAAGAAAAACTGCACCATTCCAAGCTCTTAAAATAACCTCTTGGGAACTCCACTGATGCAGGTGCAGGTCACATGACCTCATCTAGCTCAATACATCTAACAAGATCGAAGAACAATGCTGCACTCCATGGAAATCACACTGGTAAGTTTTATGTGTGTAGGAGGTTGTAGACACAGTCCCTGCTTTTAAGCCATGCACCTCTGACATGTTTTGCCCCTCCTAGAGCCTAATCATTGAGGTCATTTGATGATTAAGCCTTCGGAAGGGTAAAACATGGTAGAGGGGTGTGTCCTAAGGGCAGGGAATGTGCCTACAACCAGCTATATACAATGAACTAATTTTTTGATTATACATTTTATAGATTTAACTTTCTCTGAAATATGCAATTGTCATTCTATTAAAGTTTTAAGGACTAGAACAAGCTATATCTATGATTGCATTACAAATTAAGTAATCCCTAATCTTTACTACACTGTTACAATATTTGATTTAGGCTAAAACTTTATTTTAGCATCTGTGTTGTCAACTTTCCAATTGTTCAAGTTTAGATTAATTGGCTGCTACCTGCTGTATGTGTTACACCACACACTTTTTTGTCCAACACATTCGGATATGTGTTGTCTTTGGCTCTGTGTTACTAAGAAAGGGTTAATGTATTTTTTTTTTTTTTTTTTTAGAAACACGTGATTAGAGCCTAAAGCCTCGTACACACGAACGAGTTTCTCGGCAAGAACCAGCAAGAAACTTGCTGGCAGAGATTTCTTGCCGAGAAATTTGTTTGTGTGTATGGTTTCTCGTCAAGAAAAGCGACAAGAATCTCGATGAGAAAATAGAGAACCTGCTCTCTATTTTCTCGTCGAGATTCTCGCCAGCCTGTTTCTCGATGAGAAATTTGTGTGTGTGTACACTTACCTGTTTGCCGGGAAGCCCGCGCATGCTCGAAATGACTTTGACGCATGCGCGGTAGCTTCCTAGGCATAGGTAAGGTGAACCAAGATGGCGGCGACGGCATCGAATGTGACGAGCGCATGCTCGTCGTATTCGATGACGTCACCGCGTACGCTCCATTCAAAGAACCGCGGGTTCTTTGAAATGAGCGTGTGTACACTCGGCCAGGACAAGTTTCTTGTCCAAGGATCTCGTCGAAAAAAACAACATGTTTTTTACAACGAGATTCTCGGCCGTGTGTACGAGGCTTTAGGCTTAAAAAAGGGAGGAGAATCAGGAAGACAATAGCGAATATTAATTCGCTATTGTCACACAACTGGGTGGGCTCGGGTGCAGTGCTCTGAATCTCCTCCTGACCAATCAGAAAGTGGGTCCTGACTCACCCCCCGATTGGGTGAGAGGAGAAGCAATTCTGTTTGCCACCGAGGAGGAAGAGGGAGGAGATGCAGGGGAATCCACTAAGGAGGACGAGATGCAGTGTGAGGCCGCCGCCCGGAGGAAGCGCTGCCTGTGACCTACATGGGGTAAGTGAGGGGCTGGTGACCGACTGACTGGGGGCGTGCCTGTGACCCGACAAACCGGGGGGGTAGGATGACTTTGGCTCCCCCCCAAAAAAATATACCACCAGCCACCACTGGTAGTGATATACCTCTCAGGGAGTTTGCAGCTGTGTTCCCACCCACCTTGGAGCTATAGCAAGCATGTTCTTAGGTTTTCCTTCTACTTTTGTTAAAGCATCCATATTCAAGCATTGGGTCCCCTTGGTGTATTTAGGTTTTGTGCTGCCCTAGGCCTGACTAAACTCATGCACACCCTAATTTAAATATGACCCACCCCTTCCTGTTTAAGACACGCCCTACCATCTGTAAACCACACCCCTTCCACTTTAGGCTCCACCTTTTCCTCTTAGAGCTCCGCCTCTTCCTCTCTGTACATTAGCACACACAATCACGCACCATTCACTCCATACTTACATCAATCGATCCAGTTGTAGTTGGCTCCTGTCTAAATTGTTGCCCTTACCATGTGTATGTATGAATGTGAGTTAGGGACTTTAGATTGTAAGCTCCTCGAGGGCAGGGACTGATGTGAATGTACAATACATGGCTCAAAATTTCAAGTCCTGAGCCACTAGCTAGGCCTTAAGAGTTACTCGCCACCACTTGGCCCACCCAACCCCTACCCTGCCCGCCCCTAAATAAACCTCACACCTGAACATGTCTCATGAAATGACACTGTTAAATGTTTTATGCAGAATTAAGTTCCAAGAATAAATATTAACAACAACTTTAACAATATAAACATAAAGCATACCCATCAGTGCAGCCTATCAGTGCAGCCTCATCAGTGCCCATCAGTGCAGCCTCATCAGGGGCCACCAGTACAGCCTCATCAGGGGCCAACAGTGCCCATCAGTGCAGCATATTAGTGCTGCCTTATCGGTGCAGCCCTATCAGTGCAGCTTAAGAATGCCACCTCATCTGTGTCCAACAGTGCAGCCTCATCAGTGGCCATCAGTGCAGCCTTATCAGCGGCCATCAGTGCAACCTTATCAATGGCCATCAGTGCAGCCTTATCAGTGGCCATAAGTGCAGCATATCAGTGCAGCCCTATCAGTGCAGCTTAAGATTGCTGCCTCATCTGTGCCTAACAGTGCAGCCTTATCAGTGCAGTCCCATCAGGGGCCACCAGTGTGGCCTCGTCAGGGGCCACCCGTGCAGCCTATCAGTGCTGACTTATCAGTGCAGCGTAAGAGTGCTGCCTCATCTGTGCCCAACAGTGCAGCCTTACCAGTGCCCATCAGTACAGTCCCATCAGTGCAGCCTCATCAGTGCTGCCTTTGTTAGTGTCCATCTGTGCAGCCTACCAGTGCCCATCAGTGCAGCCTATCAGTGCTCATCAGTGCCACCTACCAGTACTCATCAGTGCCGCCTTCCAGTGCTCATCAGTGCAGCCTACCAGTGCCCATCAGTGCAGCCTATCAGTGCTCATCAGTGCCACCTACCAGTGCTCATCAGTGCTGCCTACCAGTGCTCATCAGTGCCGCCTACCAGTGCTCATCAGTGCAGCCTACCAGTGCCGCCTACCAGTGCTCATCAGTGCCGCTTACCAGTGCTCATTAGTGCCACCTATCAGTGTTCATCAGTGCCGCCTATCAGTGCAGCCTACCAGTGCCCATCAGTGCAGCCTTCCAGTGCCCATCAGTGCAGCCTACCAGTGCTCATCAGTGCCGCCTACCAGTGCTCTTCAGTGCCACCTATCAGTGCTCATCAGTGCTGCCTATCAGTGCAGCCTACCAGTGCCCATCAGTGCAGCCTTCCAGTGCCCATCAGTGCAGCCTTCCAGTGCCCATCAGTGCAGTCTACCAGTGCGGCCTATCAGTGCTCATCAGTGCAGTCTACCAGTGCTGCCTATCAGTGCCGCCTATCAGTGCCGCCTATCAGTGCAGCTTAGGAGTACCGCCTCATCAGTGGCAATCAGTGCAGCCTCGTCAGTTTCAAAATATCACAGCTTAATAGTGTATATTAATTGTGTTTTGATTATAGCATGGAGCACTTTGCAGTGCATGAATTTTCACTGAATGTGGATTGTTTAATGGGTTTGCATTGATTTCAGAATGGAGCACTTTGCATATGCTGTAATCTATGCAAACTTATTAAACAGCCCACATTCAGTGAAAGTTCCTGTACTGCAAAGTGCTCCATGCATGCTGGAATCTATGCAAACTTATTAAACAGTCCACATTCAGTGAAAGTTCATGTACTGCAAAGTTTTCAGTACATGAACTTTCACTGAATGTGGACTGTTTAATGAGTTTGAGCATGCATGGAGCACTTTATTGCAATATGCTCTGAAAATTTGCATTTAATCCATGCTGAGCACTGCCCCTGGTACTTTATATGGATGATGACAAAAATAAATGAAACTTACCTGCTGTCCTGGCCACCACTTGCGGGGGGTTCCAGTCATACTCCTCTCTCTTTTCCTCCTACAGTCACCAAGAGACCCTGGGTGGGGAGAAGATGAATAGGGATGTCACGTGGAGGAGGGTAGGCGGAGCATTAGGCTACACCACTGGTATGACATGCACCCGGTCTGGCCAGTCACCGGCCATTTAAGTGGGCGTCAGTCGCTCCCTCCCCCTGGCCAAGTACGCCCCATGCTGCTATTGCAAGTGCCACGCTACAGGCAATGCGCCGGGGTCTATATTTATGCGGGAGCCGGAAGGTGGCCGCGGGAGCCAGTTACACAGAAGGAAGGATCGGGGGTCTTTTTTTTCGTACGAGGGGCAGCTTTGGTGTCGCCCCCCGCAAAGTACCGCCCTAGGCCTAGGCCTTGTCAGCCTAGGCCAAGATACAGCACTGACTGTAAGTACCTGAATTTGTCTTTCAAACATCTGCACCACAACACTCATAGTGGGAAAGGTGATGCATGAAAATATGTTAAGAAGGCACATGACAGTAGAAAGCAAAACTAGTAGAGTGATTGAATCATCTGTCTGCTAAGGCTTCTTTACTGTTCAGTTTGCAGGTCGGAGAGGTCTGCAACCAAAGGTCCAAACCAAAGGGACTCTAGAGCGGTAGGAGGAAAGTGATCAGACTTTCAGTTGAGGTATACACTATTTAACAGTGAAAAGAGCATACTGCTTACAATATCTTATGCTCACGGATTGTATTGAAAAATAAATATACATTCCGTTTGCTAATTGTTATATACTGTAGGAGAGACAGGCTAGAAGCTGGGTGAGGTCAAAGTGAAAGGAAAGAAGGGGAAAGGGGGTAGGGGGGAAGGTTTGAACAGGGAACTGAATTTGTTGAAAAAATCCATAGAATCCATAGGTCCATGGAACAAGAATATTGATGTACAAGTACAAAGATAGGGTCTATTTTCTGCCAGAAGGCTCTCCATGTGCATCAGATCACTCATAATGGTGGCCTACAAGGCCAATGATGGAATATTTAAAGATCTCCTGTTCCTGGATATGGTGGTGTGGGCCACCTTCAGGCAATGTCTGAGAATATCTCTTTTAATGAGTTATAGTGAGCCTGGGAGTATGAAAGACAGTGCAACTTCTGGCATGCTGACCTTTATGTGTTGACTGCACTGTGTTACATACTTGAAATATTTTCTCTCAGAATGACTCAATTCTTGCACAGCTCCCACAAATATGAAGATAGTTACCACAGCGACATCTCCAGAAAACAACAGGAACCACTTAGAAATATTTTGTTTTATTTTTATTACAATAATGGTTGGACAAGAAGAGTGAATGTGTCGATACAGTAAAATGTAAGCCTTGGACCAAACTTCTGCTGAGAAGTGCCTGCTCAAGGCTTGTTCCAAAGACAGGTAAAATTGAGAATTCTCTTTGTAGGACAGTGCATATAACTATAATATAATGGCCCCAGGTGAACTTTATGGGTGCTGAGTAAAGGCATTGAAAATAAGAGTGTGGTTGGTGGATGGAAATTATTTAAAACCTTTAAAGTGGTTGTAAACCCACTTATGCAACTTGCACCTACAGGTAAGCCTAGATTAAGGCTTACCTGTAGGAGCAAGAAATATCTCCTAAACCTACACGGTTTAGGAGATATTTGCTAAAAATGACATGCATCGGTGTCTACGGCGCATGCGCGCCGTAGACAACGGCGTATTCATAGGGTTAATCCCATTCACAGATCCGGCTTAGCCGGATTTGACGGCTCCTGTGCGGAGTCACGTCTTCACCGCTCCGGCCAATCACAGCGCCGGAGCGGCGATACCCAGAAGTAACCTTCCGGTTATCGCCGCAGCGATGGCTGCGGCTGAAGAGGGAGACGAGGACGGCTTCGGGGGCCCCGATATAAGGTAAGTGATGCATAATGAGCTAGTATGCTAGTCATACTAGCTCATTATGCCTTTGTCTTGCAGGTTGTTTTTTACAACCACTTTAAAGCATGCATAGGAGAATGTCCATTTTGAGGATGTTGAGTCTGACCAACCAAGAAATTGGTAGCGAGTGTCAATCTGATAGATCAGAGAAAATGTTTTCAGTATGCTCTCTGTAGAGATAAGAGTAGCCAGGTAAGAGATGGCCATAGACTGTCATTTTAAATGGAAAAGCTGTTTTTAGGTGGGTTGATGCTGTCTAGGGTAGTGGGATGTTTAGGAAATCAAACTTTGAAGTATTTATCGTGAACAAATTGAGTGCCCCATTCAGGATAATTACCTGCAGGATGTTAGGTGTATTAGTTCTTGGGGAAAAAATGTGGAGACCCTGAACAGTTGGAGACCCTGAACAGAGGGGCAATTCTACAATACATTTGCTACGTGTTGCATTGTGAAGATTTACAACAGCAGGGATAGGGGACAAGTAATTGGAGTCCCGTTACAGATAATACAGCAGTGATGAAATTTGAACATTAACCTATACCCTTGCAGAAGGATTTGAGTAGAGGGCCATAATGTTGGACACAAAACTACCACCCATGACATAAATGAATGAGAATGCAATCCAAATAGGACCAGTGAACTCTACCAAATGCCTTTTTGCATCTACCAAGAGAAGGCATAGATAGAAGAAACATGTGGCTATGAATTAGTCTTGGGAGTGAGGGTCATAATCTTGACATCTACAATAATTAGTGAGATGATCCGGAAGATATCACAGTATGGACAGCAGTCTGAAATAGTAATACTAGTTTGTGTCAAAAAGGGGCAAGGAGTTCTTTGAAAGTTTTGTAGAACCTTATACTGAAGCTGTCAAGGCCATCAAATGCAGAGACCCTCATTGTTATATAGAGATTTATAAAAAGACTTGTGTGTCAATATGCTCAATATGCTTCTGTGAATTTTGATGCAAAGAATATATATAATCACTTTCTGAGGACAAATAAGTTATGGCCAGATGGCAGCCACATATGTTGCCAGATTCAAAATGATATTTACAAAGCTTGTCTATCAAGACTTTATGAGGTTTTTTTATGAGGTTTTTTTCTGACCATCATGAACTCAGTGAAAAGTGCATCTGATTGGAGGTTTTGTTGGCCATTTCAAGGTCCTGCAGCATAGGATGGGTGGACACATTTGATAGTTTCCTATTGGATGAGGAGCAGAGTTGTATCTATTTTACAGTTCAAACAAAAATAGTTTGCTATTAATTTCCCCCCAACATGCCAAGTCTTTCAGCAAATTATAATTTCCTCTCCAAAATGGAAGGGAATGTAGGGCTTTGCTGATAAATACTGGGGCAGGGGTGAACCTACAGGGTTTGCAGGGGTTTTAATTGCAATGGTTCCTCGCTCCAGGGGGTCTGTGCAGATCCCCTGTACACCTGGATAGGAAGGGCAGAAGGGGTTGCTTCTCCTCTTCTCTCTCTCACAGGCATTCAGTAGTTGCAGGAGGAAAATTGAGGGATTCAGTTCTTCTATATGCCACCCAGCCACCCCTCGTATCCAGGTCCTGCTGCCCCTAGTTGCTCTCCTGGCCCTCACTTGAGCTGCCTGGTTCCCCCCTCTCCTCTCCCATCGGCTGCCGTTAGAGATGTGTCAAGATGAAAAGCAGGGGAAGGGGCCGGTAAACATGTCATTTACTGGCCCCTTTCTTTTCTGAATGGACAGAGTCTGTGTTTGGTACTGATCATTGACTCTGTCCATTCATAAGTGAGGCATAGTAAACTGATTTTTACTATGCTTCAGTTTGTGAATAAATGGGATGTTCTTTACAGAGATATTCCTGTCCAATCAATCTGCACTGCTGAGGCTGCAGAGATGGAGATTATCTCTGTCTCAAAGGTGAAACATCAGAGGTCTGGTTATCTCCTGGAAAATTGTAAAAAAAAAAAAAATAGAATGGTAAAAAGTAATAAAAAAATATAAAAACTAAAACAAAAAACTTCTAACACCAGTGGAGGAACTACCAGGGTCACAAAGGTTGCAATTGTGACAGGGCCGTGGCATTCGGCCACTGTGGGGGGCATGCTGCAAAACATGTGAAAGGGTCCTACTACAGGACCATAATAAAGAGTCCCACAATGGGCGTAAAGGGCCCCGGAATCAGTAGGAAGGTCCCCAAGCCCGAAAGGAAGGGCCCTGGCCTGGGGGTCAGAGGGGTCTTTCATGTTTTTTTGCACTGGGGCCTGAAGATTCTAGTTACACCTATGAACTGGGGTGCAGTCTTACCAAAGAGTTTGGCCTATTTGTATCTCTGGGTAGTGGCTATCTCGTACTTGGTAGCAGAGCCTGAAATAATGTGGAAGGTCTCTCTTACACCTGGTAGTGTGAACAGAGGGTGCAGGAGTGCAGAGTGGCATGAGTGCCTGTAGGTATTACTAGTAGAAGAGCAGGTATCCACTCCAGTTTGGAGAAGTCGTCAGTAGTCTTTAGTGAAGCAGGTGGGCTGGTGGACAGCTGGTGGGTGGCAGACTGAAGTAAGCTGATACTAGCGACAGTGGGCATGCGAAGCATTCACCAGTAGCAGACTGTAGAGCTGCAAGCACAACAGGATGTAAGACAAGTACTAGAAACCTCACAGGGTCACGGGAAACAGGGAAGGCTGAAGACAAAGGAACACTGATCCTGAGCACTGACACAGTTTAAATAGACAATTTGTAACCAACATCTGTCACAAGTAGACATGAGCACGCTGATGCGCACGTGTGCGTGCCCGTATGCATGTGCATAAGTGCACAGACCCTTTTCTGCCATCCTCCGTCCGCAGTCTGTCACACCTGCTACTTGCCCGGTATCCCCCCTTGTGTAGAGGGGTGAGCGGTGTTGTTGTTTGGGCCTTGCAGCAATTACCTCTTTCTAATGGTCCCCTTGCTCCGTTGTCTAGGTAGAGAATAAGTCCAATGTCCATATAGGAGTAAAACCTAAGCAGTAAGGTTTTATTCTTTATCTTTGAAATAAACTTGAAGAGAGAGTAGGGAAATGAGAGAAGTAGGGGTAGGTTCAGGTACACAGCACTTAAACTCACAGTGCAACTCTTTCGTCGCCACTCAAGCCTGAGTAGGTATTGCTCACCCGGATAGTCCCTTTGTGAGCGGTCCTAGCAGCCGGGATGGAGCACGGATAAATTGTGAATTTTTTAACAGGATTGTTAGTCCCGACCCTCCCAGCCAAGCAATGGAAGAAAAAAAAACCTTTATGCCAGATTGGCACATTGCGAGGCCTCCAATATATTGGATCCCTCCAATATATTGGATCAGATAAGGTGCCAGGCCTCTCCCAAGACAGCAACACCATAGCCAGTCTCCTCATGGGACCGATCCTCCCCTGGCTTCCTCTTTCTGGAGTGGGCTTCCCTCAGGTGGGTAGCCTGGGATCCTTCTTGAGGTGTAGGCCCTAGCTGAAGGTGCTGGGCCTACCAGGTAGCGATGTAGCCTCGGGCTGAAGGGCCCCGGGACTATTTCACACACACGCACCCCTTGGCCTGGAGGGCCATGAGGCACACAAGAACCCAAATTAATGGCGTCTGCCCCTTATGTACACTCTCCCAGCATGCACAGTGGGTAGACCACGCCCACTGCATGGCTGTCGAGAAAGGACACCCAAGGTGTTGTGATACCCCCTGTAGTTCAACCTATGCCGGTGATGACAGTGCCACCTACAGGCAAACAGGGAACACTACTGCCGGGCAGTATCACACCCAGAGCAGAAGCAAATCCAGAACAATCAATTGGTCTGAGCCCAACTACTGGCTCAGACTACCCTTAAATTTACACATAGCGCCCCCAAATATTGGGGGGGGGGCGCTACACACTGTCCCTAGTGGCTGAGGAAATCAAAATCCTTCAATCCTGAAGGCTGTTGATTCACACACAAAAAAAAAAACTGGTACCTGAACCAAAAAATATTTTGGGAAGGGAGAGAGAAAAGAAGAGATAAAACACACAAATGACATTGCAATCTCCAGACATATCAATAGTAAAATTACACTCCACCCATTACTGACTATCTATCCCACCCCATTCTCCGGTGGTCTTGATAGTAGCTTCTGGTACCTGCAAAAAATCACAAACAATACACATGGGAACAGTAAACATCCTAACCACTATTCACATCCTATCCTTCAAAAGAAGCAGACTGTTTTCCCAAGAGGAAGCAGTTTCCTTCTATAAAAGTTTTCTCAATGCTAAGCCTAGCATAAAAGAAGAAAGAAAAAATAAAACGTTTTCTAATTCAAAGTGCCATATTTTCACTACAGTCTCTTCATTCCTGCAGACCACTGCCACCTAGTGTTAGCAGAGTCTCAACGTCCTTTAAAGGCTACGCAGGGGTTTGCAACAAAAATACACTGAGCATCCCACTGTTGATCATGGCGTTTCCTCACCATAACATACTAACTATCTAACCCCAAAGTCTGCTAAGAGGGAAACTGTCCTTTTTCCGGAGTGAAGAAAAACTGAAGAAAAAAAACCCCACAAAGCATGCTCTCCGTCTTTTCCTCCTTAGGAGCAGACATCCTCTTTTAATAGAGGACAAAGTCACCTTGATCCAGATGCGGTTCACCCGGAAGGGACAGGATATAAAAGCAAAGTCAAACTCCTGTCTTTTAGTTCTCAAAGATAGAAACTTGGATCCGGAAGGGTCACTGATATCCACTGCTTGTCCAGAGTCGTTATGAAGTAAGTCACATCATCTCTCCCTGGGCAGCAAATCACAACTCGGTCAGTGTGGATGTGCCGACCATAGTTCCAGTTCCTGCTGCAACATTTGAACCGATCTGTTATGGCAGCTGAGTGGGCAAAGTTCCTGTACGGCTTGGGCACTTTAAGGTAGTCCCAGATAGCTTCCCCGTACCACCGTTCACGACAGGCCTCAATTTCAAATAATAGTTCCTTTGGCACATAAGGGTACTCCAAGCAGTACTCACCAGTCACTCTTTTCATAAGAATCCGCTGCAGGCGAGCAAGTTTGGGCAGAGTTGCAGGGTCTCCTGCTCCAGGCATTACATAAGAATCTGGGGACTTCCGGACCAAAACCGTAAAAGGCTCCGGTGAGAGTCTTTCATTTGTCACAGCGATAGCCTTCTCTGTCAAAGCGGAGACTTCCACTCTGGGTTTGGTGTCCCCAGAGCTCATGGGCGATCCCTCTCGAAGGCTGCGGATTGAGACAACATTTTTATGACGAGTCAATATCCGAGGAATCTACCTCTTCAGCAGGCAGGTAATTCCTGGCATTTAAAGACACTTTCCCCCAGCCTCCTTACCGTCCCCTGACCTGGACTTCTCGGGCACCTCCTTGCTTTTAAAGTCCGGTTCCGGCAGGTGCTGGGGCAGGCTTTGACCGCGGCCACGGGAGGCCTTGACATATCCCACCTTCCATTTCATTGGCGGGATATGAACTTCGGTAGTGGCGGAGGCAGCGTCCGCTGCGGTGTCCGCCGATGGCTCTGCAGCGTCAGAGGCATCCTCTGCGGTCACCTCCGTGGCAGCCAATGCGATGCGCGTGGGTTCGGCTGTAGGGGCATAGGCGTCTTCCTCGGAAGTAACGACGCCTGTAACACAATTTACCCGGTAGGCCCGGGACGATTCGGTGGGCTGGTCCACCTCAAATAGGAATTCCCCACAGGACAAACATCGTTCGAATGGCCGTAGCTGCACAGCCAATCCACCGCATCTAGGACAGAGCATGTCCAGGGCATGTCCAGGGCCTCCGCATCTCGGCAGGTGTATAAAGCGAAGCGGCCCCGTGGCTTGAGCTGGATCCCCGTTTCCGCGAGTGGGGCTGTAAGTGGAGCAATGTCCATGGTAGTAGGCATTGGGAACATCCGGGGTCCCAATAAAGTTGAGGTCCATGGGAACGCAGACATGTTCCTCCTCTCACTTGATCCAATCTCTCTCTGATCCTTGGCGCCAATGTACCCACGTGTAACACACAGGTGGCGGGAACTCCTCCCCTTTTTCTCTTCCTGCACGTAACTTGCAGTCTTTTCTTCCTTTGAATTAGCCTGTGAAGAGGCACAAAAGTCCTTCCAGAGGAACCAAGTTGTCTACTGGCATGCGCTTCCTGAGAGTGGTTCAGTGTGAGATGATGAACCCAGATGTGATCTATTGACTGTAAAGAAGGAAATAGTCGCACTAAATAAAATGATGCAATAAATAGTGGTAATGATAAAAGGTGCTCAGATATCAACTTGGTGTATCTTGTGCAGAAACAAATAAAAAAAATGATAAGACCAAAAATGAAGCATACATTAATTTCAGTGAAAGAAAATGATGACATACCGGTATATCAGTATAAAAAAAAAAGTCCACCAAATCATGTGCATTGAACCAATAACTGGTGCTCAAGAAAAATAGACAAAAAGGTGAAGTGAAACCGAAACAAAGTAAAATTGATCAAAAATGTAAAATACATGTGACACAAGCAGAGTGAGATGAAAGGTAAAGTTCAAACAATTTTCACCAACACCAAGGAATAGATTCCTCCTTGTGAGACACACTACAAATAGTGGGGACCCTTACCAGATCGGGTGGACCTCCCGGTGGTAGCGAGGTCTCAGAAGCCTGCAGATATAACCCTCTGCGGGGTCTTTGAAGTCAGCAAGATGGTCCGGATCTCCAGATTCCAGGCTCCTATCACCCTCCTCATTACCAAAGGCTGGATTACCGTCCTCAGCAAGGCTGGATATCTCTCACCAAAAATGGTCTAAGTCTTCCCTGACGTGGGGAAAAAAGGGACCAGGATAGTGCGTTATCGTTGTAAAACGCTCGTTCGTTCTAACTCAGCTGCGGCTGATGATGTATGTGACCAATCATATGCTCCGGTACGGTCATGTAGCCATCTGCTCAGTTCCATGATACATTTCTCTTGGAATTTTAATAGGACTATTTTTTTGAAGAAATTGGAGGCTGAATAGAGATGGTGAATGGTGGAACCAATGCTGATGTCAATCAAAAATGTACCTTCAGCTCGACCTTTACTGCTGTAGGTCAGCTGGCACCTGTTGTTCCACAAGCTTGTGTTCAGCTCTGGCTGCAGATCTATGATCTATTGACTGTTTGTGTTGTGGACTGCTGAAAAATAGCTGAAGTCCCTTGTGGTAGGATGTAAAGTTCTCCAGCAATATAATAGCTTTTGTCTGTGCATGAGGGCCCAAAGTCTGCCTAGGGATACCCTTCTGTCCAGGAGCAAATTGAAGTCACCAGCCATCACTCTTGTTCTTTCAGAATTAGACTCAAACCGCGTCAGCATCTGAATGCAGAACTGGGCCTGACCCCAAGACCCCAAACACTAGCTAGAAAAAAAAAACATTGTCTAGAAAATAGTGTCTACCTGAAAGTCAAGAATGACGACCGGGGCATTTGTATTGCCACAGGCATGTCCTTGGACTTAGATATGGGATATGTGCTATGAATCCATGTAATACAATACCTGTTTTTAATAGATTGGATTCTATAGGACCAGAAGGGTGTCGCTTGGAGTAAGAAAATGTCTACTAGTTGTTTGTGAAAATTATAAGATAAATGTGACCTCTTTTTTCTGTATATTTAGCCTTCTTGTTTTAAGGATAGTCACTTTAAGCCATACAATTATATTATGTATGGGGCAGAACTAAGAGGACTATAATGCCGCGTACACACGATCGTTTTTTCCGATGAAAAAGGGCCGATGGACTTTTTTCATCGGAAAAACCGAGAGTGTGTGGGCCCCATCGGTCTTTGTTCCATCGGTGTAAAAAAATAGAACATGTTTTAAATTTTACCGATGAAAAAAAAAACAATAGCAAATTCCGATCGTCTGTGGGGAACTCCATCAGAGAAAAATCCACGCATGCTCAGACAAAATTACAAGACGGGAGCGCTCGTTCTGGTAAAACTAGCGTAAGGGAGATAGCACATTCGTCATGCTGCAAATTTTTGCATCGTTAAATGTAGTGCATTCTTTTCTTCTTTCTAATGGTCACAAAAAAAAAATTGTTGCGGATATTCACACAGAGTTCGGACAAACTTATTTCTTTGTGATCTCATTAATCTTCATATTTTATTTTAAAGGCAGGTCTCCAACATTTTTTTTAAATTAGTTTTAAATCAAGATCTCCTAATTTTTTTCTGGCCTTTTAATATTTTATAGTGATGTCCATATTTTTTTATGGTCAAGTTATCACAACAACATTATTATCTTGTATTTTTTTCCCCTCAAGGAGGTTGGTGTTGGTGTCCCTTGTTAATTACACATTGTATTTATGAAATGTACCTTCCTACTCACAAGAAAAACACATAGGCAACTATTTAAATTAAATCAAATATCCATTTATTCTGGAAAACAAATAAAGATGAAGGGCAACAATTGAGAAATTAGTGGAATATATGCAGACTTTAGTCCCCAAAGGCAGACATGTAGGAAAATAAAATCAATAACATGAGGAGTCCCTTTGAATTGGGATCACAATCTGGTCCCCAAATCGCAGAAATCAGGAGCAGCAGCAGATGTCATACTTGTCCCCAAGCTGTGGTACTCCAACAAACTGCGTCTTCTGGCAGAGCAGCTTTAAACCAGGGAATCACTTTCTGGTCTTGCTTGTAGCCTTCCCTCCATGCTTCCCTGCAGTGTTCCCTCCACGCTTCCCTGCAGCGTTCCTTCCACGGCTCCCTCCACGCCCCCTTGCAGGCTGTGGCTCTGGTGGTGGGAATGTGGCAGGAGGAGGAGGAGAAGGAGGAGAAGTATGGGCCAGATCGCAAAGATGTGTGGCCTCTGTCATCTGGCCCCTCCCCGCCCTGTGAAGGGCCATAGAAATAAGCTCCTCACAGAGGACACGTTGGCCCTCCATGACTTTATGTAGCTTTTTGGCCACATAGCACCCATAGGACTCGACTGGGTTGAGGGGGGCCCTCATGATCTCTGCTCCTTCCCTTATTATTTGCAGGGATTCCTCCTCCACCCGAGTCATCCTCCTGGGCCTTTTTGGTCTCACCTGGAGGGGAAGCACCTGTGACTGTGTGCTGCCACTTGGCCTGGGCACCTGCTGCCTGCCACTTGGCCCTGCCTCCTCCTGGCTGCCACTCACCCCTGCCTCCTCCTGGCTGCCACATTCTGGAGCCTCGTCCTCCTGGCTGACCTCATCCTGTGTATAAAAAAGGGACATAGTTTTAGTTTTTGGTTCAACAATCACACACAATTTCCAGCTCATGACTGTTGCAAATTAAATGTTAATAAATAGAAAAGACTCTTATTCTGACCCCAGCATTTTTCATTCTTGCCCCAATCAATTCTGGCCACTACTGTTTTTTTTTTTTTTGTTGGTTTATTTCTTTTCTTTTGGAATAATAACATCTAGTTCCCAACAATAATTTTAGGACAATAAATATGTTGAAAAATACTATACCTGACTATAGATGTGAAGATCTGGCTCTTCGAGGTCAGCTAGCTCATCTGCACCCTCTGCAGGGGTGGAGGGAAGGGTGGAGGGAACACTGGAGGGAAGGGTGGAGGGAACGCTGGAGGGAAGGGTGGAAGGAAGGTGGGAGGGAAGGCTGGAAAGTGATTCCCTGGCTTCAATCTGGTCGTCCAGAAATCACAGGTGTTTGTAGTACCACAGCTTGGGGGCATGTACTTGGTCTGCTTCTGCTTCTGATCTCCGGGATTCGCGGACCTCTTTGTATTTTTTTGTAGCTACAGTATTCTTCATATTATTGATTCTCGTGTTCATCATGTTATAGTCTGCCTCTGGGATCCAGGTCTTCATATATTAGGCAATCTTTTCAATTGTTGCCCTCCTAACATCACGATTGTGGTATAATGGGTTTTATATCTCCCATAAATTGGTGAGCTCTCTATATTTATCTATGAAAGCTCTGAATATTACCGAATCCTTGAAACTCTGCATATTTGCTGCAAAATAAAAAACAAGACAAAAACACTAGGTCAGCCTAAACTGTCCTAATACTGGGAACGGAACGGAACAGCCTCCGTTCCCAGTAGAATCCTTATACAGGGAAACATGTAGGGTGGAGCTACAAGTCTCTGACGTCATCATGTTCCAGCCAGCTGGTGCTAACCGCGGCTGTTTTTGAAAAACTGTCTGTTCCATGGATGTCAGTGTTTAATGAAGCCTGTGCAATAAATACATTGTTATGAAGAAATGCTGCACCATGAGGATTTTTTCTACTTCCTCTCTCTGGTAAACGATTGCTGACTTCTGGATGTCAATCTCTGCTTGCTGTGTGTGGAAAACGTGAGCTACATAAAATACAACACTCACTTCACGACATTTGAAAGATTACTGAAGTGCCTGCAATCTGTGGGATTCAGCTTTATGGTGACCGCTTCTGGAATTCCAAACCGATCCATGTGTGGTGAACACCGAGGACAGATCGTGTGAAGGCAGGTCGGCCTAATCCTGAGCCCAATATCATCTTATATCTGGTAAGCAGCCATTTACTTATCAGTAATCCATTGGATGTGAAGCTTATACTATCAACCTGTCTGAGAATCATGTCTTCCGCCGCATGAGAATATCTTCACGACAACAATCTTATATGATTGATAGAGAGCAAAGAGTGGGACTTTATGAGACACATGAGAGCAGATATAGGTATAAGATACAAAATAACTTTAATTGGTCAGGATGACACTACGTGTACATATACATGTCATTTCAAAACTGTATGCATTTTGCTATACGTAAAGATACATATGAACATTGGGTCAAACCAAAAAAAGCATGATAAAAGTCATTCCAACAAGGAGTTTGTAGGGTAAGAAGAATTCAAGGATCACATTACAGGGAATGTTCAACATGATTTGTCAATCAAATACATTTTTGGGAAAAAATCAAATAACTGTCAAAAAGTTTTTTAAATAGATTGAATGGAACGTCCGATAAAGTAAGAAGTAGACTGTTCAGTCGATGTGAGCTCTACGCGTTTCAGGGCCTTAAAGCCCCTCATCAGGAGCAGGACCGTAGTCAGTATCTGCGAGTAACGGGGATAAGAGTTATTGTCTGGTCCTGAGAAATGTGGGTAAGTATAAGACGTGATGGTCCTCCATCCATCACACAAACACTCAACCCACTAACTTACATGTATGTCTGAGCAATAGCCGTGCGGCCGTGATGACGATGAGCCAAAAAACGAATGCCATGGTTAGTCTTTGTTGTTTTTTTGACTGCTTGATATATATATATAATTTCGTAGATTCCAACATCCCCTTGCACCACCACCTACATTTTTCCACTTACACCCCATTTAATTAACTTTTTTATTTACACTTACATTTATATTCATATTTACATTCATCATTTTATTTTAATTTTAAATTTAATTTAATTTAATTTATTTTATCTAATCTATTTCATATTTATTTAATTCATATTCTCTTTTCTCACATCACATTTCTCTTTTACACATTTTCTCCTTGTTCCCCAGATTTCTTTCCCCCTGGGGGCCTTTTCACCAGCTTTCCTTCCACACCACTACCATGACTCTGTTTGGGTGCACGCCCTGTGGTCCGGCTGCCGCCCACCCCGCCTCCTCAGCTCCCATCCGTGGCATTCGTTTTTTGACTCATCGTCATCACGGGCGCGCGGCTATTGCTCAGACATACATGTAAGTTAGTGGGTTGAGTGTTTGTGTGATGGATGGAGGACCATCACGTCTTATACTTACCCACATTTCTCAGGACCAGACAATAACTCTTATCCCCGTTACTCGCAGATACTGACTACGGTCCTGCTCCTGATGAGGGGCTTTAAGGCCCTGAAACGCGTAGAGCTCACATCGACTGAACAGTCTACTTCTTACTTTATCGGACGTTCCATTCAATCTATTTAAAAAACTTTTTGACAGTTATTTGATTTTTTCAAAAAAATGTATTTGATTGACAAATCATGTTGAACATTCCCTGTAATGTGATCCTTGAATTCTTCTTACCCTACAAACTCCTTGTTGGAATGACTTTTATCATGCTTTTTTTGGTTTGACCCAATGTTCATATGTATCTTTACGTATAGCAAAATGCATACAGTTTTGAAATGACATGTATATTGTGACAGCAGGAAGGTAAAGTCACCTGGTTGCATCCAGGGGGGTAGATATATTTCGCCCAGATTCAGGCTTTACGCCGACTTATACAACTAGGTGGAGAGTTGTATAAGCCCAGCTGAGGCTAGTAGGCTCATGGATGACTCATACCTCTAGGGAGAGTGCTGGGCGTCGTGCAGACAGGGAGTTGATGAGACCAGCTGAAGCTTGTCAGCTCATTTAGGCCTCTATAAGAACTCCCAGCTTCATTAGATGTTAGCTCATGCCTGGACCCAGACCTGTGTGGACTGTCTAGGGAGAGTGAACCCCTGTGCGGTGAGACAAAGCCTGTGTGGCTATTTGCTTGGACATTTAAAACCAGGGACTTAGGGACTAGGACAGCACTAGGCTGATCCCAGTTGTTAGTTAGGAAACCTGTATGTTTAGTCAGAGGTCAAGTTGACCAGGATTTATTTTGTTTATGTTTCTTTTGCTTTGCTGTGTTTTGTCACTGTAAATAGAAAATAAACCGCACCTTTTTGATTTTGAAAACCACAACCTCCGTTTGCTGGGCCTGTTTTTGTGTGGGGAGCCCATCTCGGGGGTCACACACACCCGCTGCCGAGCTAACCCCCTCACAGTTGGTGGAGAATCAGTGGCAGTTTTTTTAAGCCAGCATGGAGGAGATACTGAAGCAGCTGGCTCTAGCAAATGCCAATTAACAGCAGACAAATGCAGGTTTGCAAAAGAGCCTTGCAGCTCAACAACAGAACTTCGCAGCCCAGCAGCAAGCTCATCAACAGAGCCTTGCAGCCCAGCAGCAGACAAACGCAACTTTGCAACAGAGTCTGGAGGCTCAGCAACAAGCCCAGCAGCAATCTGAGGCCCGCTTCATAGACCTGTTGCAGAAGCAAGAGCAGAGACTACAACAACAGATGGAAGCAGCAATGCAGCAACGTCCGCAGACCAGTGAGGAAAGCCGTCCCACTAATACCGCGTCCTTTGGGGTGAGTCGTTTATTGACAAAAATGACTGGAGAGGATGATCCAGAGGTATTTTTGACCACATTTGAAAGGACCGCTGAAAGAGAAAAGTGGCCTGAGGAGCAGTGGGCTGGACTGGTGGCTCCTCTGTTAACTGGTGAATCGCAGAAAGCTTACTATGACCTAGAGCCTAACCAAGCAAAAGACTATGTGATGCTAAAAGCTGAAATATTGGCAAGGCTGGGTGTCACCCAGGCTGTCCGGGCTCAGCGTGTGCATAACTGGACTTTCCAGCTTGGAAAACCCCCCAGGTCTCAAATGTATGATCTCATTCACCTGAGCAGAAAGTGGCTACAGCCAGAGACTTTGTCCGCACCAAAGATTGTGGAACGTGTTGTAATGGATCGGTTTTTGAGAGCTCTTCCTACTGCCATCCAAAAGTGGGTAAGCCATGGAGACCCAGAGACAGCCGATGGTCTTGTGGATCGTGTGGAGAAATACTTGGCTACAGAGAACCTGACGGCCTCTTCCAGAGACACTCGGACTTTCCACCCTAAGACCAGACCATCCCCAGGGGCGGATAAGAGGATTCCAAGGGGTGAGGGTGGAGAGAGTGAGAGGGTGGGAGCTCTACCCCAAGTTTGGCGAGAACAGCCTGGGAAATCAGCGGCTCAAGAGGCCGCAAGAAGGATCGTTTGCTACCGCTGCCGGCAAGCGGGACATATTGCAGCCAATTGCCCGGTTGTGGAGGAACCCATGCAGTGTGACTTTCTGACGGGCAGACGTCAGTCGCTGTGTGCGACAGTCGCATGCACTGCCATTCGAGGAACTGAGAAACATTTATGCAAAATGTGTGTTAATGGTAGAAATGTTGTGGTATTGCTGGATTCAGGTAGCCTTGTGACCCTGATAAAGGCTGAGTTAGTTAAAACAGAGGTCTCTGGGAATAGCAAGGTAGCTGTTATTTGTGTGCATGGGGACACCCGAGAGTATCCAGTGACTACAGTGTGTTTCGAGACCCCCAAAGGTACCCTCTCTCATCCAGTGGGCTTAGTATCTCAGTTACCGCATGACGCCATTGTGGGAAGGGATTTTCCGAAGTTCTGGGAACTGTGGGATGATCCTGAGCCCCCCACTGGTGCCCCTATGTACCAGGAATGTGATAGCCAGAACTCCCCTGAGAGTGGTGAGGACTCTCCGGAATTTCCCTTATCAGTATTGGCAGGGGAGACTCAAGAAACTGGAGAGGAGCCCACCTCCTCAGACGAAAACCTACCGTCTGTGGAGTTTTCTGATCTTGAGGTTCACAGGGAAAATTTTGCCACAGAACAGTTAAAAGACCCCGCCCTAATAAAGGCACGGGAAAACGTAGTGGAAATAGATGGCGAGTTAGTGAACCCAGATAATACCTGCACTTACCCATACTTCAGCGTAGAGAAGGACCTACTGTATCGGGTGGCAAAAAGGGCAGAAGAAACCGTTGAGCAGCTTGTGGTGCCCAAACCTTACAGGAAGTTGGTGTTGGAGTTGGCCCATGGGCACATTCTTGGAGGTCATCTGGGGACAGAGAAAACCCGAGAGAGGGTATTACAGAGATTCTATTGGCCGGGGGTGATGAAGGACATAGAAAATTATTGTTCCTCCTGCCCTGTGTGTCAGAGGTCGGCCCCGATGCCACATTTCCGTAGCCCGCTGGTCCCTCTACCCATCATTGAGGTCCCGTTTGAGAGGATCGCCATGGATTTGGTAGGTCCTATAATCAAGTCCGCTAGGGGGCACCAGTACATATTAGTTATAATGGACTATGCCACCCGTTATCCAGAAGCGATCCCTCTCCGAAATACCTCGGCCAAAACCATAGCCAAAGAGCTATCTCTTGTGTTTAGCCGGGTGGGTATTTGTAAAGAACTGCTTACGGACCAAGGTACACCCTTTATGTCCCGGGTTATGAAGGAGCTGTGTAAATTGTTCAAAGTGACACAATTACGTACATCTGTGTATCACCCCCAAACCGATGGGCTGGTTGAAAGGTTCAACAAAACCCTAAAACAAATGTTGAAGAAAGTGGTGGATAGAGATGGAAAGGATTGGGACTGTCTACTTCCTTATCTGATGTTTGCTATTAGGGAGGTGCCCCAATCCTCTACGGGATTCTCCCCCTTTGAGTTACTGTATGGGAGACACCCAAGAGGGCTGTTGGATATTGCCAAGGAAACTTGGGAAAGTGAGAGTTCTCCCCACAGGAGTGTGATTGAGCATGTCGCCCTGATGCAAGACCGAATTGCACAGGTAATGCCCATCGTGAAGGAACATTTGGCCCAAGCGCAGTTAGCACAGCAGAGAGTGTACAACCGTGGAGCCAAGACCCGTACCTTTTCCCCGGGGGATAGGATACTGGTACTTGTCCCTACGGTTGAAAGTAAATTCCTTGCCAAATGGCAAGGCCCCTACGAGATAATGGAAAAAGTGAGCGAAGTGAATTACAAGGTCAGACAACCAGGAAGGCGAAAGCCCGAACAGATCTATCACGTTAATCTGTTGAAAGCCTGGAGGGATAGAGAGTCCCTAGTCGCAGACACTTGGTCACCAGCTCAAACTGGTTGCGTGATTCCTGAGGTTGGAATAGCAGCCACCTTGTCACAACCCCAACAACAGGAGGTTAAGGAGTTTGTGCTTCGCAACAAGGAGGTATTCTCTGAGCTGCCGGGACAAACATCTGGGGTAGAGCATGACATCATTACCCCGCCCGGTGAAAGGGTGAAGTTAAAACCCTATCGGATCCCAGAGGCCCGACGGGAGGCAATACGGGAGGAAGTACAGAAAATGCTGAACTTAGGGGTGATAGAGGAGTCCCAAAGTGATTGGTCTAGTCCCATTGTGTTGGTGCCTAAACCGGATGGGAGCTGGCGATTTTGTAACGATTTTCGTCAGTTGAACAAAGTTACAAAATTTGACACCTACCCCATGCCACGTATAGATGAGTTGATCGACCGGCTGGGAACAGCCCGATACATGACGACTCTTGACCTCACAAAAGGGTATTGGCAAATCCCCCTGGCCAAGTCGGCCAAAGAGAAAACCGCATTTGTAACCCCAGACGGGGCGTTCCAATACAAAAGAATGCCGTTCGGGTTACAGAACGCGCCGGCCACATTCCAGCGGAAAATGGACCAGATGCTGAGGCCCCATCGGAAGTATGCTGCGGCTTACCTGGATGACATAATTGTCCGGAGATGTGCGGCGTCCATGTGACGCCACGGCCCCCTCCTTAGGCGTGGTTTCTACCACCTGTCAGCACACCTGGGAGTGATCTTGGTCACGGCCGGCCCTCCCTCTGGGCTTTCGCGTGACATTGGGGGCGGGGTTGCGGCGGCGTCACCTATATGGGCTTCCCCCCTGCAGAGTCTCACATCCGGTTCACATCACTTCTTCCCTCACCAAGGACTCACACACACAGCTGCTGTGCACTATCTGTTCACAGCTATTAGGTATTATGGCATATATTTATTTATTTCTCCTCACCTCATCCTGTTCCTTGCAGGTTTCCCTTCACTTTTTTTCATGGTTAGTCTTTGTTGTTTTTTTGACTGCTTGATATATATATATATAATTTCGTAGATTCCAACATCCCCTTGCACCACCACCTACATTTTTCCACTTACACCCCATTTAATTAACTTTTTTATTTACACTTACATTTATATTCATATTTACATTCATCATTTTATGTTAATTTTAAATTTATTTTAATTTAATTTATTTTATCTAATCTATTTCATATTTATTTAATTCATATTCTCTTTTCTCACATCACATTTCTCTTTTACACATTTTCTCCTTGTTCCCCAGATTTCTTTCCCCCTGGGGGCCTTTTCACCAGCTTTCCTTCCACACCACTACCATGACTCTGTTTGGGTGCACGCCCTGTGGTCCGGCTGCCGCCCACCCCGCCTCCTCAGCTCCCATCCGTGGCATTCGTTTTTTGACTCATCGTCATCACGGCCGCGCGGCTATTGCTCAGACATACATGTAAGTTAGTGGGTTGAGTGTTTGTGTGATGGATGGAGGACCATCACGTCTTATACTTACCCACATTTCTCAGGACCAGACAATAACTCTTATCCCCGTTACTCGCAGATACTGACTACGGTCCTGCTCCTGATGAGGGGCTTTAAGGCCCTGAAACGCGTAGAGCTCACATCGACTGAACAGTCTACTTCTTACTTTATCGGACGTTCCATTCAATCTATTTAAAAAACTTTTTGACAGTTATTTGATTTTTTCAAAAAAATGTATTTGATTGACAAATCATGTTGAACATTCCCTGTAATGTGATCCTTGAATTCTTCTTACCCTACAAACTCCTTGTTGGAATGACTTTTATCATGCTTTTTTTGGTTTGACCCAATGTTCACATGTATCTTTACGTATAGCAAAATGCATACAGTTTTGAAATGACATGTATATGTACACGTAGTGTCATCCTGACCAATTAAAGTTATTTTGTATCTTATACCTATATCTGCTCTCATGTGTCTCATAAAGTCCCACTCTTTGCTCTCTATCAATCATCTAATTTAGGGATGGAGGAGGGGATTGAATGGCCCCATCTATCCTCATTAAAAGTCCCACTAATTTACCATTTCGCTTCTTTTTTCAAACAACCAGGGATGGAGACACATGAAATGCCTAAAATTTAAGAATGCAGGTTCTTTTTATCATTTTTTATCATTAATTATCCCAACTGCGTGCCTATCAGCTCGCATTATATTTATTAAACTTTGTTTCTCCTGTGTATCATTCTTTCTGCAGACCCCCTTTAGCCCTCTTCATATTCATATTGTTACAATATACTAATGCATGATGCCAGTGCATCGCCGCTGTCGGTCATGTTTGGTTGCTGGGCTGGGCTTCTTGTGTCACGTTTGGGCGCTGCGACGCGCACTGGGTGTCCCCCCTCCACCCCGATCTGACACGGGGTGGGCGGGGGCTACGCCACTGTGCGTCGACGTCACGCTTCCCGCCGGAGATGTGCGGCGTCCTTGTGACGCCGCGGCCCCCTCCTTAGGCGTGGTTTCTACCACCTGTCAGCACACCTGGGAGTGATCTTGGTCACGGCCGGCCCTCCCTCTGTGCTTTCGCGTGACGTTGGGGGCGGGGTTGCGGCGGCGTCACCTATATGGGCTTCCCCCCTGCAGAGTCTCACATCCGGTTCACATCACTTCTTCCCTCACCAAGGACTCACACACACAGCTGCTGTGCACTATCTGTTCACAGCTATTAGGTATTATGGCATATATTTATTTATTTCTCCTCACCTCATCCTGTTCCTTGCAGGTTTCCCTTCACTTTTTTTCATGGTTAGTCTTTGTTGTTTTTTTGACTGCTTGATATATATATATATAATTTCGTAGATTCCAACATCCCCTTGCACCACCACCTACATTTTTCCACTTACACCCCATTTAATTAACTTTTTTATTTACACTTACATTTATATTCATATTTACATTCATCATTTTATTTTAATTTTAAATTTATTTTAATTTAATTTATTTTATCTAATCTATTTCATATTTATTTAATTCATATTCTCTTTTCTCACATCACATTTCTCTTTTACACATTTTCTCCTTGTTCCCCAGATTTCTTTCCCCCTGGGGGCCTTTTCACCAGCTTTCCTTCCACACCACTACCATGACTCTGTTTGGGTGCACGCCCTGTGGTCCGGCTGCAGCCCACCCCGCCTCCTCAGCTCCCATCCGTGGCATTCGTTTTTTGGCTCATCGTCATCACGGCCGTGCGGCTATTGCTCAGACATACATGTAAGTTAGTGGGTTGAGTGTTTGTGTGATGGATGGAGGACCATCACGTCTTATACTTACCCACATTTTTCAGGACCAGACAATAACTCTTATCCCCGTTACTCGCAGATACTGACTACGGTCTTGCTCCTGATGAGGGGCTTTAAGGCCCTGAAACGCGTAGAGCTCACATCGACTGAACAGTCTACTTCTTACTTTATCGGACGTTCCATTCAATCTATTTAAAAAACTTTTTGACAGTTATTTGATTTTTTCCCAAAAATTTATTTGATTGACAAATCATGTTGAACATTCCCTGTAATGTGATCCTTGAATTCTTCTTACCCTACAAACTCCTTGTTGGAATGACTTTTATCATGCTTTTTTTGGTTTGACCCAATGTTCAAATGTATCTTTACGTATAGCAAAATGCATACAGTTTTGAAATGACATGTATATGTACACGTAGTGTCATCCTGACCAATTAAAGTTATTTTGTATCTTATACCTATATCTGCTCTCATGTGTCTCATAAAGTCCCACTCTTTGCTCTCTATCAATCATCTAATTTAGGGATGGAGGAGGGGATTGAATGGCCCCATCTATCCTCATTAAAAGTCCCACTAATTTACAATTTTTTCAAACAATCTTATATGTTTTTTCATCTAGGGAATCATTCCCCTATAGATATAACATCACATGGACTTTTATTATTTGAGAGTTTTTATGCTATAAGTTTTCTTTTTCTTTATTTGTTTCACTTATATTTCAGATTTGTGATATCGTATGGGATATCAGTTGGAATTGTTAAGTCACTTTGTTTCAGTGAATTTATTCACTGATATCAATTATATTGGGTTGCACTTTTTTGATCTCTTTTTTCCGCCACTCTGGAGACGTCTGGCAAATTCCGTCTGTGTGAAAACTTCCCCATCCGACATCCGACCATTCTTCCCCACGTCCACATATATGAATTCATAGTGTGCCGATACCACCGCCATAAACACAATACTATTAAACCCCTTCTAGTTGTAATAGTACGACCCCGAACGGGGTGGTGGCACTATGTGGACGTGTTTCCCATCGATTGCCCCTCCGCAGTTAGGAAAGTCCCACCGCTCGGCAAAATGGAATGCCACAGTCTGCCATTCCTGTGGCGATGAAGGAAACTGTGGAGTCAAAAAAAAAAAAATAGGACTTTTGCACATAACATTGCTAGCAGATTACACAAAAACATTTTTGGCCAACATCAGTATAATTTTTTTTTTTTTGGTAGTAGTTATAGACACAAATAGAAGGCACAATTAGCACATTCCTCACCCCCTCTGATGGCTCATTGCACACATTTTAGAGGGGGGAGGGGTTCTAGCAGAGTTTGGGCCTACAAAAAAAAACACTACCACTCTGCCTGATTGTAATGAGAAGCAAAACATATGTACACATTTGAGGGGGGGGGGTAAAGCAATACAATGGAGCTGACAAAATACATTGTTAAGTGACTAGGCTAGGGGTGTATGGGCCCAGGATAGCAGGCTGGAGAGGTTAGTGAAGGCAAATATGCATGTAGGCCAAAAAAAGGTTACAGCATGCATGAGGACAAAGGGGACATTCACAGCATATTACAATCATGGTAATTAGGGAATGATGAAAGAATTAAAATACATTAGCATACATGAATTGCATAGAATGTGATGTTAAAGGAGAAAACTTACCTTAATATAGTCCTTCTGCATAACTTGTATGATAGCAGAACAGGTTTCTGAGATAATGACCCCCAGAACTTGAGGTCCTGCAGGCTTCTCCCAGTCACCAGGTATCGCAAGGTGGCGATTAGCCTCTGCTTGGCAGTGATGGCCTGGGGCATCACAGTGTCCTGCCTGGCGATATAGGGGGACACCAAATCCAACAGACAGTGATAAACGGGGTCCGTCATCTGGAGATAATTCCTGTAGTCATCAGGATTATTCTCCTGGATTTCCCGCAGCAGAGGCACTGAGGAACAGCAAGTCCTATGAAAAATGACCTGAAAACCAGTAAACGAGCTGACAAGAACGCACTGAAAAACAGATACGACCTGACTACATGCACTGAAAGACAGATTCGAACCCACAAGCACAAACTGAACACCAGAAAACGATCTGAAAAGCACGGAGACTGAAAAGCGCGAATCGGCTAACACCAAACTTTTACTAACACGCGGTAACACAAAATCAGCAAGAGAAGCCCAAATGGTGGCGCCGTTGGATTTGAACTTCCCCTTTATAGTGCCGTCGTACGTGTTGTACGTCACAGCATTTTGAATGGTCGGAATTTTGTCTGATAGTGTGTAGGCAAGACTGATGAAAGTCAGCTTCATCGGAATTCTGATGGAAAAATCCATCAGATTTTATTCCATCGGAAATCTGATCGTGTGTACAGGGCATTAGAGTAATCCCTATTTAAGAGTAGAGAGGGAAAAGGTGGAGGGGAAGGAAAGGAATGGGGAGTAAGAAAGGGGAAAAAAATAAAGAAAACATATACAATGCCTAAACAATATAGAATACCATAAAAAATGCATTAAATTAACAGTAATAACTGAGTCATCATATACGAAGGTCGCAAGAGAGTGGAGGACTATGATGCGGGACACTTTCTTGCTCACACCCCCCCCCCATCTTCCAAAAGTGAAGAGGATCGCAGACTGAAAATTATACAACAGAGATCACTGATCGTGTCAGTGCAGTCCCCTTAGAGATGTAAATAGGACCTTGTGAAACCCTGGTGTATCATTCTGGCTTGCTGTAATGTCTACAGCAATGTACTCCAATGACCATATTGCCATAAGTTATCCAAAGAACGAAGAAAAGGATGTAATCCAAAAAGTCTAATCTGAGGCTATCTACCCTGTAAAGGGCCATGACCATCTGATGAGAGGGATCCCACACTTGCCACTACTATGTTGTCACTATCTGGCTATGTCATATAATGTCTTACCATGTATATTTTGATAAATTTTTTCTTCTCTTATCTTTGTAGTATTATATACTGTCTCAGTTTTTTGACATCTCAATATGCAAACAAACGCTCCTGAGGAAGCGGTGAACATCCGCAAAACATGAAAAATGTCGAGCATGCCAATGTAACTGATATAGGGTGAACTGGTACCGCAATTTTTTCAGTTGTATCCCCCCCCCCCTTGATTAAATAGACAGAAATATATACCGGTATGTATTTTTTTAAATGTATGTTTTAACATATTGATGTTAATTCAATAAGAATTACTTGTTTTATACCGCTGTGTATCTCAAATTGTTATGGTACCATTAAAGTCCATTGGCCTCAACCACAAATTTCTCCAAATTATTGTAGGGGATGATAAGGGACTATATGCAAGAATTTGCTGAAGATAACAGTATTATTAGTAGTAATGAGCATGGGTTTGCGAAGGGTCGTTCTTGCTCAGACCAATCTGTTAACATTATACAAGGAATTGAGCTGCCATCTAGATAGGGGGAGGCCTGTAGATGTGGTGTATCTGGATTTTCCAAAAGCATTTGATACAGTTCCCCATAAAAAGCTTAATCTACAAGCTGAGGTCTGTTGGTATGGACCATAAGGTTTATTTTTGGATAGTAAACTGGTTACAGGGGGCACGTCCAAAGGGTAGTGATAAATAATGTGTACTTAGACTGGTCTGGAGTGGTAAGTGGGGTACGCCAAGGCTCTGCCTTGGAACCAATTCTGTTAATTTTATTCATAATTCATATAAAGGATGGGATACATAGCTCAATCTCAGTTTTTTCAGAAGACACAAAAACAGCAGGGCAATAACTTCACATCAGGATATGAGAATTTTACAGAAAGACCTGAACAAAATAATGGAGAGGGCAACTACATGGCTAATGTTGGCAGGCCAGCAGAGGGAGAATGAAATAGTAATGGTGGATGGTCAGCAGTGGTGGCATGAGATGGTTATAGTAGCAGGCCAGTAGCAGTGGCAGGAGATGGTAATGGAGGAAGGCTAGCAGCAGAGGAAAGAGCTGGTAATGGTGGCAGGCCAGCATCAGTAAAAGGAGATGTAATTATGACAAGACAGAAGCAGTGGGAGAAGCTGGTAATAATTGCAGAAGATTGTAGTGGTGGGATGCTAGCAGAAGGAAGTGACAGGAGTGGTAATAGTGGCAGGCCAGAGACAATAGCAGATGTTACCAGATTCAAAGCAAAATGTATTATTTGTCATCGGTTTTGTAATTAGTGCTGATCCAAGACTGATTCATTTTTATAAAAGTGACTCAGACAACCGTGTCAGGATTTGTTTCTCTAGCCCTGTACTCACGGGCAAGAATCCCATCTATCTGGTTTTCCTGACGGGATTCCTGGCAAGCTTGTCTTGCCAATCCCTGTGTACAGACGGCCACTCCAAAAAAACACTGTTCTTTTGAATGGCAAGAACGCGGTGACGTCATCGACTACGATGAGCCGGCGCTCATCACATTAGATGCCGTCGCCACCATCTTGCTACACCCCACACTAACCTTGTATGCTACCGCGCATACGTCAAAGTCTTTTCGAGCATGCGCGGGTTTACCTTGGACAGGTAAGCATACAGACGACCGGTTTTCACAACGAGAAAAATAGAGAGCAGGTTCTCTATTTTTCTCGTCGAGATTTCTGGCAGTTTTCCTGTCGAGAAACCATACACACGAATGGTTTTCACGGCAAAAAACTCTCCCAGCAGTTTTCTTGCAGAAAAAAAACGGTCGTGTGTAAGAGGCTTAAGTCACAAAACTGCCCCCTGTATTGAATGCCCCCTATAATCTCACACTGGCCTCATGGAAAGCCAAAAGCTCCATTGTGTATTGTGAAAGCTCTAGCAGTGGTCCAGCCTTAAGACCCAAAAGTCTATAGAGTCTACAGTTCAAAGGTTGTCCGCATCCAGCCCTGGGTCTCAGATTTAGTTTAGCTTTAATTTTCATAACTCTTTAGATCTGACAATACAAATACAGCAAGGTCTCATTACCAGAACCTTTGGTAGACATAACAAATTATTTCTCTAGCAGCTACCAAAACCTGAAATCTCGGTGTTGGGTAGACTGACCCATTCAAAATAAATGTAACATATTTATTTCATAACTTGGATGGCTCAATCAACCTTCTAATACATTGCTGTGGACTTTCAGAGTAACTGTTCATTAACTAAACGTCCTGTACTGTGCAAGAAGAGTTATATGGTGATTATATTCAGTACTTCAAAAGATAAACACTAATAGTTAGACCATTTTTCAATAAAATAAGCTGTACTTGCGAGCAATGTTCCAAAGCCATTTTACAATTGTCATTAAAATAGAGGCACTCTGTTTCAACTGGATTTTCTTGACTTGATCAAGAGAGATTAAATAAATCAGTGAACAATAATATGAAGCCATTACCACAACTTTTCTGCTCAAGTGGTTTGGCAGCCTTTATCTGCTTCTTCAAACTTCAACAATTACTGACTTCAAAATTAATTATAGAGTTTAATATTTCAGAGTGCATAATAGTTGGCATCTATCACTAAAAACAGAAATTGTTCAAGAGTATCCATTATATAAATTACTTGTATACAGAGTGAAACTGTTCATCTAGCCTATAAAACAACACAAAAAGTCTGTACATATCAACATATTTTAGGATGTTGAATGCGTGTGCCTAGATTGGAAATTCAAAATGATAAAAATCTATTTTCCTTCAAATTATGAAATTAGGTTCAGAAATCATTGATTAATCATGTTCCTGCAAAATTATGAGTGTGTTTATGTATTCCTTTAAGTTACTTAAGTTACTTAGACCCCTTTCACACTGGAGCGTATTGCAGGCGCTACAGCGTTGAAAATAGCGCCTGCAATCCGCACTGTCACAGCTGTCACATTCACTCCAGTGTGAAAATCCCGAAGGCTTTCACACTGGAGCGTTGCTCTAGCAGGACAGTAAAAAAAAGTCCTGCTAGCCACATCTTTGGAGCGGAGAAAGAGACGCAAATCCGCCCATAGCATCGACGGTAAAAATAGCGGAGTTTTACCGCCGATGCTATTTGGCGCCTCAGTGTGAAAGGGCTCTTAAGATGATATCAATACAAATGTAAACACAGAAGAAGTGTTTATTTTTTTATTTTTTTATTCTTTTAGCAAGACGTAAATACATTTAATTTTTAATCAGGTAATCATGTAATATTGGAAATGTAAATGTTATATTAACCACTTGCATCCTCTATGCAATTGGCCAGTTCATGAGAACCAGGGATGAGCCGAACACCCCCCTGTTCGGTTCGCACCAGAACCTGCGAACAGTCAGAATGTTCGCGCGAACTTTAGAACCCTATTAAATACAATGGACTCGAACGTTCGAAATCTAAAGTGCTAATTATAAAGGCTAATATGCAAGTTATTGTCCTAAAAAGTGTTTGGGGACCTGGGTCCTGCCCCAGGGGACATGTATCAATGAAAAAAAAAGTTTTAAAAAATAGACGTTTTTATGGGAGCGGTGATTTTAATAATGCTTAAAATGAAAAAATAAAAGTGAAATATTCCTTAAAATGTTGTACCTGGGGGGTGTGTATGATATGCATGTAAAGTGGCGCATGTTTCCCGTGCTTAGAACTGTCCCTGCACAAAGTGTCATTTTTGAAGGAAAAAAAGTCATTTAAAACTCACTCGCGGCTATTAACCACTTAAGCCCCGGACCATTTGGTAGCTAAAGGACCAGAGGTGAATTCAGAATTTTGCACTGCGCTGCTTTAACTGTAAATTGTGCGGATATGCAATGTTGTACCCAAACGAAATTTGCGTCCTTTTCTTCCCACAAATAGAGCTTTCTTTTAATGGTATTTGATTGCCTCTGCGATTTTTATTTTTTGCGATATAAACGGAAAAAGACCGAAAATTTAGAAAAAATATGATATTTTCTACTTTTTGTTATAAGAAAAATCGAATAAACTCAATTTTAGTCATACATTTAGGCCAAAATGTATTCAGCCACATGTCTTTAGTAAAAAAAATGTCAATAAGTGTATATTTATTGGTTTGGGCAAAAGTTATAGCGTTTACAAACTAGGGTACATTTTCTGGAATTTACACAGCTTTAAATTTATGACTGCCTATCTCATTTCTTGAGGTGCTAAAATGGCAGGGCAGTACAAACCCCCCCAAATGACCCCATTTTGGAAAGTAGACACCCCAAGGAAATTGCTGAGAGGCATGTTGAGCCCATTGAATATTTTTTTTTTGTCCCAAGTGATTGAATAATGACAAAAAAAAATAAAAAATTACAAAAAGTTGTCACTAAATGATATATTGCTCACACATGCCATGGTTATATGTGGAATTGCACCCCAAAATACATTCTGCTGCTTCTCCTGAGTACGGGGATACCACATGTGTGGGACTTTTTAGGAGCCTAGCCACGTACGGGACCCCGGAAACCAAGCACCGCCTTCAGGATTTCTAAGGGCGCAAATTTTTGATTTCACTCCTCACTACCTATCACGGTTTTAAAGGCCATAAAATGCCAAAATAGCACAAAACCCCACCAAATGACCGCATTTTGGAAAGTAGACACCCAAGCTGTTTGCTGAGAGGCATGGTGAGTATTTTACAGCTCTCATTTGTTTTTGAAAATGAAGAAAGAAAATTTTTTTTTTCTTTTTTTTTTTCAATTTTTAAAACTTTGTGACAAAAAGCGAGATCTGAAAAATACTCACAATACCTCTCAGCAAATAGCTTGGGGTGTCTACTTTCCAAAATGGGGTCATTTGGGGGGGGTTTTGTGGCATCTGGGCATTCCATGGCCTCCGAAACTGTGATAGGCAGTGAGAAGTGAAATCAAAAATTTACACCCTTAGAAAGCCTGAAGGCGGTGATTGGTTTTGGGGTCCTGTACGCGGCTAGGCTCCCAAAAAGTCTCACACATGTGGTATCCCCGTACTCAGGAGAAGCAACAGAATGTATTTTGGGGTGTAATTCCACATATGCCCATGGCATGTTTGAGCAATATATAATTTAGTGACAACTTTGTGCAAAAAAAAATAAAAAAAATAAAAAATTGTCTTTTTTCCGCAACTTGTGTCAACATATAAAATATTCCATGGACTTGACATGCCTCTCAGTATATAGCTTGGGGTGTCTACTTTCCAAAATGGGGTCATTTGGGGGGGTTTTGAACTGTTCTGGCATTTTATACACAACATTAGGAAGCTTACATCCACTCTTCTAACCACTTGAAGACAAAGCCCTTTTTGACACTTTTTGTTTACATGAAAACATATTTTTTTTTGCAGGAAAGTTATGTTGAACCCCCAAAAATTATATATATATTTTTAAAGCAAAGGCCCTACAGAAAAAAATGGTGGGTGTTGCATTTTTTTTTCTACACAGTATTTGCGCAGCGATTTTTCAAACGCATTTTTTGGGGAAAAAATACACTTTTTTAATTTTAATGCACTAAAACACACTATATTGCCCAAATGTTTGATGAAATAAAAAAGATGATCTTAGGCCGAGTACATAGATACCAAACACGACATGCTTTAAAATTTCGCACAAACGCGCATTGGCGACAAACTACATACATTTTTAAAAGCCTTTAAAAGCCTTTACAGGTTACCCCGTTAGATTTACAGAGGAGGTCTACTGCTAAAATTACTGCCCTCGATCTGACCTTTGCGGGGATACCTCACATGCATGGTGCAATTGCTGTTTACATATGACGCCAGACCGACGCTTGTGTTCGCCATTGGGCAAGAGCAGGGCAGGACAGGGGTGCTTTTTTTTTATTATTATTAATTTTGCTTTTTTATTTTATTTTTAAATTGTTCCTTCCATATATTTTTTTTTTTATCATTTTTATTGTTATCTCAGGGAATGTAAATATCCCCTATGATAGCAATAAGTAGTGACAGGTACTCTTTTTTTGAAAAAACTGGGGTCTAGACCCTAGATCTTTCCTCTGCCCTCAAAGCATCTGACCACACCAAGATCGGTGTGATAAAATGCTTTCCCAATTTCCCAATGGCGCTTTTTATATCCGGGGGGGGACATTCCCTCCCACTGCTTGTAAAAGCAGTCCAGAGGCTAATTAGCCACTAGGATTGCTTTTACATGAAAGCCGGCCACTGGCTGAAAAGAATAATACCAAGATGATACCTAAACCCGCAGGCATCAATCTGGTATAACCATTCAAAGTCCAGCAACATACCAGTACGTTGCTGGTCCTTGTTGGACATGTATTGTAATCTTTTTTTTTCATGCAGCCAGGTGGCTGAACGAAAAAAGAGATTGACCGGTGGGTATGCCCACCATTAGAATACCGCCCTTCATCCACCCACTTCTAATGATGGGCATACATGCACCATTTATATATGCCGAAGCATGGGGGCATCCTCCCGCAAAAAAGTTATGCCGCACACACATGGTCGGACTTTTCCACGGGCAAGCCTCCGTCGGAATTTCGACCGTATGTACGCGGCATTAGCAGCAAAATCACTCCTCCGCCCCTGCTGCCCCAATGCTTCGGCATATTTGCTTTTTTTTTTTAACTGTGGTGGTGAAATCACCTTCTTCAGCACTGGAGTCGCAGGGATCAGGCCTGTCTCTGCGAACGCTGCAGTTATGTGTGTTGTGTTTTGTAAGTGACAGTGATAGATCGATACTGCACTTGGGTGGCCTGGGCTGGACGAAGGGGCAAAACGCAGGTACTAGCAGGTATCTGGGCTGATCCCGCTAACACTGCATTTTTGGAAACCCTAAACTGCTGGGGACGCTAGTATAGATCTGATCAGGTCAGATATTGATCTGATCAGATACTATACCACTAAGGGGGGTTTATGCTTCACGCATGGGTGTTAGCGTTACTGGCACTAACCTGACGCTGCCTGGGGTGTGACGCAGACCCTCTCTGATGCTAAAACCTAATTGATATCACCCGCCGGGCGATCAGGGGGTTAAACATTTATTGGGTTATATACGGCGGGTGCCCTGACACTATAAAAAGCAAACTAACTAACCAGCGTCACCCGTAACACTTATATGATGATCACTGGTGAAAGGGTTAACTAGGGGCAATTAGGGGGTTAAAACCTTTATTAGATAATATATGGGGGTACCTGACGCTATAAAAACCTGCGGCGAACCTAAAAAAAATTACTGGCTACCGATCTGCATCACCGACGCTAAGACAGCGATCAGAAAAATTATCGCTTAGCGACAGTGGTGATAGGGGGTGAAAGGGTTACCTGGGGGGCGATCAAGGGGGTTAAACCTTTATTAGATAATTTATGGGGGTACCTGACGCTATAAAAACCTGCGGCGAACCTAAAAAAAATTACTGGCTACCGATCTGCATCACCGACGCTAAGACAGCGATCAGAAAAATGATCGCTTAGCGACAGTGGTGATAGGGGGTGAAAGGGTTACCTGGGGGGCGATCAAGGGGGTTAAACCTTTATTAGATAATTTATGGGGGTACCTGACGCTATAAAAACCTGCGGCAAACCTAAAAAAAAATACTGGCTACCGATCTGCATCACCGACGCTAAGACATCGATCAGAAAAATGATCGCTTAGCGACAGTGGTGATAGGGGTGAAAGGGTTACCTGGGGGGCGATCAAGGGGGTTAAACCTTTATTAGATAATTTATGGGGGTACCTGACGCTATAAAAACCTGCGGCAAACCTAAAAAAAAATACTGGGTACCGATCTGCATCACCGACGCTAAGACAGCGATCAGAAAAATGATCGCTTAGCGACGGCGGTGCTAGAGGGTGAAAGGGTTATCTGGGGGGTGATCAAGGGGTTAAACCTTTATTAGGGGGGGTTAGGGGGCTACACTGGACCTAAAACTAAATGTAGTGACACTTTTACAGTCACAAATGTCACTGATTGCAGTGATCAGTAAATAAATGGTCACTGCAATCAGTGACACTGTGACTGGGGGCTGGGGGGTGATCTGGGGGGGCCTGGGGGGGTGATTTATGTGCCTATGTGTGCTGGTGTTAGTGTAGTGTTTGTGCACTAACCTGTGTGTCTTCTCTTGTACGGCGCTCGGTATATGTGAGCGCCGCACAGGAGATGACATCACTTCCTCCTGCTTCCTCTGTCTGTGTGTACATTCGACAGACAGAGGGGGCATTTCCATTCGCCGGGAGCGATCCCGGGGGGTGGCCGGAATCGATGGGCCGTCCCCTCATGTCGGATCGCTCCCCAACGAATTCCAACCGCTCACTGTACAGAAGGGGGGTCCGATTGGACCCCCCAACTGTACAAAGGCAATCACGTACACTCTACGTGATTGTGCCTGTCGGTGCCATTGTGCCGACGTATATATACAGTGAGCGGTCGTTAAGGGGTTAATGAATTGTCGGCTTTTATCAATACATACAAAAGTCATTGATAAAAAAAAAAAAAAAGCGTGGGGGTTCCCCCAAATTCAATTACCAGGCCCTTTAGGTCTGGAATGGATATTAAGGGGAACCCCGCCGCAAATTAAAAAAAAAATGGCATGGGGTTCCCCCTAAATATCCATACCAGGCCCTTGAGATCTGGCATGGATTTTAAGGGGAACTCCACCCCAAATTTAAAAAAAAATGGCGTGCAGTCCCCACAAAAATCCATACCAGACCCTTATCCGAGCACGCAACCTGGCCGGCCGCAGGGGAAGAGGGGGGGACGAGAGAGCGGCCCCCCTCCCTCCTGAACCGTACCAGGCCACATGCCCTCAACATGGGGAGGATGTCCCCATGTTGATGGGGACAAGGGCCTCATCCCCACAACCCTTGCCCGGTGGTTGCGGGGGTCTGCGGGCGGGGGGCTTATCGGAATCTGGAAGACCCCTTTAACAAAGGGGACCCCCAGATCCCGCCCCCCCTATGTGAATTGGTAAGGGGTACATTGTACCCCTACCATTTCACGAAGAAAGTGTCAAAAAATGTAAATAAAAACACACACACCTTGAAAAAGTCCTTTATTAAAAAAAAATTAAAAAAAATTCCAGCGATGAAATCCAGTGTCCCGCGGCGATCCTGATGTCCAGCGCTGTTCGTCATTGGTTGTGCCTGTGCGGACCTGATGGGGAACTTCCTCCGCTGTGTTTTGAATGTATAGATCCGCCCCTTCTAAAGTTCCCCATCAGGTCCGCTCAGCGGACCAGATGCGGAACGAGAGAAGGGGAGGGTCTATACATGTATTACACAGCGAACTAAGTTCCCCATCAGGTCCGCCCCCTCGGTATGTCAGACCGCGCCTACGTCATTGGCCTGAGCGGGGAACTTCCTTCACTGTGTAAATTTAAATTACACAGTGAAGGAAGTTTCCCACTCAGGCCAATGACGTAGGCGGGGTCCGACATACCGAGGGGGCGGACCTGATGGGGAACTTCGTTCGCTGTGTAATACATGAATAGACCCGCCCCTTCTCTCGTTCCGCATCTGGTCCGCTGAGCGGACCTGATGGGGAACTTTAGAAGGGGCGGGTCTATACATTTAAAACACAGCGGAGGAAGTTCCCCATCAGGTCCGCACAGGCACAACCAATGACGGACAGCGCTGGACATCGGGATCGCCGCGGGACACTGGATTTCATCGCTGGAATGTTTTTTTTTTTTTTTTTAATAAAGGACTTTTTCAAGGTGTGTGTGTTTTTATTTACATTTTTTGACACTTTCTTTGTGAAATGGTAGGGGTACAATGTACCCCTTACCAATTCACATAGGTGGGTGGGCCGGGATCTGGGGGTCCCCTTTGTTAAAGGGGTCTTCCAGATTCCGATAAGCCCCCCGCCCGCAGACCCCCACAACCAACGGGCAAGGGTTGTGGGGATGAGGCCCTTGTCCCCATCAACATGGGGACATCCTCCCCATGTTGAGGGTATGTGGCCTGGTACGCTCTCCCGTCCCCCCCTCTTCCCCTGCGGCTGGCCAGGTTGCGTGCTCGGATAAGGGTCTGGTATGGATTTTTGGAGGGACTCCACGCCATTTTTTTTTTAAATTTGGGGTGGAGTTCCCCTTAAAATCCATGCCAGATCTCAAGGGCCTGGTATGGATATTTAGGGGGAACCCCATGCCATTTTTTTTAAAATTTGCGGCGGGGTTCCCCTTAATATCCATTCCAGACCTAAAGGGCCTGGTAATTGAATTTGGGGGAACCCCCACGCTTTTTTTTTTTTTTATCAATGACTTTTCTATGTATTGATAAAAGCCGACAATTCATTATAGCCGCGAGTGAGTTTTAAATTACTTTTTTTCCTTCAAAAATAACACTTTGTGCAGGGACAGTTCTAAGCACGGGAAACATGCACCACTTTACATGCATATCATACACACCCCCCAGGTACGAAATTTAAAGGAATATTTCACTTTTATTGTTTCATTTTAAGCATTATTAAAATCACTGCTCCTAAAAAAACTGCAATTTTTAAAACTTTTTTTTGCATTGATACATGTCCACTGGGGCAGGACCCAGGTCCCCAAACACTTTTTAGGACAATAACTTGCATATAAACCTTTATAATTAGCACTTTAGATTCCTCCCATAGACTTTTCGAATTTGCCGCGAACACCCCAAATTGTTCGTTGTTCGGCGAACGGGCGAACAGGCAATGTTCGAGTCGAACATGAGTTCGACTCGAACTCGAAGCTCATCCCTAATGAGAACTATGAAAAAATGTTTTGCAACTTTTATGCTTGAGACCCATTTAGGGATGACCTAAGGTTTGGTCAAAACACAGTTTGGCTAAACCTGCGGGAAACTGTCACATGACAGCAAGCCACCATCCCAATCAGCTGTGACAGCAGATTTCTCCACCCGGCAGCCACATGTACCAAGTGCTGTAATTGAACAAAGCATGCAGGTCAGGTGCATGCTTTGGCCAATCACCATACAGCAATGCACTGAGATCTCACAGTGCATTATGGAGCATTCCTTGGCGCTCAAATTTCCCGTGAAATTTGTTTGGTTTGTTTTAGATCAAACGAACACCTGATCGAACCGCTGGCTCATCCCTAGTTGCAACACTGAGGGAGTGGATTATGTTCTTGAATGTAGCTGCAACTTACAATATGTGGGAACAACAAAAAGGGCCTTCACACTGATGTGAGTTCATACCGAATGTGATGCATCAAAACCATTCTAAATTTGCATGCCATCCATGAAGTCATTGTTTTCAATGACGGTCGTTCACATACATGCGTTGCGATTCCTCTACGAATGCGATGCCATAAAAAAAAGGGTCTTGTGCGAGTTTACTGTGTTGCGTTGTGAATTTAGTCTCCATAGAATGTAAATAGTTCTGGAATCGCATTGATGGTTCACATATGTGCGAATTTCACCACACGATTCTCCACAAAAAACAGGAAGTACACAGGAAGTTGGGGCATGTCCGGACCTGAAGCAGGGAAGACGTGTGGAGAGCTCCACGCACTCAGCTACAATCTGCTTCCATTCGCCACTCTTTTCACCTGGGTGAACCTCCAAAATCCCTCTACACATCATTGGGCACCTAACATCGCTGCCCCAGCGGGTATCGCAGAGTCCGGCCGGCTGTATATTCTTTGGGCCTGCAGTCAGCTCCACATTGCCGTGGCCATCCGCCATCTTGAGGCCTGCGAGGCCTCCTACATCCTCCGCATCTGCCTGCTGAACCCTGCGCAACGAACGGGCGATACATCCTCGACCATCCATCGCAATACCTCCGGTGGGAATAGCACTGTGCCGTACCGGTGAGACAATGCCAGAAGTCCCCGGGTGATCAGCGTCATTACCCTGAAACCCAACGCCATTTTGTGGCCTGTGGAGCATAGAGGACCGTTCGGACCACCAACCTCTGCCCACAAGTAATTATTGATCTCCCCTTTTCAACTGGCCTGTAGATTGTTCTTGAACTCAGCAAAGAATTAACGGCCATCTTGCTACACCCTGAAGTTCACCAACGGCCTCTGTACCTTACTGCTACCTGTTCTATACACCCCCTAGTCACCAAAGTCTCTCAGCTTAAACACTTGATTCCCCTGCTGAATTGGCACCGCATACACGACCCCTTTCTGGGGTGGATGACTTATGCATGGCGCTGATGGAAGGCGCATAAAATGAGTCCCGTCCAGCTTACAGCCCAAAAAGTAACTAGCAATGCCATCTAAAGGATCTAGTTACCGCTCATCAATAAGTATGCGATCCGCAAAATCTTCAAATTTACATCCAAACGCTGTGGAGACCATCAAAAGATTTCTAGCCGCGGAACTAGAAAGTCCCAGCTCTCGGTTCATCAAGACCAGAGCCTCGAGATTGATTATCTCTCTAGTCTCACACGCCGTCTCTGCCAGTGAAAGCTCCCCGGCCTCATCTTGCGGTTCGGAGTTGATGGAGGACCCTGACTCCCCCACAGGCTCGGACATGTCTTCTCTGGTGAGTGAAGGGAAATGGCGGGCATGTTTCACAATATGGAAAAATCTATCAAAAAGGATATCTCCGCGGTTAGGGCGAACATGGCGCACTTACTTGTCAGAGTGGAGGAAACAGAACAGCGCCAAGACTCACAAGAAGTTGCTATTAAAGAACTGCAGGAGACTGTCACCCAACTAGCATATGCACACAGGGCCTCATTATACAAACTTGAGGATCTCGAGAATCGCAACCGCAGAAATAATTTGCGTATCCGAAGTCTGCCGGAAGTGACCAGAGATAATGATCTAGAACCCTCAATTCGAGGCATCCTAAATACCATCTTAGGTAATCCTGTTACTGACCCTCTGCGATTTGACAGAGTTCATCGTGCCCTGAGACCTCGCAACTTCACCTCTGATCAACCCAGAGATGTGATCTGTCGTCTACACTATTTTGAAGACAAAAACGCCATCATGGCCAAACTGCGAAACACTCCAAACATTGACTTTGATGGAGCTACCCTTAATATTTTTCCAGACATATCTAAGGAGACCCTTGACCGCCGCAGAGCTCTGAAGCCTCTCTTGGAGCAATTGAGAGGCGATGGAATCACTTACCGGTGGGGTTTCCCTGCATGTTTAATTGCTACTAAAAACGGCCGCTCCTCCACATTGCGGTTTCAGGAGGATCTTTCTACCTTCCTTCAAGATCTGAATTTGCCGCTCGTGGAGCTGCTGGACTGGCAGAATCCAATACCCACTTTCTCTGCTCCCCGCTCCTCCCAATGGCGGAAAACCCCAGCCAAGCAAAGGTGTGTCTCCACCCCTGGCTCGTCTCAGAAAAATGGGTGAGATGCCTTACTGTATACGCTCATCTTACTTGCTACCTTGTTTCCTTACATTGAATGTAGCCCATGTTTAATTTTCAAATGTTTACTATTTCATGCCAAGAGTTTGACTCATTGCACTGATCATTTTCAGGTAAATCCTTGTGGAACTATTATTCTTTTTTTTTTGTTGTTCTGAACATTGCTTGTTTTTATAAATGTTAATTCCTTATTCCGTTTGCTGATGGGGCTCAAGGCTCCTCATTAATGCCTTCACAAGGCGTTTGATATCTGCCCCTCTCCTCTTGGGGTCGATGGGAATTGCCAGTCTTTTTTTACTCCTTAACCTAAAACCCTCTATGGCTGTTCGCTCCCCTCATCCCCACTGGGACCACCGCAGATTTCTGAGTGAATCACATTTCAATCCCAATTGCTCTACTGATTGTTACAATGTTTATCATATGTTTTTTCTTTCCTCTTCTTTTTTTTTCTCTGGTTTCTCTTCTTTCCCTTCTCTTTGTCCTTCTCTCCCTCCCCTATTTGTTTTGCTGGCACGCATGGCTGTATAAACGAATGGTCCACTCTCTACTGATGACATGGCTACTCTAAAGATCCTCTCTTATACTGTTAGAGGCCTTTGTGTGGCCACAAAGAGACATCAAGTGTTGCGAGAACTGAAAAGCTCCACTTGTTCTATTGCCTTCCTCCAGGAAACCTACCTGACTCATACAACGTCCGTTAAATTATACTCACAATATTTTCCACAATGGTATTACAGTCTGTCAGACACTAACACGGCCAAAGGAGTGGCCATTGGATTCAGTAAGAGTGCATCATTTTGTTTTACTGACATGTTAGCGGATGATCATGGTCGCTTCCTTTTTGTCAAAGGGTATATAGGCATAGGCAACACTAGTTGCACTCTAGCAAACATTTATTGCCCCAATCACAACCAACCTGCTTTCTTTACTCAAAACTTTCACATTTTGCTGAGGGTATGATAGTACACAGGAAGTTAACACTTTTTTTTTTTTTACACTATGATTCCATTGGCTAGAACATCAATCGCAGCTATGTCCAACTCCTGAAATTCGTGTTAAAATCGGACCTCAGAATGGACAAAAAGCTGACCAAATTCACAGCGCATCAGTGAGAACCGGGTAAGAAAATTATATGAGATTGACCATATCGTTTTTCCATTTGATGTTTATCTAGTTTTATACTTTTGAAAATTACTACATTACCTATTATACTACATAACTTCTGTAAAATGGCAGATTAGTTTATTTTCGACATAGGGAAACAGCTCCGCTGTTTCTTTTGTTTAGGATTCTCTATTACACTGCCTAACCACTTAGAAAATGGCCACCATCATTAATTCAGAAATCAGGTACAAGAAAATGCCCGCTCAACACTTCCTGCAACTAGTGTATAAATACAATCAGTAAATAGTCAATCCAGTTGCCCTGATGAAGTCACGTGTCGTGACGTAATGCATAGGGCATGGGCGGATAGAGTCGCGGACCGGAAGTGACATGAGAAGGTGTTTAAACGCCATGATTTTACGTTATTGCACTTTTTATGATATTTTAAAATAAGAACCCATTTGTCTTAAATAAATTACTGTTTGGTTTTAACATACTACGCTATGGAGGGCATTTTTATTCATTTGATTTCCATGCTAACTGGAGCCTATATCGATATGGTGAATGTTTGAAGCCTGGCGTCTGGAGCTTGATATTGGGTATTGATGTGACCATGTGTGCCTTGAGAAGCTGATAACATATCACATGTGGTGATACATTGTATCCTGTAGCTTGGAGCTTGAAGGCTGTATATTCCCATATCTTTAAGACTGGGTATACATTGTTTGGAGGTGAGAGTGTGAAGACACTGAATGAATATTTTTTATTAAAAATAGTTTATTCATCAAGAATATTTTTGCACATCATTTGAACTTTATTCTGGTGCATTACCATTGCACGTATTTTATTGCATGTGACAGTTCATTACTGCGGAAGATCACTTTTGATTTATTTATGTACTACTATGTGTGTTGTGAACACTATAGATTTTGCAGCTGGTTATTATCATTGATTGTCACGTTTTTCATACTTTATTTTTCACATTGATCCAATAGGTAGCCCAAAGAACCTCACAATCATAATTTAGGAGTGTTATTTAAGGGAAGAGTATACTTATGCATTTTTCTTGGAATTTTTTTTAACATTTTCCAGATATTTGTTTTTGGTTTTACAAGAAAATATTTTTATTTCTGTTGATTAGTGTAAAACAACAACTACAATACAAATACACACAGCATCTCATACTATAGTTTTGGTTCAGAGAGGGTTAAAAAAAAAGGGGGGCAAAACGGCCCTAGATCGGACTTTAGAGGCAAAATGGACGAGAGTATAGTAAAAATATATTTTATTGATAACAATTAATCGCACACAGAGCAAGTATCAAAAGAATAAAAAAAAAAAAAATCTATACATGTTACTATTACACAATGTCTGATTGATGTGCTTTATTATAGATAGTGAGACCTGTTCTTTCCAACAACCCCTGAGTGTGCCCTGACAAAGCAAAACAGTGAAACGCGTTGACGCACAGGGGCTCACTGCTGTCTATATGTTGTCAACATTTTGTTCACGCCATACATTTGTGTCTATTGTGTGTTAGATGTTTTTTTTTTATTCTTTTGATACTTGCTCTGTGTGCGATTAATTATTATCAACAAAATATATGTAGCGGGTACTTACTTTCCCGGGTGCATTTTTTTGAATCTAGCTGTGACATCAGTGCTATGTTCCCTGGGTCCACCAGGTGGCGCTGCCACCGTGGCCGGAGGGACGAATGTCACTGTGTGTCGAGCCTCCTTTTTTTGTCCTCTCTCGGTAGCGGTATGGTGGGGCGGGGAACCCGCCGTGCTTGCTGGGAGAGGGGATAAAGGGGCCGGCCATCTTGGTCACGGGGTCTTCGTCCCAAGCACCTTCAGCTTGCGGACGTGGGTTCGTGCTAGTCCTCTAGGAGGCCTCGGCCTAGGGGACCATCGGAGATCGTGTTCCACCCCAGGCACCTTCAGCCCTGGGGTGAGGTACTTGCAAGAAGGTCCGGAGCTCAGTGCCCAACACTGAGTTCCGCGAGGGAAGGGTCCTAAGGCACTTCGGGGATGGAGGCCTGAATCTGAGTAAGACGCAATGGACCGGGGAGAGCTCCTCACTCGAAGACCCGGTGCAGCAGACTGCCGGTGACGGGTGAGTCTCTTGTCGGAGACCGTCCAGAAGGATCCCCTTTACCTCGTGCGGAGACCATAGCCCACTCTCCAGGAGGAGAGTGGAGGACCGAATTTGTGTCTGGGCCTATTCACACTCACACCTCCTTTTCTGTTCTATCTGTCAAGGAAGTCCCTGTATGGTGTGTTCTAATAAAGGAGTGTTGGACTTTAATGGTGTGAGGCTCACTTCCTGGTGGACGAAGTTCACGGTGACTCTTGGAGGGAGGATCCGGGTGTACAACACAGACCCGAAGGTAAATGAGACATTGCTGATACCACAGGTATTCTCACGTGGTGGAAGCTAGGCGTAGCCCACCCGCTCTCTCTCTCTCCCCCATCAGATACCCCTAGACAAGAGACAGTGCGAGCCGCACGGAGAGAGGAGAGGGGCAGGCGCTACACGTGGGGGCTCATCCGGGATTGTGTTGTGCATCACAGTATTGAACAAGTCTGCTGGATGAGTTAACTGAATAGGCCAAAGTGCAGCCCTGCTCGAAGTCGTGGAATTGACCCTAGACCAGGGAAAGGCCCGCGCAGGAAGAGCGGTGAACGGGGGAGGCCCAGCCGTGCGAGGTACTACACGTGGGGGCTTCTAATTGCACTGCGCCAACAGACACAACCCCCGCCGCTTAGTTCGTGGGCGTGGCTCAAGCAAAGAAAGTGAAAAAGCCCGCGAACTGGAGCAAAGGGGAGGAGTCCAATACGTGAGAGGGCTACACGTGGGACATTGGCGCGAAAACTCTGCAGTGTGCGATGGACCAGCAACAAGTCACCATGTTCGGACATACTTCATGGATTCCAGTTCACCCTGCTACTACCACGATGACTGCTGCTGCTCCGATAACGGATACCGGGATCCGGCTGAAGCCAAGGGGTCGATTCGCCCTGTATTCGTGCATGGACGTAGAGGCCCTGGGTGTAATTTGTCCCGGGTGCTCGGGACTGGTGTGCCACCTGAAGCCCTTCGGACAATGTGAGGCCTGTGGGGAGTTCCTGTTTGAGGTGGATCCGGTAGTTGAAAGGCCGAGAACCATCTACCCAGGCCGGGCTTCAGGTAACACTACTCGCAGAGGAGGAATTACTACTGTAAAAGCCATCCCAGCGCACACTGCAGCGACCGAGGAGGAGGTCATTAAAATTCAACGGGAGAAATCCGAGGATGCTGACTCGGTCACCACTGTCTCACAGCGTCCGCCACTGAAGAAGAGAACCAGCATGGTGGCCCCGACCAGTAATGGTGGCGGACCATCTCGCCAGCTTACGCCAGGCCTAGACGGATCCGTTGACGAGTGTTCCGGACGTCCCGCTTCAAGTAAAGGCCGAGGTGAGCCGGGCAAAGAGACTTGGTGCATGGGCGGAGGTGTCGGGAAGGCATGGCCCAGTACGCCTGCGGGAGGTGTTAGCTCCGTCTCTACAACGGGCTACATACCCGCGGAGGAGTGTGATACTTCGGATTTGGAGTCGCTCTCTGATATGGGAGATGACACAGCTATTGACGAACTGTTCGCAGAGAAGGGCTGGGACAAAGTACCGCTAGCTTCATTCCGAAGGCCTCGGGATTCACCCATGTCCACGGGGGAGAGTACACCCCGGGTGGAGGCACCAGCGCCTGGACAAGGGTCCTGTCCCCAGCCCGCCTCTACATCTCCGGTGCCGCTTTCATCAGGTACTGGGGAGCAGAAGTTGATACTACGGGCACCCATGCCCCAACCAGAAGTGGTCAAGGCCCCTCGCCATCCAGACTCTATAGTTCTACCCGGCGAAGGGGACAAAGCCACAATGCCTCCGCTGTCAAGGCTTCAGAGACTCTTCTGCCAGAAAGTTGCTGCTGACTACGGGTGGGAATACCCGTACCTTCCCAAGGAGTTACTCTACGAAGTGAAAGTGTACCGAGAGCGCTGGTATAATGACTTCGTGTGGACCCACCTTAAGGTCCCACACGCCCGCAGGTATTTGACATGCTCTCCAAAGACATCTCAGCGATTCAAAGACTGCAAGGCAGAGTGGATGAGGGGAAGACACATCCATGCGGACAAGGTGTTGATCCGACGCAAAGAAGGTGAAGATGTGGAGTACCATTTGGAGACCATGGACCGGCATTTGAAGCCTCTTGTCCTGCCGCATCCCCGCTTCTACCTCTGAGGAGAAAGAGACTCCATTTGTTTGCTTTGTTTCAAAAGGACCTTGCACCCCCTGAACTTTGCTGTTTGACTTTCTTGTTGGTGTTATCATCAGTGTTTGCCCCGCAAGAGGGGTGCTTGTGTCATTCCAAGGAAGAACTGTTCCAGTTGTTGTTCTTTCCTCTCCGGTGAGAAGTTGCAGACTTTGGGGTAGATAGGGCCCGGAGTCAAGCAGCAAGAAAAGAAAAGATGGTTCATCGGGTGCAGTTACCGCGAGGCTGTCACCAGGTGGCAGTCTTGTGCAACGTTATACATTGTACACACTCACACTGGAGGAAAAGATGTTTCTCTTCGGAGGAGTTTCTTTTTCTCTCACACATCCACATGTGTCAGGGTTTTATTGTTTCTTTTCTCTTCCCTCTGCAGGAGAGCGTCCCGTCAAGATTATGGAACCTGGGGTGGTTCTTAGTTAGGATGGGAGGGAAAAGTAATGTTATGAATGTTGTCTTTCACTCCTCTTTTGTTGCAGGGGCTCAGACACAACTTCTCCGTTAGGATAGTTTCCTAAAAATGTTTGTTTTTTTAATTGTTAGTTGGTTTCTGGATTGGATTATGTCAGCCGTTGAGGGCATGATTCACTCCAGACACTGGGGTCCAGTGTCAAAAGACAGGGGGGAATGTGTAGCGGGTACTTACTTTCCCGGGTGCATTTTTTTGAATCTAGCTGTGACATCAGTGCTATGTTCCCTGGGTCCACCAGGTGGTGCTGCCACCGTGGCCGGAGGGACGAATGTCACTGTGTGTCGAGCCTCCTTTTTTTGTCCTCTCTCGGTAGCGCTATGGTGGGGCGGGGAACCCGCCATGCTTGCTGGGAGAGGGGATAAAGGGGCCGGCCATCTTGGCCACGGGGTCTTCGTCCCAAGCACCTTCAGCTTGCGGACGTGGGTTCGTGCTAGTCCTCTAGGAGGCCTCGGCCTAGGGGACCATTGGAGATCGTGTTCCACCCCAGGCACCTTCAGCCCTGGGGTGAGGTACTTGCAAGAAGGTCTGGAGCTCAGTGCCCAACACTGAGTTCCGCGAGGGAAGGGTCCTAAGGCACTTCGGGGATGGAGGCCTGAATCTGAGTAAGACGCAATGGACCGGGGAGAGCTCCTCACTCGAAGACCCGGTGCAGCAGACTGCCGGTGACGGGTGAGTCTCTTGTCGGAGACCGTCCAGAAGGATCCCCTTTACCTCGTGCGGAGACCATAGCCCACTCTCCAGGAGGAGAGTGGAGGACCGAATTTGTGTCTGGGCCTATTCACACTCGCACCTCCTTTTCTGTTCTATCTGTCAAGGAAGTCCCTGTATGGTGTGTTCTAATAAAGGAGTGTTGGACTTTAATGGTGTGAGGCTCACTTCCTGGCGGACGAAGTTCACGGTGACTCTTGGAGGGAGGATCCGGGTGTACAACACAGACCCGAAGGTAAATGAGACATTGCTGATACCACAGGTATTCTCACGTGGTGGAAGCTAGGCGTAGCCCACCCGCTCTCTCTCTCTCCCCCATCAGATACCCCTAGACAAGAGACAGTGCGAGCCGCACGGAGAGAGGAGAGGGGCAGGCGCTACATATATTTTTACTATACAATCATCCATTTTGCCTCTAAAGTTCGATCTAGGGCCATCTTGCCCCCCCCCCTTTTTCTAATATTAACCCTCAAATACGGATGTGGCTTTAGGAGTGTTTTTCTAATTCTTGCAAGAGGTAAAATAAAATCCTTTGGGATGCTGTAACTAGTTTTGACACTAAGAGAAAAAAATCATTATTTTCTGCCTCCCCCACAGTAGTGTCCTTTGTCCCCCCCAGCAGTGCCCTCTGTCCCCTTCACATCACGCCCTACATACATGTGCTAGCTCCTAGCTTCATTCTCCTACTTTACACAGGTGTTGAGAAGAGCGGGGAGAGGGAGGCAGCACAGTTCAGGACAGAGGGTAGGAGTGGGAGCTGCCAGAGTTAACGTTGCATTTTAACAAGCTGGTGATTGATTGCTATGACCACCCTGCATCCTAGCAACCAATCACTTGCTGGTTAATTTGAAAGAATAACTGGGACAGCTTCTGCTCCCACTCTCTATCCAAAATTTCTGCTCTCTGTTCTGATGTGAGTATGAGAACAGCAGAGGCTCAGGGCAAGGACTGGCAAAGCGTGATTGACGGGTTGCAGACTCCATCTTAGAGTCTTAAAAAATAACATACCTAACCTCAAGGATGTCATAAAGAACTAAAAAGTGACTTCTCAACAGATTTACCTGTGTCCTTAAAACCATTTTCCTTTGGATTCCTGTAATTTTTCAGTGTAAATAGAGGCCTATGCTGTAAATCATATACTTTGACTTAATATTGTCAGCTGTAGTTTGCTTTTATTATTATTATTATTTTTTTTTTATTTATCAGGAAACATTACACTGTATAGATAACAATGGTACAGGTTATACCCTACAGTAAAATCGTAGTGGTATAGAGACTTTTTAGCTTCATTCTGGTCAGTAGTGGTAGTATTGTGAGCAGTGGCGGCTGGTGAAGTTTTAGGATGGGGGGGGGGCGCAAGACCCCGCCCTTCCACGGTTGGCCCCTCCCACTTCTCATAATCCACCCACTCCGTCCCCTGTATTCCACTCATAGTGTCAGCATTATACACCAGGCTCTGCACATCATATATCAGGCTGCACATTATACACAGGGTTCTGCACATCATATACCAGGCTGCACATTATACAGAGGGCTCTGCACATCATATACCAGGCTGCACATTATACACCGGGCTCTGCACATCATATACCAGGCTGCAGATTATACACCGGGCTCTGCACATCATATACCAGGCTGCACATTATACACAGGGCCCTGCACATCATATACCAGGCTGCACATTATACACAGGGCTCTGCACATCATATACCAGTTTGCACATTATACAGAGGGCTCTGCACATCATATACCAGGATGCACATTATACACAGGGCTCTGCACATCATATACCAGGCTGCACATTATACACAGGGCTCTGCACATCATTTACCAGGCTGTACATTATACACAGGGCCCTACACATCATATACCAGGCTGCACATTATACACAGGGCTCTGCACATCATATACCAGGCTGTACATTATACACAGGGCTCTGCACATCATATACCAGGCTGCACATTATACACAGGGCTCTGCACATCATATACCAGGCTGCACATTATACACAGGGCTCTGCACATCATATGCCAGGCTGTACATTATACACCGGGCTCTGAGCATCATATACCAGGCTGCACATTATACAGAGGGCTCTGCACATCATTAAGGATGAGTTGTGGCACGTTTGCACACTCCACGTGCAGAGCCCGCAGGAAGTTGGCACGGAGCTTCGCTAATCACAAGCAGGGAGACATTTCCCGATCTCTGCAGCCGAGCATCGGGACAATGTCTCCCAGCCTGTGATTAGTGCAGCGCAGCACCGTGCCGACTCCCTGGCGGGTTCTGCACGTGGAGTATGCGAACACGCCAGAGCTCATCCCTACACATCATATACCAGGCTGCACATTATACACAGGGCTCTGCACATCACATAAAAGTAAAACAATGTAGCGCTAAACCCAGGGAGATAAACCAAGTGAATCTCTGTGAAAAATAAAAATCAAAGATGAATACTTGAGTGTAACTCCACCCAGATACTCAAACTAGTGGAAATAAAAAAACATATATAATACATATAAACCTGTGTCAGGATAGTGTACCTGGCTACATAGGTCACCCATAAAAATGTCCTGTACATGAACAAACAAAACAAAACAAAGTCTGTATTAATCCGTGATGGACATGCTGAATCCACTGTGAAGTTTGACATTGTAGATATGTTGCATTGAAAACAACAAGGGTAGATATAAGGGTATGTTCCAGCATCCACAATACACAGGTAGGTAATGAATACTCTTACCGTGAATCAGATGTAAGTAAGCATGGACGGGAACTCCAAGGTAGATGCTCCGATGTGGGTCTCCTCACTCCCACTTCCAGACAACATCAAAACTGCGATAATAGGATAATCATCCGAAAGATGTAATTCTCTGCAAACTTTCCATTGGGGGTATCACTTTAAAGCAGGATGTTATAAAAGGAAGAAATAGATGGCTCCATATGGTGTAAGTAAAACCAGGATATGTTGTAAAAAGGTATAGCCTTTATTGGCATAACATCATAATATAAAATAGTAATACATGCAGCATTAATAGATGCACCTATAAAAATGGTATCCTCGAGGTAAAAAATGGTAATGTTGCGTGATAGCAAGGGTGGCAGCAGACTAAAAACCCAACATGTTTCGAGCAATGGCCCTTCAACTGGAGTATTGGCCTGCTAACTTGCATCACGCTATTTGAATGCTATGTCTACCACTGATTGGTGGTCTGTGACGCAAGGCAGCTGGAGTATGTAATCAGCACCTAGAAGCCACAGATCAATCACAATGTACACAATCCTAAACCAATGAACAACCACATTATATGGGCCATGGCGAGGGATGATGATGTGAATCCAGTCACTATGTGTCCCCAGACCTATAATTACTCTGAAAACCGGAAGTAATGAAAGGAAAGGGGGGTGTATCATCATGGTGATATATAAGTTACCCAACCCACATAACTAATCCCCATATAGCGCTAATGTGTGTAATAATAAAAATATATACATGTAGGCTGCCGTGTGACTGGATGGGCTTAACCTACATGTATGTCCCCAAGTTCCTATTTGCGTCATAGGGGCACGCCGATCTCCTCATCTGGCTAAACCAATGAGAATGCGGCGACTGGCCCCGAATGACGCGCAAGCGTATGGGATAGGCAGAGATCCGCTGTCCAATGACAGGCAGTTTCCCAGCGTGGTGACGCTTAAATGTCCTACCACGTGGGAACTGTGAAGATGTTACGATCGTCCTGGGTGTCAACACGCACGCTGGAACGCACGCCATGCGCTCCAGGGGGTGGAGACAGCTGACGTCAGTAGATGTGGAGGAGTTATGTTTAGATAGGCGGGACCAGCCGCAATGACGCGGACTGGCAATACACGCCCCATCGTGTGTAGAACCTCCCAGGGAGAGAAGTAATCTGTCCAAGATAACCTCCTGGAACGCACGTAATTCGTCCCAAGAGGCAAATCTGCCAGAAGGTAGGCTTCACTGGGAGGGGAGAAGGAAGGGGACAGAAAAAATTATGATGTGAATAAACCTACAATGGTCTGAAACAAAGCCCTATGGGACTGTGAGCGCTGGAATGATCAGGTCACTAAGTGGCTCCCCCCATGGGGAGAAAAATACTGCACACATGTACCATATAAGTGGTACTACAACTTAAAAAGCAGTTAATATAACTTAACATGCTATCAATCTATAAATTGACATTATTAAAAAAATTAATACAAATAGATACAATAATATAATAAACAAAAACAATGAAGAACAATAGTTGTAAATACCCATAAGCAACTACTGCATACAGTGACACAAAGAGGAGAAAGGGTAACAAGAATAGTGACCCCATATGTGCAGTATTTTTCTCCCCATTTTAATGATGCATAAAGTGAAAAAAAAAAAGTCAAATATTCCTTTAAATATCGTACCTGGGGGGTGTCTAAAGTATGCCTGTGAAGTGCCACGTGTTTTCCGTGTTTAGAACTGTCCCTGCACAAAATGACACTTCTAAAGGAAAAAAAAGCCATTTAAAACTGCTTGCGGCTTTAATGTAATGTCTGGTCCCGGTAATATGGATGAAAATCTTTAAGAAAAATGGCATAGCTACCCCATGACCCCCCCCTACCCCAGCCCATTACCAGCCCCTTTGGGTCTTGTATGGATATTAAGGGGAACCCCGCACATAAAATAAAAAAGGCCCTATATACTCTGAACAGCCGTATACAGGCGGTGCATACAAGACAGGGACTGTAGGTTTGTTCTTATGTAGAATCTGTTTGTAATTTTGAACAGGTACATTGTTGAAGTGTAGCTCCAGCCCAAAAATCTATTTTTAAACTTTTTGGAAAACATAGGTAAGGGTTATCACCCCTGTAACATTTGTTTTGCTGTCTGTGCCCCTGTTCAGAACATTTCACCTCACTTTCCGTCCCAATGACAACTGTTTTTGAAATGTGGTGTTTTTCTTGAAACAAGGATTGCTGATAAAGCATCAGTACAGAGGAGACACCTTTCTCCCATATTTATTCTTACAGGAGAGAATTTTCCTTCCTAGTGGTAGATTTCCTCTCACTTCCTGTTGTCTAATTGCGTTTGCAAGTAGGAGTCGTTTGTAAGTTGGATGTTTGAAAGTAGGGACCTGCCGTATATACTCTGCAGAAATAGGCCCCTTAGTTGTTGGTGTTGGCACAACACTGTAAGCACTCACAGTTACTCTTGGTTGGTGCTGGAACGCCCTGCTGTCAACTATTATATCAGGAATTTTAACTACATATAATTGTTGAACAGTGGTAGTAAAAATTGGGCCTTTGATGGTGGTGCTGGTGCCACAACACTGTAAGCCCTGAAAGTTACTCTTGGTGGGTGCAGCAATGGGCCCTGCTGTGAATTATTAGATCAAGAATTGTAATTGCATGCCCCTGTTGAACAGGGGCTGAAAAATTGGGCCTTTCGTGGTGGTGGTGGTGGTGGTGTTGCCACAACACTGTAAGCCCTCAGAGTTACTCTTGGTGGGTGCAGGAATGGGCCCTGCTGTGAATTATTAGATCAAGAATTGTAATTGCATGCCCCTGTTGAACAGGGGCTGAAAAATTGGGCCTTTCGTGGTGGTGGTGGTGGTGGTGGTGTTGCCACAACACTGTAAGCCCTCAGAGTTACTCTTGGTGGGTGCAGCAATGGGCCCTGCTGTGAATTATTAGATCAAGAATTGTAATTGCATGCCCCTGTTGAACAGGGGCTGAAAAATTGGGCCTTTCGTGGTGGTGGTGGTGGTGGTGGTGTTGCCACAACACTGTAAGCCCTCAGAGTTACTCTTGGTGGGTGCAGGAATGGGCCCTGCTGTGAATTATTAGATCAAGAATTGTAATTACATGCCCCTTTTGAACAGGGGCTGAAAAATTGGGCCTTTCGTGGTGGTGGTGGTGGTGGCGTTGCCACAACACTGTAAGCCCTCAGAGTTACTCTTGGTGGGTGCAGCAATGGGCCCTGCTGTGAATTATTAGATCAAGAATTGTAATTGCATGCCCCTGTTGAACAGGGGCTGAAAAATTGGGCCTTAGGCACTGGTGGCACAACACTACAACCCCTCACAGATACTGTACTTGGAGCACAGCAATGAGCCCTGTTGCAAAGTATTGCTTCAAAAATTGTAATGACACGCCCCTGTTAAACAGGGGCTGAAAAATTGGGCCTTAGGCACTGGTGCCACAACACTCCAACCCCTCACAGATACTGTACTTGGAGCACAGCAATGAGCCCTATGGCAAATTATTGCTAAAAAAACTGTAATTACACGCCCCTGTAAAACAGGGGCTGAAAAATTGGGCCTTAGCCACTGGTGGCGGCACCCATAAACAAAAATGATCTTCCAAGCTATCATCATCAATCGTATCATTGAGGACTCGGAGGAGGAGGATAGCCAGTCAACATAACAGCACAGGCACTCAGCATCAGCATCAGTCTTGAAGGGATGTGACATGTTAAAATCAATTATTCTGTTATATCAGCATCAGGTGTGTGGTAGCTGGTGGTGATCCAAGACTGGTTCATCTTGATGAAAGTCAGTCGATCAACCGAGTCGGTGGACAGGCGCACCCTGTGATCCGTGACAAATCCTCCAGCAGCACTGAATGTGCGTTCCGAAAGAACGCTGGATGCAGGACAGGCCAGTAGCTCAATTGCATACTGTGCAAGCTCTGGCCAGTGATCCATCCTCAAGACCCAGTAAGCCAGAGGATTTTCGGTGGGGAAGGTGTCCAAGTCTGACCTTGCCCCTAGATATTCCTGCACCATGTTTATCAGACGCTGGCGATGGTTGCTGGAACCGATCATACTTTGGGGCTGCGGACTAAAGAATTGTCTGAACGCATCGGTCAGACGGCCACCTTCCCCACCGCTCCTTCTTTGACTGGCCGAAGCCTCAGCAACTCGTTGTCCAGGACCAGGAGTTTGTAACCTCCCAGTCTCTGGGAACGCGTTGCACAGACCTTTCTGCAAGGCCTCCCGGAGTTGTCTCATCCTCTGCTCCCTCTGCGACGGTAACATAAGGTCCGCAACCTTACCCTTGTACCGTGGATCAAGGAGAGTGGCCAGCCAGTAATGGTCCCTCTCCTTGATCCGAAGAATACGAGGATCCTTCCGCAGACTTTGCAGGATCAGGGAGGCCATGCAGCGTAGGTTTGCTGAGGCATTCGCTCCGGAGTCCTCTGGGTCACTAAGGACGACATGATCCGCAGCCACCTCCTCCCAGCCACGTACAAGTCCACTGGTTTCTTGGGACTGTAAATCATCCCTAAAAGACTGCTGCTGATGATGCTGAGTGCCAGCCTCCACCTCCATGCTGACACAATCCTCCTCCTCCTCCTCCTCCTCCTCTTCCTGTGCGATGGGTGGGACAGAAGGAACACTGTCTGGGTAAAGGGGGCCTTGAGAGGCAAGGAAGTCCTCCTCTTCCTGCCTCTGTTCTGCCTCAAGTGCCCTGTCCATTATTCCACGCAGCGTGTGCACCAACAGGTGGACAAGAGGTACAGTGTCACTGATGCATGCACTGTCACTGCTCACCATCCTCGTGGCCTCCTCAAATGGTGCCAGGACAGTGCATGCATCCCTGATCATGCCCCACTGGCGTGGAGAAAAAAAACCAAGCTCCCCTGACCCTGTCCTGGTGCCGTAGTCGCACAGGTACTCATTGATGGCCCTCTGCTGCGTGTGCAGCCACTGCAGCATGGCCAACGTTGAGTTCCACCTGGTGGGCATGTCACATATAAGGCGGTTCTTGGGCAGGTTCAACTCCTTTTGCAGCTCAGCCAGGCGAGCACTGGCATTATAAGATCTGCGGAAATGCACACAGACTTTCCTGGCCTGCCTCAGGACATCCTGTAAGCCCGGGTACCTGCCCAAGAACCGCTGCACCACCAGGTTAAGGACGTGAGCCACACAGGGCACATGGGTCAGTTGTCCCTGTCGGAGGGCGGAGAGGAGGTTGGTGCCATTGTCGCAAACCACCATTCCTGGCTTAAGCTGGCGTGGCGTCAACCACCTCTCGGCCTGGCCCTGCAGAGCAGACAGGACCTCTGCCCCAGTGTGGCTTCTGTCCCCCAAACACACCAGCGCAAGCACGGCATGGCATATTTTTGCCTGCGTACTTGCGTAGCCCCTTGAACGCCTACGGAGCACCGCTGGTTCCGAGGACAAACCACAGGAAGAGGCCATGGAGGAAGAAGAGGAGGGGGTGGAGGAGAGAGGTGTGTCACAACCAGTAGTAGCATTTTGGAGGCGTGGCGGTGGAACAACCTCCAACACTACTGCACCTTGTCCTGCATCCTTCCCAGCTGCCAAAAGAGTGACCCAATGGGCCGTGAAAGAAAGGTAACGTCCCTGTCCATGCCTGCTGGACCATGAGTCAGCGGTAATATGCACCTTACCGCTGACCGCCCTGTCCAGCGAGGCCAAGACATTGCCTTCCACATGCTGGTAGAGAGCCGGAATAGCCTTCCGTGAGAAAAAGTGGCGTTTGGGAACCTGCCACTGAGGAACCGCACATTGCACAAACTCACGGAAGGGGGCCGAGTCTACCAACTGAAAAGGCAGCAGTTGAAGCGCTAGCAATTTAGCCAAGCTAGCATTCAACCGCTGGGCATGTGGATGGCTGGGAGTGAACTTCTTTCGACGGTCCAGCAGCTGGGGCAGGGAAATTTGCCTGCTAGAATCGGACGTCGGTGTACTGCTAGCAGAGTGGCCACAACTACTTGGCTGTGACACACCTAATTCTACACCTTCATTCCTCTCAGTGCATGTTTCAGACAGGACTGAAGTTATAGTGGGGTTGGAGATCCCAGCTGATGCGGTGCAAGGAGAGGTCCGCTTTGTTCTTTGGTGTGGGTCTTTGAGGTAGGCTTGCCAACGAGCTGCATGGCAGGTCAACATATGTCTGGTCAGGCATGTGGTACCCAAGCGGCTGATGTTTTGGCCACGCGATATACGCTTGAGACATATGTTGCAAACAGCAGCTGTGCGATCTGATGCACTAGCCTCAAAAAAGGCCCACACCAAAGAACTTTTTGAATGACGGGCAGAGGCAGCGCCCTGCACAGGCGGAGCTCTGCGGTGTGATTCCGTCGGTGTACTGCCCTTACGCTGGCCACCAAAATGGCATCCTGCCTCGTTGGAGATGTGCCTCCTCCTCATCCTCCTCCTCCTCCTCTCTCCTATTAGGCACCCACGTGGAGTCAGTGACCTCATCATCCCCTCCCTCCTCATCACTGGAGCCAATCTGGCAGTATGCTGCAGCTGCTGGAACATGACTGCCAGATTGGTGTCCTTCTTGAGCATCCCCTCTGTCTGCTCTCACGCTACTGCCTTCCTCTAGCTGGGTTTCATCATCAGACCCTTCGAAACGCTGGGCATCCTCCTGGAGCATGTACCCAACACTGTGCTCAAACAGTTCGGGGGACTCCTCAGGAGGAGGACATGGTGGGTCTAGGAAAGGAGTGACTGATGATGAGTCTGACATTGATACCAGGGAAGAGGACGCTTTGGCAGCTGCTTTTCCAGTACCCTGAGCCTGGGTGAGAGAGGATGAGGAGGAGGAGGAGGGCTTGGTCATCCACTCTACCAAGTCTTCGGCATGATGTGGCTCAACATGTCCAGCTGCCGAAAACAAGGACAAGCGTGTCCCATGGCCATGTGCTGATGACAATGCACCGCATCCACGACCAGCACTGTTGCCCCCAGACACAGAGCCTGCTTGCCCTCTTTTATTGCCTCCTGACTGTCTGCCTCTCCTTGTTTGCCTTCCAGACATTCTAATAGATGGCCTGCAGGGAGATGGGAAAAAGCAATAAGGGCTACCTTCAGGTGTCCTTCTCTGTCCCTTTACTTAAGGATTTCTAAATATGGTTGAGGATGATTGCTTTTGCACAGAATAGCACAACGACAATTTCCCTGACTGTCCAAAAAAACAAGGATTTCAAAGATGGTTGATGAGGAATGCTTTAGCACACTATAGCACAAGGAGAATTTCCCTCACTTTCCTTCTTTGTCCCTAGAAACAAGGATTATCACAGTGAAAGAAACTGACACTCTTCCTACCTATAGTTTTCTGTCCCTAGAAAAAATGTTTTTTTAAAGCACACTATAGCACAAGGAGAATTCCCTCACTTTACTTCCCTGTCCCTAGAAACAAGGATTCGCACAGTAAAACACACTGACACTCTCCCTACATATAGTTTTCTGTCCCTAGAAAAAATGTTTTTTTAAAGCACACTATAGCACAAGGAGAATTTCCCTCACTTTCCTTCTTTGTCCCTAGAAACAAGGATTATCACAGTGAAAGAAACTGACACTCTTCCTACCTATAGTTTTCTGTCCCTAGAAAAAATGTTTTTTTAAAGCACACTATAGCACAAGGAGAATTCCCTCACTGTCCTTCCCTGTCCCTAGAAACAAGGATTCGCACAGTAAAACACACTGACACTCTCCCTACCTATAGTTTTCTGTCCCTAGAAAAAATGTTTTTTTAAAGCACACTATAGCACAAGGAGAATTCCCTCACTGTCCTTCCCTGTCCCTAGAAACAAGGATTCGCACAGTAAAACACACTGACACTCTCCCTACCTATAGTTTTCTGTCCCTAGAAAAAATGTTTTTTTAAAGCACACTATAGCACAAGGAGAATTCCCTCACTGTCCTTCCCTGTCCCTAGAAACAAGGATTCGCACAGTAAAAGACACTGACACTCTCCCTACCTATAGTTTTCTGTCCCTAGAAAAAATGTTTTTTTAAAGCACACTATAGCACAAGGAGAATTTCACTCACTTTCCTTCTTTGTCCCTAGAAACAAGGATTATCACAGTGAAAGAAACTGACACTCTTCCTTCCTATAGTTTTCTGTCCCTAGAAAAAATGTTTTTTTAAAGCACACTATAGCACAAGGAGAATTCCCTCACTGTCCTTCCCTGTCCCTAGAAACAAGGATTCGCACAGTAAAAGACACTGACACTCTCCCTACCTATAGTTTTCTGTCCCTAGAAAAAATGTTTTTTTAAAGCACACTATAGCACAAGGAGAATTTCACTCACTTTCCTTCTTTGTCCCTAGAAACAAGGATTATCACAGTGAAAGAAACTGACACTCTTCCTTCCTATAGTTTTCTGTCCCTAGAAAAAATGTTTTTTTAAAGCACACTATAGCACAAGGAGAATTCCCTCACTGTCCTTCCCTGTCCCTAGAAACAAGGATTCGCACAGTAAAAGACACTGACACTCTCCCTACCTATAGTTTTCTGTCCCTAGAAAAAATGTTTTTTTAAAGCACACTATAGCACAAGGAGAATTTCCCTCACTTTCCTTCTTTATCCCTAGAAACAAGGATTATCACAGTGAAAGAAACTGACACTCTTCCTACCTATAGTTTTCTGTCCCTAGAAAAAATGTTTTTTTAAAGCACACTATAGCACAAGGAGAATTCCCTCACTGTCCTTCCCTGTCCCTAGAAACAAGGATTCGCACAGTAAAACACACTGACACTCTCCCTACCTATAGTTTTCTGTCCCTAGAAAAAATGTTTTTTTAAAGCACACTATAGCACAAGGAGAATTCCCTCACTGTCCTTCCCTGTCCCTAGAAACAAGGATTCGCACAGTAAAACACACTGACACTCTCCCTACCTATAGTTTTCTGTCCCTAGAAATTTTTTTTTTTTAAAGCACACTATAGCACAAGGAGAATTTCCCTCACTTTCCTTCTTTGTCCCTAGAAACAAGGATTATCACAGTGAAAGAAACTGACACTCTTCCTACCTATAGTTTTCTGTCCCTAGAAAAAATGTTTTTTTAAAGCACACTATAGCACAAGGAGAATTCCCTCACTGTCCTTCCCTGTCCCTAGAAACAAGGATTCGCACAGTAAAAGACACTGACACTCTCCCTACCTATAGTTTTCTGTCCCTAGAAAAAATGTTTTTTTAAAGCACACTATAGCACAAGGAGAATTTCCCTCACTTTCCTTCTTTGTCCCTAGAAACAAGGATTATCACAGTGAAAGAAACTGACACTCTTCCTACCTATAGTTTTCTGTCCCTAGAAAAAATGTTTTTTTAAAGCACACTATAGCACAAGGAGAATTCCCTCACTGTCCTTCCCTGTCCCTAGAAACAAGGATTCGCACAGTAAAACACACTGACACTCTCCCTACCTATAGTTTTCTGTCCCTAGAAAAAATGTTTTTTTAAAGCACACTATAGCACAAGGAGAATTCCCTCACTGTCCTTCCCTGTCCCTAGAAACAAGGATTCGCACAGTAAAACACACTGACACTCTCCCTACCTATAGTTTTCTGTCCCTAGAAAAAATGTTTTTTTAAAGCACACTATAGCACAAGGAGAATTTCCCTCACTTTCCTTCTTTGTCCCTAGAAACAAGGATTATCACAGTGAAAGAAACTGACACTCTTCCTACCTATAGTTTTCTGTCCCTAGAAAAAATGTTTTTTTAAAGCACACTATAGCACAAGGAGAATTCCCTCACTGTCCTTCCCTGTCCCTAGAAACAAGGATTCACACAGTAAAAGACACTGACACTCTCCCTACCTATAGTTTTCTGTCCCTAGAAAAAATGTTTTTTTAAAGCACACTATAGCACAAGGAGAATTTCCCTCACTTTCCTTCTTTGTCCCTAGAAACAAGGATTATCACAGTGAAAGAAACTGACACTCTTCCTACCTATAGTTTTCTGTCCCTAGAAAAAATGTTTTTTTAAAGCACACTATAGCACAAGGAGAATTCCCTCACTGTCCTTCCCTGTCCCTAGAAACAAGGATTCGCACAGTAAAACACACTGACACTCTCCCTACCTATAGTTTTCTGTCCCTAGAAAAAATGTTTTTTTAAAGCACACTATAGCACAAGGAGAATGCCCTCACTGTCCTTCCCTGTCCCTAGAAACAAGGATTCACACAGTAAAACACACTGACTAGGTATGGGCCCGGTGCTCGATTCGAACCCATGTTCGAATCGAGCATCGGGCGTTCGCTCGCTCGTCGAGCCCAGAACTATTTGGGCCGTTCGCATCACATTCGTGTGATGCGAGCGGCCCCGCAATGCATTGCGGCCGGCGCGGCCGGCGCAGTGCATTGCTGGCTGATGATTGGCCAAGCATGCACTGTGACCCCGCATGCTTGGCCAATCACAGCGCCCGAAACTCGGAGAGCAATAATTGGCTACAGGCAGGACGCCTGTAGCCAATTACAGCTCAGGGGCTTTAGTACACGCCCCACCAGTTCAAAGGCCGCCACGCCATCGGCCCCGGTCACATGAGTTCCGGCTTTAGGAGAGATTAGTCTGCTGATTCTGTCTTTGCTTGATACTGAAAGATTTGCTCTTCTTTGCTAAACCATTGGCTATTTCTTTGCTAAACCATTGCTACCTAAGTCATTGATCGTTCATTGCTGCTGATTGCACAGTTAGTGTGTTATTAGCTGCTGCTGGGGATTAGTCTGGTGCGTGCTTACTGTTAGTACAGTATTGCAGTAGTACCAACCGCAGTGCTGTTAGCACAGCATTGCACCCCAACAGCACCCATAGGACTTCTAGTGTGTTAGTGGCAGCAAACAGAGCTCCTATATTTTCTTCTCAGCAGCACCCATAGGACTTCTAGTGTGTTAGTGGCAGCAAACAGAGCTCCTATATTTTCTTCTCAGCAGCACCCATAGGACTTCTAGTGTGTTAGTGGCAGCAAACAGAGCTCCTATATTTTCTTCTCAGCAGCACCCATAGGACTTCTAGTGTGTTAGTGGCATCACACAGAGCTCCTATATTTTCTTCTCAGCAGCACCCATAGGACTTCTAGTGTGTTAGTGGCAGCAAACAGAGCTCCTATATTTTCTTCTCAGCAGCACCCATAGGACTTCTAGTGTGTTAGTGGCAGCAAACAGAGCTCCTATATTTTCTTCTCAGCAGCACCCATAGGACTTCTAGTGTGTTAGTGGCATCACACAGAGCTCCTATATTTTCTTCTCAGCAGCACCCATAGGACTTCTAGTGTGTTAGTGGCAGCAAACAGAGCTCCTATATTTTCTTCTCAGCAGCACCCATAGGACTTCTAGTGTGTTAGTGGCAGCAAACAGAGCTCCTATATTTTCTTCTCAGCAGCACCCATAGGACTTCTAGTGTGTTAGTGGCATCACACAGAGCTCCTATATTTTCTTCTCAGCAGCACCCATAGGACTTCTAGTGTGTTGGTGGCAGCAAACAGAGCTCCTATATTTTCTTCTCAGCAGCACCCATAGGACTTCTAGTGTGTTAGTGGCAGCAAACAGAGCTCCTATATTTTCTTCTCAGCAGCACCCATAGGACTTCTAGTGTGTTAGTGGCAGCAAACAGAGCTCCTATATTTTCTTCTCAGCAGCACCCATAGGACTTCTAGTGTGTTAGTGGCATCACACAGAGCTCCTATATTTTCTTCTCAGCAGCACCCATAGGACTTCTAGTGTGTTAGTGGCAGCAAACAGAGCTCCTATATTTTCTTCTCAGCAGCACCCATAGGACTTCTAGTGTGTTAGTGGCAGCAAACAGAGCTCCTATATTTTCTTCTCAGCAGCACCCATAGGACTTCTAGTGTGTTAGTGGCATCACACAGAGCTCCTATATTTTCTTCTCAGCAGCACCCATAGGACTTCTAGTGTGTTAGTGGCAGCAAACAGAGCTCCTATATTTTCTTCTCAGCAGCACCCATAGGACTTCTAGTGTGTTAGTGGCATCACACAGAGCTCCTATATTTTCTTCTCAGCAGCACCCATAGGACTTCTAGTGTGTTAGTGGCAGCAAACAGAGCTCCTATATTTTCTTCTCAGCAGCACCCATAGGACTTCTAGTGTGTTAGTGGCATCACACAGAGCTCCTATATTTTCTTCTCAGCAGCACCCATAGGACTTCTAGTGTGTTAGTGGCAGCAAACAGAGCTCCTATATTTTCTTCTCAGCAGCACCCATAGGACTTCTAGTGTGTTAGTGGCATCACACAGAGCTCCTATATTTTCTTCTCAGCAGCACCCATAGGACTTCTAGTGTGTTAGTGGCAGCAAACAGAGCTCCTATATTTTCTTCTCAGCAGCACCCATAGGACTTCTAGTGTGTTAGTGGCATCACACAGAGCTCCTATATTTTCTTCTCAGCAGCACCCATAGGACTTCTAGTGTGTTAGTGGCAGCAAACAGAGCTCCTATATTTTCTTCTCAGCAGCACCCATAGGACTTCTAGTGTGTTAGTGGCAGCAAACAGAGCTCCTATATTTTCTTCTCAGCAGCACCCATAGGACTTCTAGTGTGTTAGTGGCAGCAAACAGAGCTCCTATATTTTCTTCTCAGCAGCACCCATAGGACTTCTAGTGTGTTAGTGGCATCACACAGAGCTCCTATATTTTCTTCTCAGCAGCACCCATAGGACTTCTAGTGTGTTAGTGGCAGCAAACAGAGCTCCTATATTTTCTTCTCAGCAGCACCCATAGGACTTCTAGTGTGTTAGTGGCAGCAAACAGAGCTCCTATATTTTCTTCTCAGCAGCACCCATAGGACTTCTAGTGTGTTGGTGGCAGCAAACAGAGCTCCTATATTTTCTTCTCAGCAGCACCCATAGGACTTCTAGTGTGTTAGTGGCAGCAAACAGAGCTCCTATATTTTCTTCTCAGCAGCACCCATAGGACTTCTAGTGTGTTAGTGGCAGCAAACAGAGCTCCTATATTTTCTTCTCAGCAGCACCCATAGGACTTCTAGTGTGTTAGTGGCATCACACAGAGCTCCTATATTTTCTTCTCAGCAGCACCCATAGGACTTCTAGTGTGTTGGTGGCAGCAAACAGAGCTCCTATATTTTCTTCTCAGCAGCACCCATAGGACTTCTAGTGTGTTAGTGGCAGCAAACAGAGCTCCTATATTTTCTTCTCAGCAGCACCCATAGGACTTCTAGTGTGTTAGTGGCAGCAAACAGAGCTCCTATATTTTCTTCTCAGCAGCACCCATAGGACTTCTAGTGTGTTAGTGGCATCACACAGAGTTCCTATATTTTCATCTCAGCAGCACCCATAGGACTTCTAGTGTGTTAGTGGCATCACACAGAGCTCCTATATTTTCTTCTCAGCAGCACCCATAGGACTTCTAGTGTGTTAGTGGCAGCAAACAGAGCTCCTATATTTTCTTCTCAGCAGCACCCATAGGACTTCTAGTGTGTTAGTGGCATCACACAGAGCTCCTATATTTTCTTCTCAGCAGCACCCATAGGACTTCTAGTGTGTTAGTGGCAGCAAACAGAGCTCCTATATTTTCTTCTCAGCAGCACCCATAGGACTTCTAGTGTGTTAGTGGCATCACACAGAGCTCCTATATTTTCTTCTCAGCAGCACCCATAGGACTTCTAGCGTGTTAGTGGCAGCAAACAGAGCTCCTATATTTTCTTCTCAGCAGCACCCATAGGACTTCTAATGTGTTAGTGGCATCACACAGAGTTCCTATATTTTCATCTCAGCAGCACCCATAGGACTTCTAGTGTGTTAGTGGCATCACACAGAGCTCCTATATTTTCTTCTCAGCAGCACCCATAGGACTTCTAGTGTGTTAGTGGCAGCAAACAGAGCTCCTATATTTTCTTCTCAGCAGCACCCATAGGACTTCTAGTGTGTTAGTGGCAGCAAACAGAGCTCCTATATTTTCTTGTCAGCAGCACACATAGTACCTATAGTGTGTTAGTGTCAGCACCCATAGGACCTACAGTGTGTTGTGAGCACACATAGGAGTTCTATTTTTTATACTATATACACTACCGACTACAATGGCTGGAAGACCGCCAAGGAGAGGCAGAGCGTGCCGAGGCAAGAACACAGGGCAGGCAGGCTCTGTTTCTAGAGACAACAGTGCTGGCCGTGGACGTGGTCGTGCATCGTCATCAGCACGTGGCCATGGGACACGCTTGTCTTTGTTTTCGGCAGCTGGACATGTGGAGCCGCATCATGCCGAAGGCTTGGTAGAATGGATGACCAAGCCCTCCTCATCCTCCTCATCCTCTCTCACCCAGGCTCAGGGTACTGGCAGAGCAGCTGCCAACGCGTACTCAATGGCATCATCAGCCACCCCTTCCCTAGACCCACCATGTCCTCCTGAGGAGTCCCCCGAACTGTTTGAGCACAGTGTTGGGTACATGCTCCAGGAGGATGCCCAACGATTCGAAGGCTCGGATGATGATACCCAGCTTGAGGAAGTCAGTAGTGTGCGCGCAGAGAGAGGGGATGCTGAAGGACAGCAATCTGGCAGTAGTGTTCCACCAGCTGCAGCTTACTGCCAGGTTTGCTCTAGTGGTGAAGAGGGAGGGGATGATGAGGTCACTGACTCCACGTGGGTGCCTGAAGGGAGAGAGGAGGAGGAGGAGGAGGATGCAGCGTCACATGTCCAACGAGGCAGGATGCCCCCTGGAGGCCAGCTAGAGGCCAGCACAGCAACTGTACCACACCGCAGAGCTCCGCCTGTGCAGGGCGCTGCCTCTGCACGTTATCACAAAAGTTCTTTGGTGTGGGCCTTTTTTGAGACGAGTGCATCAGATCGCACCACTGCTATTTGCAATATTTGTCTCAAGCGTATCTCGCGTGGCCAAAACATCAGCCGCTTGGGCACCACAAGCATGAGCAGACATATGTCGACCTGCCATGCAGCTCGTTGGCAAGCACACATAAAAGACCCACACCAAAGAACAAAGCGGACCTCTCCTTGCTCCTCATCAGCTGGGATCTCCATCCCCACTATATCTTCAGTCCTCTCTGAAAGCTGCTCTGAGAGGACTGAAGGTGTAGAATTAGGTGTGTCACAACCAAGTACTTGCAGTACACCGACGTCCGATTGTAGCAGGCAAATTTCCCTGCCCCAGCTGCTGGACCGTCGAAAGAAGTATACTCCCAGCCATCCACATGCCCAGCGGTTGAATGCTAGCTTTGCTAAATTGCTAGCACTTCAACTGCTGCCTTTTCAGTTGATAGACTCGGCCCCCTTCCGTGAGTTTGTTCAATGTGCGGTTCCTCAGTGGCAGGTTCCCAAACGCCACTTTTTCTCACGGAAGGCGATTCCGTCTCTCTACTGGCATGTGGAAGGCAATGTCCATGCCTCGCTGGACAGGGCGGTCAGCGGTAAGGTGCATATTACCGCTGACTCATGGTCCAGCAGGCATGGACAGGGACGTTATCTTTCTTTCACGGCCCATTGGGTCACTCTATTGGCAGCTGGGAGGGATGCAGGACAAGGTGCAGTAGTGTTGGAGGTTGTTCCGCCACCACGCCTCCAAAATGCTACTACTGGTTGTGACACACCTCTCTCCTCCACCCCCTCCTCTTCTTCTTCCTCCATGTCCTCTTCGAGTGCTCTGTCCTCGGAACCAGCGGTGCTCCGTAGGCGTACAAGGGGCTACGCGAGTACGCAGGCAAAAAGATGCCATGCCGTGCTTGCGCTGGTGTGTTTGGGGGACAGGAGCCACACTGGGCCAGAGGTTCTGGCAGCTCTGCAGGGGCAGGCCGAGAGGTGGTTGACGCCACGCCAGCTTAAGCCAGGAATGGTCGTTTCTGATAATGGCACCAACCTCCTCTCCGCCCTGCGACAGGGGCAGCTCACCCATGTGCCCTGTATGGCTCACGTCCTCAACCTGGTGGTGCAGCGGTTCTTGGGCAGGTTCCCAGGCTTACAGGATGTCCTGAGGCAGGCCAGGAAAGTCTGTGTGCATTTCCGCCGATCTTATAATGCCAGTGCTCGGCTGACTGAGCTGCAAAAGGAGCTGAACCTGCCCAAGAACCGCCTAATATGTGACATGCCCACCAGGTGGAACTCAACGTTGGCCATGCTGCAGCGACTGCACACGCAGCAGAGGGCCATCAATGAGTACCTTTGCGACTACGGCACCAGGACAGGGTCAGGGGAGCTTGGCTTTTTTTCCCCACGCCAGTGGAGCATGATCAGGGATGCATGCACTGTCCTCTCACCATTTGAGGAGGCCACGAGGATGGTGAGCAGTGACAGTGCATGCATCAGTGACACTGTACCTCTTGTCCACCTGTTGGAGCATACGCTGCGTGGGATAATGGACAGGGCACTTGAGGCAGAACAGAGGCAGGAAGAGGAGGACTTCCTTGTCTCTCAAGGCCCCCTTTATCCAGACAATGTTCCTTCTGTCCCACCCATCACACAGGAAGAGGAGGAGGAGGAGGAGGAGGATTGTGTGAGCATGGAGGTGGAGCCTGGCACTCAGCATCAGCAGCAGCAGTCTTTTAGGGATGATGTACAGTCCCAACAAACCAGTGGACTTGTACGTGGCTTGGAGGAGGTGGCTGGCGATCATGTCATCCTCAGTGACCCAGAAGACTCCGGACCGAATGCCTCAGCTAACCTACGCTGCATGGCCTCCCTGATCCTGCAAAGCCTGCGGAAGGATCCTCGTGTTCTTCGGATCAAGGAGAGTGACCATTACTGGCTGGCCACTCTCCTTGATCCACGGTACAAGGGTAAGGTTGCGGACCTTATCTTGCCGTCGCAGAGGGAGCAGAGGATGAGACATCTCAGGGAGGCCTTGCAGAAAGGTCTGTGCAACGCGTTCCCAGAAACTGGGAGGTTACAAACTCCTGGTCCTGGACGACGAGTTGCTGAGGCTTCGGTCAGTAGCAGAAGGAGCGGTGGGGAAGGTGGACGTCTGACCGATGCGTTCAGACAATTTTTTAGTCCGCAGCCCCAAGGTATGATCGGTTCCAGCAACCATCGCCAGCGTCTGATATACATGGTGCAGGAATACCTAGGGGCAAGGTCAGACTTGGACACCTTTCCCACCGAAAATCCTCTGGCTTACTGGGTCCTGAGGATGGATCACTGGCCAGAGCTTGCACAGTATGCAATTGAGCTACTGGCCTGTCCTGCATCCAGCGTTCTTTCCGAACGCACATTCAGTGCTGCTGGAGGATTTGTCACCGATCATAGGGTGCGCCTGTCCACCGACTCGGTTGATCGACTGACCTTCATAAAAATGAATCAGTCTTGGATCACCACCAGCTACCAGACACCTGAAGCGGATATAACGGAATAATTTATAATGTCACATCCCTTCAAGACTGCCTATGCTGATGCTGAGTGACTGTCCTGTTATGTTCACTGACTATCCTCTTCCTCCTCCTCAATGATCCATGCCACCACACCAGTGCCTAAGGCACAATTTTTCAGCCCCTGTATAACAGGGGCGTGTAATTACAATTTTTTAAAAAGATGCTTCGCAACAGGTGTGACTGCTGTGCTCAGAGTACAGTATCTGTGAGGGGTTGCAGTGTTGTGGCACCAGCACCAGTGCCTAAGGCACAATTTTTCAGCCCCTGTTGGGGCGTGTAATTACAATTTTTAGGCAATGCTTTGCAACAGGTCTCATTGCTGTGCTCAGAGTACAGTATCTGTGAGGGGTTGCAGTGTTGTGGCACCAGCACCAGTGCCTAAGGCACAATTTTTCAGCCCCTGTATAACAGGGGCGTGTAATTACAATTTTTTAAAAAGATGCTTCGCAACAGGTGTGACTGCTGTGCTCCAAGTACAGTATCTGTGAGGGGTTGCAGTGTTGTGGCACCAGCACCAATGCCTAAGGCACAATTTTTCAGCCCCTGTTTAACAGGGGCGTGTAATTACAAATCTTGATCTAATAGTTCACAGCAGGGCCCATTCCTGCGCCCACCAAGAGTAACTATGAGGGCCTACAGTCTTGTGGCAACACCGTCCACCACCACCACCACCACCAAAGGCCCAATTTTTCTGCCCTGTTCAACAGGTGCATGCAATTACAAATCTTGATCTAATAACTCACAGCAGGGCCCATTCCTGCACCCACCAAGAGTAACTGTGAGGGCTTACAGTCTTGTGGCAACACCGTCCACCACCACCACCACCACCACCACCAAAGGCCCAATTTTTCTGCCCGGTTCAACAGGTGCATGCAAGTACAAATCTTGATCTATTAACTCACAGCAGGGCCCATTCCTGTGCCCACCAGTCTTGTGGCTACACCAACATCTAATAGGGCAAATTTCTGCAGAGTATATACGGCAGGCCCCTACTTTCAAACATCCAACTTACAAACGACTCCTACTTGCAAACGGCAAGAGAAAACAGGAAGTGAGAGGAAATCTACCCCTAGGAAGGAAAATTCTATCCTGTTAGATTTAATTTGGGAAAAAGGTATCTCCTCTCTACTGATGCTTTATCACCAATCCTTGTTTCAATTAAAACCCCACTTTTCCAAAAACATTTGTCATTGGGACGGAAAGTGAGGTGACATGTTCTGAACAGATGTGCAAAGACAGCAAATGTTACAGGGGTGATAACCCCTCCCTATGTTCTCCAAAAAGCTTAAAAATTGATTTTTTTGGGATGTAGCTACACTTCATAATGTACCTGTTCAGATTCTACTTAAGAACAAACCTACAGTCCATGTCTTGTTTGCACCACCTATATACTGCTGTTTAGAGTATATAGGGTTGTAGGTATAGGGTTTTATTTTGGGTGCGGGGTCCCCCTTAGTATCCATACAAGACCCAAAGGGGCTGGGGTGGGGGGGGGGGTGATGGGGTAGCCATGCCATTTTTCTCAAGGATTTTCAGCCATATGGCGGCCAGGACAAGACATGACATTAAAGCCGCAAGTGGTTTTAAATGGCTTCTTTTTTTCCTTTACAAATGTCATTTTGTGCAAGGACAGTTCTAAACACGGGAAACACATGCCACTTCACAGGCATACTTTAGACACCCCCCAGGTACCATATTTAAAGGAAAATTTCACTTTTTTTTTTTTCACTTTATGCATCATTAAAATGACTGCTCCCGAAAAAACTTTAGTTTTTAAAATTTCTTTTTGCATTGATATATGTCCCCTGGGGCAGGACCCGGGTCCCCAAACCTGTTTTATGACATTAACATGCATATTGGCCGTTGTAATTAGCAATTTTGATTTCGAACGTTCGCGTCCATTATAACGAATAGGGTTCGAAAATTCACGCGAACTTTCGGTCCGTTCGAAGGTTCTGGTGCGAACCGAACCCGGGGGTGTTCGGCTCATCCCTAACACTGACACTCTCCCTACCTATAGTTTTCTGTCCCTAGAAAAAATGTTTTTTTAAAGCACACTATAGCACAAGGAGAATTTCCCTCACTTTCCTTCTTTGTCCCTAGAAACAAGGATTATCACAGTGAAAGAAACTGACACTCTTCCTACCTATAGTTTTCTGTCCCTAGAAAAAATGTTTTTTTAAAGCACACTATAGCACAAGGAGAATTCCCTCACTGTCCTTCCCTGTCCCTAGAAACAAGGATTCGCACAGTAAAACACACTGACACTCTCCCTACCTATAGTTTTCTGTCCCTAGAAAAAATGTTTTTTTAAAGCACACTATAGCACAAGGAGAATTCCCTCACTGTCCTTCCCTGTCCCTAGAAACAAGGATTCGCACAGTAAAACACACTGACACTCTCCCTACCTATAGTTTTCTGTCCCTAGAATTTTTTTTTTTTAAAGCACACTATAGCACAAGGAGAATTTCCCTCACTTTCCTTCTTTGTCCCTAGAAACAAGGATTATCACAGTGAAAGAAACTGACACTCTTCCTACCTATAGTTTTCTGTCCCTAGAAAAAATGTTTTTTTAAAGCACACTATAGCACAAGGAGAATTCCCTCACTGTCCTTCCATGTCCCTAGAAACAAGGATTCGCACAGTAAAAGACACTGACACTCTCCCTACCTATAGTTTTCTGTCCCTAGAAAAAATGTTTTTTTAAAGCACACTATAGCACAAGGAGAATTTCCCTCACTTTCCTTCTTTGTCCCTAGAAACAAGGATTATCACAGTGAAAGAAACTGACACTCTTCCTACCTATAGTTTTCTGTCCCTAGAAAAAATGTTTTTTTAAAGCACACTATAGCACAAGGAGAATTCCCTCACTGTCCTTCCCTGTCCCTAGAAACAAGGATTCGCACAGTAAAACACACTGACACTCTCCCTACCTATAGTTTTCTGTCCCTAGAAAAAATGTTTTTTTAAAGCACACTATAGCACAAGGAGAATTCCCTCACTGTCCTTCCCTGTCCCTAGAAACAAGGATTCGCACAGTAAAACACACTGACACTCTCCCTACCTATAGTTTTCTGTCCCTAGAAAAAATGTTTTTTTAAAGCACACTATAGCACAAGGAGAATTCCCTCACTGTCCTTCCCTGTCCCTAGAAACAAGGATTCGCACAGTAAAACACACTGACACTCTCCCTACCTATCCTTCTCTTTCCCTAAACTAAAGGAATCCAGGTTAAGCAAGAAAAAAATAAATGTCACTGTCCCTGCCTATGCTTCTCTTTCCCTGCTCCGGAACACACTACACTAGGCCGCCGTGCTGGCGGCCTTTTATAGTGTGGGGCGTGTACTAAACACCCTCAGCAATAATTGGCCACAGGCATCCTGCCTGTGGCCAATCATTGCTCTCCTCGCTGCCGGCGCTGTGATTGGCCAAGCATGCGGGGTCACAGTGCATGCTTGGCCAATCACAGCGCCTGGATGACACTGCGATGGCGTAGTGCATTGTGGGCCGTTCGCGTCACTCGAATTTGGCGCGAACGGCCCAAATCGTTCGATCTTCGTCGAACGATCGAACAGCCGATGTTCGAGTCGAACGTATGTTCGACTCGAACACGAAGCTCATCCCTAACCATGATGATACCCCCCCTTTTCTTTCATTACTTCCAGTTTTCAGAGTAATTATAGGTCTGGGGACACATAGTGACTGGATTCACATCATCATCCCTCGCCATGGCCCATATAATGTGGTTTTCATTGGTTTAGGATTGTGTACATTGTGATTGATCTGTGGCTTCTAGGCGCTGATTACATGCTCCAGCTGCCTTGCGTCACAGACAACCAATCAGTGGTAGACATAGCATTCAAATAGCGTGATGCAAGTTAGCAGGCCAATACTCCAGTTGAAGGGCCATTGTTCGAAACATGTTGGGTTTTTAGTCTGCTGCCACCCTTGCTATCACGCAACATTACCATTTTTTACCTTGAGGATACCATTTTTATAGGTGCATCTATTAATGCTGCATGTATTACTATTTTATATTATGATGTTATGCCAATAAAGGCTATACCTTTTTACAACATATCCTGGTTTTACTTACACCATATGGAGCCATCTATTTCTTCCTTTTATGACATCCTGCTTTAAAGTGATACCCCCAACGGAAAGTTTGCAGAGAATTACATCTTTCGGGTGATTATCCTATTATCGCAGTTTTGATGTTGTCTGGAAGTGGGAGTGAGGAGACCCACATCGGAGTTTTGTTTGTTCACGTACAGGACATTTTTCTGGGTGGCCTATGTAGCCAGGTGCACTATCCTGACACAGGTTTATATGTATTATATATGTTTTTTATTACCACTAGTTTGAGTATCTGGGTGGAGTTACACTCAAGTATTCATCTTTATTTTTGACAGAGATTCACTTGGTTTAGCTCCCTGGGTTTAGCGCTGCATTGTTTTACTTTTATACTTTCTCACAATATTGTTCTATTGTTTATGTCAGCAGCTTTTCCTTCACAGGCAGCACAATTTTTCCCTATATTTTCTGCACATCACATACCAGGCTGCACATTATACACAGACGAAGCTTCAATTTGTTTTAAAACCGAGACGATATCTGGAGATCACAGACTAGGAAATGGTTTAAACTTGCATTTTAAGTTCTGACTTTATTAACCCATTGCATAGCCTCTCTACAACATTAAACGTTAGATGACAGGGGTTGCATTTAAAAGGAAATTTTGCGGGAGGTGGGAGGGGCTGGCTCCGTGTATGGCTGCTTGAGCTGTGAGCCCCACTCCAGCCTCATACAACGGTGCCCATTACAGCCCGCACGGTGAACGGATTTTCACAAAAATTTCTAGGCAGACTCCTGAGGGGTCCGGGCACATTCCTGGATATTTCTTATTACATTAGAAAGGACCCAAAAGCTGCAATTCGTCCCGCTAATCGCGGCCGAAAATCCAAGATGGCCGCTACATTACAGCCTACTGTGTCAGGTACCATTCTCCTCACAGACCTCAGACAAAATATCTCCTCAGAGGGTCTGCCTATTTCCGCAGAACTTAAAGGACTACTACAGACACCTAATACCTCCTCAGCCACTGGTGAACCTCTTATTTTTTTCACAAAGCCCGACAGTATCCATTCTTCCACAGGGCACATTATTGCCTCTCATCCCAGCCCTATTACCTCAGAAATTATTCCAAGAGACCAGGCATTTCAGATGGCAGACCTGTTCCAAAAAATTTCTGAACTCCTGGACAGGGGTTTAGCTCAAACTGCAGCCAAAATAACTAGTGATTTAAAAGCTGACTTCCACAATCTAGGAACAAGAATAGACTCTATTGGATACAAATTGGAAGAAACAGTGGCTTCCACTAACCAAACTGCTAAAATTGTATCCTCGGTACAAGAACAACTGGATTATGCTAATTCAAGAATCGATGACCTCGAGAACAGGTCACGCAGGTATAATCTCAGAATCAGAGGTAACCTGAATCTGTGCTGGATGTCACACTAGCAGTACAAGACCTGATTAAATCTCTTCTACCTAATTTCCCCCAGCAGCACCTTGAGCTGGATAGGGCTCACAGAGCTTTGGGTCCTCCTAGAAAGGATGGAAAGCCAAGAGATATCATTGCTAAACCCCATTTCTTCTCAGTAAAAGAAGAGGTCATGAAACAAGCTAGAATAACCCCTCAAATACTATGTCAAGGACACCTAATTCAACTTTTTGCTGATTTATCTCCTTCTACAATCCAACGCAGAAGAGCACTTAAACCCCTGCTACTGATCTTGTCTCAGAAAGACATTAAATACAGATGGGCCTTTCCCTTTGCGGTGAAATTCTCTGAAAATGGTAGACCTTACTCCTTCTCAAGCCTACAGGAAGGAGAGCGGATCCTTCTCCAACTCAAACTTATTTCTACTGAAGCTGACATGGACACCTCTACAACTAGTCCTGGTTCTACTAAAAGACCTACTCCAACAAGCCCACAATCTCCCCTTTGGAACAAAGGAAAGAAAAAGAAGATTAAAGACAATAGCCCTACTTGACATTGCTCTTTTTCACCTCTTTTGTTACTACCTTTTTTTTCCTAGGATCTAAAATCCGAGCACAGATTTTTCTGTACCTCAGGTGTTAGGATAAATCCATCCTAAATTCAACCTGCTCTCTGGTTAAATTCTCACAGTTTTTCTGTTTTTTCTATAAAGCTCTATGTTCCCTTTTTTTATCTAGTATCATATTACTTACTAAAATGTTATGATAATTCTACTACTGTAAAGTATTTTCTAGGTTATAGAGTTCTACATAAGCCTACTCTCGTTTTACCGTGCAAAAATAATTTTCTTTTTTATTAGATTTTTTCTATGGGTGCCCTGTATGGGGGTGGTCCACGTGTGTACCCACCTATCGTTTGGAAATCTTCAGGTCTTCAGGGGATAGGTTGTCTGGCCGTCTTAGTCCAGACTCTTTTTTTGATCTGGTTAAAAGGATTCGAGAGGAGTCCCCTCTCTCGGGTCCTAACCTTACATGTTAGGAGACTTCTTTTCTATATTCCATCTCTTTTCTTACTTTTTTCTATGTTATGTTATTTTTTTTTCTTTTCCCTTGTGTGTCTAACACAATTGTCTCTTTTAGAGTTGCCAGCTCTCGGATCAATGATGACCGTTAAACACCTCAATCTCCACTTGGAAGTACACCTGATCAAGCCTCAGTACCAAGGTCCTCTAAGGGTGAGTGGGGTCAGTAATAGCGGATATGACCCCCTTGAATCTCATGGCTAGCAACCAACAAACACACCTTAAAATAGCCTCTCACAATGTGCAAGGCTTGAATTCTCCTGTCAAAAGGAGAACATTTTTAGATTACTATAAATCCCTTAAAATAGATATTCTTTTGCTCCAGGAAACTCACTTCCCTATACGATACAGTCCTAATTATATTCACCCTCATTTTCCGCAATTCCACCTTGCTAGTGCGGAAAATAAAACTAAGGGAATTTTCCAAATCCTGCAAATTCGAGAAGTCTTTCGACTATGTTGATCCAGATGGAAGAATTCTGTTATTACAAGGTTCAATTGATGGTCAACTATACACCCTAGTCTCATATTATGCCCCTAACAGAGGCCAAGCCCCATTCTTCAAAAATATGATGAACACATTGAGCCCTATGTTAGTAGGAACGGTCATTTTGGGGGGAGACTCGAATGTTGCTTTTGACCAGACTCTGGATAAGTCCAAACCCTCCAAAGACCAATTGACCCACCCGACCAATGAAAGCCGCAAAATCGCTAAAATTCTTTCGTATCACAATTTAGCAGACGTTTGGAGGGAATTAAACCCTTCCAAACGGGACTTCACACGTTATTCACACCCCCACAACACATACGCAAGAATAGACCACATCCTTACCCCTTCACACCTCATTCCGCTCATACTAAATGCCCACATCAAGGATACGGCCCTATCAGATCATTCGTTGGTAATTATTTCCCTAAACTCCAGTTCTCTTAGAAGCTCAAAAGGGTTTTGGAAACTTAACGAATCAATCCTTACAAATCCAACCACAAATGAGATAATAAATAAAGCCTTACATGAATATTTTTCCCTCAACGACACGGAGGATATCTCCTCTGAGACGCTTTGGGCGGCTCATAAAGCCTTCATCCGGGGAAAAATCATTCAAATCTCTACCCAAACTAAACGCAACCGCAAAGCTCAAATAGAACGTTTGGAAGAAGAGTACATAACCCTTAGAAATTGTCACAAACAAGATCCCTCTAAGTTCCCCATATCACTCATAGACAAGGCCAAACTTGAATAAAATTTAGCCCTTACAACGCAAGTGGAAAAAGTGATTAGATGGAGTTGCAACAAATTTTACACAAATGCAAACAAAATAGGGCCATTACTTGCTACAAAACTCTCTCCTAGAGTTAGAATTCATTCTATACCTAAAATCCGTATAGCAGGTCAACCGCTTACTGCAAACCCCGTCAAAATCCTAGAAGCATTTCAAGAGTTTTATTCTAAATTGTATGACACTCACTCGAAGCCAGACAAAGATGTTCTATCTAGGTATTTAGACGATTTTCCCATTCCTTCCATAACCCCCTCACACAAATGTTTACTTGAGGCTCCCTTCACAATAGAGGAGGTTATGGGGCTTATTAAACACCTCAAAAATGGATCAGCCCCTGGCCCTGATGGTTTATCCATACCCTATTATAAGACTTTCGCCAACACCTTAGCCCCCTATCTAACCAAATTTTTTAATGACAAAACAAATGGCTTACCATTAGACACACATCTTAATACGACATTTATTACAGTTATACCGAAACCAGACAAAAATCCTGAAGACATCAGTAATTATCGCCCTATTTCCATAATAAACAACGATATTAAAATTATGACAAAGATCCTGGCCAATCGATTAGCATCTTTTCTTAAACATTATATACACAAAGACCAGGTGGGCTTCATCCCAGGAAGACAGGGCCCAGACCAAATCAGACGAGCAATAGATATTGTATCTATTCTGCAATCCAACTGGGAGGGAGGAGAAAAACAACAAGGCTTACTACTGTCACCGGATCTGCAAAAGGCCTTTGACTCAGTGTCATGGCCATACCTGTTTTCCCTAATAGATTGATGGGGCTTTGGAGTTCGCTTTAAGGGCCTCTTACATTCCCTTTATTCTCACCCTCAGGCTCTTATCCGTTTACAGGGTCATTATTCCAACCCAATCAATATAGCATGAGGCACTAGATAGGGATGCCCTCTTTCCCCTCTCATATTTGCTATTTCCATTGAAACATTAGCCATAACCATCAGACAAAATCCCAATATTAAAGGAGTATCCTGTGGTAATCAAATTCACAAATGTGGCCTATTTGCAGATGACATCTTATTGTTCGTGACGTCTCCGCTGATATCCCTTCCTAAAGTCTGCCAGGTAATGAAGGCCTTCTCTGAGGTCTCAGGCCTTAGGATAAATTACTCAAAATCACAAGCTCTAAATGTTTCGCTTCCCTTGTCTAGTGTCTTGTTGCTTAAACAATCCTTTGGATTTGAATGGACAGACACCTCAATAAAATATCTGGGCATTACCCTAACAGCCCGCATTGAGACCCTTTTTTTACATAATTATCCACCTTTATTAAAAAAATTAGAGAATGATCTAGCATCTTGGTCCAAAAATGAATTATCTTGGTTAGGTAGAATTAATTCTATAAAAATGACTCTGCTCCCTAGAATCCTTTATTTCTTTAGATCTCTTCCTAATCCCATTACTAAGAATCACTTGAAAAAGCTCCAAAGTAAAATCATCAAATTTATCTGGGGTTCTTCAGGTTACCGCATCCCCCAAAACACATTACTTCATCACAGAAAACAGGGAGGTTTAGGTCTACCTGACCTACATAAATACTACTTAGCAGCTAGACTAGCCCAGACTTCTTTGATTTATTCTGCAACAGAAAAACCAGACTGGATCAATATTGAAAAAGAGGCTACACCAACACTATCCTTAGAATACCTTTTATTGTGCCCCCCCAAAAAAAGACTCCCCATAATGTCCCCGACTCTATCTCAATCGTTTGCACTATGGGATTCCCTAAGAAACCTCCCAAACCTTATATCCTCTGAAAGACCTCTTCCTCATTTATTCAATAACCCTGACTTCCCCCCTGGTCTAAATGTAGAGGCATTTAAATGGTGGATTGATAAAGGATTGTATCGTATAGGACAATTTTTTAATCCTGGAGGGCCTATATTCCTTAGTTACTGCATCAAACATCTGAAACTTCCAGATTCTGAAAAAACGCGGTTTAATCAAATTTTCACATTTTTATACCAAATCTGGAAGGAAAAACTCCTTCCTCCCCAATTTACGAAGTACGAGTTATTGTGCAGCCAGGCCGGTTCACAAAGGGGAGGCATATCTATGGTATATTCATGCCTCACTCACCCTACATCAAAATCTTCCTATATGGAGGCTTGGGAAAAAGACGCCCAGTTTTGTTGGAATTTGGATACCTGGCACTTAGCCTTCTCTAAATCTTTCAAAGGGATTCTTAATGTCTCTTTAATGGAGGCAAATATTAAAGTTATAACCAGATGGTATCTAACTCCTTCCAGACTGGCATCTATATATCCAGCATCAGATCCAACGTGTTTCAGAGGTTGCCAACTTTACGGCTCTATGCCTCATATTTGGTGGGAGTGCCCCAGAGTTCGCCCCTTCTGGAGAAAAATATTTTTATTAATTTTTAAGGTAACAGTTTTTCAGGCCCCCAGGTCCCTACCAGTAGCCATTTTGAACGCTCATATTCCTCACATACCAAAGGTTTCACAAAAATGTATACACTTTATCTTTACAGGCGCCAAAATCACAATTGCCAAATCATGGAAAAAAACAAAACCTTTCCTGTCAGATGCCAAAACCAAAATATCTTGGATACTAACTCAGGAAAAATTAGCTAGCATCTTATCTAATACCATTCCCAAATTCGAAAAAATATGGGAACCTTGGGCCAAATATATGGGGATTTCGATTGGTGTAGATGCTGTTTTACCTTCTATTCAACATTGAGTTGGACACTTACACATCCCTTTCCCTCCGTCCTCTTTTTTACCCGCTGTCTTTATTTTCCTCTTCTTTTCTTCCTTCTAAAAAGGATTTATGGAAACTCTTTTTCTGGGAATTCTAGTTTCCCATTACATGTTATGGGTTTCCCTTCCATTATATTATAAGGATGAAGAGATCTCCCCCTGACAAACTTTTGATTGCTTACATGAATCTATCCTTTTTTCTAGGGTGTTTTTATTATTTTATCCGTTTATTGACTAATGTTTGTTTATTCCTAAACATAATCTTTTTTCTTTATTTTTCTTTATTTTTATATAACATGATGTAATGTTCTGTATCATTTATCTTATGAAAATAAAATATTTTGAAAGTAAAAGGTAATTTCGCGTTTGATAAGAAAAAAATGTAAGTACTACATTACATTTTGTATTTTTACAATTACAATTACCTATGTAGTTTCATCTGCTGCCCGCTATGACTCATAAAACTGGTAAATGTTTAAACATGGTGTACCTGTAGGGTGGTGTTTTGTACACGGTCAATGTACAGAACACCAAATGTGTTATGTAAGTTTCAATACAAGCAATAACAAGTAGGGATCTGCAATGACATTTGCCAATTTACAACCTGGAAATATGCTTTGTTTTAGGTCCAAATGCAGGCAAAAACTCGGGCCTGATTCATCCCTGAAATGGAGAACAGGGACGCACTGGACCCCTGCTGTGAGCCTCTCTGCACAAGTGTGAATCTAGCCTGAACGGGGCCTTAAAATTACTCTGAAGCATGAATCAGACTGATGGTATATCAAGCACAGAGACTTGTGATGATCGCTTAGGAATATGGCTACATGTGATTACAAAGGGCTCCGATTAAAGCTTAAAAAATACTGGCATTTGAAAAAAGAATTCTCAGCCTGTAAAAGCACCTGTATGTTAGCTTATGTGTTCATGTGCACACAGGCGATTACAGACATATTAGAAGCAGAGCAATTACAGTCTGAAAAAAAAAACCCATGGAAAGCACGTTTAGGAGAGGAGGTGAAGCGCAGAAAAAAGCTAAACACACTGAAACGCTAGACGCATTTAGGCGCATTTGAGAGGTAATGCATTTAAATGGCCAGAACAAATAAATATTTTGGCCAATAGGATACATTTACGATAAAAGGCATGACGCCTGCAGTGGGCTTTTCTCCTGCCAGGAGTTCTGATGTTTAGAGGAGCAAAGCAAACACCCTGTGTGCATGAGGTCTATTGGGTAGATTATGAAATTTTATGGACATTAGACTATTATTAAAGATGTAGGGAATCTGCACTCAGGAAAACACCAGACAGAGGTTGCAGCCCCCCTAAAAACTCCCTAAGGAGAATAAGATATTATATAAAAGAATGGGGTGTTGGTGCTACCTTCCACTATAGAGACCCACCGGGTCTAAGTGATTTCAAGTAAATGTATAAAGACAGGCTGTACTGAGTTCCCGGGTATGTACACCTACTTTGCCCATTATGCAGGGTTCCCACAATCCCTGTGCAGAGTTCCTGGGTCTGTACACCTGCTGTGCCCGATATGAGGGTTCCCACCATCCCTGTGCTGAGTTCCCGGGTCTGTACATCTGCTGTGCCCATTATGAGGGTTCCCACCATCCCTGTACTGAGTTCCTGGGTCTGTACACCTACTGTGCCCATTATGAGGGGTTCCCACCATCCCTGTAACAAGTTCCTTGGTCTGTACACCTGCTGTGCCCATTATGAGGGTTCCCACCATCCCTGTGCTGAGTTCCCGGGTCTGTACACCTGCTGTGCCCATTATGAGTGGTTCCCACTATCCCTGTGCTGAGTTCCTGGGTCTGTACACCTGCTGTGCCCATTATGAGGGGTTCCCATCATCCCTGTGCTGAGTTCCTGGGTCTGTACACCTAATGTGCCCCCCCCATCTGAATCGCGGCGGTCGGTCTAATTTGCATAACAATGCCCACGCGATTTACATGTGAGTAATGTTAATTTAAGAACAATGCCCTTTGTTTCTCTATAGCAGATGAACAGGCAGGGGAGAAAGGGGAAGGTGTACTGACTTGCATTACATGGAGAGAGGTGAAGTAAAGTAAAGATTAAAATGCTGCTTTACAGTCTCTCAGGAGTCAGGAGACAGTGATAATAGCCCCCCTCCCCCCTACAGTCCTGGCATGTAGAAATGTACCTGAAGATTTCTGTGTGATGATGATCCCTCTGTGTGCATTGCTGGATGCCGAGCCTGTATCACAGGGATGAATGGAGCTGCCTCAGCTCCCTGTCTGCCCTGACCAGTTCTCTTCTGCTCGTGATTTCCCCCTCACTTACTGAAGGAGACAGGCAGCCTGTGAGCCAATGACGCTGCAGGTCTGATTAAAGCCCCACCCTATGGACCCAATCAATTACAAGCACTGGAAACCTAATGCTAGAGCCTAGAGTTGGAGTTTTCGTGGCTACAGCATTTGCGCCCCGAACACACTCTAAACTACACCAATAGAGCTTCTTAGCCCCAATCACGTGTTTACACACGGGTCATGCCTCCAATAGTACCCTGTGTCCGGCGCCCTAAGTAGCTTTGGGGGGGCGGCGCCCCTGCGCCCCTATTGATGGCTGCCACTGATTGTGAGCCAAGCTAAGGTACTATGTCCATACAAATAGTAGGGGAATCACTGATGCATGGGCTAGGTTATTCAAGGTGTCTTTCTGAGTTAAGAACTTGGTTTTATCTTACTTATATGGGAAAGGGTATGGGCTTGGGAGTAGGGATTAGCAATTACGGAAAAAGTGGGAAGAAATGTATCATTATTGTTAGTATAATACATTAAAACAAAAATAATACATCAAAATGTGTACTATTTGTATTTTAGTCTCTGCTTGTATACCCCAGCTCAAGGCTAGGACAGTCTCTGATATTAAAGTTCAATTATGCATGTCAAAGGTTTTTTTCATGAAAATATTTGTATTGATTGTATTTTTTCACATTTATCAAAAATCCAATAGCCCTTTTACAATATACAGTAGCATATTCATTGGCAGACAATTCCAGACAATGCAATAACTAGCTTATGGCAGGTGAAAAGCTAAAGCAATCTTTATATAAATTAGATTTCTCACATACAGTAGTAAATAGCTCTGTGAATCTCATGCTAAAAGGAAGGAAACATGTTTTGGTATGTTTTGCTAAGAAACTAACCCTCTGCCATTTCAACTCTCTATAAGCCTAGGTTCACATTGGAGCTATTTGTCCTGCGATTTGAGAGATCAAATTGCATGACAAGTCGCAGCCTGTTAGCGGCATTGGCACTCTTCCAATCGGTGTGATACCGATTTTGCGGTGCCGCTCCAATTTGCAAACGTAGTTCCTGCACTACTTTTGCCGATTTCAGGTATGACTTCAATAGACATCTGTGTATTAAGCCACACAGATGTCTATCAAGTAGCATCTGAAATCGCGCTGACCTTGCTACTTTAAAATCGCGCTACTTCAAGTGAAGTAGCGCGATTTCAAAGTAGCATCAATGTGAACCAGGGCTAAGTCTCTATATTTTTTTAACAGACTATTGTCTGTCATACATATTATCTAGTTTTCTGTTATACTCACTGGGGTTGATTGACTAAAGGGGTAGAGTCTGTTGACTTAGCAAACTGAATGCTTACTTTGAAATGTGTATGTTCATAATAAAAAAAGTGACCTTACAAAGTCAACAGTCTCTAAAATTTTAGCAAATGAACCCTAATGCCACCATACATGGCTCAGTTTTCGCTTGTTCAGCCTTCTAACAGCATAGATGGAGGATTCTGCACCCCTTGGCTGCCTGAATACAATATAGTACTGCCGATCAGCAGTGTCTGTATCTGCTAGGCCACTGTTTGGCCAATACATTTCCACCTGGCTCAGTCACCCTCAGCCTGTTATATAGAACACATAAAAGGTATACATATCTCTTACCAGTGGGCAAGACAAAAGTAGTTTGTGTACATTTGCAGGAGAGGTGCAATTGCAACACTAAATGTGTAGGCAAATCTGTATCTGGTTCATTTGACAAAGAAAAAAAAAGCTGGTGTGAGGTGGGTAGAGGTGATATATAATGGACACTAAAATATGAAAAGGTTCCACCATGAGCAGTGGGTCATCTAAAGTGAAAAAGCTACACCCCCAAAGAAATAAGAAAGACTTTCCCTAGGAGGAAGACAACCACAACACAAGGTGGCCGGTACAATCGGCAAGCTACACTGAGACCAACCCGTGGTCTGGGATAAATAGTCCAGACCATTAGGTTGGCCCCACCCACATAGCGTCCCTATGGTGAAGAAACCACCAATGGGATCGCATGGACCATGGGGAGGCATTGCTGCTCATCCCCACATAATGCGGCCAGCTGTTATCCCCCATCACCTGTAGCGATGCGGCTGGAACAGTTGCACCGCAAAGGAGCAAATGCCAACCACCAGCGATGAGCGGGGGCGCACACGCGGCGATGCCGGCGTCATGACATCATGTCTACCTGTCAAAAGACACCCATGACCGTGGCAAGTGGATGCGCATGCGCAGCGACTCACGCCTAGAGGAACGTTAGTGCTGTCGATCATGCCCACAGAAGCAGTAGCAAGTGCGAATGAGCGGTGACACCAGCGCTATGACATCACGCGCAGGGAGCCATGAGCATGACGCTAGGGAAAGAAAAAGAGGACGCCAATTCCACTGGTCTCCAAACGCATAAGCGGAAAGAGGCCCAAAGTGTCCTAGCCCCTGCAATAGACACCCACACATTCCACTACAGGGTGTGCAAATGTACCAGGTGCATAGGCAGGGATCAGGAAAAACCAAGGGGGGTTGCAACTACCAGGGAAAAATGGGTAGGGGAACCAGTGGAAAAAATATATATTAATGTTTAAATTAAATATATATAATTTTTATATTAAATCACTATAAATATAAATACTGATCTCCAGACCCTGTCATTTACCTAGAATCGAAGGCAGCACCATACATGACACATAAAGCAGGTCCCTAAATGAAAAAACAATCAACAAATATAACAAAAAAGAAAAAGCATATATATTAAGTCATAACAAGCCTAAATGGGTAAAAAAGGACTTGAATGAGGTAGCTTCATTCAAACCAGGGGCCTTGGTGGCCTCTAGTGAGAATATCCACCTCATTTCTATCTGGAGGATTACCCTATCCCAGTCTCCCCCACGTGGATCCCATGGGATGTGTTCAAGGCATAGAAATAAAACTTTAGGAGAACCATATGCATGTTCATGGGCGACATGTCTGCCTATTGGGGAATATAAGTCACCTATTTCAATAGCATAAGTGTGGTCGTACATGTCTCCAAAATTCCCTAAATGTCTTCCCGACATAAAAGGCCCCACACTCGCAGGTCATGAGGTACAGGACACTCTCTGTTTGACAGTTAACCCCCCTGGCGGTAATCCCGAGTCTGGCTCGGGGTGGATTTTACATACCATTAGCGGTGACCCCGAGCCAGACTCGGGATTGCAATGCAGGATACAGGGGAAGTTACTTATCTTGTCCCCTGGATCCTGCGATGTCCTCCCGCTGTATGTGCTAGCTGTCATCTCGCTCGATTCACACACAGTGCCTCCGAGCTCCGTTCCTGAGCGGCGCACGGGGGCGGAGTTCGGCGGCAAATTCAAAAAGTGAAAAACACACAATACATACAGTATACTGTAATCTTACAGATTACAGTACTGTATCAATTTATTTCACATCCCCTTTGTCCCTAGTGGTCTGTCCAGTGCCCTGCATGTAGTTTTATATTATAAAAACTGTTCTTTCTGCCTGGAAACTGGAGATTGTCCATAGCAACCAAAAAGTGTCCCTTTATGTCAAAAGTGGTTTTAGACCAGCTAGAAAACAACGATAATAAATTAGAATCACTCGCAGAATTGAGCGATGGCGATTTGTGGGGAAATTCATCGTCAAACACTAAATCTAATGACAGCGACAATTCTGCAACTGAACAAATTTCAGTTACATTAGTGAATAATTTTTATTATAATTACATTACTATTTGTTATAATTATTTATAGTTATTTATTATATTATAATTTATGATTTTGTGTTTCAAACTTTATCATACCCGTGATGTCTACTAGACTCTTGTTTGGTCAGGTTTAAGTAAGTAATTACTAAGAATTGCAGGCCTACAATACATAACACCAAATTTCCATGCAAAATAATTGTACAGCTTTTGATACATAATTCCAGACAGAATCATACCGCCAGGGAGGTTAACAAACTTTTTTGGAAAAAATCTATTCCCATTCGGTAAAATAGGGTTTTTGCCCGTGTTGATGTATTTACAATACGGGCATCTGCCACGTTGAAACCTGCCTTTAAGTGAATGAGTTTTGTATTATGTGTTGTTTTTAAATGTTTGTTAATAAATTATATACAAATTTTACTCTGCATGTTTGAGGTGTTACTCTTTAAAAGTCCCATGGGCAATTCTGTTTTTTGCTGTCTGTATCTGGTTCATTACCATGTATGTTTGAAAATTTATCAGCAGCATGATATGTCCCAGAACCTCTACTGAAGTAAATACAAACAATACGTCACAAAATGCTTGGCAGGTAACAAATATCTTTAAATCTATACTCTAGCACAACTAAATCAAAGCATTTTTTCCATTTGGTAAATAAATTTCACTTTTCATTATTGGTTTCTGAACGTGTCTTGAAACAACTTAAACGCATTTGTAGTAGTGTTTTGTGTGTCACTAAGCAGTATGGAATTTTTTTTATCCACAGTCTAATAAAGTCAGTAATGAATATATGCCATTTATAGTTATCAAACAAATAAAAAAAAAAACAAGAGTAAAAGATCTGCCAAGCACTTTTCTTGCATCGCCTTCTCAGTCTGCACTCTCCCTGAAGGCCGTACACATTCAAATAAATTATGAATGACAAGTATTTGAACCAAAAAAGAGGGCACCATATTTTATATGCAGTAAATTTAATTCCAGATTGTGTTTCACCTCAGCAGGGTGACATGTTTATTGCCAGTGAAAGATGAAAGCTTCAGGAGTTGAAGACAAGCGTCAGCAGTTCTAGTGGGCACTAGTAAAATGAGGATTTGACAGACTGGTTGTTGAGCCCTTGAAATTAAATGCCAAATCTAATTTTACCCATAAGAGGTCATGTGTACTGTCAAGCTACCCCCATACATTCACGCACCCCCGTGCAGCACACACTTACACACGCACACACACCTTACTTCCACCTTCAAATATCAATAGGACTTGCATAAACAACTGTAAGTTATAAGAAAAAATGCATGGTTTAAAAATATGTTTTATAAGGTTTAATAAGGTTTTTAAAAACAAGCAAGGGTTTTTAAGACATTAATAAGTATAAAATATTCCTAAAATGTATAGCACAGCTAAATATTGCAAAAAAAGCATTTTGAATAGCAAATTAAAAATCATAACTAAACTTTTTTCCAAATCATTTAGAGGAGCTTCAGACAACATTTAGTTTGTTTTTGGCACTTTTACATTTCTCTTTGTGACACAATGTTTTTAGACTAATAGAATTTCTGTTTGTAAGATATATTAAATATAATAACATATAGTATAACATTAAATATAAAATAAAAAATAAGACATATATAGTGCATTAATTGTATGACATCTTCTTCATTTATAATTTTATTGTTTAAAAATTCTTTATTTATTCATTTTATAATACCTTTTCAAAGAAAAAAAAAATGCAGACCACGCATTTGTTATTTTTTTTAAATAATCAGTTAGTCAAGTATAATGCTAATCAAATGATTGAGAAGAGCTTGAATTTCACTGCTTTTATACAGACATAAAGAGACATCCATTTTCTGTAAAACACAGCTTTTTAAGACTGATACCTGGGAATGATTGTTATCATCAGGGACTCTCAGGACAGCACAAGAATGGCGTGATGATCAATGCCAAGCACTGTTTGATTACTAAGATGCATTTAGAAGACAATCTCCACGACAGTGCATGGACTTTCAGCATAACCAGTTATTTTTATAGACAATCACTGTCAAACAGATTGTTTGACAAGTCAGGTTCCCATCATCATAGTTAATATTCAGTCGCAAACACATTCTGTTTTTTTTTTCCTTTATTACATGGCAGGGTATTCAATGAATACATTTTAAATGGCTCAGTCAATTCTATCTATCTATCTATCTATCTATCTATCTATCTATCTATCTATCTATCTATCTATCTATCTATCTATCTATTGGGCTGATCTACTAAAAGCAAATAGGCTGTTCACTTTGCTCAGGAATTTTTCCTTTGCTCAGTGTATGTGGTGAATATTCACTTTGCAAAAAAACATGTTTTTTGCATGCACAAGATTGGATTCTGGAAGTCAGCAGACTTTCACCTCATTCACTAAAATAAGGGATAATATCCTTGCAAAGTAAAAATTCCATTGAAAAATTAAAGCCCATTTTCCTTATAGTAAATCTATCTATCTATCTATCTATCTATCTATCTATCTATCTATCTATCTATCTATCTATCTATCTATCTATCTATCTATCTCTGTAATGTCTGTAGAACACTACAGTATAGCCTTATTAAATGAGGAAAATGCTTTTAATGGTGTCTTTACATGGGGCCTATTTATGAAAAATTCACTTTGTGTGTGTCTCAACCATTGTGCAAGAGTAATGAATGCCCTAAGTGTTTGTAATAGCTGGGTGGGGGCTTCCAGATTCCAATAAACCTCTGTTCACAGCCCACTACAACTACTGACTAGTGTTGTAGGAAAGAGGCCCTTGTCCTCATCAACATGCAAACAAGGTGCTTTGTCACGGGGTCATCCCTGACAAGGCAAACCTCCATGTTGTGGGCATGAGGCCTGGCATGGTTCAGGGGAGTGGTCAACTCCCTCTTTCCTGGCCACCTGAGCTACATGCTTGGATAAGGGTCTGGTATGGATTTTTGGGGGGTGAACTTCACAATATTTTTCTTGTTATTTGCATGAGGTTCCCCCTTAAAATCCCTTCCAGACTCAAAGTATGGAATGGAATGGGTATGGAATTTGAGGGGACCTTGTGCTATTTTGGTTACATTTTTTATGAGTGTCCCCCTAAAGTCAATACCAGACCTAAATGTCCTGATATAAATTTGTGGGACCCCATGGCTATCCACGCTGTTTGCTTACATTCCTCTTTCAGTCAGGAATCCCTAACAACCAGGAGTCATGCCGCGTACACACGACCGTTTTTAATGACGAGAAAAATTAATTTTTTTTAAATGGCCATTAAAAATGATCGTGTGTGGGCTTTCCAGCAGTTTTCCCGACGAGAAAAACGCAGAGAATCACGACGAGAAAAATTGGAACATGCTCTAATTTTTCACGTCGTTTTTTACATCGTCGTTTTTCTCGTCATGAAAAACGGCCGTGTGTGGGCTTTAATGACGTGAAAAAAAATGCGCATGCTCAGAATCAAGTATGAGACGGGAGTGCTCCTTCTGGTAAAACTAGCGTTGGTAATGGAGATAGCACATTCGTCATGCTGGAAATTATTGCATAGTTTAATACAGCGCATTCTTTTCTTCGTTATAATGCTGCAATAATCCAATTATTTTGCTGCTGATATTCTCACAGAGTTAGGACAAAGTTTTTTCTTTATTATTTATTGTGTTCTCATGATTAATCTATATTTATTGTAAGCCAGATCTCCCTAAAGAACAAAATATTTTTAGTTACCATCTTGTATTGAAGATGTTTTTTTTTTGCTTATTATTTGGATAATATTTTAGACTGCTTTCCATTATTTTTTGATATTTTTGAGTGTGTCAAGTTACCACAACAACATTATTATTTATTATAATTTACCCTCAAGGAGGTTAGTGTCCCTTGGTAATTTCAAAATGTTTTTTTGCAATGTCCCTGCCTACTCACTAGCAAACTCTCTATTTAGAATAAAAACACATATTCAAGTTTTGGCAGGAAACAAAAAAAACATTTATTCTGGCATAAAAACAAATTAAAGGTTAAGGCAAAACCAAACCACAGGTATAGGAAAACTAAAGAAGCCAGGAAGACAGCACTGGAAACCCTGCTTGAATTAGTGCAGACACAGATCACCACAGCAAACAACAAAGGATGTGAAGAAGAAAATTGGGACCATCAGAAGGACATATCATGGACTTATTTCTTGCTCTTCTTTGTTGCCTTCACTGCAGCCTTCCTTGGAGGCTGTGTCCGTGGAGGAGATCTTGTGGCTGGAGCAGGGACTGGAGCAGGAGCAGGGACTGGGGCAGGAGCAGGGACTGGGACAGGAACTGGAGCAGCAACTGGAGCAGGAACAGGAGCAGGGACATAACAAATATTGACAACGTCTGTAAAGTCATTTAACTTTCCCATCATGCCCATGTTCACTACCTTCAAGATGAGGGTCTCACATTTTAGACGCTGGCCTATTTCCATTTCTGGCAGTTTGTGCCCAATAAGGGCAGCAAATCCCTCTGCAGCGATGGGGGGCTCTCTGAGGGCTGCAGTAGCGTCCCTTATTAGGGCCTGGGTCTCCTCCTCCATCTGCATAAGCCTCCTTTTTTGTGGAATACGCAGAGGAGGTATCTGGGGCCTGGTGTTCTGCTGTGTCCCACTGGAGCCTGCCTCCTCCTGGGTCCCACTGGGGCCTGCCTCCTCATCCTGTATAAAAAAGGTACATATTTAAATGTTTGACTTCATCTATCACACACATTTGTCACCTCATGACATTTGCAAATTGAATGCTAATAAATATTAAAGACAATCATTCTGACCCCAGCATTTTTCATTCTCATCCCCATCATTTTTGGCCACTACTGTCTATTGATATGTCAAACACTTTTTGGTAAATGGTCAAAATTTTCACACGAGTTTAACATCTGTTTGACAACATTATACTTTTAGTACAAGAAATCTTTAGCTAAATACTATACCTGGCTCCCAATGGTCAAATCAGGCTCCTCCTGGAGTTCAGCTTGTTCCTCCAAAGAAGCTTCAACTTGGCTGCAGGGAAGGCTGGAGGGAAAGCTGCAGGGTTGGCTGCAGGGAAGGCTGGAGGGAAGGCTGGAGGGTTGGCTGCAGGGAAGGCTGGAGCTCCTTCCGGGGGGAAGGCTGGAAAGGGATTGCCTTGATTCCAGGTGGTCATCCAGGAAGTTAAGATGATTATAGTACCACAGATTTGGCTTGTATATTTCCTCTGCAGCTGCTCCTGACCGCATTGATGTTAGGACTCTGTTCCGTTCAGTCCGATATGTGCCCCTAATGGTCCCAATTCGTTTCTTCACATCCTCTATTGTTGAGGTTTGGGATCTGTGTTTGTACAAATTCCAGCATGGTCTCCAGTGCTATCTTCCTGGCTTCTCTATTTATTTTTTTGGTCTCCCATAAAACAGGTAGATTTTTCCACCTTTGCAGGAACTCTGCCATAAAATCTGGGTCTTTAAATACCTGCATGATTTCTGCAAGTCAAAATCCAGACAAAAAGAATAATGTCAGTCAAGACTACTACTAATCTTTCTCACCATATAAAGGCCACAAACTCAGCAACTTTGACCATTGATATCCTTCCCCAGACTTCATTTGACAACAGGCCATTATTGTTTATCCCCCTGTTTTGATTACAACAGTCCTAATCGTGATTTTCAATGATGTATCCATCCCCATGGCTCACCCAACCCAAGCATTGGTGGGTCCCTGTTCTTTGGTCTCTTCCGCCCGGGGTTGCGATGCGCCCAGTTCCCCCTCCCCACCTGCCTTCCTTGGCGGGGGGGCGGGGCATTATCCTTGGCGCATCGGCATCATGTCAGTATGTTGCACGCACGGCACCCATAGGGACGCCTGCGTTTTCATCATAGTTTTTTCCATCTCGCATGACCCAGGGGGATGGGAGGGACCCCTCCGAGATCATTTGCATCTCGGGCGTGGCTCTTTCCATCCCCACACCTGGCTCATGCGTCACATGATGCTGGCGGAGATACGCCCCTTACTGTGGACATTTATCCGGTAGCCACCTGGGGAGCTTCACTTCACAGACATCCATCTGATGAGAGGTTCCAGTTTCTCTCTTTCTCTACACTTCAAGGTAATTTCCAATCCTTATTTCAGGATTCACATAGTATTCCTTACATATATACTCTTTTTACCTGCTTTTTTACATTTTGCCTTGCACTCTGCTCACACTGCTTCAAACATACATTTAATTTCATCGCTATTTAGCATTTTTGGGGATCTGGTTTGGCTTTTTTTCAAACCAGATTTATTTACACCAACACTCAGTTGATTTGCCAACTTTGGCTGTTAACCCTTTCAGTCATGTTATATCATTAACCCCCTTTTTTGTTCAATTTCTCCCAGTACCCATTACACATTATTCCCATTAGGCATCCACCAGCACATCATTTACATATTCACTCCCCTCTTCCTTTGCTCCCTTTTTGTTTTTTGTTTTTTGTTTTTCCTTCCCCTCCCTTCCCCCAATCACATTCTAATTTTGGTTCTCAAACCATTCAACCTTCTTTTTCACTCATTGCTCATTTTCATTTCTCCATCCCTTCACCAGCATTCTGCCCTTGCACCCTGTCTGTGCCTCTCCGTCAGTTTGGTGCTGTGCCGTGGCTGTCCGGGTTTCTCCTTGATGGATGTCCCATGCCATCTTCTCTTTGACTCTCCTCTTGATCGAGTGGCCGTTGAAGTGTTTATTGGGGGGCCTTCCCCGCCTCAGCCCCGGGTGAGACACTGTATCCAGGACCACCATTCTACGCCATATTTCAAATGCTTGGGACAACCCCATTCCGGGTTTTGCCATTGGTAACGTATCAGACTACCTTATTCTGTTTCAAATATGACATAATTTTTTCAAGACTTTATTTGATCTGTCTATCCATCTCCCCTTGTAGTCAAATGACATGCACCCCACTCCTGATGACTGGCTTTAAACGCCAAGAAACGCGTCGAGTCCATGCTCAGGGATGCCAAGTAAAGCCTGCCCAACTACGAATCTACAAAGTGTATTCTTGACATTTCAATTGGATAATTAATTTCACTGTTTCTGTATGTCCATTTAACTGTCACTACTTGCTCCAGCCATGTCTCAACAATGAATTGCGATTATGTCTATGTGATAACTTCTATTTACATTATGCCTTTGTTTGCATGATCTATGTGTACTTTTACCATGATACAGATCTCCATTCTTTAGACTGACTATGCAGCATGTATACCTGGCTACAGACCACTCCCCAACGGGACAGTGATGTTTACCAATTTTTGATATCTTAGACTCTTTTCCCCATGCCCATCCATGAGTCCATGCTCTGGCATGTCAAGTAAAGCTTGCCCAACTATGAATCTATTAAGTGTATTCTTGACTTTTTAACCGGATAATCATTTTCACTGTTTCTGTATGTCCATTTAACTGTCATTACTTGCTTCAGCCATGTCTCAACAGTGAATTTTGATCATGTTTTTGTGATAACCCCTATTTATACTATGCCTTTGTTTGCATGATCCATGTGTACTTTTACCATGATACAATACATTTTTATATTTATATCCATGCCTTGATCTCCATTCTTTAGACTGACTATGCAGCATGTATATATGGCTACAGACTATTCCCCAACGGGACAGTGATGTCTACTCATTCTTGATATCCTAGACTTTTTCCTACGCCCATCCATGCCTCATTTAAAGTCCCACAGCCCATTTTCTCTTTTCATTTTCAATGTACCAGGGATGGAGGCATGGGTATGGCATTTATGGGTCTCAATGGATCACCTGCCTTTTCTTGACAAACTCAGCAATTGATCAGTCACTCATCAAGTATGAAAAATGTTACGTATCCTCGATCTACACGTTCGTGGCTTCCGACATTCTTCCACTCACTGAACGTCGTTTTCAACGATGCCTATTTCCGTTATATACAGTGCGCATGCGTGACACTCCGCGCGCTTTCCCCGCCCCTGACGTTCGTTATACTACTTTCCCCACCCATTCTCGCTCGTCCTAATGCTACACAACATGGCGGAGACTCTGCGATTTGAGGAGGAAAGTGTGGAAGAACCCCAGACCAGATCCTGGAGATACAAGGCCACAAACATGGCGTTCGAGGAGATGGTCGAAATGGTGGCAATATTGAGGAGGGAGGATTACAATGCTAAACATGGCCCATACAAAAAGCCTAATCAGGTCACGGCTCAAATTATGGACAAAGTGGTTACAACTCTGCACAGGAAATTTGGGGTTCGCAGATCCAAAGAACAGCTCCGCAAAAGATGGTCTGACATCAAGTTGAGGGAGCCGGAGCAATACAGGAAAATCCAAAAAGTGATCAGAAAAAGTAAGTAGATTTACAGTTACTCAGATTTTTATTACTAGCGTGGTGCTGCATGTGCTTTTTCTTTAATGTAGTACAGTTCAAGATGTCAAGTTTCATGTTCTTGGGCACAAGAATCGATTGTAGAATCATCGTTCATTCGCAATAATACAATGTTTTTTTTAGGATACAGTGTGCTTTTTCTTTAACCACTTGACAACTGGGCACATAACCCCCTTCCTGCCCAGGCGAAATTTCAGGTTTCAGCGCCGTCACGTTTTGAATGACAATTGCGCGGTCGTGCGACGTGGCTCCCAAACAAAATTGACGTCCTTTTTTTCCCACAAATAGAGCTTTCTTTTGGTGGTCTTTGATCATTTCTGCGGTTTTTATTTTTTGCGCTATAAACAAAAATAGAGCGACAATTTTAAAAAAAACACAATATTTTTTAATTTTTGCTATAATTAATATCCCTTTTTTTTTTAAAAAAAAACTATTTTTTTCCTCAGTTTAGGCCGATACGTATTCTACATATTTTAGGTAAAAAAAAAAATCGCAATAGGCGTATAGTGATTGGTTTGCGCAAAAGTTTTAGCGCCTACAAAATAGGGAATAGAATTATGATTTTTTTTTTATTATTTTTTAATTTATTTTTTTACTAGTAATGGCGTCGATCTGCGATTTTTTTTTGTGACTGTGACATTACGGCGGACACATCGGACACTTTTGACACATTTTTTGAACCATTCACATTTATACAGCGAACAGTGCTAAAAATATGCACTGATTACTGTATAAATGTGACTGGCAGGGAAGGGGTTAACCACTAGGGGGCGATCAAGGGGTTAATATGTTCCCTGCTAGATGTTCTTACTGTGGGGGGGAGGGGACTGACTGGGGGAGGTGACTGATGGTTGTCCCTATGTACAAGGGACACACCATCCGTCTCCTCTCCCCGACAGGACGTGGATCTCTGTGACAGCCGATCGCTCGTACCTGGCGGACATCGCGGCCACCAGGCATGCGCATCGGCACTCGCCTGACACGGCGGGCACAGTTTTTCCCCGACGCGCGCCCGCGGTGGCGCGCATCGCGGAAGTAAACAAGAGGACGTCCATGGACGTCCTATCAGCAATTGACGACCGCTTTGCGGACGTCTTTTGCTTATAGCCCGGGCGCGAAGTGGTTAATGTAGTACAGTTCAAGATGTCAAGTTTCATGTTCTTGGGCACAAGAATCGATCGTAGAAATCATCGTTCATTCGCAATAATACAATGTTTTTTTTAGAATAGTGTTAACTAAATTTGAACATGCCTATTTAGGAATGATCAAATGTAGTTAACACTGTATAAGACCAAAACATCGTAATTTAATTAGTGAACGATTGAACGATGATTCCTACGACTGATTATTGTGCCCAAGAACATGAAACTTGACATCTTGAACTGTTTATGTGAGAATATTTTTGAAACATGGTTGTGTATATGTGTTGGTAACTATATTTAATTAATGTAACTGGATTCGGTGTACGGTTAGGAGAGTATGCTCAGCAGCTGGTTACACATCTGGACTCATTAGCACAAGTGTGGGCCACAAGAACAACCTTTTTATGGTGTCACACACAGGTGATCCAGTGGATACTTGGTGTGTTTCAATGTGTGAAACCTGACCAAAATTGATCAATCTACCAGCTTTGCTAATGGATACAATCATGTGTTCAGCTTAGAGATATTGACAAAAAAGACAATTGTACCACACTTCCAAAGAATGATTAATATTAGACATGTGCACACTGAAATATTTCGTTTCGGAATTTCGTTTTTGTCCGAAAAATAAATTTATTTAGTTACTCCCGAAATTCGTTTTTATTTATTTCGTTTTTCGTTAGAAATTGCATTCGTCCGAAAATCTGAATTAATTAAGGTCGAATCTGTCATTGAAGGCTTATGGTGTCTGTCGAATGTTCTAAGAAGATTTGACGGAGCAGTGAAACTGTACGACGCTGCAATCATACATTTCCGGTCGAATGTTCCGCCCACAAGCTATAGAAGAATTCTAATGTTGTATGACTAGTAATAATTATATTTATTCATTACTATTACTAGTCAACCAACATTAGAATTCTTCTATAGCCTATGGGCAGATGCATTTGACCGGAAATGTACGATTGCAGCGTCGTACAGTTTTGCTGCACCGTCGAATCTTCTAACTTTTGATGCTTTGTCGAATCTTCGTCATTCTAGCTATTTTACTGCTCCTCCTCTTTGGTTACAATCAGCCAATAACATTCATCATCATCATTATTTTTATTTTACTTCCCCCACCCAATTCCAGCAGTGATCTTTTCTCTCTATGTCGAATCTTTTCTCTCTATAATAACAAATCTTTTCTCTCCTATGTCGAATCTTTTCTCTCCTATGTCGAATCTTTTCTCTCCTATGTCGAATCTTTTCTCTCCTATGTCGAATCTTTTCTCTCCTATTTCGAATCTTTCTCTCCTATGGCGAATCTTTTCTCTCTATAATGTTGAATCTTTTCTCTCCTATGTAGAATAATCTTGGACTAATAGAGTTAAGGTTAGGCACATTCGACCACAGGTTCGATAGACACAGATTGTTATTGTCAGCGTCACGTCGAATCTCTTATCTATATCGAACTGTTGTAGCAACGAAAACGAAAATAAAGCATTTGTTTATGTCGGATCTTTCGGTTTTCGGATTCTGTGCTTTCGTTTTCGTTTGTTACAACGATAACGAAAATAGCTGAAATTCGGACGAAAATGCATTCGGACGAAAACGAATGCACATGTCTAATTAATATTCCTCTTTCAGGCCTAAAAATATTTATTTACTCAAGTCTACCTTTGGGTTCAATCTCATAGGGCTTCAAAGAGCTTTGAGACAGGAGGCTAGGAACCCCACACCACCAACCCAAGACCCACAACCGCAGGATGTGGAGGAAGAAGTGGAAAATGGCAACACAACAGGTCAGTGTCATACACCACAGACTCAGGTAATAGATGTAGGCCTGCATATTTATAAGACATGGTGTTTTTTTAAATTTTAGGTGCTTTTCTGCCTGCGGCCCAAGCAACATTCACCAGTCACAGTGCCCAGATGTTGATCCAAGAAATTATGGTCTGCTCTCGTGACCTGGATCAAATGAACCAAAACTTGCTCCAGATCAGGCAAAAGAGCAAGCAGCTGGAGGAAAGAATCAAAAAAATAAGAGATGTTCTTGGGAGGGTTTAAATATTTTATATGGGCAAAAATGTTATTTTGTTTTTTGCTTGTTGTTTTGAGATTTTGTTTTGTAAGGTTTTAATTGTTTTTAGTACTATTATACATGTTGAACTTTACTAGTTACATATGGTTCATGCGTTTTAGGAAGAAAAATACCCAAAATTCCAAAAATTATACCATTTTCTATTTTTATAAAAATAAACAAAAAATTGTGCTCCAATTAAAATTATTTTGGAATCAACAATGTGTGGCTTCTTATAACAATGTTGCCCCCCCCCAAAAAAAATGGGTGTGATTACACTGACAATGATGGTAATTTACTTATGAAAAATAAACATGGCACTACAACTGCACTAGGATAACCTAGGACAGTGATGGTGAACCTTGGCACCCCAGATGGTTTTGAACTACATTTCCCATGTTGCTCAAGCACTCTGCAGTGGAGTTGAGCATAATGGGAAATGTAGTTGCAAAACATCTGGAGTGCCAAGGTTCACCATCACTGACCTAGGAGACAGATCAAATCAACCAAAATAAAACCAAACAAGATGTTTTCATTATAAAGTATATTTTTATTCCAAAGAAATTTTCAAATGTTATCAGGCATTGCAATGGCCCCCCTACCCATAAAATAGTCTACGTAGCGTTGGCGCACATCACGGCCGCTTTGGGGGGCCAAGCCTGTAGGGCCAGCTACCTGGGCTGGCAATGGTCCATCAGAGAACTGTGTGGCCTGAAGTCCAACTGAAGAAAGATAATTATTTGAATGTCTTTTTAAAAAATTGTGGAGTATGCAGCAGCACATTACTATATGATTCAACTTGTACTCCGCCATGTTTAGAGAGGTCAGAAAAAGGCGGAAACGACTGGCCATGATGCCAAAGGAATTTTCTACCACCCTTCTCGCTCTGGCCAGCCTATAATTAAAGACCCTCCTCTCAGGGGTGAGGGTCCTTTGTGGAAAAGGCCTCATCAAATGGGGACCTAGCACAAATGCCTCATCTGCGAGGAAAACGAAGGGTAGTCCATCTTCATTCTCTGCCGCAGGTGGCAATGCCAGGTCCTCTGATTGAAGCCGGTCGGCGAATTTTGTCTGGGCAAAAACTCCACCGTCAGACATCCGCCCATTTTTCCCAACGTCAACATAAAGGAACTCATAGGTGGCAGACACCACCGCCATCAGCACAATACTGTGGAACCCTTTATAATAAAAAAAAAAGGATCCCGAATGGGGTGGTGGCACAATGCGGACGTGCTTGCCATCAATGGCTCCATCCACAGTTGGGAAAGTTCCACCGCTGAGAAAAATCAGATGCCACATTCTGCCATTCCTGTGGCGTCGAAGATAACTGTGGAGTCAAAAAAAAAAAAAATAATACTTTGATACCTAAACATTGCAAGCAGATTATCACAAAACATTCTTGGCAAAACATCAGTATAACATTAATTTGGAAGGAGTATTTTATTAAGAGCTAAAAATGACCAAATATCAGATTCATCACCCCCTCTGATGGACCAATGAGATTCTTTTTGGGGGGGGGGTTGAGATGAGTTGGGGACATCATAAATAAAGGCTCTAGCACTATGACAGAATTTTTAACAATTATATAAACAAAAAACATTTGGGGGGGAAGGGTCAAGCACATAGGCGTGCACATCCTATTGCATTAGGGTGTGCAGCCCAAAGCTAGACACATACTAGCGATCACTCACGATGAAAGGGAAGGGGCCGGTAAGTTACATATTTACCTGCCCCTTCCCCCACTCATCCTAAAACATCACCAGCAGCAACAGCCGGTGGGAGAGGAGAGTAGGAAAGCTGGAAGCGCTGCAAGGGGAAGAAAGGGGGGAGCCAGGGCAGTAGGGGGAATCTGTGCTGCACAGTGTGATTAGGGTGTGCCTGGGCACACCTGGCACACCCTGTGCGCACGCCTATGGTCAAGCACTACAATGGAGCTGACAAAAAACTTTGGGAAGTGACTAGGCTAGGTGTGAATGCTGGAGAGGTTGGTTTTTGGAAATATGTAGGCCCAAAAAATGGAGCATTAAAAGCTTACAACATGCATGGGGACAAAGGGGACACTCACAGCATATTACAATCATGGTAATTAGAGACTGTTTAAAAAAATACTATACATTAGCAAGCATAAAATACATAGAATGTGATGTTAAAGGAGAAAACTTACCTTAATATAGTCCTCCTGCAGGACTTGAATTATGGCAGAACAGGTTTCTGGGATAATGACGCCCAGAGCCTGGGGGGAGATGCCTGTCGAGAATTTGAGGTCCTGCAAGCTTCTCCCTGTTGCCAGGTAGCGCAACGTAGCAACTAGCTCAGCACTGATGGCTTCCCGCATAACGGTGTCCTGCCTGGTGATATAGGGGGACACCAAAGCCAAGAGCTGCTGAAAAACGGGGTCAGACATCCTAAGAAAATTCCTGTAGTCATCAGGGTTATTCTCCTGGATCTCCCGCAGCAGAGGCATGTGACAGAATTGGTCCCGCTGGAGCAACCAATTCTTGGTCCAAGAACTCCTCCTCACCCTGTTCATGGACCAGATCTGGGATATATTAACAAGCCCAGAAGCACGATCTCGGCGACAAGAACGTACCAGCAACATGGCTACAAAACGATCGTCTAATGAGAACGAACTAAAAGAACGCACTGAAGAACAGCAAGGCCTCTGAAGAACGACCTGAAAAACAGTAACGAGCGGACAAGAACGCACTGCAAAAACAGATACGAACTGACTACAAGCACTGAAAGACAGATACAAACCCACAAGCACAAACTGAACAACAGGAAATGATCTTTAAAGCATGAAGACTGAAAAGCGTGAGTCGTCGCTTCACAAACTTTTAATAACACGCGGTAACACGAAATCAGCAAAAGCAGCCAAAAGGGTGGCACCATCGGAATGGAACTTCCCCTTTATAGTGCCGTCGTACGTGTTGTACGTCACCGCGCTTTGCTTCTTTTACACGATCGTGTGTACGCAAGGCAGGCTTGAGAAGAATCACGTCGAGAAAAACACAGTTTTTTTCAATGACATTAAAAACGGTCGTGTGTACGCGGCATCAGCTGTCACATTTAGCAGCGGTAATAATACCTCTGCTAAATGTTTCACTTTACCATGCAGCTTGATGTTTGTTCAGCCAAACATGCATTCATTTGGTCATTTGCACAACATTCTCCATAGAATGTACGCAGTGCAAAGGTCTCCCTCATATTATTTACCCTGCTGGTCAAATGTTATTAGCCTATAGTGTTAGGCAGTTTTCCCTACTGGTGAATATTAACTCGTGGTGAATGTTCTTATAGCTATATATCTCTTAGGATTAAAGTATGTTAAGGAATGTTACATTCACCTGGCAAGAAGCAATAAGGAAACTATTACACATTTTTTTTTAAACTTTATGGGTAATATTCGTTACAATTTTAAGAATGTTGAGACATTCACAAAGCAATTTTTTTTATAAATAGACCTCATGGGTTTGGTAAAGTGAAAGATAAAAATGTCATATGTTGCTATTTTTTCATCATGAATATCCATTCCAGCATTTTTGTCTATTATTAACCTTACTCTGTCCAGATTTTTTACCTAATTTCTTCACTTGTTTTTTGCAAAGGTAAAAAAGATCCAAAAAAACTATTTTGTAGATACATTTTCCACTGAACTATGTAAGCCTATGCTACAGATTAGTGATACAAATTATAACATCTGTATATCACAATATGTATGTGACATTGCCAGCCCTCTGTCAAAAAACCATGAATCAGACCGAGACAGAAGTACAGTTAAATCACACTAGTTTAATAATAAATAATAAAAAGGTAAACAGAGTCAAAACATAGCCAGAGTTAAGTAACCGGATCGGGTAGTCGGCCAAGCCAAAGTCCAAGAGCCAGCGATAAAGGTAATAGAACAGCAAGCAGGCTCCGTAGCCAGAGGGGACAACAGTCAAGCAGGTCTTCAACTTGAACGCAGGAGAAAGTCTCTTGTGATGTTAACACAGGCGAAGGCGAAGAGCAAATGAACTGGAAGTCCTTAAGTAGGTAGAGCTGACGAGCGGATCATCAACAGGTGGATCACTGTGGAGAGATGGAAGCTGGAAATTAGCTGACAGCTGAACTGCCAGCACAGAGAAGGAAGGGCTGAACCCAGCCCTGACAGTACCCCCTCTTCAATGACCCCTCCCCCTTGGAGGAGCACCGGGCTTGAGGGGAAAACATCTATGGAAATCACGGAGGAGGACAGGGGCATGTACGTCCAAGGATGGGACCCAAGATTGTTCCTCCAGACCGTACCCCTTCCAATGCACCAGGTACTGAATGCGCCCACGGAACCTACGGGAGTCAACAATGGACTGTACTTCATACTCCTCATGGTTCTCAGCCTGTATAGGGTGGGGACGTGGCACCAAGGAGGTAAAACGGTTGCAGATCAAAGGTTTCAATAAGGAGACATGAAACACATTAGAGATACGCATACTGGAAGGAAGGTCCAACGCGTAAGCCACTGGGTTTATCCTGCAAAGGATACGGAAAGGCCCATTAAACCGAGGTGCGAACTTCAGAAAAGGAACACGGATTTGGAGGTTGCGAGATGACAGCCAGACCCTGTCCCCGACCTGATAGGAAGGCGCAGGCAGGCGTCTACGGTCAGCATGGAGTCTGTACCTCTCGTTAGCCTGTCGCAAAGCCTCCTGGACTTGTACCCAAGTGGAACGAAGACCACTGAGATGTTCCTCTAACGCAGGAATACACTGAGGTCAGGCAACATGGAAGGTTGGAAACCATAATTCGCCATAAACGGGGACAAACGGGAAGCAGAATTCAGAGTGCTATTATGAGCAAACCCCGTCCATGGTAAGAGGTCTGACCACTTGTTGTGATGGTCAGAAATATAGCAACCCAGGAATTGCTCCAAGGACTGATTGGCTCGTTCTGCAGCCCCATTAGACTGTGGGTGATACGCAGAGGAGAAAGCAAACTGAATTCCCAACTGTGCACAAAAGGCTCGCCAGAACCGGGACACAAACTGACTTCCCCTGTCAGAGACAATGACCTTATGTAGGCCATGTAAACAAAAGATTTCCCGAGCAAAAATGGAAGCCAGTTACTTAGACGTAGGCAACTTCTTAAGTGGAATACAGTGAGACATTTTCGAGAACCGGTCTACCACCATAAGGATAACTGTGTTGCCCTGGGAGTTGGGTAACTCCACAATGAAATCCATAGACAGGTGGGTCCAGGGCCTCTCTCCATTGGGTATGGGTTGTAGGAGGCCCACTGGAAGGTGTCGTGGAGTCTTACTCTGAGCACACACGGAACAGGCAGCTACGAAGGCGGCTACATCGGCACGTAGACTAGGCCACCAGAATTGTTGGAAAATGGCCCAAAAGAGTTGATTCTTCCCAGGGTGGCCAGCAGCCTTGGGAGAATGGTAAGTCTGGAGCACGGCAGTATGGAGAGTCTCGGGAACAAAGCAGCGGTCACAAGGTTTCTCAGGAGGGGCATCGACCTGGGCAGCCATAATTTTGTCACCCAAAGGAGAAGTGAGACTGGTGCGAACCGTAGCCAGAATACGATCAGGAGGAATCACAGGAACCGGAACCGATTCTATCTTGCAAGTGGAGGAAAATTGTCGTGACAAGGCGTCAGCCCTTACATTCTTAGTACCGGGTAAGAATGAGACAATGTAATTGAAACTTGACAAGAAAAGAGCCCATCGTGCCCTTCTGGGAGAGAGGCGCTTAGCCTCAGACAAGAATGTGAGATTCTTATGGTCAGTAAGAATGAGAACTTGCACAGTGGTATCTTCGAGGAGATGTCTCCATTCTTTCAGGGCTAAAATGATCGCCAAAAGCTCTCTGTCACCAATCTCGTAATTGCACTCCGCAGGTGACAATTTCTTGGAAAAGTAGCCACACAGATGCATAGCGCTGTTATAGCAAGGACGTTGAGACAGAAGGGTGCCAACTACAGTCTCAGAAGCATCGACTTCAAGGATAAAAGGCAACGTGGGATCAGGATGTGCCAACACAGGAGCAGAAACAAAGGTAGTCTTAAGACTCTCAAAAGCCTTAATGGACTCTGGAGACCAACTCTGTGGGTTACTATCCTTTCTGGTCATATCAGTCAGGGGCTTGACCAGAGACGAGAAGTTATGAATAAACTTCCGATAATAGTTGGCGAAGCCAAGAAAGCGATGCAGAGGACGTAAACCCATGGATCGAGGCCACTGTAGGACTGCAGAAAGTTTCTCTGGGTCCATCGAAAAACCAGCCGTGGAAATTACATAACCCAGGAATTTAACCCGTTCACTTCTCCAGTTTACAATAGAGATTGTTTTCTCTTAGTTTCTGAAGCACTCGACAGACATCTGTGTGGTGGCTCTCCAGGGACTTGTAAAATATGAGGACATCGTTGAGATAAACCACCACACATAACTGCAACAAGTCTCGGAGGACATCGTTAATAAACTTCTGGAAAACTGCCGGAGCGTTACAGAGGCCAAAAGGCATTACGAGATACTCATAATGACCTGTTCTGGTATTAAACGCAGTTTTCCACTCGTCGCCCTCCTTAATCCTGACGAGATTGTATGCCCCTCTCAAATCAAGCTTCGTGAAGACCGTTGCTCCCTTGAGGTGGTCAAGTAACTCTGTAATCAACGGGATCGGATAGGCATTCTTAATGGTGAAACGATTGAGACCCCTATAATCGATACAAGGTCTCAGTTCACCACTCTTCTTCTTCACAAAAAAGAAACCAGCACCAGCAGGAGACAAGGATTTGCGGATGAAACCTCGAGAATTGCGTCTGCAACATACTCCTCCATGGCCTTATCCTCCAAGACTGACAAAGGGTAAACCTGGCTACGAGGGGGAATGGGACCAGGTTGAAGGTCAATTGCGCAATCATACGACCGGTGTGGAAGCAACGTACTTGCACTTTGTTAAAGACATCGCTAAAATCGCGGTACTCCCCCAGCAGGGAGGAGAGTGAAGAGGTGCACAGGGACTTGGCTACCTTCTGGAAGCATCTCTCACTGCACTGTGGCGACCACGACAGAACCTCAGCACGGAGCCAATCAAAAGATGGGATGTGCCTCTGTAACCAAGGATAACCAATAACCAGCGGAAACTTAGGTGAGGAAATAACTTGGAATTGAATTATCTCATGGTGAAGAGCCCCTACGGCCATGGACAACGGAACAGTCTCATGAGTCACATGGGCAGGCTGTAGAGGTCTTCCATCAAGAGTCTCAATGGCAAGTGGAGTGTCACACAGCTGCAGCGGAATCGAGTGCTTAGACACAAAGGCAGCATCAATGAACAGGCCTGCAGCCCCAGAGTCGATTAGAGCATGTATCTCGATGGAGCCCAAGACAGGGTAACCGAAACCAGGGGCTTATCCTTCTGGGCAACTGAAGACGAAACAACACCACCTAAGGTCTGTCCGTGACAGGACCTCAAGGTTCTGGCGTTCCCTGGACGGGTAGGACAAGACTTCAAAAAGTGACCGGCCTGGCCACAATAAAGGCACAATCTCTCCCTCCTCCTAAGGGCTTTCTCTTCCACAGTGAGACGCGTGAAGCCCAAGTGCATGGGTTCATCTTCACAGACCGACTCGGTACCAGGAGGCATGAGAGGTGAGGGAGGCAAGGGTGGGACTGCAAAGCTCGGAGACAAACATACAGGAGGCTTCCGCAAGCGGTCCTTAACAGAGGGTCTTTCTCTGAGTCCGGAGTCAATGAGGATGGCAAATGTGATCAACTTCTCCAGCTCAGTGGGTAAATCTCGGGCTGCTATCTCCTCCTTGATGTTATCCGAGAGACCATGAGAAAAAGCAGCCACGAGGGCCTCATTGTTCCAAGCAACCTCTGCTGCCAGAGTACGGAATTCAATGGCGTAATCGGCAACAGTTCTCGTACTCTGTTTGATGGACATGAGGCTCTTGGCAGCAGAAGCGTAGCGTGCAGGAATGTCAAATACCCTTTGAAGGAAGCCACAAATTCTGGGTAAATCAGGACCACGGGTTTTTGCATCTCCCATAGAGGGTTTGCCCAGGCCAAGGCTCTCTCAGAAAGCAAAGATATCACGAAACCTACTTTGCTTCTGTCGGTGGGAAACGCCTGGGCGAGCATCTCAAAATATATCTCAACCTGGTTGAGAAAACCTCTGCATTGAATTGGATCGCCCCTGGGGAAGCGGGGCGGAACCAGACATACCTCTAATAGAGGTAATACTCGAGGCGGGTGCCTGCACAGGGACTACCGGAGCGGCCACAGTGGGAGACTCTAGACGAGCCCTGTGACTCAGGAGCATCTGTATCGCCATGGCAAACTGATCCATGCGGTGATCCAGGTCATCCAATCTGGAAAAAATATTATTAACAAGTGGATTGGCTGCATCTTCTGAATTCATAGCATATGCCTACTGTCAGAAACCATGAATCAGACCGAGACAGAAGTACAGTTTAATCACACTAGTTTAATAATAAATAATAAAAAGGTAAACAGAGTAAGCATAGTCAAAACATAGCCAGAGTTCAGTAACCAGATCGGGTAGTCGGCCAAGCCAAAGTCCAAGAGCCAGCGATAAAGGTAATAGAACCGCAAGCAGGATCCGTAGCAAGAGGGGACAACAGTCAAGCAGGTCTTCAACTGGAACCCAGGAGAAAGTCTCTTGTGATGTTAACACAGGCGAAGGCGAAGAGCAAATGAACTGGAAGTCCTTAAGTAGGCAGAAGTGACGAGCGGATCATCAACAGGTGGATCACTGTGGAGAGATGGAAGCTGGCAATTAGCTGACAGCTGAGCTGCCAGCACTGAGAAGGAAGAGATGATCCCAGCCCTGACACTCTCAAAATTTCAACTCGCCTGCTCACATTTGGCAAATTGAAATAAGTTGACGGCGATTGTGAAGCAAGGTTGCCAACTGTCCGTTACAGATGGCTGCTGCCCATAAAAAATATGGCCATGGGCAGGTTTTAGAACTGTGCAAGCGCAATGCTGAGGCCAGCCCAGGCTCAGACAGGGGGCAGACAGCCGGGCGTATAGTTGGTGACATCAGGGCGGCAGAGCCTTTTACAAATTATAGGCTACCGCAGGGGTAGCTGGGCTGGCCCAGGGACACGGCAGCCCAAGTGCGGAGGTATCCCATGAGTGCCAATAAAAACAAATACAAAAATTTCCGCGCTGCTAGTGAAAGAAGAAAAAGCAGCTACAAAACCAATAAACAAAAAAGGTGCATGTACAAAATAACAAATAAAATTGTAGCGCTAATGAATGTGAATAAACAAATAAATGAATACCCCCTGAAGGAAGTAAATGGTTAATAGTCCATCATAGTGAAAAAAACAACAAAAAATGTCTTTGGTGAATAATATCAAAGTAAGTTTGTGATGGCATAAATGTTCCAATGATGTTCCAACAATACTCCAAAACGTGTTTGTGAATGATTAACCAGTGTCAAACAATCTTGAATGAATATGTGAAGAAAACCACCACCAATAAAGAGGAGGCTTACCAGACTCTGTGGACCCTGTTAGAAGTACGTCTATAGGGTCAACTTAGGCTTTGGATGTATATCCCTGAAGGATCCACAGCTGATGATTCACCCAAGGAGTGTCCCTCACAGCAACTCACAGTAGGAGAATGAATAAAAGCTTGAAAGATGATGGCCCAATGATGGCCCAATGATGGTGTGCCAAAATGAAAGCCAAATTGTAAGGAAAAAGAAGGGCACATAGCGTAATACTGCTTAAAAAGTATATTTAATGTAGGTAGATACACTTACATTCAGGTGGTCATATAAAGCGCTTCATGAAATATCAGTGGCAACAGTGGAATGTCCCAGGGACATTTTATAACCTAATACTGCAAAAAACAATTAACAGTATCATTTCACAAGAACATTTACAAGGGCGTGTTTAGTGCTGGAGTTAGGGGTGGGGCAGGGTAGGGAAACTGGTGGCGAGTGACTCTTAAGGCCTGGCTAGTAGCTCATATCTTGAAATTTTGAGCTCTGACATTACTATTCTGTTTTTTGTACTATCAGCAGTAAAAGCTAATATGTATGATTTTTTTTTTTAGTTTGTTCTTTGTTTTGTTTTTTAGAATCAGATAAACAGTTATAATTGACATCAGGATTACATTTTTATTCATGAGACAAGTGTACAAGAAATAGAAAAGAGGGGACAATTAGTAAAACCACACAATAAGGCATATATAGCAATAAAAACAATGTCATGTGGCTTTTGATAGCCTTTCTTGACCATACTTTGACCCTTATGCTTAAAGTGTTACTAAACCCACAACAGTAAAATCATTCTGTATATGCAGCATTATTGTTGTACTCACCATGAAATCTAAGGGGTTAATACTTCTCATTGTGTAAAAAGGCTGTTTGATCCTGTCTTCTCTCATACTCCCCTTCTTCCACTGTCCCTAATCCATCTCCTGATAAGTTCCTCTGCACATGCTCAGTTTGGTGTGTATTGCTAGAGAGGTTTTTTTTTTCTTCTGATCAGCACAGGGCCAATCAGCACTGTCCAGACTGAGGGTCAGAAGTCCTGCAGCATCATGGGACAGTCAGAGGAGAATGAAAACTCCTCCTACAAGCTTTAACCGGACACTGATAGAAGTCACAAAACTGCTCTAACTACTGATGAGAAAAGGTATTTAGCAGTTTATATTTACTAAAAAAATTGCATTTCCATGTTCTGTGTTTAGTAACACTTAAATGGGGCTTTGGCCCATTTTGTATGAAGGGCCCAGGGCATGTTTGTAATACTCAGGCTTTAGATCCCCTATTTTTTCCATCCTGAAGGACAGGCAGGGTTGTTTTTAAAAAAAAAAAAACACACAAAAAAAGAAAACAAAGCAACACAAGGTTTTCCTTCCTGGTGACAGTGTTTTGCTAACTCTGACAGCCCCACAACCTTGCTTCCAAACCTTAATATTACACTAATGGCTATGTCCAATCTCTTAAGAATACCTTTTTCTACTGATGGGTTGACTCCCACCTTCTATATTTAAAAGTAGGGATGAGCTGAGTCTGAATGTAAGTTCAAAGTGAACATTTACTGGTTGGATGCTTAGCCAAATCCCCAACTTTTGGGATGTTTGGTGGGATTGCAACATCAAATGTCACATAAAGCATTGCTAAAGTCATCATTGGCCAAAGTTCTGCAACTGACATGGTGCATCATCTGCTATGGAAGTGATGCATCATCTGCAGGCAGGACACATTTACCATATTGTTGGGGCCCTGGACATGCTCTACAGCCAGTAAAAGGGGTGGTGAAGTTGTTATCCAGGCCCTCATCATCCTCTTCTTCTCTCACCCAGGCACAGACTAGCTCACAGTCCACCACAGCTGCCATGCACCCTATTCTTACTCCTTATCCACAGCTACTCCTGCCATTGCTCTGTCAATTAACACAGGGGAGCCTGGGAAATTATTTAAGTGCAGCATGGGCCATTTGCTGCAAGAGAATGTGCAGCAATTAACAGGTTTTGAGGTTGAGAAAGAGAAAAATGAAGAGAATGAATAAGAGAACCTATAGGGAGGGGACACCAAGCAAAGAGAACCAATTGGCAGTGATGTTTCGACAGCATACTGCCAAGCTGAATACAGCAATGAAGAGGGAGAGGGTAATGATGAGGTCTCTGACTGTACCTGGGTGTCTGATAGAGAAGAATAGGAAAGGGCAGGATGGGAAAAACCTCATTGTGACAAAATGTCTCCTGGGGCAGCTAGTAGAGAAGTGGAGAGAGCAGCTGCCCTGTTATACCAAATTGCAAAGCTCCATTGGTGCAGGGCACTGTTATTCCCTGATCTGCTCCCCGTAGTTCAGCTGGGCAGGGCATTTTCATGTATGCAGCAGACTGCATCATTGTTATTTGTAGTCTCTGCGTTCAGCATATCAAGCGTGGCAATACCATCAGCCTTTTGGGTACCACATATATGAAGAACCATTTGACCTCTCACTAGGCAGCTTGTTGGGAACTGCACCATAATGCTGACTGTCAGGAAAATTGCAGCACTCCTCCTCCCTTTCTACCTCTACCCCAACTATACACAATTCCCTCACAGTAGCCTCCAGCGATAGGGAGGATGGTATGTCAAGAGGTGTCAGAGGTCTACCTCATGTCTCGTCCAGCTGGGAAATAAGACTGGCTGGCACCACACAGAGTAGGAGCAAGTACAGGCTGCAACCTTGTTTTGATTCTGCCAACCCAGCCCACAAACCTTAGTATTGAGCTAGCAGTCAATGTCCCAGTAGCTAGAGTGAACACATTTCACCCCAGCTTCAAGCATATCAAACTTGGAAAAAACACCAGCCATTTGGGTACCACATGTTTCACAAAGCATTTAATCTCCCATCACTCAGCCTGTTGGCAAGAGCACCGGAAAGCCACACAAAAGGGACGCAATTCTGCTCCTTCTCACTCCTTACCTTTCGGGTCTACCCTCGCTGTATCTCATGGTTTCTCAGCAGCCTCCACTGACAGGGATGCTGGTATAGCAAAGGGTGTCACAGATCCATGCAGCACGTCTGCCAGCAGCACACCACCAGATGTAAAGTATAGCAGGTAAATTTCTCTGCCCCAGCTGCTGCAGCGAAAAAAATATACACAGTCACTGCCACCCACATGTCAAAAATCCAGCTTGTCCAAATAAAGAAAGCTTGGTAGGAAAATCAATTTAAATGTAATTTTTTTCTTTATAAATGTCAGTTTTGCTGCAGCAGGATCTATACACAGTACAGATTCCCCCTTTACAGGCAGACTAAGGGGACCCCCCAGGCACTATATTTAAAGACATTTTTCATTTCTATTGTTTCACTTTAAGCATCAGTAACTCACTGCTCATTTGAAAATTATATTTTTTACAAACTTTTTTTTCATTGATACATGTCCCCCAGGGCAGTACCCAGGCCCTTATACCCTTTGTATGCATAATAACTTGCATATAAGCCTTTAGAATTGGTACTTTTTTCCAGTTCAGGTCCCATAGACATCAATGGGGTTCATTGTTCGGCTCCAAATTTTTGCAATGTTTGAAAGTTGTGGCGTGAACTGAAAAAGGGGATGTTCGGCCCATCACTACTCTCTACCTTGGTCACCTGCTGGTGGCACTGTTGTTCCTGGAATCAAAGGGCAAAGTTCTGGTGGCCACCAGCTGGTATTTCCTAGAAGTCAGAGTATTTAAGCTGCACCTGACGTGGACTGCTGGGAGGTATTTAATCCCGCCCATAACTGAGGTTCAGTACTTCAGTGTTCTTCCTGTGAGTCCCTGTCTAATCCTTGTTCCCGGTTCCTGTTTCTGTTCCTGTGCCCTGCCTGATTCTGACCCTTGTTCCTAGTTCCTAGACTTGCTACTGTGACCTGCTCCTTGTACCCTGCTTGTACCCTGCTCCCTGCTTCCAGTACCTTGCTCCTGCTCCCCTTGTTTCCTGTCCCAGTCCTGACATTGCCCTGCTTATGGGTGCTCCCTCCACTTGTACATAGGCTTATCACTTGGGTTCTGTTTATTTGTCATTTACATTGTTTATGGTTTTCTGGTGTTGTGTTGGAAGTGTATTATTTGTCTCAATAAACTTAATTTAACTTTATTCAGTCTGGTTCTTGACTTTGTAAGGTAGAGCCCACTGATCTGGAAACTGGAACATCCTAAGTAATGGCCCAGTACTGGGCCACATACTTCCTGACAGGCCTAATTTTATTTACCAAAAACCTTGGGATCTAAGGAGCATGGTAGCACCAAGCAGATTGCAGAGGCAGAAGGGGCTTCTGGGGAGGAAATCAAATCTTTGACATCCCTTTTCGATCAAAAAGGGAGTTGTAAATGCAGTGTCAAAAACTGTGGAATATGTTGCGTCATGTGGCACCACAAACGCAAAGTAACAGGGACCGATAGTAAAAGATACCAGATTAAACAATTTATCAATTGTGGCATTGCATATATAGTGTATGGACTACTCTGTCCCTGCGGCTTGATTTATGTAGGCCGCACTTTGTGGCCATTGAGGATTCGCATCGGGGAGCACAAGTGCAGCATACACAATGGCAGATAAAAATATTCTGTCCCATGCCATTTTAAGGAGGTAGATGGAGGGGATCACTCTGGTATGAAAACCTTCAGTATTAAAGCTATCTCTAATTAATTGGATAGTGGGAGGAGACACCAAAGATTATGTGTAAGGGAGAGGTTTTGGATTTTCACCTTAGGAAAGGATTAAATGAAGATCCGGAGGTACATTATCTAGTAGGGTAATCTCTGCTATTACCTAAAGCTTGGGTACATCCCTTGCATTCCATTTTTGATATATTATACTAGCATCTATAGTGTCCAGTGTTCATGTGGAAGAACAAATTTGAGTCCCATTCATCAAGTATGGTAGTTGCAGGGCATCGGGGATGACTTACGTCTAACACATGTGATGTTTATATTTTTGAAATACATGCTGTCAATCATGCTATTACAATTTCATCTAGAAAATTATAGAATTTAAATATATAGTACCATCTAAATCCGTAAATTTATCCCTTGAGAGAGATATATATACTTTATGATATTCCTGTTGTCTTCTATTAATTAACTATTTTTAATTTTTTTAGCCCTGTCATCATATTTTAATCTTCCAATTTAAAAAACCATGATCCTTTGATATTAAAGTATTTCTCCATGTGTGTTTGAGTGCGTGTGGGCATGCCTGTGCGTGTGCCTATGTTTAAGCGCATTCGGACAGACGTCCATGCACACGGGTGCACCCATTGTGCGCAGCGCACACACTTATTTCATGCATGCAAGTTTTACATTATTTATTGATATCCACATCTACTTTTAATATGTATACAGTAGTGGTCATTGTTTTATATTTATTCAAATTTTTATTTTAACATACTCACATCTTGAATTGTTTTGCAATGTATGGTTTATTGTATCTGACTAAACCAGCCTATATGCAAGTGTTTAAAGATTTTTAACAAAACCTCAGCACGGACCTCAGCACGGAGCCAATCAAAAGACGGGTTGTGTCTCTGTAGCCAAGGATAACCAATAACCAGTGGAAACCTAGGTGAGGAAATAACTTGGAATTGGATTATCTCATGGTGAAGAACCCCTACGGCCATGGACAATGGAACCGTATCATGAGTCATATGGGCAGGCTGTAGAGGTCTCCCGTCAAGAGCCTCAATGGCAAGTGGAGTGTCACGCAACTGCAGCGGAATCGAGTGCTTCGATATAAAGGCAGCATCAATGAACAGGCCCGCAGCCCCAGAGTTGATTAGAGCCTGTATCTCGATGGACGACTCAGCCCAAGAAAGGGTAACCGGGACCAGGGGCTTATCCTTCTGGATAGCTGGAGACGAAACAATACCACCTAAGGTCTGTCCGTGACAGGACTTCGAGGTTCGGACGTTCCCTGGACGGGTAGGACAAGACTTCAAAAAGTGACCAGCCTGGCCACAATAAAGGCACAATCTCTCCCTCCTCCTAAGGGCTCTCTCATCCGCAGAGAGACGCGTGAAAGCCCAAGTGCATGGGTTCACCTTCACTGACCGACTCAGTACCAGGAGGCATGGGAGGTGAGGGAGGCAAGGGTGGGACTGCAAAGCTTGGAGACAAATGTACAGGAGGCTTCCGCAAGAGCTCCTTAAAAGAGAGTCTTTCTCTGAGTCTGGAGTCAATGAAGATGGCAAATGTGATCAACTTCTCCAGCTCAGTGGGTATATCTCGGGCTGCTATCTTATCCTTGATGTTATCCGAGAGACCATGAGAAAAAGCAGCCACGAGGGCCTCATTGTTCCAACCAACCTCTGCTGCCAGAGTACGGAATTCAATGGCGTAATCGGCAACAGTTCTCGTACTCTGTTGGATGCACATTAGGCTCTTGGCAGCAGAAGGGAAGCGTGTGGGAACGTCAAATACCCTTTTGAAGGAAGCCACAAATTCTGGGTAACTTAGGACCATGGGTTTTTGCGTCTCCCATAGAGGGTTTGTCCAAGCCAAGGCTCTCTCAGAAAGCAAAGATATCACGGAACCTACTTTGCTTCTGTCGGTGGGAAACGCCTGGGGCAGCATCTCAAAGTATATCTCAACCTGGTTGAGAAACCCTCTGCATTGAACTGGATCACCCCCAAATTGCTGGGGAAGCGGAGCAAAACCAGACATATCTCTTATAGAGGTAATACTCGAGGTGGGTGCCTGCACAGAGACAGTAGCAGGGACGGCCTGCAACACAGGTTTTACAGGAGCAGCCACAGTGGGAAATTCCAGATGAACAGTGCGACTCAGGAGCGTTTGTAACGCCATGGCAAACTGATCCATGCGGTGATCCTGGTCATCCAATCTGGAAAAAATATTACCAACAAGTGGATTGACTGCATCTTCTGAATTCATAGAAAAAAAAAGAGAAAGGCGCCTCCAGGTTAGGAACAGTGAATTTTTAATTGACAACAGGTGCATTTATCCACTTACATCTATGGTATTGTAAATCCGGCACTTGTCCATTTTCAAGCCCTTCAATGGCGTCCGTCCATGGCTGTGAAGCTATTTCAGCTCTCCTGCAGGTATCTGTATGGGTGAGAGGGGTCCTCTTGTCTTACAGGAAATCCGGGTGGCCGGGGTGTTGAGACCGAGGCTTGCTCCAGGCTAGCAGGCTGGTGTTGGAGCGCAACGTTGGGCGTAATGACGTCACAGGCAGTATCAACGACGTTTCCGAAACATGGGGACATCCTCCCCATGTTGAGGGCATGTGGCCTGGTACGGTTCAGGAGGGGGGGCGATCTCTCGTCCCCCCTCTTTTTCTGCGTCTTGCCAGGTTGCGTGCTCGGATAAGGGTCTGGTATGGATCTTTGGGGGGAACCCCAAGCCATTTTTTTTATTTTGGCGCCAGGTTCCCCTTAAAATCTATACCAGACCTGAAGGGTCTGGTATGTATTTTGAGGGGACCCCTACACCATTTTGTTTTTACATTTGGCGCAGGGTTCCCCTTAATATCCATACCAGACCTGAAGGGCCTGGTAATGGAATTTGGGGGGACCCCCCACGCATTTTTTTTTTGGTTTGGGGTTCCCCTTAATATTCATACCAGACCCAAAGGGCCTGGTAATGGACTAAGGGGGAACCTCATGCCGTTTTTTTTATGACTTTTATCAGTATAGCAGGGACCCGACAATTCATTATAGCCGCGAGTAGTTTTAAATGGCTTTTTTTCCTTTTAGAAATGCCATTTTGTGCAGGGACTTTTCTAATCACGGGAAACATGCGCTACTTTACAGGCATACTATAGACACCCCCCAGGTACGAAATTTAAAGGAATATTTCACTTTTATTTTTTCACGCATTATTAAAATCACTGCTCTCGAAAAAACTGCAGTTTTTAAAACTTTTTTTTGCATTGATACATGTCCCCTGGGGCAGGACCCAGGTCCTCAAAAAAAAATTATGACAATAACTTGCATATTAACCTTTAGCACTTTTGATTTCTCCCATAGACTTTTAAAGGGTGTTCCGCGGCTTTCGAATTTGCCGCGAACACCCCAAATTGTTCGCTATTCGGCGAACGGGCGAACAGCCAATGTTCGAGTCGAACTCATGTTCGACCCGAACATAAAGCTCATCCTTAATGGGCAATTAACATCTTTGCTGCCTCAATTTTTTTCTTCTTTTTTTTTCTTTTTTTTCTAGTTGATTTGAGGTCAGAAGTAACTTTTGGGATGTAAAATATATTTCAGTCGTATTTTAAGGTTCTTATTTATTTTGAATGTGTATATTAGTTTTTATTTTATGATGCTAGTGCTGTAGTGAGGAATTTGCTGGTTGGCTAAGGGCTGGTTCACATTTGAATATAAAATGCAGATACAAACTCATATGGAAGCACTTGAGTTTACCTGCATCTTTACCTGAGTTTGTATGTGCTTTTTTTTTTTTAATCCCATTGTGTTTAGCTGCTCTTTTTTTATGTGAATTTTCTGACTATTTTCAGTGTCATCATTTTCTTTTCACAAAATAATAACTATAAAATCATTAATAGTGGAGAGAACTACAACATAATTTACAAAACTTACAAAATTTCTGCTAAATCTAAAAGATTAAAGTTAATAAATTATGCTATGTATGTGAATAAGGTCTTGGGGCTCATTCACATGGGTGCTGTAGCCTGTACAGTGTGAACCAGTTTTTTTTTTATGTGGCATAGGCATGTGCATGCATGCCTCAAACACAGACAGTGTTCATTCAAGGGCACTCACCCACAACTGTACACCTTTCAAATTAGGACCTGCGGCTGTGCTTGTATGGCTGCTGTATCCCCATAGAGTAACAGGTAGCTCCTGCTCAACAAACAGATCAATCATTCACACTGTATGCTCAAGAGAATCTGTGTGAATGAGCCCATATTTATTTATGTATTTTTTCATTTTTTCAAATATTTGTTGTATTTTTTTACAATGTTTTTTTTTGGGGGGGGGGGGGGGGGGTTAGTGGATAGTGTCAGTAGGGCAGTGGATAGTGTCAGCAGAGCAGCGAATGGTGTCAGTCTTTTTTTTAATTATTTTTTACAATTTTATTTTTTATTATTCTTTACATTTTTATTTTATATTCTTTTTTACAATTTTTACAAATTTTACAAATTTTTACAGCTCTGTTGGGGAGCTTTTGTAAAATACAACAGACCCCTAATGTCTCACTTTTGAATAGACTGTGCACTCTGAAAGAGCAGTTGCTCCAGAGCTTAGTAAATGAGGAAAAACTCTGCTGACTTCCATCATCCAATCACATGCAAGCAAAAAAGTTCCGGAGCAACTGCACTTTGCAAAGTGCACAACCTAGTTGCCTTTAGTGAATCAACCCCACAGACTCTTGTGCATTCATAAATGGAAGCTAAGCACACACAGTTTACTATGCTTCAGTTATGAAAGAATCAGTACAGATCACCCACTCTGTTCATTCAGACAAGGAAGAGGCCAGTAAATAACTACTCACTGAATTGTCTCTATTTGTTGACTTTCACAGTTTTGTTTATTGTAATCTTTCTTACTTATACAGTTAGCCAACTGTTGTGTCCAGTAGTGTGGGTTTATTATAATGTATGGATTTCATTGACTAGTCTTTTCGTTTTGTGTCAATCAAAAATAAAATATAAAGCTGTTTTCTTCAAGTAATTTACTGTATTTGAAAGCAAAAGCGAAATCCAAGAATCAAAGACTTAATCAGTAAAATATGAGATCTTGGTCTACATAATTTTAACACGGAAAACAAATTACAGCCAATCTTGTATTTTACATTTTACAAAAAAAACTAATATAATGAGAGCATTTTTTAATTTAAAGTGTAGTTCTATTCATTTTATTATTACTACTGGTACCTAATAGGACTGTTGATGATAATTATGAAAATCTATGGGTACTTATTAGGCAAATGACTGAGATTTTTTGATCATAAAAAAGTTCAGAACCCCTTTACCTGAATATGATGATTACCATCTCCTAAGAAGATAAGTTCTGTTAACTTTTTGGAATTAAAAGGAACCACAATCAGGACTAGGGATGAGCCGAACACCCCCGGGTTCGGTTCGCACCAGAACCTTCGAACGGACCGAAAGTTTGCGCGAATTTTCGAACCCTATTCGTTATAATGGACGCGAACGTTCGAAATCAAAATTGCTAATTACAACGGCCAATATGCATGTTAATGTCATAAAACAGGTTTGGGGACCCGGGTCCTGCCCCAGGGGACATATATCAATGCAAAAAGAAATTTTAAAAACTAAAGTTTTTTCGGGAGCAGTCATTTTAATGATGCATAAAGTGAAAAAAAAAAAAGTGAAATTTTCCTTTAAATATGGTACCTGGGGGGTGTCTAAAGTATGCCTGTGAAGTGGCATGTGTTTCCCGTGTTTAGAACTGTCCTTGCACAAAATGACATTTGTAAAGGAAAAAAAGAAGCCATTTAAAACCACTTGCGGCTTTAATGTCATGTCTTGTCCTGGCCGCCATATGGCTGAAAATCCTTGAGAAAAATGGCATGGCTACCCCATCACCCCCCCCCCCACCCCAGCCCCTTTGGGTCTTGTATGGATACTAAGGGGGACCCCGCACCCAAAATAAAACCCTATACCTACAACCCTATATACTCTGAACAGCAGTATATAGGTGGTGCAAACAAGACATGGACTGTAGGTTTGTTCTTAAGTAGAATCTGAACAGGTACATTATGAAGTGTAGCTACATCCCAAAAAAATCAATTTTTAAGCTTTTTGGAGAACATAGGGAGGGGTTATCACCCCTGTAACATTTGCTGTCTTTGCACATCTGTTCAGAACATGTCACCTCACTTTCCGTCCCAATGACAAATGTTTTTGGAAAAGTGGGGTTTTAATTGAAACAAGGATTGGTGATAAAGCATCAGTAGAGAGGAGATACCTTTTTCCCAAATTAAATCTAACAGGATAGAATTTTCCTTCCTAGGGGTAGATTTCCTCTCACTTCCTGTTTTCTCTTGCCGTTTGCAAGTAGGAGTCGTTTGTAAGTTGGATGTTTGAAAGTAGGGGCCTGCCGTATATACTCTGCAGAAATTTGCCCTATTAGATGTTGGTGTAGCCACAAGACTGGTGGGCACAGGAATGGGCCCTGCTGTGAGTTAATAGATCAAGATTTGTACTTGCATGCACCTGTTGAACCGGGCAGAAAAATTGGGCCTTTGGTGGTGGTGGTGGTGGTGGTGGACGGTGTTGCCACAAGACTGTAAGCCCTCACAGTTACTCTTGGTGGGTGCAGGAATGGGCCCTGCTGTGAGTTATTAGATCAAGATTTGTAATTGCATGCACCTGTTGAACAGGGCAGAAAAATTGGGCCTTTGGTGGTGGTGGTGGTGGTGGACGGTGTTGCCACAAGACTGTAGGCCCTCATAGTTACTCTTGGTGGGCGCAGGAATGGGCCCTGCTGTGAACTATTAGATCAAGATTTGTAATTACACGCCCCTGTTAAACAGGGGCTGAAAAATTGTGCCTTAGGCATTGGTGCTGGTGCCACAACACTGCAACCCCTCACAGATACTGTACTTGGAGCACAGCAGTCACACCTGTTGCGAAGCATCTTTTTAAAAAATTGTAATTACACGCCCCTGTTATACAGGGGCTGAAAAATTGTGCCTTAGGCACTGGTGCTGGTGCCACAACACTGCAACCCCTCACAGATACTGTACTCTGAGCACAGCAATGAGACCTGTTGCAAAGCATTGCCTAAAAATTGTAATTACACGCCCCAACAGGGGCTGAAAAATTGTGCCTTAGGCACTGGTGCTGGTGCCACAACACTGCAACCCCTCACAGATACTGTACTCTGAGCACAGCAGTCACACCTGTTGCGAAGCATCTTTTTAAAAAATTGTAATTACACGCCCCTGTTATACAGGGGCTGAAAAATTGTGCCTTAGGCACTGGTGTGGTGGCATGGATCATTGAGGAGGAGGAAGAGGATAGTCAGTGAACATAACAGGACAGTCACTCAGCATCAGCATAGGCAGTCTTGAAGGGATGTGACATTATAAATTATTCCGTTATATCCGCTTCAGGTGTCTGGTAGCTGGTGGTGATCCAAGACTGATTCATTTTTATGAAGGTCAGTCGATCAACCGAGTCGGTGGACAGGCGCACCCTATGATCGGTGACAAATCCTCCAGCAGCACTGAATGTGCGTTCGGAAAGAACGCTGGATGCAGGACAGGCCAGTAGCTCAATTGCATACTGTGCAAGCTCTGGCCAGTGATCCATCCTCAGGACCCAGTAAGCCAGAGGATTTTCGGTGGGAAAGGTGTCCAAGTCTGACCTTGCCCCTAGGTATTCCTGCACCATGTATATCAGACGCTGGCGATGGTTGCTGGAACCGATCATACCTTGGGGCTGCGGACTAAAAAATTGTCTGAACGCATCGGTCAGACGTCCACCTTCCCCACCGCTCCTTCTGCTACTGACCGAAGCCTCAGCAACTCGTCGTCCAGGACCAGGAGTTTGTAACCTCCCAGTTTCTGGGAACGCGTTGCACAGACCTTTCTGCAAGGCCTCCCTGAGATGTCTCATCCTCTGCTCCCTCTGCGACGGCAAGATAAGGTCCGCAACCTTACCCTTGTACCGTGGATCAAGGAGAGTGGCCAGCCAGTAATGGTCACTCTCCTTGATCCGAAGAACACGAGGATCCTTCCGCAGGCTTTGCAGGATCAGGGAGGCCATGCAGCGTAGGTTAGCTGAGGCATTCGGTCCGGAGTCTTCTGGGTCACTGAGGATGACATGATCGCCAGCCACCTCCTCCCAGCCACGTACAAGTCCACTGGTTTGTTGGGACTGTACATCATCCCTAAAAGACTGCTGCTGCTGATGCTGAGTGCCAGGCTCCACCTCCATGCTCACACAATCCTCCTCCTCCTCCTCCTCCTCTTCCTGTGTGATGGGTGGGACAGAAGGAACATTGTCTGGATAAAGGGGGCCTTGAGAGACAAGGAAGTCCTCCTCTTCCTGCCTCTGTTCTGCCTCAAGTGCCCTGTCCATTATCCCACGCAGCGTATGCTCCAACAGGTGGACAAGAGGTACAGTGTCACTGATGCATGCACTGTCACTGCTCACCATCCTCGTGGCCTCCTCAAATGGTGAGAGGACAGTGCATGCATCCCTGATCATGCTCCACTGGCGTGGGGGAAAAAAGCCAAGCTCCCCTGACCCTGTCCTGGTGCCGTAGTCGCAAAGGTACTCATTGATGGCCCTCTGCTGCGTGTGCAGTCGCTGCAGCATGGCCAACGTTGAGTTCCACCTGGTGGGCATGTCACATATTAGGCGGTTCTTGGGCAGGTTCAGCTCCTTTTGCAGCTCAGTCAGCCGAGCACTGGCATTATAAGATCGGCGGAAATGCACACAGACTTTCCTGGCCTGCCTCAGGACATCCTGTAAGCCTGGGAACCTGCCCAAGAACCGCTGCACCACCAGGTTGAGGACGTGAGCCATACAGGGCACATGGGTGAGCTGCCCCTGTCGCAGGGCGGAGAGGAGGTTGGTGCCATTATCAGAAACGACCATTCCTGGCTTAAGCTGGCGTGGCGTCAACCACCTCTCGGCCTGCCCCTGCAGAGCTGCCAGAACCTCTGGCCCAGTGTGGCTCCTGTCCCCCAAACACACCAGCGCAAGCACGGCATGGCATCTTTTTGCCTGCGTACTCGCGTAGCCCCTTGTACGCCTACGGAGCACCGCTGGTTCCGAGGACAGAGCACTCGAAGAGGACATGGAGGAAGAAGAAGAGGAGGGGGTGGAGGAGAGAGGTGTGTCACAACCAGTAGTAGCATTTTGGAGGCGTGGTGGCGGAACAACCTCCAACACTACTGCACCTTGTCCTGCATCCCTCCCAGCTGCCAATAGAGTGACCCAATGGGCCGTGAAAGAAAGATAACGTCCCTGTCCATGCCTGCTGGACCATGAGTCAGCGGTAATATGCACCTTACCGCTGACCGCCCTGTCCAGCGAGGCATGTACATTGCCTTCCACATGCCAGTAGAGAGACGGAATCGCCTTCCGTGAGAAAAAGTGGCGTTTGGGAACCTGCCACTGAGGAACCGCACATTGAACAAACTCACGGAAGGGGGCCGAGTCTATCAACTGAAAAGGCAGCAGTTGAAGTGCTAGCAATTTAGCCAAGCTAGCATTCAACCGCTGGGCATGTGGATGGCTGGGAGTATACTTCTTTCGACGGTCCAGCAGCTGGGGCAGGGAAATTTGCCTGCTACAATCGGACGTCGGTGTACTGCAAGTACTTGGTTGTGACACACCTAATTCTACACCTTCAGTCCTCTCAGAGCAGCTTTCAGAGAGGACTGAAGATATAGTGGGGATGGAGATCCCAGCTGATGAGGAGCAAGGAGAGGTCCGCTTTGTTCTTTGGTGTGGGTCTTTTATGTGTGCTTGCCAACGAGCTGCATGGCAGGTCGACATATGTCTGCTCATGCTTGTGGTGCCCAAGCGGCTGATGTTTTGGCCACGCGAGATACGCTTGAGACAAATATTGCAAATAGCAGTGGTGCGATCTGATGCACTCGTCTCAAAAAAGGCCCACACCAAAGAACTTTTGTGATAATGTGCAGAGGCAGCGCCCTGCACAGGCGGAGCTCTGCGGTGTGGTACAGTTGCTGTGCTGGCCTCTAGCTGGCCTCCAGGGGGCATCCTGCCTCGTTGGACATGTGACGCTGCATCCTCCTCCTCCTCCTCCTCCCTTCAGGCACCCACGTGGAGTCAGTGACCTCATCATCCCCTCCCTCTTCACCACTAGAGCAAACCTGGCAGTAAGCTGCAGCTGGTGGAACACTACTGCCAGATTGCTGTCCTTCAGCATCCCCTCTCTCTGCGCGCACACTACTGACTTCCTCAAGCTGGGTATCATCATCCGAGCCTTCGAATCGTTGGGCATCCTCCTGGAGCATGTACCCAACACTGTGCTCAAACAGTTCGGGGGACTCCTCAGGAGGACATGGTGGGTCTAGGGAAGTGGGTGGCTGATGATGCCATTGAGTACGCGTTGGCAGCTGCTCTGCCAGTACCCTGAGCCTGGGTGAGAGAGGATGAGGAGGATGAGGAGGGCTTGGTCATCCATTCTACCAAGCCTTCGGCATGATGCGGCTCCACATGTCCAGCTGCCGAAAACAAAGACAAGCGTGTCCCATGGCCACGTGCTGATGACGATGCACGACCACGTCCACGGCCAGCACTGTTGTCTCTAGAAACAGAGCCTGCCTGCCCTGTGTTCTTGCCTCGGCACGCTCTGCCTCTCCTTGGCGGTCTTCCAGCCATTGTAGTCGGTAGTGTATATAGTATAAAAAATAGAACTCCTATGTGTGCTCACAACACACTGTAGGTCCTATGGGTGCTGACACTAACACACTATAGGTACTATGTGTGCTGCTGACAAGAAAATATAGGAGCTCTGTTTGCTGCCACTAACACACTAGAAGTCCTATGGGTGCTGCTGAGAAGAAAATATAGGAGCTCTGTTTGCTGCCACTAACACACTAGAAGTCCTATGGGTGCTGCTGAGAAGAAAATATAGGAGCTCTGTGTGATGCCACTAACACACTAGAAGTCCTATGGGTGCTGCTGAGAAGAAAATATAGGAGCTCTGTTTGCTGCCACTAACACACTAGAAGTCCTATGGGTGCTGCTGAGAAGAAAATATAGGAGCTCTGTGTGATGCCACTAACACACTAGAAGTCCTATGGGTGCTGCTGAGAAGAAAATATAGGAGCTCTGTTTGCTGCCACTAACACACTAGAAGTCCTATGGGTGCTGCTGAGAAGAAAATATAGGAGCTCTGTTTGCTGCCACCAACACACTAGAAGTCCTATGGGTGCTGCTGAGAAGAAAATATAGGAGCTCTGTGTGATGCCACTAACACACTAGAAGTCCTATGGGTGCTGCTGAGAAGAAAATATAGGAGCTCTGTTTGCTGCCACTAACACACTAGAAGTCCTATGGGTGCTGCTGAGAAGAAAATATAGGAGCTCTGTTTGCTGCCACTAACTAGACATGTGCACACTGAAATATTTCGTTTCGGAATTTCGTTTTCATCCAAAAAAAAAATTTATTTAGTTACTCCCGAAATTCGTTTTTATTTATTTCGTTTTTCGTTAAAAATTGCATTCGTCCGAAAATCTGAATTAATTAAGGTCGAATCTGTCATTGAAGGCTTATGGTGTCTGTCGAATGTTCAAAGAAGATTCGACGGAGCAGCGAAACTGTACGACTCTGCAATCATACATTTCCGGTCGAATGTTCCGCCCACAAGCAGTGATCTTTTCTCTCTATGTCGAATCTTTTCTCTCCTATGTCGAATCTTTTCTCTCTATAATGTCAAATCTTTTCTCTCTATAATGTCAAATCTTTTCTCTCTATAATGTCAAATCTTTTCTCTCCTATGTCGAATCTTTTCTCTCTATAATGTCAAATCTTTTCTCTCTATAATGTCAAATCTTTCCTCTCCTATGTCGAATCTTTCCTCTCCTATGTCGAATCTTTCCTCTCCTATGTCGAATCTTTTCTCTCCTATGTCGAATCTTTCCTCTCCTATGTCGAATCTTTCTCTCCTATGTCGAATCTTTCTCTCCTATGTCGAATCTTTCCTCTCCTATGTCGAATCTTTCCTCTCCTATGTCGAATCTTTTCTCTCCTATGTCGAATCTTTCCTCTCCTATGTCGAATCTTTCCTCTCCTATGTCAAATCTTTTCTCTCCTATGTCGAATCTTTCCTCTCCTATGTCGAATCTTTCCTCTCCTATGTCGAATCTTTTCTCTCCTATGTCGAATCTTTCCTCTCCTATGTCGAATCTTTTCTCTCCTATGTCGAATCTTTCCTCTCCTATGTCGAATCTTTTCTCTCCTATGTCGAATCTTTCCTCTCCTATGTCGAATCTTTTCTCTCCTATGTCGAATCTTTCCTCTCCTATGTCGAATCTTTTCTCTCTATAATGTCGAATCTTTTCTCTCCTATGTAGAATAATCTTGGACTAATAGAGTTAAGGTTAGGCACAATCGACCACAGGTTCGATAGACACAGATTGTTATTGTCAGCGTCACGTCGAATCTCCTATCTATATCGAACTGTTGTAGCAACGAAAACGAAAATAAAGCATTTGTTTATGTCGGATCTTTCGGTTTTCGGATTCTGTGCTTTCGTTTTCGTTTGTTAAAACGATAACGAAAATAGCTGAAATTCGGACGAAAATGCATTTGGACGAAAACGAATGCACATGTCTACCACTAACACACTAGAAGTCCTATGGGTGCTGCTGAGAAGAAAATATAGGAGCTCTGTGTGATGCCACTAACACACTAGAAGTCCTATGGGTGCTGCTGAGAAGAAAATATAGGAGCTCTGTTTGCTGCCACTAACACACTAGAAGTCCTATGGGTGCTGCTGAGAAGAAAATATAGGAGCTCTGTTTGCTGCCACTAACACACTAGAAGTCCTATGGGTGCTGCTGAGAAGAAAATATAGGAGCTCTGTGTGATGCCACTAACACACTAGAAGTCCTATGGGTGCTGCTGAGAAGAAAATATAGGAGCTCTGTGTGATGCCACTAACACACTAGAAGTCCTATGGGTGCTGCTGAGAAGAAAATATAGGAGCTCTGTGTGATGCCACTAACACACTAGAAGTCCTATGGGTGCTGCTGAGAAGAAAATATAGGAGCTCTGTTTGCTGCCACTAACACACTAGAAGTCCTATGGGTGCTGCTGAGAAGAAAATATAGGAGCTCTGTGTGATGCCACTAACACACTAGAAGTCCTATGGGTGCTGCTGAGAAGAAAATATAGGAGCTCTGTTTGCTGCCACTAACACACTAGAAGTCCTATGGGTGCTGCTGAGAAGAAAATATAGGAGCTCTGTTTGCTGCCACCAACACACTAGAAGTCCTATGGGTGCTGCTGAGAAGAAAATATAGGAGCTCTGTGTGATGCCACTAACACACTAGAAGTCCTATGGGTGCTGCTGAGAAGAAAATATAGGAGCTCTGTGTGATGCCACTAACACACTAGAAGTCCTATGGGTGCTGCTGAGAAGAAAATATAGGAGCTCTGTTTGCTGCCACTAACACACTAGAAGTCCTATGGGTGCTGCTGAGAAGAAAATATAGGAGCTCTGTGTGATGCCACTAACACACTAGAAGTCCTATGGGTGCTGCTGAGAAGAAAATATAGGAGCTCTGTTTGCTGCCACTAACACACTAGAAGTCCTATGGGTGCTGCTGAGAAGAAAATATAGGAGCTCTGTTTGCTGCCACTAACACACTAGAAGTCCTATGGGTGCTGCTGAGAAGAAAATATAGGAGCTCTGTGTGATGCCACTAACACACTAGAAGTCCTATGGGTGCTGCTGAGAAGAAAATATAGGAGCTCTGTGTGATGCCACTAACACACTAGAAGTCCTATGGGTGCTGCTGAGAAGAAAATATAGGAGCTCTGTGTGATGCCACTAACACACTAGAAGTCCTATGGGTGCTGCTGAGAAGAAAATATAGGAGCTCTGTTTGCTGCCACTAACACACTAGAAGTCCTATGGGTGCTGCTGAGAAGAAAATATAGGAGCTCTGTGTGATGCCACTAACACACTAGAAGTCCTATGGGTGCTGCTGAGAAGAAAATATAGGAGCTCTGTTTGCTGCCACTAACACACTAGAAGTCCTATGGGTGCTGCTGAGAAGAAAATATAGGAGCTCTGTTTGCTGCCACCAACACACTAGAAGTCCTATGGGTGCTGCTGAGAAGAAAATATAGGAGCTCTGTGTGATGCCACTAACACACTAGAAGTCCTATGGGTGCTGCTGAGAAGAAAATATAGGAGCTCTGTTTGCTGCCACTAACACACTAGAAGTCCTATGGGTGCTGCTGAGAAGAAAATATAGGAGCTCTGTTTGCTGCCACTAACACACTAGAAGTCCTATGGGTGCTGCTGAGAAGAAAATATAGGAGCTCTGTGTGATGCCACTAACACACTAGAAGTCCTATGGGTGCTGCTGAGAAGAAAATATAGGAGCTCTGTTTGCTGCCACTAACACACTAGAAGTCCTATGGGTGCTGCTGAGAAGAAAATATAGGAGCTCTGTTTGCTGCCACTAACACACTAGAAGTCCTATGGGTGCTGCTGAGAAGAAAATATAGGAGCTCTGTGTGATGCCACTAACACGCTAGAAGTCCTATGGGTGCTGCTGAGAAGAAAATATAGGAGCTCTGTTTGCTGCCACTAACACACTAGAAGTCCTATGGGTGCTGCTGAGAAGAAAATATAGGAGATCTGTTTGCTGCCACCAACACACTAGAAGTCCTATGGGTGCTGCTGAGAAGAAAATATAGGAGCTCTGTTTGCTGCCACCAACACACTAGAAGTCCTATGGGTGCTGCTGAGAAGAAAATATAGGAGCTCTGTGTGATGCCACTAACACACTAGAAGTCCTATGGGTGCTGCTGAGAAGAAAATATAGGAGCTCTGTTTGCTGCCACTAACACACTAGAAGTCCTATGGGTGCTGCTGAGAAGAAAATATAGGAGCTCTGTTTGCTGCCACTAACACACTAGAAGTCCTATGGGTGCTGCTGAGAAGAAAATATAGGAGCTCTGTTTGCTGCCACTAACACACTAGAAGTCCTATGGGTGCTGCTGAGAAGAAAATATAGGAGCTCTGTGTGATGCCACTAACACACTAGAAGTCCTATGGGTGCTGCTGAGAAGAAAATATAGGAGCTCTGTTTGCTGCCACTAACACACTAGAAGTCCTATGGGTGCTGCTGAGAAGAAAATATAGGAGCTCTGTTTGCTGCCACTAACACACTAGAAGTCCTATGGGTGCTGCTGAGAAGAAAATATAGGAGCTCTGTTTGCTGCCACTAACACACTAGAAGTCCTATGGGTGCTGCTGAGAAGAAAATATAGGAGCTCTGTGTGATGCCACTAACACACTAGAAGTCCTATGGGTGCTGCTGAGAAGAAAATATAGGAGCTCTGTTTGCTGCCACTAACACACTAGAAGTCCTATGGGTGCTGCTGAGAAGAAAATATAGGAGCTCTGTTTGCTGCCACTAACACACTAGAAGTCCTATGGGTGCTGCTGAGAAGAAAATATAGGAGCTCTGTTTGCTGCCACTAACACACTAGAAGTCCTATGGGTGCTGCTGAGAAGAAAATATAGGAGCTCTGTGTGATGCCACTAACACACTAGAAGTCCTATGGGTGGTGCTGAGAAGAAAATATAGGCGCTCTGTTTGCTGCCACTAACACACTAGAAGTCCTATGGGTGCTGCTGAGAAGAAAATATAGGAGCTCTGTTTGCTGCCACCAACACACTAGAAGTCCTATGGGTGCTGCTGAGAAGAAAATATAGGAGCTCTGTGTGATGCCACTAACACACTAGAAGTCCTATGGGTGCTGCTGAGAAGAAAATATAGGAGCTCTGTTTGCTGCCACTAACACACTAGAAGTCCTATGGGTGCTGCTGAGAAGAAAATATAGGAGCTCTGTGTGATGCCACTAACACACTAGAAGTCCTATGGGTGCTGCTGAGAAGAAAATATAGGAGCTCTGTGTGATGCCACTAACACACTAGAAGTCCTATGGGTGCTGCTGAGAAGAAAATATAGGAGCTCTGTTTGCTGCCACTAACACACTAGAAGTCCTATGGGTGCTGCTGAGAAGAAAATATAGGAGCTCTGTGTGATGCCACTAACACACTAGAAGTCCTATGGGTGCTGCTGAGAAGAAAATATAGGAGCTCTGTTTGCTGCCACTAACACACTAGAAGTCCTATGGGTGCTGCTGAGAAGAAAATATAGGAGCTCTGTTTGCTGCCACCAACACACTAGAAGTCCTATGGGTGCTGCTGAGAAGAAAATATAGGAGCTCTGTGTGATGCCACTAACACACTAGAAGTCCTATGGGTGCTGCTGAGAAGAAAATATAGGAGCTCTGTTTGCTGCCACTAACACACTAGAAGTCCTATGGGTGCTGCTGAGAAGAAAATATAGGAGCTCTGTTTGCTGCCACTAACACACTAGAAGTCCTATGGGTGCTGCTGAGAAGAAAATATAGGAGCTCTGTGTGATGCCACTAACACACTAGAAGTCCTATGGGTGCTGCTGAGAAGAAAATATAGGAGCTCTGTTTGCTGCCACTAACACACTAGAAGTCCTATGGGTGCTGCTGAGAAGAAAATATAGGAGCTCTGTTTGCTGCCACTAACACACCAGAAGTCCTATGGGTGCTGCTGAGAAGAAAATATAGGAGCTCTGTGTGATGCCACTAACACACTAGAAGTCCTATGGGTGCTGCTGAGAAGAAAATATAGGAGCTCTGTTTGCTGCCACTAACACACTAGAAGTCCTATGGGTGCTGCTGAGAAGAAAATATAGGAGATCTGTTTGCTGCCACTAACACACTAGAAGTCCTATGGGTGCTGCTGAGAAGAAAATATAGGAGCTCTGTTTGCTGCCACCAACACACTAGAAGTCCTATGGGTGCTGCTGAGAAGAAAATATAGGAGCTCTGTGTGATGCCACTAACACACTAGAAGTCCTATGGGTGCTGCTGAGAAGAAAATATAGGAGCTCTGTTTGCTGCCACTAACACACTAGAAGTCCTATGGGTGCTGCTGAGAAGAAAATATAGGAGCTCTGTTTGCTGCCACTAACACACTAGAAGTCCTATGGGTGCTGCTGAGAAGAAAATATAGGAGCTCTGTTTGCTGCCACTAACACACTAGAAGTCCTATGGGTGCTGCTGAGAAGAAAATATAGGAGCTCTGTGTGATGCCACTAACACACTAGAAGTCCTATGGGTGCTGCTGAGAAGAAAATATAGGAGCTCTGTTTGCTGCCACTAACACACTAGAAGTCCTATGGGTGCTGCTGAGAAGAAAATATAGGAGCTCTGTTTGCTGCCACTAACACACTAGAAGTCCTATGGGTGCTGCTGAGAAGAAAATATAGGAGCTCTGTTTGCTGCCACTAACACACTAGAAGTCCTATGGGTGCTGCTGAGAAGAAAATATAGGAGCTCTGTGTGATGCCACTAACACACTAGAAGTCCTATGGGTGCTGCTGAGAAGAAAATATAGGAGCTCTGTTTGCTGCCACTAACACACTAGAAGTCCTATGGGTGCTGCTGAGAAGAAAATATAGGAGCTCTGTGTGATGCCACTAACACACTAGAAGTCCTATGGGTGCTGCTGAGAAGAAAATATAGGAGCTCTGTTTGCTGCCACTAACACACTAGAAGTCCTATGGGTGCTGCTGAGAAGAAAATATAGGAGCTCTGTTTGCTGCCACTAACACACTAGAAGTCCTATGGGTGCTGCTGAGAAGAAAATATAGGAGCTCTGTTTGCTGCCACTAACACACTAGAAGTCCTATGGGTGCTGCTGAGAAGAAAATATAGGAGCTCTGTGTGATGCCACTAACACACTAGAAGTCCTATGGGTGGTGCTGAGAAGAAAATATAGGAGCTCTGTTTGCTGCCACTAACACACTAGAAGTCCTATGGGTGCTGCTGAGAAGAAAATATAGGAGCTCTGTTTGCTGCCACTAACACACTAGAAGTCCTATGGGTGCTGTTGGGGTGCAATGCTGTGCTAACAGCACTGCGGTTGGTACTACTGCAATACTGTACTAATAACAGTAAGCACGCACCAGACTAATCCCCAGCAGCAGCTAATAACACACTAACTGTGCAATCAGCAGCAATGAACGATCAATGACTTAGGTAGCAATGGTTTAGCAAAGAAATAGCCAATGGTTTAGCAAAGAAGAGCAAATCTTTCAGTATCAAGCAAAGACAGAATCAGCAGACTAATCTCTCCTAAAGCCGGAACTCATGTGACCGGGGCCGATGGCGTGGCGGCCTTTTAAATGGTGGGGCGTGTACTAAAGCCCCTGAGCTGTAATTGGCTACAGGCGTCCTGCCTGTAGCCAATTATTGCTCTCCGAGTTTCGGGCGCTGTGATTGGCCAAGCATGCGGGGTCACAGTGCATGCTTGGCCAATCATCAGCCAGCAATGCACTGCGCCGGCCGCGCCGGCCGCAATGCATTGCGGGGCCGCTCGCATCACACGAATGTGATGCGAACGGCCCAAATAGTTCTGGGCTCGACGAGCGAGCGAACGCCCGATGCTCGATTCGAACATGGGTTCGAATCGAGCACCGGGCCCATCCCTAATCAGGACCCAAATGATTTAATACCATTGTAGTGTAAGATTTTGTAGGCTTTGTTTTTTGGTAAGCTGACAATGCACATGAGCTGTTTACATGTTAGTTATTGAAAAGTATCAAGTAATGTGGAAGTCTTCATACTTTTGTCAAATGTAATTGCTTGCAGTGATTAGTCATGGTCACAAAATAGTTTGTCACGGGTAGGCTGTCATTTCTGTAAATCTCCTGATACAGTTTTGCTGTTTTGTCTTTTGCTAAAATATTCATTATAAGAAAACCAGACAGCTAGTTACCTATTTAGTTCTGTATAATTTGTTCATTGGATTCTACTTTTAAGTGTGAATATAACACTAAATACCATATAGTTAAGTTTATAAAATGTACAGTATAAACATATACTGCAGTATACACCCCATCTCTAAACTTAATAAAACTTTGCTAAAACCATTTAAGTTCCGTGTTCCAAATCACCTTCAGAAGACATTGGAAGGAATAATGTTTAGCGTTCTGCTATAAACCCCCTGTCAGTTATGTTTTTAATAACTTTAACCTTTTAGGCCATGCAATCTATCTATCTTCTCTTTGTAATTAACAGTAAAAAGCATGCAGAAAGCTTTACTATAAAATGACGTGATGTCTTGTATGCATTGCTTATTTTTACATGAAGGCTTGAAGGTGTTGAAAGATAAATTCCATGTATATCAATATTCTTGCTTTGCAGTTATTAAAATGCCGCAGGAGCATTAACTTTAATCACAACATAATGTAGATATGATGTAGTGAAATTCCTTCACCTGTGAGAAGGATTTCCTCTAAATATATTAGTGTGCATATACAACATAGAACATCTCAGGGCTGAATGTAATATATGCAAGGGTATGATGTTTGTAATGCATGCAGTTCTGTAGGTCCCATTAGTGAGCCTTTCCCCTCCAGTGAAAGCAGAATGAACCACAGACCCTTCTAGTTTGCATAAAACAAACAAAATTAGATTTGCTTTGCTGAATCGCAACTCACACGGGATTGAGAGTCTCTCTTGGGGACAAATTATTTCAAACAATCCCTGTGTACCAAAAATACAAAATAAAAAAATCAGACCAGTCGACAGTCAAAAACCTTTAGCAGAAGAATTAATACTACAACATAAGTTGTTTCATGCATCTGTGCTTAGATCCTTTCTTGAAGTCATTATATTTATTGGTTAGCCACATGTACATGATGTGTAGTTTGTAGTTGTTTTTAAGTCTGTCAAATTAAGGCAGGTCTATCATAAAGATGAAGTTAAACAACATTTCTCATGTTTGATAACATACTTCCAAATTAGGAAAGAATGAAATACAGCATAAAATAGTATGAAGTAAGTCATTTATGAATCACTTAACCACTTCAATACCATGCACTTATACAGCTTCCTGCCCAAGCCAATTTTGAGCTTTCAGCACTGTCGCAATTTGAATGACAATTGCGCGGTCATGCTACACTGTACCCAAGCAAATTTTTTATCATTTTGTTCCCACAAATAGAGCTTTCTTTCGGTGGTATTTGATCGCCTCTGCGATTTTTATTTTTTGCACAACAAATAAAAAAAGAGCGAAATTTTTTAAAAAAACTAAGTTTTTCTTTGTTTCTGTTAATTTTTTGTAAACAAGTACCTTTTCTACTTCAATGACGGGCACTGATAAGGTGGCACTGAAGGGCACTGATAAGGCGACACTGATGGGCACCGATGAGGTGGCACCAATGAGGTGGCACTGATGAGGTGGCACTGATGGGCACTGATGATGGGCACTGATAGGCGGCACTGATGGGCACTGATATGTGGCACTGGTATGCGGCACTGATGGGCACTCATAGGTGGCATTGATTGGCACTCATAGGCGGCACTGATTGGCACTCATAGGCGGCACTGATTGGCACTCATAGGCGGCACTGATGGGCACTCATGGGCGGCACTGATGGGCACTTATGGGTGGCACTGATAGGTGGCATGGACAGGCACTGATAGGTGGGCACAGATTGGCATGGATGGGCACGGATGGGCACTGATAGGTGGCACTGATGGACACTAGTAGGTGGCATTGGTGGCACTGGTGCCCAGCAATGCCAGCCACCACACATTGTGAAAGTGCCAGTCAGTGCCCATTTGTGGGCACTGATTGGCATATTTTTTTTAATGTTTTTATTTTATTTATTTGTTTTTACTACATGTGGATGGCCATGGGGACCATCCACATGATTGGGGCTTCCCTGGTGGTCCTGGGGGGCTTCCCTGGTGGTCTAGTGTGGGTATCCGAGGGGGGACTGCGCTGATAAACAATCAGCGCGAACCCCCCCTGTCAGGAGAGCCGCCGATCGGCTCTCCTCTACTCGCGTCTGTCAGACGCGAGTGAGGAAGAGCCGATCAACGGCTCTTCCTGTTTACATTGTGATCAGCCGTGATTCGACACGGCTGATCACGTGGTAAAAAGCCTCCGACGGAGGCTTCTTACCGAGATCAGTGTAGCGGTGGGTCAGACTGACCCACCGCTCCACCGATCGTCGCGATGCGCGCCCCCCCGGGCGCGCGGCGGCTGTTATCCCGCAGGACGTCATATGACGTCCAGGGTGGATAACAGAACCACTTCCCGGACGTCAATCTGCTATTGACTGGGTGGGAAGTGGTTAAAATAATGCATACTTTTTTTAGACTTACCTTATTTATGCTTAAAGCCAAACTTCAAGTTTCACAGATTTTTTTTTTTTAATTCTAAAAGCCCGGCAATACTAAAAATAAAAAATTGGCTTTTGCTTCTGATCTTCAGACTAGTGCTGTCTTCTGCAGAAATTCCACTTCATCCTGCTTCTTCTGCTCTCATTGTCACACCCCCTGGGGGTGAGTCATCATGCCAACCTGGTCTCACAGATCTTCAAGGCTCAATCAAGGAGGAAGGATCACCCACTGTGGAAGAAGAAGAAGAAGGACCTGTGACATCACAAGAGCCTTAGAAAAAATGATGCCTTAGGACAAGGTTTATGAGGAAACCTTTGTTGGACCTCTCTTGGTAATCTAAGAATTTTCTTCTGGCCCATATCCTTCCCATTGACTAAGAAAATTTTATTTGTTTCTAAATACCCTGGAATCAAGAATTTTCTTGCCCTCAAATGTTTCAATTTGCACCTCAATAGGTGAAGGGGGTGGGTTAAGCTTTTCATTAAATTGCTTGAAACCTATGTAGCGGATGTCAAATTTAAAGGGGGTATCTGGGCCATAGATGGCCCAGATACATTGATTTTTTGGAATTTATGGACACTTTGGAGTGTGGGAGGTATGAATGGTGTCATGTTTCCTGGGGTCCCTAGGTGGCACTGTCACCTGGGACCGGGGTTTAACTGCCATTCTAGCGCCGTGCCCTTTGTGTTCTCTCGTGGCAGTAGTACGGCAGGGCGGGGAACCCGCTGTGCCTGCTGGAAGAGGATATAAAGGGGCGGACATCTTGCGCATGAGGTCCATTCCCCAGGCACCTTCAGCCTGGGGGCTGCTGCGGTTCATCTGTGCCCAGGCGCCCTTGGCCTGGGCGCGTGGAGTCGAGTTCCATCCCAGGCACCTTCAGCCTGGGGTGAGGTACTTTACAAGTAGCATACAAAATAATTCTGTGCTGCCCTCTGGATAAGCTGCTAACACAACAAGTAGACAAATAGTAAAAAGCGTGGAAACAAAAAGTGTAGCGCTAATCAAAAAAATGAACAAGAATGCATGACGCACTCAAATGAGTATATAAAAACGGTGCAATATAAAAAAAGACACTCAAATATTAAGTAAGAACAGTAAGAAGTCCTCATATATACAAAATGTCTATATGCGAAATACAAGTGAAAACTTGTGCAACTGAGTGTCCTAAAGTAATTCAAAAATGAAGGCAATGGTGAAATTCAAAAGTGGGTGAAGACTTTGAAGGAAAAGTGATGGTGAGAAGATGAAGAGAACCACCACCAATAGGTAAGGAGCTTACCAGATAGTTTGAACCCAGAGGAACATATGTTCAGTGGGTCAAACGGGCTTGGTGTGGTGGAACCACGATGGAACCTGGACAATCTGTATGCTGCAAATTGCTGTGCTGGAAATGGCCAAACATCAACAGGGAGAGAGAAATCGCAGAAGAAAGATGACCTCTTAGCAGATAACCTCATATAGTAGTGGTCCGGGAAAATCCCAATCAATATGAGCAGGTAAGTATCATGTAATAGAGAAAAGAAACAGCCACATAGCGTAACTCTGTATATAAATCAAAATTTAATGTAGTGGAAACACTTACATTTAAGTTGATATAAAAGCGCTTTGCAAAGAATGTGGCAATAATGGAGTCCTCCCGACGCGTTTAGTCTCCTAGGACATCATCTGGGGTGTCCATCCACTGTTGCCCCCCTTGTATATATAGAAAAAGTGACCCCAATCAAGAGAGTTCATCCCCGGCCGCATTGTCAGTGGAAATGGCATTATTTCCTGGTTTTCCTAAGATGGCCACCGGGCTTGTGTTCCAAGCCTCCATCTGGGTGCCTCTGACAAGACCAAGCCTCGTTTTGGTCTCTGATATCACGTGACTCCCTGACTGAATGCCAGGAAGCTCTCACTGTGGAAGCAATCAAGAGAGTACATCCCCGGCCGCATTGTCAGTGGAAATGGCATTACTTCCTGGTTTTCCTAAGATGGCCGCCGGGCTTGTGTTCTAAGCCTCCATCTGGGTGCCCCTGACAAGGCCAAGCCTTGTTTTGGTCTCTGATATCACGCAACTCCCTGACTGAATGCCAGGAAGCTCTCACTGTGTGGATGATGTATCAAAGCCTCGTCCTGGCTGCAGAGACATGTGACATGATAATGAGTTCCAAGCCTCGCTCCGGGAAAGCCTGATGCAGTATATTAATCCGAAAGACAGAGAACTTAAAGGGGAAGTACCTTAATTGGGTCAAATATGACATATATATCGCCACTCTTAAAATGGTCAACATAAATGCAAAAAAATTGTAAAAAATTGTATAATAAAGAAAAAAAACCTATATAATAGGAAAAAGGTTATGTAAAAACATTAGCCAATCCTGTTAAAGGTGCTATTAGATATTAAGATATTAAGTAAAAACCGTATATAAAATATATGCATAAATATATATATAAAAATTACACTGTCAGCAAAATACTATAATCGCATCCCTAGGTGAAAACCTCACAGTTGCTGGTATAATTACATGAGAATACCCGTGAAATTAACTCTCCTGTGTGGGTCATAAACATTATGATAGACCTATCTGGCATAGACAGTGACTCAGTTATAGAGCATATTACATGCATAAAAATCTCTTATACATAAAATGTATGATATAAAATTACATATAAAAATACATAAAAAATAAACAAAGTAGCGATACTGGATGAACAAATGAATAGATGGCTGCTAGTGATGAGCCGAAACACCCCCGGGTTCGGTTCGCACCAGAACCCGCGAACGGACCGAAAGTTCGTACGAACATTAGAACCCTATTAAATACAATGGATGCGAACGTTCGAATTCTAAAGTGCTAATTATAACAACTATTATGCATGTTATTGTCCTAAAAAGGGTTTGGGAACCCGGGTTCTGCACCAGGGGACATGTATCAATGCAAAAAGAAGTTTTAAAAACGGTCGTTTTTCGGGAGCAGTCATTTTAATGATGCATAAAGTGAAAAAAAAAAAGTCAAATATTCCTTTAAATATCGTACCTGGGGGGTGTCTAAAGTATGCCTGTGAAGTGCCACGTGTTTCCCGTGTTTAGAACTGTCCCTGCACAAAATGACACTTCTAAAGGGAAAAAAAGCCATTTAAAACTGCTTGCGGCTTTAATGTAATGTCTGGTCCCGGTAATATGGATGAAAATCTTTAAGAAAAATGGCATAGCTACCCCATCACACCCCCCCCTACCCCAGCCCATTACCAGCCCCTTTGGGTCTTGTATGGATATTAAGGGGAACCCCGCACATAAAATAAAAAAGGCCCTATATACTCTGAACAGCCGTATACAGGCGGTGCATACAAGACAGGGACTGTAGGTTTGTTCTTATGTAGAATCTGTTTGTAATTTTGAACAGGTACATTGTTGAAGTGTAGCTCCAGCCCAAAAATCTATTTTTAAACTTTTTGGAAAACATAGGTAAGGGTTATCACCCCTGTAACATTTGTTTTGCTGTCTGTGCCCCTGTTCAGAACATTTCACCTCACTTTCCGTCCCAATGACAACTGTTTTTGAAATGTGGTGTTTTTCTTGAAACAAGGATTGCTGATAAAGCATCAGTACAGAGGAGACACCTTTCTCCCATATTTATTCTTACAGGAGAGAATTTTCCTTCCTAGTGGTAGATTTCCTCTCACTTCCTGTTGTCTTCTTGCGTTTGCAAGTAGGAGTCGTTTGTAAGTTGGATGTTTGAAAGTAGGGACCTGCCGTATATACTCTGCAGAAATAGGCCCCTTAGTTGTTGGTGTTGGCACAACACTGTAAGCACTCACAGTTACTATTGGTTGGTGCTGGAACGCCCTGCTGTCAACTATTATATCAGGAATTTTAATTACATATAATTGTTGAACAGTGGTAGTAAAAATTGGGCCTTTGATGGTGGTGCTGGTGCCACAACACTGTAAGCCCTGACAGTTACTCTTGGTGGGTGCAGCAATGGGCCCTGCTGTGAATTATTAGATCAAGAATTGTAATTGCATGCCCCTGTTGAACAGGGGCTGAAAAATTGGGCCTTTCGTGGTGGTGGTGGTGGTGGTGGTGTTGCCACAACACTGTAAGCCCTCAGAGTTACTCTTGGTGGGTGCAGGAATGGGCCCTGCTGTGAATTATTAGATCAAGAATTGTAATTACATGCCCCTGTTGAACAGGGGCTGAAAAATTGGGCCTTTCGTGGTGGTGGTGGTGGTGGCGTTGCCACAACACTGTAAGCCCTCAGAGTTACTCTTGGTGGGTGCAGCAATGGGCCCTGCTGTGAATTATTAGATCAAGAATTGTAATTGCATGCCCCTGTTGAACAGGGGCTGAAAAATTGGGCCTTTCGTGGTGGTGGTGGTGGTGGTGGTGTTGCCACAACACTGTAAGCCCTCAGAGTTACTCTTGGTGGGTGCAGCAATGGGCCCTGCTGTGAATTATTAGATCAAGAATTGTAATTACATGCCCCTTTTGAACAGGGGCTGAAAAATTGGGCCTTTCGTGGTGGTGGTGGTGGTGGCGTTGCCACAACACTGTAAGCCCTCAGAGTTACTCTTGGTGGGTGCAGCAATGGGCCCTGCTGTGAATTATTAGATCAAGAATTGTAATTGCATGCCCCTGCTGAACAGGGGCTGAAAAATTGGGCCTTAGGCACTGGTGGCACAACACTACAACCCCTCACAGATACTGTACTTGGAGCACAGCAATGAGCCCTGTTGCAAAGTATTGCTTCAAAAATTGTAATGACACGCCCCTGTTAAACAGGGGCTGAAAAATTGGGCCTTAGGCACTGGTGCCACAACACTCCAACCCCTCACAGATACTGTACTTGGAGCACAGCAATGAGCCCTATGGCAAATTATTGCTAAAAAAATTGTAATTACACGCCCCTGTAAAACAGGGGCTGAAAAATTGGGCCTTAGCCACTGGTGGCGGCACCCATAAACAAAAATGATCTTCCAAGCTATCATCATCAATCGTATCATTGAGGACTCGGAGGAGGAGGATAGCCAGTCAACATAACAGCACAGGCACTCAGCATCAGCATCAGTCTTGAAGGGATGTGACATGTTAAAATCAATTAGTCTGTTATATCAGCATCAGGTGTGTGGTAGCTGGTGGTGATCCAAGACTGGTTCATCTTGATGAAAGTCAGTCGATCAACCGAGTCGGTGGACAGGCGCACCCTGTGATCCGTGACAAATCCTCCAGCAGCACTGAATGTGCGTTCCGAAAGAACGCTGGATGCAGGACAGGCCAGTAGCTCAATTGCATACTGTGCAAGCTCTGGCCAGTGATCCATCCTCAAGACCCATTAAGCCAGAGGATTTTCGGTGGGGAAGGTGTCCAAGTCTGACCTTGCCCCTAGATATTCCTGCACCATGTTTATCAGACGCTGGCGATGGTTGCTGGAACCGATCATACTTTGGGGCTGCGGACTAAAGAATTGTCTGAACGCATCGGTCAGACGGCCACCTTCCCCACCGCTCCTTCTTTGACTGGCCGAAGCCTCAGCAACTCGTTGTCCAGGACCAGGAGTTTGTAACCTCCCAGTCTCTGGGAACGCGTTGCACAGACCTTTCTGCAAGGCCTCCCGGAGTTGTCTCATCCTCTGCTCCCTCTGCGACGGTAACATAAGGTCCGCAACCTTACCCTTGTACCGTGGATCAAGGAGAGTGGCCAGCCAGTAATGGTCCCTCTCCTTGATCCGAAGAATACGAGGATCCTTCCGCAGACTTTGCAGGATCAGGGAGGCCATGCAGCGTAGGTTTGCTGAGGCATTCGCTCCGGAGTCCTCTGGGTCACTAAGGACGACATGATCCGCAGCCACCTCCTCCCAGCCACGTACAAGTCCACTGGTTTCTTGGGACTGTAAATCATCCCTAAAAGACTGCTGCTGATGATGCTGAGTGCCAGCCTCCACCTCCATGCTGACACAATCCTCCTCCTCCTCCTCCTCCTCCTCCTCCTCTTCCTGTGCGATGGGTGGGACAGAAGGAACACTGTCTGGGTAAAGGGGGCCTTGAGAGGCAAGGAAGTCCTCCTCTTCCTGCCTCTGTTCTGCCTCAAGTGCCCTGTCCATTATTCCATGCAGCGTGTGCTCCAACAGGTGGACAAGAGGTACAGTGTCACTGATGCATGCACTGTCACTGCTCACCATCCTCGTGGCCTCCTCAAATGGTGGCATGACAGTGCATGCATCCCTGATCATGCCCCACTGGCGTGGAGAAAAAAAACCAAGCTCCCCTGACCCTGTCCTGGTGCCGTAGTCGCACAGGTACTCATTGATGGCCCTCTGCTGCGTGTGCAGCCGCTGCAGCATGGCCAACGTTGAGTTCCACCTGGTGGGCATGTCACATATAAGGCGGTTCTTGGGCAGGTTCAACTCCTTTTGCAGCTCAGCCAGGCGAGCACTGGCATTATAAGATCTGCGGAAATGCACACAGACTTTCCTGGCCTGCCTCAGGACATCCTGTAAGCCCGGGTACCTGCCCAAGAACCGCTGCACCACCAGGTTAAGGACGTGAGCCACACAGGGCACATGGGTCAGTTGTCCCTGTCGGAGGGCGGAGAGGAGGTTGGTGCCATTGTCGCAAACCACCATTCCTGGCTTAAGCTGGCGTGGCGTCAACCACCTCTCGGCCTGGCCCTGCAGAGCAGACAGGACCTCTGCCCCAGTGTGGCTTCTGTCCCCCAAACACACCAGCGCAAGCACGGCATGGAATCTTTTTGCCTGCGTACTTGCGTAGCCCCTTGAACGCCTACGGAGCACCGCTGGTTCCGAGGACAAACCACAGGAAGAGGCCATGGAGGAAGAAGAAGAGGAGGGGGTGGAGGAGAGAGGTGTGTCACAACCAGTAGTAGCATTTTGGAGGCGTGGCGGTGGAACAACCTCCAACACTACTGCACCTTGTCCTGCATCCTTCCCAGCTGCCAAAAGAGTGACCCAATGGGCCGTGAAAGAAAGGTAACGTCCCTGTCCATGCCTGCTGGACCATGAGTCAGCGGTAATATGCACCTTACCGCTGACCGCCCTGTCCAGCGAGGCCAAGACATTGCCTTCCACATGCCGGTAGAGAGCCGGAATAGCCTTCCGTGAGAAAAAGTGGCGTTTGGGAACCTGCCACTGAGGAACCGCACATTGCACAAACTCACGGAAGGGGGCCGAGTCTACCAACTGAAAAGGCAGCAGTTGAAGCGCTAGCAATTTAGCCAAGCTAGCATTCAACCGCTGGGCATGTGGATGGCTGGGAGTGAACTTCTTTCGACGGTCCAGCAGCTGGGGCAGGGAAATTTGCCTGCTAGAATCGGACGTCGGTGTACTGCTAGCAGAGTGGCCGCAAGTACTTGGCTGTGACACACCTAATTCTACACCTTCATTCCTCTCAGTGCATGTTTCAGAGAGGACTGAAGTTATAGTGGGGTTGGAGATCCCAGCTGATGCGGTGCAAGGAGAGGTCCGCTTTGTTCTTTGGTGTGGGTCTTTGAGGTAGGCTTGCCAACGAGCTGCATGGCAGGTCAACATATGTCTGGTCAGGCATGTGGTACCCAAGCGGCTGATGTTTTGGCCACGCGATATACGCTTGAGACATATGTTGCAAACAGCAGCTGTGCGATCTGATGCACTAGCCTCAAAAAAGGCCCACACCAAAGAACTTTTTGAATGACGGGCAGAGGCAGCGCCCTGCACAGGCGGAGCTCTGCGGTGTGATTCCGTCGGTGTACTGCCCTTACGCTGGCCACCAAAGGGCATCCTGCCTTGTTGGAGATGTGCCTCCTCCTCATCCTCCTCCTCCTCCTCTCTCCTATTAGGCACCCACGTGGAGTCAGTGACCTCATCATCCCCTCCCTCCTCATCACTGGAGCCAATCTGGCAGTATGCTGCAGCTGCTGGAACATGACTGCCAGATTGGTGTCCTTCTTGAGCATCCCCTCTGTCTGCTCTCACGCTACTGCCTTCCTGTAGCTGGGTTTCATCATCAGACCCTTCGAAACGCTGGGCATCCTCCTGGAGCATGTACCCAACACTGTGCTCAAACAGTTCGGGGGACTCCTCAGGAGGAGGACATGGTGGGTCTAGGGAACGAGTGACTGATGATGAGTCTGACATTGATACCAGGGAAGAGGACGCTTTGGCAGCTGCTTTTCCAGTACCCTGAGCCTGGGTGAGAGAGGATGAGGAGGAGGAGGAGGAGGGCTTGGTCATCCACTCTACCAAGTCTTCGGCATGATGTGGCTCAACATGTCCAGCTGCCGAAAAGAAGGACAAGCGTGTCCCATGGCCATGTGCTGATGACAATGCACCGCGTCCACGACCAGCACTGTTGCCCCCAGACACAGAGCCTGCTTGCCCTCTTTTATTGCCTCCTGACTGTCTGCCTCTCCTTGTTTGCCTTCCAGACATTCTAATAGATGGCCTGCAGGGAGATGGGAAAAAAGCAATAAGGGCTACCTTCAGGTGTCCTTCTCTGTCCCTTTACTTAAGGATTTCTAAATATGGTTGAGGATGATTGCTTTTGCACAGAATAGCACAACGACAATTTCCCTGAATGTCCAAAAAAACGAGGATTTCAAAGATGGTTGATAAGGAATGCTTTAGCACACTATAGCACAAGGAGAATTTCCCTCACTGTCCTTCCCTGTCCCTAGAAACAAGGATTATCACAGTGAAAGAAACTGACACTCTTCCTACCTATAGTTTTCTGTCCCTAGAAAAAATGTTTTTTTAAAGCACACTATAGCACAAGGAGAATTTCCCTCGCTTTCCTTCTTTGTCCCTAGAAACAAGGATTATCACAGTGAAAGAAACTGACACTCTTCCTACCTATAGTTTTCTGTCCCTAGAAAAAATGTTTTTTTAAAGCACACTATAGCACAAGGAGAATTCCCTCACTGTCCTTCCCTGTCCCTAGAAACAAGGATTCGCACAGTAAAACACACTGACACTCTCCCTACCTATAGTTTTCTGTCCCTAGAAAAAATGTTTTTTTAAAGCACACTATAGCACAAGGAGAATTCCCTCACTGTCCTTCCCTGTCCCTAGTAACAAGGATTCGCACAGTAAAACACACTGACACTCTCCCTACCTATAGTTTTCTGTCCCTAGAAAAAATGTTTTTTTAAAGCACACTATAGCACAAGGAGAATTCCCTCACTGTCCTTCTCTGTCCCTAGAAACAAGGATTCGCACAGTAAAAGACACTGACACTCTCCCTACCTATAGTTTTCTGTCCCTAGAAAAAATGTTTTTTTAAAGCACACTATAGCACAAGGAGAATTTCCCTCACTTTCCTTCTTTGTCCCTAGAAACAAGGATTATCACAGTGAAAGAAACTGACACTCTTCCTACCTATAGTTTTCTGTCCCTAGAAAAAATGTTTTTTTAAAGCACACTATAGCACAAGGAGAATTCCCTCACTGTCCTTCCCTGTCCCTAGAAACAAGGATTCGCACAGTAAAACACACTGACACTCTCCCTACCTATAGTTTTCTGTCCCTAGAAAAAATGTTTTTTTAAAGCACACTATAGCACAAGGAGAATTCCCTCACTGTCCTTCCCTGTCCCTAGAAACAAGGATTCGCACAGTAAAACACACTGACACTCTCCCTACCTATAGTTTTCTGTCCCTAGAAAAAATGTTTTTTTAAAGCACACTATAGCACAAGGAGAATTCCCTCACTGTCCTTCCCTGTCCCTAGAAACAAGGATTCGCACAGTAAAACACACTGACACTCTCCCTACCTATAGTTTTCTGTCCCTAGAAAAAATGTTTTTTTAAAGCACACTATAGCACAAGGAGAATTCCCTCACTGTCCTTCCCTGTCCCTAGAAACAAGGATTCGCACAGTAAAACACACTGACACTCTCCCTACCTATAGTTTTCTGTCCCTAGAAAAAATGTTTTTTTAAAGCACACTATAGCACAAGGAGAATTCCCTCACTGTCCTTCCCTGTCCCTAGAAACAAGGATTCGCACAGTAAAAGACACTGACACTCTCCCTACCTATAGTTTTCTGTCCCTAGAAAAAATGTTTTTTTAAAGCACACTATAGCACAAGGAGAATTTCCCTCACTTTCCTTCTTTGTCCCTAGAAACAAGGATTATCACAGTGAAAGAAACTGACACTCTTCCTACCTATAGTTTTCTGTCCCTAGAAAAAATGTTTTTTTAAAGCACACTATAGCACAAGGAGAATTCCCTCACTGTCCTTCCCTGTCCCTAGAAACAAGGATTCGCACAGTAAAACACACTGACTGTCATGGATATGCAGTAGTGTTTGTCTGCCATCTTACCTTCCTCCTCATGTGTTCATCTAGAGACCAGACCTCCTTCACCTGGCTTCCTTTATAATCTCCTCCCAGCCTGACTCCACCCCAGGCCCTATCACTGAACACTATATTAACCTGTGCACTGCAAGCCTGCTTTGCTGATCAACGTGTTTGTTAGGCATTGTGTGTTTGGGTTCCTGCCTGCCGTGTGCTACGTCTGTCTCTCTGTTACGTTATTGGCTTGTCCCCGACCATCCCTGTCTGCTCGTGACCCTTGACCTTCGGCTCGTTCTTCGTTATCCTTGTCTGCTTGTGGCCCCTGACCTTCGGCTTGTTATTCGGTTCTCTCTATCGTGTGCTGCTGCTTCCCCTTATCCTACGGGGCGTGAGCTAGGAAACTCCAGGGGCCGCGACCTGGTCCCAGCCTGCAGCGTAACATCCTCACCACTAGAGGCCCTGGAGAAGACCAGCTGGGTCTTAGACTCCGCGCCCTGGGGAATCTTGGCTCTCGCTTCCGTTGGGATCCCGGTTGTGCTCCTCTGGTCCCGCTTTCCACAACCACCCAGTTTCCTATCCACAGAAGCCAGCCATAGGGTTCACTACCTCGCGGTGCACTCCTGTCCCCCTACGGTGTGCATCTGTCACCTGGCCACAGGTTACCCTGACAGTTTGATCAGCCATGAACCCGGCTGACATCCCGCTACCCGCGGATGATCCATTGCAGGGCATAGTTTGCAGACTTGAAACCCAGGAATCGAATCAGACTCAGGTGATGTGATTCCTCCAGGATCTGGCTTCTCGCTTCGAGCAGCTTCAGGCCTCCTTGGGAACCCTGAATCCGCAACCTCAAATACAATCAGCGGCTGCACCTATTGCACCAGTCGCAGCCACACACTCGCTACAACTGCCAGCTCCGTCCCGTTTCTCTGGGGACTCCAAGGCTTGCAGGGGGTTCCTTAGCCAATGCACGATTCATTTTGAGCTCCAGCCCCAAAACTTCCTGTCTGATCGGGCTAAGGTAGCCTATATCATTTCCCTCCTCTCTGGTGAAGCTTTAGCCTGGGCAGCCCCTCTGTGGGAACTGAATGATCCAGTGGTTTCTAGCCTGTCTGGCTTCTTGAAACTTTTTCGGAATATCTTCGAAGAACCGGCTCGTGTCTCTTCAGCGGCCAGCGCCCTTTTACGTCTCCGCCAAGAGTCTGCTTCTGTGGGACAGTATGCGCTTCATTTCCGCATACTGTCGGCTGAGTTGAGCTGGAACAATGAGGCCTTAGTCGCAACCTTTTTGCATGGCCTGTCTGATAGAGTGAAGGATGAATTAGCAGGAAGAACCATCCCCACTGATCTGGCCGGCGTTATCTCCTTGTGTAACCAGATCGATATTCGCTTTCAGGAGAGGACCTTAGAAAAGCAACGCCAGCACTCCTTGGTTCTTAGTCAGCCTGAGCTCCCCTCTCTTCGACCCGTAGAGCATCTCCTACCAGCTGAGGAACCCATGCAGCTGGGTCGGACCAGGCTATCCCCCGAGGAACGTGCTAGGCGCAGAACTCTTGGTCTGTGTCTTTACTGTGGGGGCAAAGGTCATTTTCGTGACACTTGCTCTCTTTGTCCAGAAAAACGTTCGGGTCCACTTCATCTGGAAAGTGGAGTATTGGACCCAGAAATATCACCTTCCCCTTCTCGTCTTCTGCTTTCTGTGTTCCTTCATGTTGGTGCTTCTTCTCATTCGGTCTCAGCATATCTGGATTCCGGAGCCGCTGGTAATTTCATGGACTGGGAAATCGCATCGTCCATGAGACTTACTCTTTTGCCCCTCACCACGCCTTTGGTGGTCTTGGCGATTGATGGTACTGTTCTCCCAGGGGGACCTATCCGCTTCCAGACCCTCCCTGTTAAGATGTCGGTAGGGACACTCCACCAGGAGTGGATATCCTTCCTTATCTTACCCAAGGCCTCAACGCCTATAATTTTGGGTCTCCCATGGTTACAGCTCCATTCTCCTCATGTGGACTGGACTACTGGACAGATCCTGGCTTGGGGTCCCTCCTGTTCCTCGTCCTGCCTACCCAAGGTTGCCCCCTGTGAATCTGAGCCGGTCATTCATTCCAGGTTGCATAACCATTTACATTTCTCTGTCCCTAACCACCCTTGGACGCACAGCCAGGCTAGCTTGTCTACAAGTCCTGCAGTCGCTACGTCTTGCGATGCGATTCAGGTAGTCGCTACACCTGACTCAGCTATTCACTCTGCCTCTGTACTAGTTATGCCAGTCCAGCCCATGCCCAGTGAGCCTCTCACTTTTTCTTGTTCGGGACATTCTGCTTGTCCTTCAGCTATTCAGCTTGACTCCGGCGACATTTCACCTTCTAACCAACCTGACTTCAGGGTTCCACTGACATCTGCCCAGTCTGATGGTCCTGTGCAAGATGACCAGTTCCCCTTTAAGGGTATAGGGGACCCTCCTCAGATTCCTGTTGATCCTCTCATGCCCTTGCTTATTCCTAGAGAGCCTTTGGTCCTCAATAGATCTTCTTGTCATCTCCCTACCTCGTTTTCGGTCTCTGAGGATAATTTTAAGTACGAGGTTAGACAAGTTCTGGATTCTCGGCTCTGCAGAGGCATTCTTCAGTACCTTGTGCATTGGAGAGGTTTTGGTCCTGAGGAGGCGTCTTGGATCGCTGCATCTGATGTCGCTGCACCTCATCTGTTGAGAAGGTTTCATCAGAGATTTCCCTTTAAGCCTGGGTCCAGGCGGGGGAGGGCCCATAAGAGGGAGGGTACTGTCATGGATATGCAGTAGTGTTTGTCTGCCATCTTACCTTCCTCCTCATGTGTTCATCTAGAGACCAGACCTCCTTCACCTGGCTTCCTTTATAATCTCCTCCCAGCCTGACTCCACCCCAGGCCCTATCACTGAACACTATATTAACCTGTGCACTGCAAGCCTGCTTTGCTGATCAACGTGTTTGTTAGGCATTGTGTGTTTGGGTTCCTGCCTGCCGTGTGCTACGTCTGTCTCTCTGTTACGTTATTGGCTTGTCCCCGACCATCCCTGTCTGCTCGTGACCCTTGACCTTCGGCTCGTTCTTCGTTATCCTTGTCTGCTTGTGGCCCCTGACCTTCGGCTTGTTATTCGGTTCTCTCTATCGTGTGCTGCTGCTTCCCCTTATCCTACGGGGCGTGAGCTAGGAAACTCCAGGGGCCGCGACCTGGTCCCAGCCTGCAGCGTAACATCCTCACCACTAGAGGCCCTGGAGAAGACCAGCTGGGTCTTAGACTCCGCGCCCTGGGGAATCTTGGCTCTCGCTTCCGTTGGGATCCCGGTTGTGCTCCTCTGGTCCCGCTTTCCACAACCACCCAGTTTCCTATCCACAGAAGCCAGCCATAGGGTTCACTACCTCGCGGTGCACTCCTGTCCCCCTACGGTGTGCATCTGTCACCTGGCCACAGGTGGCCCTGACACTGACACTCTCCCTACCTATAGTTTTCTGTCCCTAGAAAAAATGTTTTTTTTAAAGCACACTATAGCACAAGGAGAATTCCCTCACTGTCCTTCCCTGTCCCTAGAAACAAGGATTCGCACAGTAAAACACACTGACACTCTCCCTACCTATAGTTTTCTGTCCCTAGAAAAAATGTTTTTTTAAAGCACACTATAGCACAAGGATAATTCCCTCACTGTCCTTCCCTGTCCCTAGAAACAAGGATTCGCACAGTAAAAGACACTGACACTCTCCCTACCTATAGTTTTCTGTCCCTAGAAAAAATGTGTTTTTAAAGCACACTATAGCACAAGGAGAATTTCCCTCACTTTCCTTCTTTGTCCCTAGAAACAAGGATTATCACAGTGAAAGAAACTGACACTCTTCCTACCTATATTTTTCTGTCCCTAGAAAAAATGTTTTTTTAAAGCACACTATAGCACAAGGAGAATTCCCTCACTGTCCTTCCCTGTCCCTAGAAACAAGGATTCGCACAGTAAAAGACACTGACACTCTCCCTACCTATAGTTTTCTGTCCCTAGAAAAAATGTTTTTTTAAAGCACACTATAGCACAAGGAGAATTTCCCTCACTTTCCTTCTTTGTCCCTAGAAACAAGGATTATCACAGTGAAAGAAACTGACACTCTTCCTACCTATAGTTTTCTGTCCCTAGAAAAAATGTTTTTTTAAAGCACACTATAGCACAAGGAGAATTCCCTCACTGTCCTTCCCTGTCCCTAGAAACAAGGATTCGCACAGTAAAACACACTGACACTCTCCCTACCTATAGTTTTCTGTCCCTAGAAAAAATGTTTTTTTAAAGCACACTATAGCACAAGGAGAATTCCCTCACTGTCCTTCCCTGTCCCTAGAAACAAGGATTCGCACAGTAAAAGACACTGACACTCTCCCTACCTATAGTTTTCTGTCCCTAGAAAAAATGTTTTTTTAAAGCACACTATAGCACAAGGAGAATTTCCCTCACTTTCCTTCTTTGTCCCTAGAAACAAGGATTATCACAGTGAAAGAAACTGACACTCTTCCTACCTATAGTTTTCTGTCCCTAGAAAAAATGTTTTTTTAAAGCACACTATAGCACAAGGAGAATTCCCTCACTGTCCTTCCCTGTCCCTAGAAACAAGGATTCGCACAGTAAAACATACTGACACTCTCCCTACCTATAGTTTTCTGTCCCTAGAAAAAATGTTTTTTTAAAGCACACTATAGCACAAGGAGAATTCCCTCACTGTCCTTCCCTGTCCCTAGAAACAAGGATTCGCACAGTAAAAGACACTGACACTCTCCCTACCTATAGTTTTCTGTCCCTAGAAAAAATGTTTTTTTAAAGCACACTATAGCACAAGGAGAATTTCCCTCACTTTCCTTCTTTGTCCCTAGAAACAAGGATTATCACAGTGAAAGAAACTGACACTCTTCCTACCTATAGTTTTCTGTCCCTAGAAAAAATGTTTTTTTAAAGCACACTATAGCACAAGGAGAATTCCCTCACTGTCCTTCCCTGTCCCTAGAAACAAGGATTCGCACAGTAAAACACACTGACACTCTCCCTACCTATAGTTTTCTGTCCCTAGAAAAAATGTTTTTTTAAAGCACACTATAGCACAAGGAGAATTTCCCTCACTTTCCTTCTTTGTCCCTAGAAACAAGGATTATCACAGTGAAAGAAACTGACACTCTTCCTACCTATAGTTTTCTGTCCCTAGAAAAAATGTTTTTTTAAAGCACACTATAGCACAAGGAGAATTCCCTCACTGTCCTTCCCTGTCCCTAGAAACAAGGATTCGCACAGTAAAACACACTGACACTCTCCCTACCTATAGTTTTCTGTCCCTAGAAAAAATGTTTTTTTAAAGCACACTATAGCACAAGGAGAATTCCCTCACTGTCCTTCCCTGTCCCTAGAAACAAGGATTCGCACAGTAAAAGACACTGACACTCTCCCTACCTATAGTTTTCTGTCCCTAGAAAAAATGTTTTTTTAAAGCACACTATAGCACAAGGAGAATTTCCCTCACTTTCCTTCTTTGTCCCTAGAAACAAGGATTATCACAGTGAAAGAAACTGACACTCTTCCTACCTATAGTTTTCTGTCCCTAGAAAAAATGTTTTTTTAAAGCACACTATAGCACAAGGAGAATTCCCTCACTGTCCTTCCCTGTCCCTAGAAACAAGGATTCGCACAGTAAAACACACTGACACTCTCCCTACCTATAGTTTTCTGTCCCTAGAAAAAATGTTTTTTTAAAGCACACTATAGCACAAGGAGAATTCCCTCACTGTCCTTCCCTGTCCCTAGAAACAAGGATTCGCACAGTAAAAGACACTGACACTCTCCCTACCTATAGTTTTCTGTCCCTAGAAAAAATGTTTTTTTAAAGCACACTATAGCACAAGGAGAATTTCCCTCACTTTCCTTCTTTGTCCCTAGAAACAAGGATTATCACAGTGAAAGAAACTGACACTCTTCCTACCTATAGTTTTCTGTCCCTAGAAAAAATGTTTTTTTAAAGCACACTATAGCACAAGGAGAATTCCCTCACTGTCCTTCCCTGTCCCTAGAAACAAGGATTCGCACAGTAAAAGACACTGACACTCTCCCTACCTATAGTTTTCTGTCCCTAGAAAAAATGTTTTTTTAAAGCACACTATAGCACAAGGAGAATTTCCCTCACTTTCCTTCTTTGTCCCTAGAAACAAGGATTATCACAGTGAAAGAAACTGACACTCTTCCTACCTATAGTTTTCTGTCCCTAGAAAAAATGTTTTTTTAAAGCACACTATAGCACAAGGAGAATTCCCTCACTGTCCTTCCCTGTCCCTAGAAACAAGGATTCGCACAGTAAAACACACTGACACTCTCCCTACCTATAGTTTTCTGTCCCTAGAAAAAATGTTTTTTTAAAGCACACTATAGCACAAGGAGAATTCCCTCCCTGTCCTTCCCTGTCCCTAGAAACAAGGATTCGCACAGTAAAATACACTGACACTCTCCCTACCTATAGTTTTCTGTCCCTAGAAAAAATGTTATTTTAAAGCACACTATAGCACAAGGAGAATTTCCCTCACTTTCCTTCTTTGTCCCTAGAAACAAGGATTATCACAGTGAAAGAAACTGACACTCTTCCTACCTATAGTTTTCTGTCCCTAGAAAAAATGTTTTTTTAAAGCACACTATAGCACAAGGAGAATTCCCTCACTGTCCTTCCCTGTCCCTAGAAACAAGGATTCACACAGTAAAACACACTGACACTCTCCCTACCTATAGTTTTCTGTCCCTAGAAAAAATGTTTTTTTAAAGCACACTATAGCACAAGGAGAATTCCCTCACTGTCCTTCCCTGTCCCTAGAAACAAGGATTCGCACAGTAAAACACACTGACACTCTCCCTACCTATAGTTTTCTGTCCCTAGAAAAAATGTTTTTTTAAAGCACACTATAGCACAAGGAGAATTCCCTCACTGTCCTTCCCTGTCCCTAGAAACAAGGATTCGCACAGTAAAAGACACTGACACTCTCCCTACCTATAGTTTTCTGTCCCTAGAAAAAATGTTTTTTTAAAGCACACTATAGCACAAGGAGAATTTCCCTCACTTTCCTTCTTTGTCCCTAGAAACAAGGATTATCACAGTGAAAGAAACTGACACTCTTCCTACCTATAGTTTTCTGTCCCTAGAAAAAATGTTTTTTTAAAGCACACTATAGCACAAGGAGAATTCCCTCACTGTCCTTCCCTGTCCCTAGAAACAAGGATTCGCACAGTAAAACACACTGACACTCTCCCTACCTATAGTTTTCTGTCCCTAGAAAAAATGTTTTTTTAAAGCACACTATAGCACAAGGAGAATTCCCTCACTGTCCTTCCCTGTCCCTAGAAACAAGGATTCGCACAGTAAAAGACACTGACACTCTCCCTACCTATAGTTTTCTGTCCCTAGAAAAATTTTTTTTTTAAAGCACACTATAGCACAAGGAGAATTTCCCTCACTTTCCTTCTTTGTCCCTAGAAACAAGGATTATCACAGTGAAAGAAACTGACACTCTTCCTACCTATAGTTTTCTGTCCCTAGAAAATTTTTTTTTTTAAAGCACACTATAGCACAAGGAGAATTCCCTCACTGTCCTTCCCTGTCCCTAGAAACAAGGATTCGCACAGTAAAACACACTGACACTCTCCCTACCTATAGTTTTCTGTCCCTAGAAAAAATGTTTTTTTAAAAGAACACTATAGCACAAGGAGAATTCCCTCACTGTCCTTCCCTGTCCCTAGAAACAAGGATTCGTACAGTAAAACACACTGACACTCTCCCTACCTATAGTTTTCTGTCCCTAGAAAAAATGTTTTTTTAAAGCACACTATAGCACAAGGAGAATTCCCTCACTGTCCTTCCCTGTCCCTAGAAACAAGGATTTGCACAGTAAAACACACTGACACTCTCCCTACCTATCCTTCTCTTTCCCTAAACTAAAGGAATCCAGGTTAAGCAAGAAAAAAATAAATGTCACTGTCCCTGCCTATGCTTCTCTTTCCCTGCTCCGGAACACACTACACTAGGCCGCCGTGCTGGCGGCCTTTTATAGTGTGGGGCGTGTACTAAACACCGTCAGCAATAATTGGCCACAGGCATCCTGCCTGTGGCCAATCATTGCTCTCCTCGCTGCCGGCGCTGTGATTGGCCAAGCATGCGGGGTCACAGTGCATGCTTGGCCAATCACAGCGCCTGGATGACACTGCGATGGCGTAGTGCATTGTGGGCCGTTCGCGTCACTCGAATTTGGCGCGAACGGCCCAAATCGTTCGATCTTCGTCGAACGATCGAACAGCCGATGTTCGAGTCGAACGTATGTTCGACTCGAATACGAAGCTCATCCCTAATGGCTGCTAGCATCAGCAAATACATTTTTATATATATCTGGGTTTCTACACAGTACTTTGGCGCTGCATTTTTTTATTTTATATAAAAATACATATAAAAAGAGGGAATAAAGAATGAAATAAAAAATCAAAAAATTGGAAAAGTAAGAGTACCCCCATTTAGCAATGCCCGATGTTCATTAAGATTTATTGATAAATGAATTGATATCCCACTCGACGTTTAGACCCGATGGTGTATGGGACTGTAGTTCGTATATCCAAAAAGTCTCTAATTGGGAGACCCCCCTAGTCATAGCTCCGCCCCTCCAGGGTGGAATGAACTGGTCAATAACTAGAAACTGGGTGCCCTTTGGGTTACAATCATGGTGTAATTTGTAGTGTCTGGGCACGGTATGCTTAGTGTCCCCACTTTTGATAAGGGCAATATGTTCTCCCACCCTTACTGAAAAGGTACGGATAGTACCGCCCACATATTGTTTGCCACATGGGCATGTGATCAAATACACCACATGCTTGGTGGCGCATGTGCAAAACTTTTTTATGGGATATTTCTTATGGGTGATGGTAGATGTAAACTCCAAAGTTTTGCTCCTCCCTGAAATGTTGTACTGACACACTGTGCATTTTTTGCACAGATAAAAACCCACGAGATGATGAAAAAAAGATGGGCGAACAGGAGGATTAATAATGTTGGGTGCTATCCTACTCTGCAGAGTGGGAGCTCCCCTAAAAATAACCTTAGCCCTATCAGGTATAACTGAATTCAAAACACGGTCATTTTGAAGAATGCCCCAATGTTTGGCCATGATAGCTTTGATATGTTTGTGTTGAGTAGAAAAGGACGTTACCATGGCCCACTTGAAACTGTCATCTGCCTCTCTTTTGGGCTTGACTTCTAGAAGAGATTCTCTCCTAATATCCAAAGTATTGTGTAATTCTTGGTCAATCTCAATAGGGTTATAGCCCTTGTCTAGAAATCTTTGTTTCAAAACATTAGCCTGTGTTTTAATGGTTTCAGTACTTGTACAATTTCTATGTAACCTCAAAAATTGGCTACGGAGGACCGACCCCAACCATGAATGATGATGACAACTATCTATGGGGATGAAACCATTACGGTCAGTAGGTTTAAAAAAAGTTTGGAACTCAAACTGTCTGTTGACAATTCTGATTTCCAAATCTAGAAAATGAATCTTCTCCATGCTAGCCTCATAGGTTAATGAAATACCCCTATCGTTAGCATTGAGGTGGTCAAAAAATGTCTCGAGAGAGAGGACAAACTGCCGTTCCATAGGAGGAGGATGTCATCTATGTACCTGGCCCACAACACCAAAGAGGGGGTGTCTGTGGCATAGACGACATCCTCCTCCCACTTGGCCATAAAAAGATTGGCGAGGCTAGGGGCGAATTTAGCGCCCATAGCCACGCCACATAGTTGTAGATAGTAACGCTGGTTGAACCAGAAATAACTATGTTTTGTAGCCAATTCCAAAAGCTCTATAATGAATTTGCATTGGAACGGAGCAAGTGATGGTTCCTTGTCCAAAAAGTATTTAACAGCTTCGATGCCCCTTTCTTGTGGTATACAAGTGTATAATGAGGCGACATCAGCTGTGACTAAAATGTAGTCGTCCTGTATGTCAACATTTTCTAGCAACCTAATGGTGGCACCAGTGTCCCTAAGATAGGAAGGTGTTGGGGGCGTGGCTTGGAGCGCGGCGTGGATGGACGCAGCTTGAGAGAGCTCCGGTCTGCGACAAGGGACGGGTGCTAAATCGGCCTCTAAACGGAAGAGTATGAGCACATACTATACAAGGGGGACACCTAAGAGACTCCTACGCTCGATGGGCACGCCGAAAAACAAGTTTACCTCTGCAAATTTGAACAAATACCGCTACACAGGCAGCAAGGAAGGACAGAGGAGACGACATGAGGATGATGAAGTATCCCTGCCCACGTCGGAGGACTCCATAGGAGGTACTGTACAGGGTGACTGCCCTTTGACTTATGCCTCAATGACGGAAATTGCTGCTGACATAAAGAACTCTTTCTCAATCGCCATTTCTGACATAAAGAATGAACTGCTCAGGCTCTCAGAGCAAATGGCGGTTGCAGAGAGATCAGGGAAGAGAAGAGACAGAGCCCTAACTAGACTAGATGATATTGCCATATCCCACTCTCAACACCTAATTGACACTAACAGGCATTTGGAAGACCTCGACAATAGAGGCCGAAGGCACAATATCAGGATACGGAGTATACCAGAGACTATCCTGCCCGATCAAATTAAACCGGCACTCGCCTCCATTTTCAATGGCCTCTTGGATAGGCCAGAGGCCTCGCCTATTGAATTCGACAGAGCACATAGAGCCCTTAGGCCTAGAGCACCGGACAACAACCCCCCGAGAGATGTGATTTGTTGCCTTCCTAATTTCAATCTGAAGGAAGAAATTCTGCAGAAAGCTAGGACAAAAGACCAAATTATTTTTAATGAGACAGACGTACAACTGTTTCAGGATTTATCACCAATCACCCTAAAAAAAACAGGAGAGCCCTGAGACCATTGCTGGAGGTCCTGAAAGAGAAGGAAATAAGATACAGGTGGAAATTTCCCTTCGCACTGCAGGCTTCATACAACAGCAAACAGTACCTACTGAGAGTCCCAGAAGACCTGTGCGGTTTCTGTGAAAGCCTACAAATAAATCCCATTGACCTACCTGACTGGTATGCGGAATTCAGGCTACCTCCTACTATCAATAATCAATCATCATCTGGCCCTTCCCCAGGGAAGTCTCCATTTCATCCTGGTCAGCCCAGAAAAGGCCCCCTTAAGGGTGGCTTTCACTCACCATTCCCTAAAGGCTCCAGACAGAGAGACAACAGATAAAGGATAGCCATCACCTAAATCGGAACGTGTTGCCCAAACCTGGTTAAAACTGCCACCTATGTTGAACTACCTTGTTCCCCTGGTTATGTTCTGTTAAAAAAATAATCTATACCTAAATGGAATTTTGCATAGACGAACACCTATCAAACTACAACGCTGACACATATAAAAATACCAAACTTATTTTACACTTGACTTCTCTGTTCTGCTCTGTTTGAAAACTAGAGCTGCTATTCATAGCATTCTCCACTAGAGGTCAGCATTTACTTAGGAATACCTATTAAGCTGTTATTAACATTTTCCAGACAAGGCTATGAATCAAATACCATTTCTCAAGCCTAACTCAAGGGGCCTAAAGTGATGGACTGAGGGTGATCCCAACCTACACATTCTCTGAGGGTCCCATCATAGTTCATTTACCGCAAGATGTTAATATCCAACCCAGATGAGACTTCAGGGAACTTGGTCACTTTGTAATTAGACCAGGTCCTTATTATAATGCTGACTTTTTTCTCGGTTTGTTCCCCACTAACTAAGTTTGTTTCTCCACTCCTACTTCTACATGAGAATGATGAACCACAGGCAAGCTGACAGAGGCCGTAACATCGACCCAACGAGTTCTCACTGCGCAGCCTCTCCACATTATGAGACAGGGACTTAGCGTCCTGCTAACGGGAACTGTGAGTACACACTTAACCCTCAGGGTTGGACATGTTCGCGTGTATAATAGGATCCTTGTTTTTCAGGACTACCACATCACCTTTATGGGTTCACTTACCTTTCATAAGTGGAATAGATGTTACTACATGCTGATTATCCTGCTCTATGCTCCTTTGGTTTATAAAGAAATGTGGGAAACCTGGCATGCATAGATGTGGGTTAGGGGAGGAGACGGTGGGATGAAGCGGAGATGCTGCTCCCGGGTTGTCTCGTTGGGTCCTCCGTGTGGACTTTCCAGGGATTCAGTTAAAGGACTTTGCAGAAATGGTGAATGGTTATCACAAGTAGATACAAATCGTTATTAGAATCTAGAATCTTACAGGTGTTTATGTTACTTTTATAGGTTTGGGTACACCCCGAAATTATGAGGCTCAGAACAGCACTTTTATAATTGATACAAATATTCCACCCCCCCCCCCCCAGCGCAGACCTCCCCGTCTACATATACTTCAGTTTTTGTGGATAACTGCCTCCGCCCACAAAGACTTCTCCCACTACCCCCCCGAGAGTCATTAGTGGTTCCCTCAATTACTGAGTATTCCCCCCTGTTCGTTGCTTTTTTCTCTGATTTACTCCTTGTTGGAATACAGGTAACCCCTGGCCCTACTCCCCTCTAGGGGATAACTGAGGCCCAGACTAATTTTAACTGGAGTTACATCAGACCCGTCTAACAGATCTGATGAATATATAATCAATAGGTTTATAATCTTTCTTTTCTACAAACCCACCTCTCCCCCCCCCTTCCCTTCTCCCTAAAATCCCAATTCTCCCTACCTAAGAGCTATTTTCTCTACAGCTAAAGAACGTACAAAATGTCCTTCTCTTTTCTAGGCGTCTCACCCACAATAGTCTCGCATTAACGCTAATGGTCTCAATATCCCAGAAAAACGAACCAAACTCCTCAAAGAACTCAGAAAGGTCAAACCCCTGGTTGTATTCATACAAGAAACACATTTTAAAGGACAGAACATACCCAAAATAACTGACAATCTCTACAATGTGGCCTACCATGCGACAAATCCCCTATCCAAGACAAAAGGTGTCTCAATATTGATTAATAAAAACGCCCCATTTGAAATCAAACACCAACTGATAGATCCTGAAGGCAGATACATCATATTAAAAGGCTCTTGGGAAGGATCACCAATAACGCTAGCTAATGTGTACTTCCCGAACAAATCTCATATCACATTTTGCAGTAAAATAATAAATGAACTGAAATGGTTTGCAGAAGGTTGTATTATCCTTGGTGGAGATTTTAATGTGCCCCTTTCACTGCTTCACGACACATCTACAGGACACTCACATATCTCATACAGAATACTGAAACGCATCAAGGCATTATTACAATCCCTGACATTGGTGGACACATGGAGATCGACCCACCCTACTGACAGGGATTACTCCTTCTTCTCGGTCCCTCATAAGAGATACTCCAGAATCGACTTAATTTTATTACACAAAGAGATCTCCCCAACCTGATTAGAGCAGAGATAGGTATTATCTCCCTATCTGATCATGCCCCTACCGCAATTACAATGCAATTTAATCCACCCAAAAGCGCGACATTTAACTGGAGACTCAATGCAGCCCTACTGACGGACCAATCAATCCATGACAGCCTGCATGACTCCATTCGGACTTACTTCCAAAATAATCTTGACTCAGACACCAACCCCCTAAACAACTGGGAGGCGCATAAATCAGTGATAAGGGGTGAACTGATTAAATGGGGAGCCAGGAAGAAAAGAGAAAAGGAAATATCCCAACTATCTAACACAATATCAAGACTAGAACTACAGCATAAAAAATCGCTATCCACTAAAGTAGAAGCAGAACTCAATCGCAACAGGCAATCCCTAAAACGCATATTTGACCTACAAACCCAAAAAACACTGTTGTTTAAAAAAAACATTTTTTATGAACACGGGGACAAAAGTGGTAAGTATCTTGCCAGAGCCCTGAGAGATGTTAAGTCAGTGACCCATGTACATGCCATTCGCAACAAACAAGGTGTACTAGAACACGATCCAGAAAACATATCAAAAATATTTTATAATTTTTATGACAAACTCTACAACCTGCCCACACAACACAAACCGCTCCACATTGTGGTCCCCAGCGAGGGGATGATCAAGGACTTCCTAATAAATAGCAAGATACCCTCCCTTCTTAATGAAGACATCTCCTCTCTGGAAGACCCAATCACTATAGACGAGATACAGGGTGCGATCAAAGACTTGAAAACAGGGAAAAGCCCAGGTCCAGATGGATTTACATCCCAGTATTACAAGACTTTCATTCACCTTCTAACAAATCCCCTGCTTAAAGCATTTAATTACCTGTCCAAAAATAAGCATGACTCCAACACACTACTTAATGCACACATAGCAGTAGTCCCAAAACCCGACAAGGACCACTCTGATTGCACTAATTCTAGGCCAATCTCACTGCTGAACGTCGACATTAAATTGTTGGCAAAAATTCTAGCGAATAGAATGAAACCTTTACTCTCCTGAACAAGTTGGCTTTATGCCGGTTAGGGAAGCCAAAGACAATATCACCAAATCCCTTAACCTTATACATCAGGCGAAATGCGCAAAGATCGAGGGCCTTCTCCTGTCTACTGATGCGGAGAAGGCCTTCGATAGGGTCTCGTGGGATTATATGCTGGCTACTTGCTCCCATATAGGTCTTGGAAAGAACATGATGAACTGGATTCAATCCCTTTATGTCAATCCTCAAGCAAAAATTAAAATCAATAACGTTCTATCTGACCCAATCAAAATACACAATGGCACTCGTCAGGGATGCCCCCTTTCCCCCTTGCTTTTTATCCTTTCCTTGGAACCCCTTCTTAGGACCATAAACAACTCACGTGACATTAGAGGATTTACTGTTCTGGAGAATGAATACAAAGTAGCTGCATATGCAGATGACCTTCTCTTTTTTATTACGCAACCACACATAACTATCCCTAACCTTACAGAGATTTTTAAAACATTTGGATTCATCTCCAATTTCAAAATCAACCAAACAAAATCTGAGGCCCTTAATCTGAATCTAGACCCCAAAAACTATGACCTTCTCAAAAGTAGCCACAAATTTTAATGGGAATCAAACACCCCTAAATATTTAGGAATCAAACTGACCCCATCTATTGATGGTCTCTTCTCAGCAAACTTTACTCCCCTACTACATTCCGTCACTGCAGACCTACAAAAATGGACTATCCTTCCGAGACTACTCTACTTCTTCAACGCCTTACCAATTAAGATACCCTCCTCCTTCTTCTCAAAGCTACAAAACATCCAAAGACGCTTCCTTTGGGCTGGGAAGAAACCGAGAATTAGTCTGAAACTCCTTACGCTACCAAAGATTAAGGGGGGCATAGGTTTACCTGACTATAAGAAATACCATATAGCCTCTCATATATCAAGATTGTTGGATTGGCACTGTCACGGCTCCCACAAAGACTGGATACAACTAGAGCGAGACCACAACAAGAAACCCATCTTATATTTCCCTTGGTCAGCCTCTTCCAAATACACCAGAAACATAACCAACGCCTTCTTAGCAGCCACACTCGATATCTGGCACAAAATAGCTACACCATACAAACTAGCCTCAATTCCTGGCCCATTGACACCGATTGCAGATAACCCAGATTTCCCACCAGGAGAAGGCCAACTGAGACTTCCAATCCCCACTACCACTAGTAAATTGCTGGCCACTCATTGCTTCAATGACGACAAGGTCAAAACTCTAGATGCACTAAGAAATGAATATGGTGAATCATCACTCAAACCTTGCAGCTGAAAGACTTTTTGATCAACAGTAGACATAAAAATGCATACTGTAAGAACCTGACACAGCTGGAGAATATCTGTCTTTCCAGATCCCAGATCTCTAAGACAACGTCCTTGGCATATTCCTGGCTGGGCCATACACAAACAGACACATGCAACAAACATAAAAACAAATGGGAAACAGACCTAGGTCTTACATTCAGCAACATACAATGGGACAAGGCTTGTATTTTTGCCCACAAATGCTCTCTGAGCACAAGGTACCAAGAAATTTCCTATAAACTGCTAACCCAGTGGTATGTGACCCCGGTGAAATCCAAAAAATGGTCAAACATCTCATCAGATAAATGTTGGCGGTGCAATGGGGAGCCCGGCTCCTTTTTGCACATTTGGTGGAGCTGTCCCCCTATCCTTGACTATTGGTCTCAAGTTAAATTTTGGATAAAACACATTACAGATACTACGATTGACCTAAACGCAGCTGCATGCCTTCTACATATCAATCACTTTAAAATTAGCAAATATAAAAATGCATTAACAAGGCATCTATTAACAGCTGCTAAAACACTTATTCCATTACACTGGAGAACCACTAAGACACCAACGGTCAAGGATTGGTTGGACAGGGTAATGTTCATTCACAAAATGGACGAAATTGTGGCAATGAAAAGAGAAACAACTGAAAATTTCCATGCACTCTGGCAACCTTGGGTTCTATTCTTGTATTCTGCTGAATTCCAAGCTCTGATGAAATAGGATGCTCATAGTTTAACACTTGTGGCAACCTATCCAGTTATACCATAGCAGTTCTTTTTCTTCCCCCATATACTGACACAATCATATTGTTCTTTGTGACAGAATGTATTCTGGACTGTTGTGTAGTGATGAGCCGAACACCCCCGGGTTCGGTTCGCACCAGAACCCGCGAACGGACCGAAAGTTCGTACGAACATTAGAACCCTATTAAATACAATGGATGCGAACGTTCGAATTCTAAAGTGCTAATTATAACAACTATTATGCATGTTATTGTCCTAAAAAGGGTTTGGGAACCCGGGTTCTGCACCAGGGGACATGTATCAATGCAAAAAGAAGTTTTAAAAACGGTCGTTTTTCGGGAGCAGTCATTTTAATGATGCATAAAGTGAAAAAAAAAAGTCAAATATTCCTTTAAATATCGTACCTGGGGGGTGTCTAAAGTATGCCTGTGAAGTGCCACGTGTTTCCCGTGTTTAGAACTGTCCCTGCACAAAATGACACTTCTAAAGGAAAAAAAAGCCATTTAAAACTTCTTGCGGCTTTAATGTAATGTCTGGTCCCGGTAATATGGATGAAAATCTTTAAGAAAAATGGCATAGCTACCCCATGACCCCCCCCCCCCCTACCCCAGCCCATTACCAGCCCCTTTGGGTCTTGTATGGATATTAAGGGGAACCCCGCACATAAAATAAAAAAGGCCCTATATACTCTGAACAGCCGTATACAGGCGGTGCATACAAGACAGGGACTGTAGGTTTGTTCTTATGTAGAATGTGTTTGTAATTTTGAACAGGTACATTGTTGAAGTGTAGCTCCAGCCCAAAAATCTATTTTTAAACTTTTTGGAAAACATAGGTAAGGGTTATCACCCCTGTAACATTTGTTTTGCTGTCTGTGCCCCTGTTCAGAACATTTCACCTCACTTTCCGTCCCAATGACAACTGTTTTTGAAATGTGGTGTTTTTCTTGAAACAAGGATTGCTGATAAAGCATCAGTACAGAGGAGACACCTTTCTCCCATATTTATTCTTACAAGAGAGAATTTTCCTTCCTAGGGGTAGATTTCCTCTCACTTCCTGTTGTCTTCTTTCGTTTGCAAGTAGGAGTCGTTTGTAAGTTGGATGTTTGAAAGTAGGGACCTGCCGTATATACTCTGCAGAAATAGGCCCCTTAGTTGTTGGTGTTGGCACAACACTGTAAGCACTCACAGTTACTCTTGGTTGGTGCTGGAACGCCCTGCTGTCAACTATTATATCAGGAATTTTAATTACATATAATTGTTGAACAGTGGTAGTAAAAATTGGGGCTTTGATGGTGGTGCTGGTGCCACAACACTGTAAGCCCTGACAGTTACTCTTGGTGGGTGCAGCAATGGGCCCTGCTGTGAATTATTAGATCAAGAATTGTAATTACATGCCCCTTTTGAACAGGGGCTGAAAAATTGGGCCTTTCGTGGTGGTGGTGGTGGTGGCGTTGCCACAACACTGTAAGCCCTCAGACTTACTCTTGGTGGGTGCAGGAATGGGCCCTGCTGTGAATTATTACATCAAGAATTGTAATTGCATGCCCCTGTTGAACAGGGGCTGAAAAATTGGGCCTTAGGCACTGGTGGCACAACACTACAACCCCTCACAGATACTGTACTTGGAGCACAGCAATGAGCCCTGTTGCAAAGTATTGCTTCAAAAATTGTAATGACACGCCCCTGTTAAACAGGGGCTGAAAAATTGGGCCTTAGGCACTGGTGGCACAACACTACAACCCCTCACAGATACTGTACTTGGAGCACAGCAATGAGCCCTGTTGCAAAGTATTGCTTCAAAAATTGTAATGACACGCCCCTGTTAAACAGGGGCTGAAAAATTGGGCCTTAGGCACTGGTGGCACAACACTACAACCCCTCACAGATACTGTACTTGGAGCACAGCAATGAGCCCTATGGCAAATTATTGCTAAAAAAATTGTAAGTACACGCCCCTGTAAAACAGGGGCTGAAAAATTGGGCCTTAGCCACTGGTGGCGGCACCCATAAACAAAAATGATCTTCCAAGCTATCATCATCAATCGTATCATTGAGGACTCGGAGGAGGAGGATAGCCAGTCAACATAACAGCACAGGCACTCAGCATCAGCATCAGTCTTGAAGGGACGTGACATGTTAAAATCAATTAGTCTGTTATATCAGCATCAGGTGTGTGGTAGCTGGTGGTGATCCAAGACTGGTTCATCTTGATGAAAGTCAGTTGATCAACCGAGTCGGTGGACAGGCGCACCCTGTGATCCGTGACAAATCCTCCAGCAGCACTGAATGTGCGTTCCGAAAGAACGCTGGATGCAGGACAGGCCAGTAGCTCAATTGCATACTGTGCAAGCTCTGGCCAGTGATCCATCCTCAAGACCCAGTAAGCCAGAGGATTTTCGGTGGGGAAGGTGTCCAAGTCTGACCTTGCCCCTAGATATCCCTGCACCATGTTTATCAGACGCTGGCGATGGTTGCTGGAACCAATCATACTTTGGGGCTGCGGACTAAAGAATTGTCTGAACGCATCGGTCAGACGGCCACCTTCCCCACCGCTCCTTCTTTGACTGGCCGAAGCCTCAGCAACTCGTTGTCCTGGACCAGGAGTTTGTAACCTCCCAGTCTCTGGGAACGCGTTGCACAGACCTTTCTGCAAGGCCTCCCGGAGTTGTCTCATCCTCTGCTCCCTCTGCGACGGTAACATAAGGTCCGCAACCTTACCCTTGTACCGTGGATCAAGGAGAGTGGCCAGCCAGTAATGGTCCCTCTCCTTGATCCGAAGAATACGAGGATCCTTCCGCAGACTTTGCAGGATCAGGGAGGCCATGCAGCGTAGGTTTGCTGAGGCATTCGCTCCGGAGTCCTCTGGGTCACTAAGGACGACATGATCCGCAGTCACCTCCTCCCAGCCACGTACAAGTCCACTGGTTTCTTGGGACTGTAAATCATCCCTAAAAGACTGCTGCTGATGATGCTGAGTGCCAGCCTCCACCTCCATGCTGACACAATCCTCCTCCTCCTCCTCCTCCTCCTCCTCTTCCTCTTCCTGTGCGATGGGTGGGACAGAAGGAACACTGTCTGGGTAAAGGGGGCCTTGAGAGGCAAGGAAGTCCTCCTCTTCCTGCCTCTGTTCTGCCTCAAGTGCCCTGTCCATTATTCCACGCAGCGTGTGCTCCAACAGGTGGACAAGAGGTACAGTGTCACTGATGCATGCACTGTCACTGCTCACCATCCTCGTGGCCTCCTCAAATGGTGGCAGGACAGTGCATGCATCCCTGATCATGCCCCACTGGCGTGGAGAAAAAAAACCAAGCTCCCCTGACCCTGTCCTGGTGCCGTAGTCGCACAGGTACTCATTGATGGCCCTCTGCTGCGTGTGCAGCCGCTGCAGCATGGCCAACGTTGAGTTCCACCTGGTGGGCATGTCACATATAAGGCGGTTCTTGGGCAGGTTCAACTCCTTTTGCAGCTCAGCCAGGCGAGCACTGGCATTATAAGATCTGCGGAAATGCACACAGACTTTCCTGGCCTGCCTCAGGACATCCTGTAAGCCCGGGTACCTGCCCAAGAACCGCTGCACCACCAGGTTAAGGACGTGAGCCACACAGGGCACATGGGTCAGTTGTCCCTGTCGGAGGGCGGAGAGGAGGTTGGTGCCATTGTCGCAAACCACCATTCCTGGCTTAAGCTGGCGTGGCGTCAACCACCTCTCGGCCTGGCCCTGCAGAGCAGACAGGACCTCTGCCCCAGTGTGGCTTCTGTCCCCCAAACACACCAGCGCAAGCACGGCATGGCATCTTTTTGCCTGCGTACTTGCGTAGCCCCGTGAACGGCTACGGAGCACCGCTGGTTCATAGGACAAACCACAGGAAGAGGCCATGGAGGAAGAAGAAGAGGAGGGGGTGGAGGAGAGAGGTGTGTCACAACCAGTAGTAGCATTTTGGAGGCGTGGCGGTGGGACAACCTCCAACACTACTGCACCTTGTCCTGCATCCTTCCCAGCTGCCAAAAGAGTGACCCAATGGGCCGTGAAAGAAAGGTAACGTCCCTGTCCATGCCTGCTGGACCATGAGTCAGCGGTAATATGCACCTTACCGCTGACCGCCCTGTCCAGCGAGGCCAAGACATTGCCTTCCACATGCCGGTAGAGAGCCGGAATAGCCTTCCGTGAGAAAAAGTGGCGTTTGGGAACCTGCCACTGAGGAACCGCACATTGCACAAACTCACGGAAGGGGGCCGAGTCTACCAACTGAAAAGGCAGCAGTTGAAGCGCTAGCAATTTAGCCAAGCTAGCATTCAACCGCTGGGCATGTGGATGGCTGGGAGTGAACTTCTTTCGACGGTCCAGCAGCTGGGGCAGGGAAATTTGCCTGCTAGAATCGGACGTCGGTGTACTGCTAGCAGAGTGGCCGCAAGTACTTGGCTGTGACACACCTAATTCTACACCTTCATTCCTCTCAGTGCATGTTTCAGAGAGGACTGAAGTTATAGTGGGGTTGGAGATCCCAGCTGATGCGGTGCAAGGAGAGGTCCGCTTTGTTCTTTGGTGTGGGTCTTTGAGGTAGGCTTGCCAACGAGCTGCATGGCAGGTCAACATATGTCTGGTCAGGCATGTGGTACCCAAGCGGCTGATGTTTTGGCCACGCGATATACGCTTGAGACATATGTTGCAAACAGCAGCTGTGCGATCTGATGCACTAGCCTCAAAAAAGGCCCACACCAAGGAACTTTTTGAATGACGGGCAGAGGCAGCGCCCTGCACAGGCGGAGCTCTGCGGTGTGATTCCGTCGGTGTACTGCCCTTACGCTGGCCACCAAAGGGCATCCTGTCTCGTTGGAGATGTGCCTCCTCCTCATCCTCCTCCTCCTCTCTCCTATTAGGCACCCACGTGGAGTCAGTGACCTCATCATCCCCTCCCTCCTCATCACTGGAGCCAATCTGGCAGTATGCTGCAGCTGCTGGAACATGACTGCCAGATTGGTGTCCTTCTTGAGCATCCCCTCTGTCTGCTCTCACTCTACTGCCTTCCTGTAGCTGGGTTTCATCATCAGACCCTTCGAAACGCTGGGCATCCTCCTGGAGCATGTACCCAACACTGTGCTCAAACAGTTCGGGGGACTCCTCAGGAGGAGGACATGGTGGGTCTAGGGAAGGAGTGACTGATGATGAGTCTGACATTGATACCAGGGAAGAGGACGCTTTGGCAGCTGCTTTGCCAGTACCCTGAGCCTGGGTGAGAGAGGATGAGGAGGAGGAGGAGGGCTTGGTCATCCACTCTACCAAGTCTTCGGCATGATGTGGCTCAACATGTCCAGCTGCCGAAAAGAAGGACAAGCGTGTCCCATGGCCATGTGCTGATGACAATGCACCGCGTCCACGACCAGCACTGTTGCCCCCAGACACAGAGCCTGCTTGCCCTCTTTTATTGCCTCCTGACTGTCTGCCTCTCCTTGTTTGCCTTCCAGACATTCTAATAGATGGCCTGCAGGGAGATGGTAAAAAAGCAATAAGGGCTACCTTCAGGTGTCCTTCTCTGTCCCTTGAAACAAGGACTTGCACAGTGAAAGAAACTGACACTCTCCCTACCTACAGTTTTCTGTCCCTAGAAAAAATGTTTTTTTTAAGCACACTATAGCACAAGGAGAATTCACTCACTGTCCTTCCCAGTCCCTAGAAACAAGGACTTGCACAGTGAAAGAAACTGACACTCTCCCTACCTACAGTTTTCTGTCCCTAGAAAAAATGTTTTTTTTAAGCACACTATAGCACAAGGAGAATTCACTCACTGTCCTTCCAGGTCCCTGGAAACAAGGACTTGCACAGTGAAAGAAACTGACACTCTCCCTACCTACAGTTTTCTGTCCCTAGAAAAAAAGTTTTTTTTAAGCACACTATAGCACAAGGAGAATTCACTCACTGTCCTTCCAGGTCCCTGGAAACAAGGACTTGCACAGTGAAAGAAACTGACACTCTCCCTACCTACAGTTTTCTGTCACCAGAAAAAATGTATTTTTTAAGCACACTATAGCACAAGGAGAATTCACTCACTGTCCTTCCCAGTCCCTAGAAACAAGGACTTGCACAGTGAAAGAAACTGACACTCTCCCTACCTACAGTTTTCTGTCCCTAGAAAAAATGTTTTTTTTAAGCACACTATAGCACAAGGAGAATTCACTCAATGTCCTTCCAGGTCCCTGGAAACAAGGACTTGCACAGTGAAAGAAACTGACACTCTCCCTACCTACAGTTTTCTGTCCCTAGAAAAAATGTTTTTTTTAAGCACACTATAGCACAAGGAGAATTCACTCACTGTCCTTCCAGGTCCCTGGAAACAAGGACTTGCACAGTGAAAGAAACTGACACTCTCCCTACCTACAGTTTTCTGTCACCAGAAAAAATGTATTTTTTAAGCACACTATAGCACAAGGAGAATTCACTCACTGTCCTTCCCAGTCCCTAGAAACAAGGACTTGCACAGTGAAAGAAACTGACACTCTCCCTACCTACAGTTTTCTGTCCCTAGAAAAAATGTTTTTTTTAAGCACACTATAGCACAAGGAGAATTCACTCAATGTCCTTCCAGGTCCCTGGAAACAAGGACTTGCACAGTGAAAGAAACTGACACTCTCCCTACCTACAGTTTTCTGTCCCTAGAAAAAATGTTTTTTTTAAGCACACTATAGCACAAGGAGAATACACTCACTGTCCTTCCCAGTCCCTAGAAACAAGGACTTGCACAGTGAAAGAAACTGACACTCTCCCTACCTACAGTTTTCTGTCCCTAGAAAAAATGTTTTTTTTAAGCACACTATAGCACAAGGAGAATTCACTCACTGTCCTTCCAGGTCCCTGGAAACAAGGACTTGCACAGTGAAAGAAACTGACACTCTCCCTACCTAGAGTTTTCTGTCCCTAGAAAAAATGTTTTTTTTAAGCACACTATAGCACAAGGAGAATTCACTCACTGTCCTTCCAGGTCCCTGGAAACAAGGACTTGCACAGTGAAAGAAACTGACACTCTCCCTACCTACAGTTTTCTGTCCCTAGAAAAAATGTTTTTTTTAAGCACACTATAGCACAAGGAGAATACACTCACTGTCCTTCCCAGTCCCTAGAAACAAGGACTTGCACAGTGAAAGAAACTGACACTCTCCCTACCTACAGTTTTCTGTCCCTAGAAAAAATGTTTTTTTTAAGCACACTATAGCACAAGGAGAATTCACTCACTGTCCTTCCAGGTCCCTGGAAACAAGGACTTGCACAGTGAAAGAAACTGACACTCTCCCTACCTAGAGTTTTCTGTCCCTAGAAAAAATGTTTTTTTTAAGCACACTATAGCACAAGGAGAATTCACTCACTGTCCTTCCAGGTCCCTGGAAACAAGGACTTGCACAGTGAAAGAAACTGACACTCTCCCTACCTACAGTTTTCTGTCCCTAGAAAAAATGTTTTTTTTAAGCACACTATAGCACAAGGAGAATTCACTCACTGTCCTTCCAGGTCCCTGGAAACAAGGACTTGCACAGTGAAAGAAACTGACACTCTCCCTACCTACAGTTTTCTGTCCCTAGAAAAAATGTTTTTTTTAAGCACACTATAGCACAAGGAGAATTCACTCAATGTCCTTCCAGGTCCCTGGAAACAAGGACTTGCACAGTGAAAGAAACTGACACTCTCCCTACCTAGAGTTTTCTGTCCCTAGAAAAAATGTTTTTTTTTAAGCACACTATAGCACAAGGAGAATTCACTCACTGTCCTTCCCAGTCCCTAGAAACAAGGACTTGCACAGTGAAAGAAACTGACACTCTCCCTACCTACAGTTTTCTGTCCCTAGAAAAAATGTTTTTTTTAAGCACACTATAGCACAAGGAGAATTCACTCACTGTCCTTCCCAGTCCCTAGAAACAAGGACTTGCACAGTGAAAGAAACTGACACTCTCCCTACCTACAGTTTTCTGTCCCTAGAAAAAATGTTTTTTTTAAGCACACTATAGCACAAGGAGAATTCACTCACTGTCCTTCCCAGTCCCTAGAAACAAGGACTTGCACAGTGAAAGAAACTGACACTCTCCCTACCTACAGTTTTCTGTCCCTAGAAAAAATGTTTTTTTTAAGCACACTATAGCACAAGGAGAATTCACTCACTGTCCTTCCCAGTCCCTAGAAACAAGGACTTGCACAGTGAAAGAAACTGACACTCTCCCTACCTACAGTTTTCTGTCCCTAGAAAAAATGTTTTTTTTAAGCACACTATAGCACAAGGAGAATTCACTCACTGTCCTTCCCAGTCCCTAGAAACAAGGACTTGCACAGTGAAAGAAACTGACACTCTCCCTACCTACAGTTTTCTGTCCCTAGAAAAAATGTTTTTTTTTAAGCACACTATAGCACAAGGAGAATTCACTCACTGTCCTTCCAGGTCCCTGGAAACAAGGACTTGCACAGTGAAAGAAACTGACACTCTCCCTACCTACAGTTTTCTGTCCCTAGAAAAAATGTTTTTTTTAAGCACACTATAGCACAAGGAGAATTCACTCAATGTCCTTCCAGGTCCCTGGAAACAAGGACTTGCACAGTGAAAGAAACTGACACTCTCCCTACCTACAGTTTTCTGTCCCTAGAAAAAATGTTTTTTTTAAGCACACTATAGCACAAGGAGAATTCACTCACTGTCCTTCCAGGTCCCTGGAAACAAGGACTTGCACAGTGAAAGAAACTGACACTCTCCCTACCTACAGTTTTCTGTCCCTAGAAAAAAAAAATTTAAGCACACTATAGCACAAGGAGAATTCACTCACTGTCCTTCCAGGTCCCTGGAAACAAGGACTTGCACAGTGAAAGAAACTGACACTCTCCCTACCTACAGTTTTCTGTCCCTAGAAAAAATGTTTTTTTAAAGCACACTATAGCACAAGGAGAATTCACTCACTGTCCTTCCAGGTCCCTGGAAACAAGGACTTGCACAGTGAAAGAAACTGACACTCTCCCTACCTACAGTTTTCTGTCCCTAGAAAAAATGTTTTTTTTAAGCTTTTAAGCACACTATAGCACAAGGAGAATTCACTCAATGTCCTTCCAGGTCCCTGGAAACAAGGACTTGCACAGTGAAAGAAACTGACACTCTCCCTACCTAGAGTTTTCTGTCCCTAGAAAAAATGTTTTTTTTAAGCACACTATAGCACAAGGAGAATTCACTCACTGTCCTTCCAGGTCCCTGGAAACAAGGACTTGCACAGTGAAAGAAACTGACACTCTCCCTACCTACAGTTTTCTGTCCCTAGAAAAAATGTTTTTTTTAAGCACACTATAGCACAAGGAGAATTCACTCACTGTCCTTCCAGGTCCCTGGAAACAAGGACTTGCACAGTGAAAGAAACTGACACTCTCCCTACCTAGAGTTTTCTGTCCCTAGAAAAAATGTTTTTTTTAAGCACACTATAGCACAAGGAGAATTCACTCACTGTCCTTCCAGGTCCCTGGAAACAAGGACTTGCACAGTGAAAGATACTGACACTCTCCCTACCTACAGTTTTCTGTCCCTAGAAAAAATGTTTTTTTTAAGCACACTATAGCACAAGGAGAATTCACTCACTGTCCTTCCCAGTCCCTAGAAACAAGGACTTGCACAGTGAAAGAAACTGACACTCTCCCTACCTACAGTTTTCTGTCCCTAGAAAAAATGTTTTTTTTAAGCACACTATAGCACAAGGAGAATTCACTCACTGTCCTTCCCAGTCCCTAGAAACAAGGACTTGCACAGTGAAAGAAACTGACACTCTCCCTACCTACAGTTTTCTGTCCCTAGAAAAAATGTTTTTTTTAAGCACACTATAGCACAAGCACAAAACACACTGACACTCTCCCTACCTATCCTTCTCTTTCCCTAAACTAAAGGAATCCAGGTTAAGCAAGAAAGAAATAAAAGTCACTGTCCCTGCCTATGCTGCTCTATCCCTGCTCCGGAACACACTACACTAGGCCGCCGTGCTGGCGGCCTTTTATAGTGTGGGGCGTGTACTAAACACCCTCAGCAATAATAATCCTGCCTGTGGCCAATCATTGCTCTCCTCGCTGCCGGCGCTGTGATTGGCCAAGCATGCGGGGTCACAGTGCATGCTTGGCCAATCACAGCGCCTGGATGACACTGCGATGGCGTAGTGCATTGTGGGCCGTTCGCGTCACTCGAATTTGGCGCGAACGGCCCAAATCGTTCGATCTTCGTCGAACGATCGAACAGCCGATGTTCGAGTCGAACGTATGTTCGACTCGAACACGAAGCTCATCCCTACTGTTGTGTTATTATTATTATAACTAGAAGGCATTCAGACAATAAATCGATATTGCACTTTCCACCTTTCTGAAGTCCTTCACCTCAATAGCTCTTCCTACCCCTCTTCCCCTTTCTCCCTACCCCCTATCCCCACCTCCCCCATCTCTCTCCCACCCCTTTTTCTCTTTACATCTGACCCTCTTTCCCTCCTACCTATTCATACCCTCTTCTTTTTTCTATAAATGAAGATTAATATGATAGAACTAATACCCCTATCTATAAAGTATGTACTCGATACCTGTTTAATTTTTTTTTTTCTGTCTTTGCATATTGGAAAATTGAAACTAAATGTTGAGTACAGCACATTGCAAATGTACTATTATTGTTATTATTATTTTGTAATAATTATCTCTCAATAAAACCTTGATTGTGAAAAAAAAAAGAAAAAAAAAAAAGGAAGGTGTCTATCTGACCAATGGCTGTAGAAAATGTACCGACCGATGCGTGAGGTGATGGAATCAATCCCACTCACGATAGGCCGGCCTGGTGGGTGGAGTCTACCTATTGATCAAAGCAAATAAAACAGTGTTGGACTTTTATTGGTGTGGAACTTGTGTTACTGGAAGCTAAGTGTCCCTGTCAGTGACAGTGGCAATCATCCTCTATAGGAGAAGCTGAGGTTCCGGCCTAAAACGCAGACCCGAAAGTAAACGGTTAGCTCATATCTCTGCATACTACATCAGAGAGCTGAGCTGGTGGTGTGCATCTTTCCCCCTTCTCCCAGATACCCCTAGACGAGTCATACATCCATAAAGAGAGGGGAGAAGGTGGGGGAAGACCACTACACGGGGGGCTCCAAGTCCGGGATTTGTGTTTATGTAATGGAGCCGAAGCTATCGGAGTTTGAACTTTGCTGCCCAGAAGAGTTCCGAGTAGGTCGGCCATATTGGCCACTGCGCCAGCAGGCACACCCTCCCTGCACAGTTCGTGGGCGTGACATGGAGAAAGCCCGCGAACTGGTGTGCCAAAGGGGAGGAGTCCAGCCATGTGAAGAGGTACACGTGGGGACTTTGGCGCCAGTTATTCAGTGCGCGATGAAGAAGCAATCAGTCACCATGTTCAGCAATGCCTCGTGGGTTCCAGTCTCTAATACTACGAGGATGACTTCAACTGCTGCTCTGATTACAGAAACAGGGATTCGGCTGAAGCCTCGGGGACGATTCGCCTTGTACACCTTCAAGGATGTTGAGGCCCTGGGTATGATTTGTCCCGGATGTTCGGGACTGGTTGTACAGTTAAAGCCATTCGGGCGCTGTGAGGCCTGCGGGTAGTTCACGTTTGAGGTGGAGCAATCCATAGAGAGACCTCGGGTCTTCCACCTCAGCCCTACATCAGGCGCCACCACTCAACAAGGAGAAGTCAATGCTTGGACAGCCATCCCTCTGCGCACTGTAGAGACCTCCGTGGAGGTCGCAAACAAAGGAATGGAAGATGCAAAATCCGGAGATGCTGCTTCGGTCACCACAGTTTCCCTACTCCCAGCGCCAACAAATAAGGTCGGTCTTGTGAGAGCTTCCAGCGACCGAGATGGAGGTCAACCCCTAGGCTTGCCTGGCCCAGATGGATCCGGTAGGAAGAGTCCTGGACATCCCTTCACAAGTTTGGGTCGAGGTAAGCCAGGGAACGGGACTTGGTGTTGGGACGGAGGTGTCGGGGATTCACGGCACCCTGGAGTCCGTAGGTGGGAGTGATTCGGTGTCCACTACCAACTACCTGCCCGCGGAGGAGTGTGACACCTCCGACCTGGAGTCGGTCTCCGATGTGGGAGACAACGTCGTTATAGACAAACTATTTGCTGAGAAGGGCTGGGACAAGATGCCTCTCTCCTCATCCCGTAGAACTAGGGATCCACCTATGTCCACAGGGGATAGTACACCCCGGGTGGAGGCACCAGCGCCTGAGGAGGGACCCCATCCCCTGCCTGCCCTTCAGTCCCCGGTACCTCCTGCATCTACCACCGGGGACAAGAGACTGTCGCTGCGGGTGCCTATGCCCAAATCAGAGGTGGTCAAAGCACCTCGCCATCCGGACTCTATCGTCCTGCCGGGCGAGGGAGACCGCTCTACTATGCCTCTCTTGTCTAGGCTACAACGTTTGTTCTGCCAGAAATTTGCCAGTGAGTATGGGTGGGAGTACCCATACTTATCTAAGGAGCTGCTTTACGAAGTAGAAGTTTGCAGGGAATGTTGGTACAATGATTTTGTGTGGACACACATCAAAGTCCCACACGCACGCAGGTACCTCGCTTGTTCCCCAAAAGCATCTCAAAGATTCAAAGACTGCAAGGCAGAGTGGATGTTTGGTCGGCACATTCATGCAGACAAGGTGCTGATTCAAAGGAAAGAAGGAGAAGATGTTGAATACCATTTGGAGACTGTTGATCAACATTTTAAACCCCTTGTCTTGCCGCATCCCAGATTCTATCTGTAGGAGAAAAGACTCCTTTTCCTTGTACCTAGAAAATTTGCTGAACTTTCCGGGGTTTGTTTTTCCCTCCCGGAAACCCAGGAACAGTACCCGAGTTTAACGGGTGTTGTACTCTTTGGAGGAATGGGGAACTGTTGCTGTTGTTTTCTCCCTTCTTCCCTCCCGCAAAGTAATCATGGACTTTGGGGTAGTTAGGGCCAAAGTACACAGAGGAAAGTTTTGTTCCAGGATTTGACAAGTGTCTTTACCGTGACACTGTCACTAGGTGGCAGTGTTGCGCAACGTTATTCACTTTACGCCACATACTTCTTGGAAGGAAAAGATTTCTCTTTGGAGAGTTTTTTTGTTCCAACACTCACACATGTGTCAGGAAGTTTTGTGTGTTTAACTTTCTTTTATCCCCTCTGCAGGACAACATCCGTCAAGACCGCTGAGAATGGGGTGGGTCTTAGTTAGTGATGTGGGCGGGGAGATAATGTCAATGGTGTTATTGTGATATGTATGCTTTTATGTGTTGTTTCCCTTTCCCTTCCATGTCAGGTTCAAGCACAACTACCAGTTTTTCAAGTTTTCATTTTTTTTTGCGCATTTTTGAAGCAGTCTCTGGATTGGGTTATGTTGGCTCCCTTTGGGGCATGACTTGTTCCAGACACTGGGGACCAGTGTCAAATTGCTGGGGGGAGAGTGTAGCGGGTGTCAAATTTAAAGGGGGTATCTGGGCCATAGATGGCCCAGATACATTGATTTTTTGGAATTTATGGACACTTTGGAGTGTGGGAGGTATAAATAGTGTCATGTTCCCTGCGGTCCCTAGGTGGCACTGTCACCTGGGACCAGGGTTGAACTGCCATTCTAGCGCCGTGCCCTTTGTGTCCTCTCGCGGCAGTAGTACGGCGGGGCGGGGAACCCGCTGTGCCTGCTGGGAGAGGATATAAAGGGGCGGACATCTTGCGCACAAGGTCCATTCCCCAGGCACCTTCAGCCTGGGGGCTGCTGCGGTTCGTCTGTGCCCAGGCGCCCTTGGCCTGGGCGCGTGGAGTCAAGTTCCATCCCAGGCACCTTCAGCATGGGGTGAGGTACTTTACAAGGAGGCCTGGGGCCCAGTACCTTCGACTGGGTCCCGCAAGGGCGAAGCATTCCTAAGGTGCCCCCGGTATTGGGTGCCTGAATCCAGGGCGTAAGGGACCGGAGAGGTGACCTCTCCGAAGATCCAGCGCAGCATTGACTGGTGACGGTGGAGGCCTCTGGTGACCGTCCGGATGGATGTCTTCCCCTGACAGGGGTCGATTGTTCTAAAGGAGGTATTTCATGTTCTTATGGTCTGTGGCAGAGACCCATCTTCATCAGGTCAGTGGCAGGCCTCATCCAAGGCCTGTGGCAGAGGTCTCAACGTTCACCCAGGTCAGTGGCAGGGACCAAATTCACGGTCGGTGGCAGCGACTGTGCGCCAAGCCTGTTTGCACTAAACGGAACAGGAGAGACTTTATTCATTGTGTTGTGCCTGGACCTACTCTTTCCCACACCCTGTCTGTTCTTTTAAAGTTCAACCAGCCTACCTATTGATCAAAGCAAATAAAACAGTGTTGGACTTTTATTGGTGTGGAACTCGTGTTACTGGAAGCTAAGTGTCCCTGTCAGTGACAGTGATAATCATCCTCCATAGGAGAAGCTGAGGTTCCGGCCTAAAACGCAGACCCGAAGGTAAACGGTTAGCTCATATCTCTGCATACTACATCAGAGAGCCGAGCTGGTGGTGTGCATCTTTCCCCCTTCTCCCAGATACCCCTAGATGAGTCATACAGCCATAAAGACAGGGGAGAAGGTGGGGGAAGACCGCTACACTTAAAACTGTCAGGAAGCTTTAAAGCGTTTGTTAACCCCCCAAAAAAATTTTTATTCTGGTTCCTTAAAGCAGATTACACAGCACAGTGCTTGTGCTTTGTAATCTGTCCCCGCTAAACTGTAAAAACTGTAAAACTGAAAAACCCCTAAACCTACCACTTCCTGTATGCCCTCTCTAATCAGACCACAATAACCAGGGCAGCTTCGCCCTGATCACTGTGGTCAAAGTGCCTCCCTCTGTGATAGGCTGCTGTTCCCTCTGCTCTCCTCTCTCCCCCTCACCCCCTCCTTCATCCTTGTCACTCTGTCTGTCTCTGGGCCGCCCCCGCCCCCCAGCTGCTATAATTTTAATATTAAAATATCAAATTTAGTCACTGCCAGCCTCTCTATTAGAGGCTGGCATAGCACACTGTGTATGTTTTATTTAAAAACGAGCAGTGTAAATACTGTATATCAGCTGTCTTCAGGCCGGTCACATGACTCGCGGCTGCTTTACAGCTCCGATGGGTGTCTTCTGCGGAGGAGACAAGCAGCCATGTGATCTCCCTCTGACGTCAGAACAGAAGACATCTATCAGAGTTGGAAAGTAGCCGTGAGTGATGAGACTGGCCTGAAGACAGCTGATATACAGTATTTACACTGCTTGTTTTTAAATAAAACATACACAGTGTGCTATGCCGGCCTCTAATAGAGGGGCTGGCATAAACTTAGATATATGCCTTAACAAACACTTTAAGCAAAAAGTGACTGGGTTAATTTGAGGCAAAAAATGGAAAGGTCCCACAAACTTTTGACCCAGCTTTGCAGATAAAACAAGTACATTCAAATTTTTGGCAGATAACTAAACATTGTGATTCACATTAAAGGTAGCAAGGGATATGTTTCAGCAGCCTCTTTGTAACATTCCTGTGCCTCCTTCAAAGTCTTTATCAAATTCTCCTGAATCACTTGTAATGGTTTTAATCTGTTGGTAAGAGCAGAAATTGGAGTGCAGGAATCGGAGATCAGGAATAAAAGTTAGAGGATAACAAATGTTTAGGAAGAAAATGTTTAGAATTGTTATAAGAAAATTCTGCCATTGGAAGATAGTCCACCCAGTTATATTGAAAATAACTAACAAAACATTAAATGTACTACTCCAAAGTTTGATTGGTTCTCTCAGTCTGACTATTAGACTGAGGATTAAAACCAGAAGACAGATCAATTGTAACACCTAAACCTGAGCAAAAGCTTTTCCAGAATTTTGAAGCAAACTGTACTCCTCTGACAGACACTACATTGTCAGGAATTCCATGGAGTCCTGATATCCTGAACCATCCGTTTTGCAGACATTTTATTGAGACAACTACTAAGATAATGGCTGATTCTTTCAAAGGAGGTAGATCAACCACAAAGTCCAAAGCAATTTACCCCCATGGTCTTGATGAAATAGGGAGTGGCTGGAGCAACCCCACATGAGAAGATTTGAGTGTATTATTGTGTGCACAGGTCAGGCATAATGCCACATAGCTTTTAACATGTTTATTGTAACCAGGCCACCAAAATGAACATGATAAAAGTTCTTATGACTTATCCCCAAATTCCCAGCAAGTTTAGAGTCATGAACCAACCTGAGAGCTTTTACTCTAGCAGATTAAGGCACATAGAGGTGATGCGCTTGAGTCCAAAAGTCATTCTTGTAATGTCTTTAGGAGGATAATTGAAAAGTAGGTCATTATTATTTTCTTCTTTGAGAAGATTCAAGAATGTCTTAGAATTTGTGGTCTCTACAATGTTCTTTTGAGACAGGATTGTACATTCAAAGCTGCTTTCCTAGAGAGTCCCAGTCAACACTGTGATAAGGCATCATCTGCCTTACCATTCTTTGACCCATGTTGATACAAGATAATGAAATTGAACCTGGGAAAGAATAGTTCTGAGTATTAGGCCCTTTAATACGGAGCCACCAGAATCGTAGGACAAATATCTCTCATCATCTTGATCCAGTAAAGATGGAGAGAGATGTCCTACCTTTTTACCATTTTCAGTTCTTGTTCATTTCTAATGGCTGCTCCTGAAACCATGATCCTGGTATCAATGTATACAGACAGTGACTAGTTTTCAGGTAAAAGTGGTCCAAAAGGCTCTACAGCCGCCTAATCATTTTTACAGGGATGGAAGGACCCCTGATCTCCCACTAAAGAGTGCCTTTTACTGTGCAACTATGGCAAGAGATGTTGTTCATCCCTTGTGATAGCAATAAAGTTAAAGTGGTTCTAAAGCCTAAACATGTTTTATCTTAATGCATTCCTTGCATTACAGTAAAAAATGTTTAGGCATCAGCATCCCCCTTCACCCCTCTTTTTCTTACCTAAACCCTCATTTGATCCAGCACTGTGCACATCTGCAGCTCTTCTCTCTCCTCACTTCCAGGTCTTGCTGGCTTTGCTGGGGCACCAGGAGCCATTATCTCCCAGTGCTGTCAATCAAAGCCAATAATGAGGGAATGGAGTGTGGGGCCAAGTCCCACTGTCTTTGTCAATGGATGCAGCAGGGGACTAGGGAGTGAGCACTCATGAGTGTCCCCATGGGAAGTGGCTAACCTTGGAGGCACAGGACAGAGAGGAGGTGCCAGGAGCACCAGCGGGGGACCCGAGAGAAGAGGAGGTTTGCAGCTGCTCTGTGCAATCCCATTGGTACATATAGAAATGTTTGTTATTTTTTAAAAATCCAATTTTACCTACAATCGCTTTAAATGAAAAATAAATAAAGAAAAAGTGTAAAAAATGTAAATAAAATAAATAATAAAAGTAAAATAAAAATCTAAAGCACTCTTATCCCCCCATTCTTATGCACAAATGCATATATAGGTCCCACACACATTTATCCCCTGGAAAAAAGTATGGAATCACCACTTTTGGAAAATGTTCATTCAATTCTTTAATTGTGAGAAAAAAAACTAATCACAGACATGCCTCAAAACTATTTTCATTTATGATTTCAACATTCTGGCTTTAAGAAACACTTAAAAAAAGAAAAAAAGAAAGAAAACTGTAGTCAATTGCAATTGTTTTTGCAGATCAAGCAGAGGAAAAAATATGGAATCATGAAAAAAAAAAAAAAAAAACTACAGTACCCCACTAGTACTCTGTTGCACCGCCTCTGGCTTTTAAACAGCTTGAATTCTCTGAGGCATGGATTTAACTATCGAAAAACAGTATTCTTCATGAATACGGCTCCAACTTTCTCTTATTGCAGTTGCCAGATCATCTTTGCAGGTTGGAGCCTTGTCATTGACCATTTTCTTTAATTCCCACCATAGATTTTTAATTGGATTGAGGTCTAGACTATTTTCAGGCCATGCCATTGATATTATATGTCTTTCTTGAAGGAATGTTTTCAAAGCTTTTGCCCTATTGCAAAATGCATTATCATCCTGAAAAATTAGGTTATCATCACCAAACATCCTTTCAATTGATGGAATAAGAAAAGTGTTCAAAATCTCAATATAAACTTGTACATTTATTGAAGATTTAATGGCTGTCATCTACTATATACCTTTACCTGACATGCAACCCTATATAATCTATGATTGTGGAAATTTGCATGTTTTCTTTAGGCAGTCGTCTTCATCCATTTCATTGAAACGGCACTGAACACAAGTTCATCACCCTGCCAAATGCAGATTTGTAATTCATCACTGAATATTATTTTCATCCAGTCATCCACAGCCCACTGTAACCTTGTTTTTTTCTGTTTAGGAATTAATGATGGTTTTAGTTTGGCTTTTTTGCATGTAAATCCCATTTTCTTTAGGTGATGTCTTACAGTTTAGTCACAGACATTGACTCCAGTTTCTGACCATTTGTTCCTCTTTTGTTTTGATGTGTATTTTATGTTTTCAAGGCATCTTGCTTCATGTTTTCTATCTTGGCGCTTTGATGTTTTCCTTGGTCTACCAGTACGCTTCCCTTTAACAACCTTTCCATTTTATTTGTACTTGGTTCAACACCTTTTTCAACATTTCGTGATGATTTACCTTCTTGAAGAAGTTTTATAATCCTCTCCTTTGTTTCAACGGACATCTCTCATGTTGGAACCATGATTCATGTTGGAACCATGATTCATGTCAATCAGTTTGCTGCAACAGTTCATCAAAGTGTGCAAGCACTCTTTTTTTTTAACTGCAGACTAATTAGCATATGTAATCTGATGCAGATGTTTGTTTTAGAACTGCAAAGTAGATAGTGATTCCATAATATTTTCCTCTACTTGATCTGCAAAAACAGTTGCAATTGACTACAGTTTTATTTCTTTATTCATTTAAGTGTTTCCTAAAACCAGAAGGTTGGAACATTAAATTAAAATAGTTTTTTTTTCTACACAATGAAACAAACAAATGAAAAATTTCCAAGTGTGGTGATTCCATACTTTCTGCCAGAGGTTGTATGTACTGTAAATGGTGCTTGCACACATGTGAGGTATCGCTGTGAATGTCAAAGTGAGAGGAGCAATTCTAGTACCAGAGCTTACATATAACTCTAAACTGATAACCTTTAAATACTTTTAAAGCATCACACCATAGTTTGTCACCATTTTATGGGTGTGCAACATTTTAAATCTTGTTTGGTATATATTTATTCAGATGAAAAGAAAAGATAAAAGAAACTGCGCTAGGATAACTCTTAAGCCTCGTACACATGGCCGAGAATCTCGTCGTTAAAAACATGTCGTTTTTTACGACGAGATCTTTGGACAAGAAACTTGTCCCGGCCGAGTGTACACGCGCTCATTTCAAAGAACCCGCGGTTCTTTGAATGGAGCGTACGCGGTGACGTCATCGAATACGACGAGCATGCGCTCGTCACATTCGATGCCGTCGCCGCCATCTTGGTTCACCCTACCTATGCCTAGGAAGCTACTGCGCATGCGTCAAAGTCATTTCGAGCATGCGCGGGCTTCCCGGCGAACAGGTAAGTGTACACACGCACAATTTTCTCGTTGAGAAACAGGCTGACGAGAATCTCGACGAGAAAATAGAGAGCAGGTTCTCTATTTTCTCATCGAGATTCTTGTCGCTTTTCTTGACGAGAAACCATACACACGAACGAATTTCTCGGCAAGAAATCTCTGCCAGCAAGTTTCTTGCTGGTTCTTGCCGAGAAACTCGGTCGTGTGTACGAGGCATAAGACAAATATCTGACTAAATTGTCTACATATGGGAAGCAGCAACTAACCTATAAACAAACATCAGTGTGCAAAGTAGAAAAAATATAAATAGTTGTGCTAGACCTGGAATTGTGAACCAGGAATCAAATGAATAAACACTGAGTGGCAAATACCAATAAAAAAGTGCATCAGTGATAAATAATGCGTTAATGCTTATTATGTACTAATTATAAGCAAAAAACAAATGAACAATAACGTGAACACTAAACAATGATGTGAGAATAGTCCACTTGTTTAGAGAGACAAAATCAAACAAAGTCCATATAATAAAATCCAAGAAGACACCCGTGCAGATATCCAAAGAAAGGGCTCTCCAATCTTCATTAGAGGCTGATAACCAAACGTGAAATCCACCACCACCAGTAAATAGTCCTGCTTACCAGATGGAGTTGGTCCCCTATAACGGAGGACCTCAACAGGCATTTAATGAATCCCAGTTGGTTTAGCCAAACAGACCATGTGTCATCAGTTGGATGTCAGCACTTTCAACACACGTAGCATAAGAAGAACTTTATGTTATGCAGTCCACAGAGCCCGATAGGGGAAGCTGCTATCGGGCTCTATGGACTGCATAACATAAAGTTCTTCTTATGCTACGCAGTTAAATACAAGAACAGGTACATTTGTGCACTTTTTTCAGCTTCCCTCTTTCCTTTCTATGTGCTCCAAATTGAGTGTTGAAAGTGCTGACATCCAACTGATGACACATGGTCTGTTTGGCTAAACCAACTGGGATTCTGTAACGGCAATCCCAATACGCAAGGGGTTAACGCCGTTTAGGATATTCCCTTTCCGAACACACATCAGCTACCGACACTCCACAGTCAGGCGACCGAGACCCATAGGAATAATTCTCCCCCAATACAAGACAAACGCTCTGTAGTTAGGTTTCCAACTGGTCTGACACTTTATTGAAAAAGAACAGGCTCTTATACACACTAAACGAATACTGTCGTCCAAATGAACAACTCCACCCACAACATCACACAATGGTCACATAATGAGCCCCCAATACACATTATTCTGACATCTCTTAGTAGACAACAGGTGAGTTCATTAGCTAATCCCTTTACAGGTTAAATGACTATGCATGACCTTTACGTTCCCCAGACTGTCTGTCTGCTAATTTACAATACCCACAATTACAGAGTTAATTATCACAATTCACAATGAAAGGATCTTTAGCAGCTAGCCAGGGCTCATTTACATTACACAGGCATCCAGGTGGCTGTAATTGAACCCATCAGCATCTCTAAATTAACCTGTTGAGTTCAGAATCAAACAACCAGTAACTAGTCCTTTGCAGATGTCCTGTTTAAAGCAATCCACGACATATTCTCAATGTCCATTATTTCCTGGCTCATACTTTCTAAGAACTTCTGGGTTCCACGGCCCCTCCCGTTACAGATTTATTATATGCCTGTTGAGGTCCTCCGTTATAGGGGACCAACTCCATCTGGTAAACAGGACTATTTTCTGGTGGTGGTGGATTTCACGTTTGGTTATCAGCCTCTAATGAAGATTGGAGAGCCCCTTCTTTGGATATCTGCACGGGTGTCTTCTTGGATTTTATTATATGGACTTTGTTTGATTTTGTCTCTCTAAACAAGTGGACTATTCTCACATCATTGTTTAGTGTTCACGTTATTGTTCATTTGTTTTATTGCTTATAACTAGTACATAATAGGCATTAACACATTATTTATCACTGATGCACTTTTTAATTGGTATTTGCCACTCAGTGTTTATTCATTTGATTCCTGGTTCACAATTCCAGGTCTAGCGCAACTATTTATATATTTATTTTTTATATATATTTATTCAGCAAAACATCTTTTATATTTTAGCAAAAATTAGGTACTATATTATTTTTGGGTGCACTAAAATGCATTCAAATATATTTTTCCTGAAAATTTGTGTATGATAAATGCCTTTGCAAATATCATGTTACATATAAACTTTCAACAACTACCATTTTGTTCTCCAGGGCCTCTGCTTTAAGGAAATATATAATGTTTGAAGGTTCTAAAGTAATTTTCTAGCAAAAAAAGTTGATGAATTTTTTACATATATGCGAAAAAATTTAAAAATACCCTTGGCAGCAAGTGGTTAAGGATTCCAAGCTAAACTGAGCTTCCTTGGCAAGTGCCTTTTCATTTGCCTAATAACCAGCCTCCTAGAGGTGGAGCATATATCCAGAGGTCTGCTGTGTCCTCCAATAAATACTCAGAGAACAAAAAGGCAACTAAACATGAAGTTGTGCTGTAAAGTATAGTTTAAATGAAGAATATACCTGAAAGAAAATGTTAAAGTGTGCACCACACTCCAAAAAGTTTTTGCCTTGGGACAAAACCAGAAGATGCGAGGTGGTGAACCTTCTTGCCTTTTACATCACCAGCAGAGTTCAGTGATACGTGGATACATTTTATACAGGAATTTTGATACCTTATACCATTTACAAATTTATAGCCGGCCTCTTGAAATTTCTTGGAAATCAAAGTATTGTGTGCAATATATATAAAATATAGGACTTTTTATCTTTGTTCTGAAGTAAACTGAGTGCCCATTTCCGAAAAAATTATGTAACATAAATTACTAGCAGTGCAATTGCATATAGTCTAATTATTCTGCTCTCACTCAACTAACAATGCAATCTATACCTTAAAAATGTTATGTGGAAAGTGATAAAAAATCTAAAAAATATATATATGGGTATATGTATGCACCTATCTCCAAGAATTAAATACTCAATTTATAAACATATACTGTATATACACAAAAAGAGATTGCGCAAAAACCAAAACACATCAATACTTTATCGTGCAAACACAATATACAATGTGAATAAATAAACCAACATATCAAGTGAGTAAGTCCCAAAAGACATAAAAAAAGGGAGTAAGCTTAGGATAAATTAATCCACAAGGAATATGTGTGTTTAAAAAAAGTCCTCTCAGCCAAGAATAAGAAAGACCAATATGACCAAACATGGTCGAGTTAGAATACATTTAGGAATTCAGAAAAGGGGAAGAGATTATTGGAAGAAGGGTGTAGTAGAATAAGAAATACCTAATGGGAGATATATAGTTAAAGTGGCTGTAAACCCACTTTTTCAACTTGCACCTACAGGTAAGCCTAGATTAAGGCTTACCTGTAGGTGCAAGAAATATCTCCTAAACCTACACGGTTTAGGAGATATTTAGTTAAATGACAGGCGCCGCTGTCTACGGTGCATGCGCGCCGTAGACAACGGCGCATTCATGGGGTTATCCCATTCACAAATGTGGCTACTTCTCAGCAATCGCTGGGCGTAGCCGAATGTGATGTCTCCCGCGCGCATGCGCATAGTGACGTCTCCGCCGCTCCGGCCAATCACAGCGCCGGAGCGGTGATGTGATTGGCTGGAGCGGCGATACCCGGAAGTAACCTTCCGGCTATCACTGCAGAGATGGCTGCGGCTGAAGAGGGAGACGAGGACGGCTTCGACGGCCCCGATCGAAGGTAAGTGATGCATATTGAGCTATTATGCTAGTCATATTAGCTCATTATGCCTTTCTCTTACAGGTAGTTTTAAAAAAAAAATGATATACAGTAAGGGTTTACAACCACTTTAAATGGAAAGGGTAACGTACCTCTTGTAAAATCAAAGATTTTTTATTTTCTCCCTTTTTTTTTTTTCTCTCCCTCCTGCCTCTTCTCCTTTCTCCTATTGGAGATGGAATATAAGTAGGAGGGGCAGAGAGGGAAGGGCTGAGGAATGTGGGTTGTAGGGGGTGGGGGATAGGGTAGATAAGGGCTTGGAAATAAACATCTTTGTCAATATATATTCTTATTAGATAAGAAAATTGTTGTAATTTATTTTTCTTCTCTGTTAATGAAAAACTTGGGAAAAAATAAAGAAAGTGCAAAAAAAAAAAAAAAGTCCCAACAGGAACAAAAATAGATTTGAAACAAAAATAGATTTGAAATCAGGTGACAATGAAAGCAACTTCTGATGCCGCCTCTCACAATCTGCAATGGTGACGGGTCAAATGCTTAGAGTCTGGACGGAGAAGTGATCTAAAAAAGTCAGATGGCATCTTACAGAATTTGATGGACCCCAAATTATAGGGGTCAAACTAGTCTGGTATCAGCAGTAATCAGCTGTGATGTTCCTCCCACTCCAAAAAGGAATAGCCACTCTCCCCCGTCAAGGACAGATTCTCTCCAACCAACGCGTTTCCCTGTAACTAGCATCAACTCACCTGAATGCTCCCAACAAATACCTACACGAGTCACCTGACTGCTCCCACCAAGTCCCTACTCATGTCACCTGACTGCTCCCACCAAGTCCCTACATGAGTCACCTGAATGCTCCCACCAAGTCCCTACACGAGTCACCTGACTTCTCCCACCAAGTCCCTACACAAGTCATCTGACTGCTCCCACCAAGTCCCTACACGAGTCCCCTGACTGCTCCCACAAAGTCCCTACACGAGTCACCTGACTGCTCACACCAAGTCTATATTTTCTTGTACAAACATCAAGCTGAATAAAGAAGTCATCCTCTCCAGTCTGCACCACAATGTCTCTTCCCATCCCCACCTTTTACCCAAATCATAGCTGTCTAATCATGACCCAAACATCTCCATCCTGTCATATCCCATATCCATCCAAATGATACAGGAGTTGATCAAGAGTGTGCAGACATGATACCGGAGTTGGTCAAAGAGTGTGCGGACATGATACAGCTGCTGCCAAATGTGGGCGTGGCTTAAATTATATAGCGGTACTCCCGTAGAGGCTGTTGAGTATAATGGTCCGTTTGTCACCCTGCACAGCCAGGCACACACTTTTTCATTCCTCAGAGACAATAATGCAGTCCTTGCATTTTGTTTTTGTTTGTTTTATTGAGGGGAACTTGGATAGGGATGGGGACACATGAGATGCCCAGGTGATCAAACATTGGAACTTGTGACTCTATATATATCCTGTATATACATCACTCCATTTCTCTTCCTGCACATCACTTCCTTTCTTCTGAGTATCGCTCCATACTCCTGTACATCGCTTCCTCTCTTCTGAGTATCGCTTCATACACTTCCTGTACATGGCTTCCTCTCTTCTGAGTATCACTCCATACTCTTCCTGTACATCGCTTCCTCTCTTCTGAGTATCACTCCATACTCTTCCTGCACATCGCTTCCTCTCTTCTGAGTATCGCTCCATACTCTTCCTGCACATCGCTTCCTCTCTTCTGAGTATCGCTCCATACTCTTCCTGCACATCGCTTCCTCTCTTCTGAGTATCGCTCCATATTCTTCCTGTACATCGCTTCCTCTCTTCTGAGTATCGCTCCATACTCTTCCTGTACATCGCTTCCTCTCTTTCATTCTCCAGATTAGCTAGCACTGTAGGCCTGACACTGATTCAACCAGGCCTGAAAAAAATGCCCTTCACAAGCAGGGACCGCGGGCGCTTATGTTGTAGCAAAAATAAAATAGTAAATTCTGGTACTACCTGTCCCACATGCGGCTACTGATCCCAGTCAGCCCTCTTCAGGCCCTGCCAGCCCTCCTGGCTGCAGCTGCTCGACTCCACTGCCCATGACACCACAGTCCTCTTCTCTGGTTCTGCACCCATCTCTGACTGCACTCTCCCAGTCCTTTCAGATGTGCCTTCCCAGTCTTCCCGACTGGGCATGCCACTCACCAGCCCTCTTGGCTGCAACCGATGGTTCCTCTCCCTGGAGACTTGCTCGGCAGTACTCTCTCCTGCTGTCCTCTCTTGCTCCCCCTGTGACTCCTGTCCAGGACACCTCCATGTTTTCTTGGAGAGCCCTGTCCACACCCAAGCCAAGGTCCAAGGTCACCCCTAGACTGGAGAGCTCCCTCCAAGGCCCTGACAGCCTCAGTACTCCATCTCCAACTACTCCACCCGACAACTTCTCAGAATCTGGAATGACCCTGGGTATTTGTGGAGGCCTGCCCCCTGCCAATTCCAAGTGGGGGATTGCTCAGGGCTCCTCATAATACCCCAGGCAGTTCCACAACCCCTCTCCTCCTCTCTTTCCAGAACCTTCTAGAGAGCTCTGAAAAGAAGAGGGAGGTCTTGGTGATGCTGCCTGTGAGTCACCCAGCTTCTACCCTGAACCACTCCCAGCCCAGATCAAACAAAAACAAACAGGCCTGGCTGCCAGCCAGGCCGGCCTAAATTTACCTACACTAACAAGTATTTGCAGGAGAGGGGTTTGGAGTGTATGGAGGTGGGTAGTATGTGCAGGATAGGAGTGCAGAGTGTATGGAGGTGAGTACAAGGTGTAGGAGAGGACTGTGGAGTGTATGGAGGTGGGTAGTATGTGCAGGAGAGGAGTGTGGAGTGTATGGAGGTGAGTAGTATGTACAGAAGAGGAGTGTGGAGTGTATGGAGGTGGGTAGTATGTGCAGGAGAGGAGTGTGGAGTGTATGGAGGTGAATAGTATGTACAGAAGAGGAGTGTGGAGTGTATGGAGGTGGGTAGTATGTGCAGGAAAGGAGTGGAGTGTATGGAGGTGGGTAGTATGTGCAGGTGAGGAATGCAGAGTGTACAGTGGTGGGTAGCACGTGCAGGATGGTGTCAGGACAGTGGACAGTGTCAGTAGTTTATTGTTTTATTTTACAATTAAATTTAAAAAATTCAAAATGCTTTTTTGGACCAGTGGATTTTTTTAATTATTATTTTTTACAATGTTATTTTTTTATCATTTTTTACAATTTATTTTTGTCCTTTTTTTTAACAATGATCGGAGTGGGGTTTTATTTTTGAAATATATATTTTCACAGTGCTTTTGGGAAAGGGGGTGGGGGATGGGGCAGTGGTTGGTGTCAGTGGGGTAGTGGTTGGAGTCAATAGGGAAATGGTTGATGTCATTGGACGGTGTCAGTGGGGCATTGGACGGTGTAAGTGGGGCAGTGGACAGTGTCAGTGGTCAGTGTCAGTAAGACAGTGGTCAGTGTCAGTGGTCGGTGTCAGTAGGGCAGTGATTGGTGTCAGTGGTCGGCGTCAGTAGGGCAGTGGTCGGTGTCAGTAGAGCCTTGGATGGTGTTAGTGGTCGGTGTCAGTAGGGCAATGGTTAGTGTCATTAGGGCAGTGGTTGGTGTCAGTGGACAGTGTCAGTGGGGCAGTGGATGGTGTCAGTGGGGCAGTGGATGATGTCAGTGGTCAGTGTCAGAAAGGGCAGTGGATGGTGTCAGTGGTTGGTGTCAGTAGGGCAGTGGTTGGTGATAGTGGTTGGTGTCAGTAGGGCAGTGGTCGGTGTCAGTTGACAGTGTCAGTGGGGCAGTCAGTCAGTGGGGCAGTGGACGCTGTCAGTGGGGCAATGGATGGTGTCAGTGGTCGGTGTCAGTAGGGCAGTGGTTGGTGTCAGTGGTTGGTGTCAGTGGACGGTGTCAGTGGGGCAGTGGTCAGTGTCAGTGGACGGTGTCAGTAGGGCAGTGGTCGGTGTCAGTAGGGCAGGAAGCAGGGAGGAAGAGGAAATGAGGCATGGTGACAGAGATTCTAGAGTCAACTGTAGCGAATCCTACCCACCTAGCCTAGTGCACAGGTGTCCACAATTTTAGGAAGATTGCTGATCAGAATGACACCTATATAACCCTTTAATTACTGATCCCCACCTGCTGAAGAAGCTCAACAGAGAGTGTAATGCAAACATGTGTGAAGTGCTGTTATTCAGAATGTTTTTTCGTTTGTATGTAAGTGTGGAGAGTTGATGATATGCATGTTTTTCACATATCGATGTGAGTATTTCTAATCCCTGTGTGTAGTTTTTTAATAAATATTCATAGCAGAGAGCACTATGGTTTCCCCTTGTTATTTTATGGCCACACATGGTTGATCGAGATCCTAAGAAGAGGATAGCGTAGTCCAGGGACGCCCTGAGGAGGAGTACCCCCGTGGCATCCTGAGAGACATTCTAACAGGGACTCTGTAGTGGTTATTATTTAGAGGCGAGCAGTCATTCCAGCTTGGTGGTCACTGAAGTCACTTGATTATATAAATTTTTTTATTTTTTTATTTATTTTTTAACTATTACCTAGAGTCGCACAACAGTAGAATTTTCACACAAAATTGGGACTTTTTTGGATTATATATTGATTGCTTTTTATATTGGTTGCACTACACTGATTATGTTATACTGATTTTAGTTTGAGAGTCACATGTGGATACACTTTGATAGGTGTTGGCAGAAATCACAACAAGCCGTGTTGAAGGTCACTGATAATTAGTCTTTACAGTATTTTTTGCACTGAGTTTCTCCAATAGTGTGCTGATTATATAATGTTTCATAAACACATTTGTTACTGGATATACTGCATTCTGTACTCAATTATAAAATAAAGGTCATTAAAAAGGTTTGTACCTGTAAGAAGTGTCAACATATGTAACCTAATAGGTGTGAATCATATCTAATACAATATATAATCCACTGTGTGTGGAAAGATGTCCACATGCTTCACTGACTGTTGCCTGCAGAGACTAATTATTGTACCACTCATAGTTACATAGTTACATAGTTAGTCAGGTTGAAAAAAGACACAAGTCCATCCAGTTCAACCATAAAAAAACAAACAAACAAAAATTAAATAATATCATACAATCCCATATACCCAATCTACACCCACAGTTGATCCAGAGGAAGGCAAAAAACCCCAGCAGAGCATGATCCAATTTGCTACAGCAGGGGAAAAAATTCCTTCCTGATCCCCCGAGAGGCAATCGGATTTTCCCTGGATCAACTTTACCTATAAATGTCAGTACCCAGTTATATTATGTACATTTAGGAAAGAATCCAGGTCTTTCTTAAAGCAATCTACTGAGCTGGCCAGAACCACCTCTGCAGGGAGTCTATTCCACATTTTCTCAGCTCTTACTGTGAAGAAACCTTTCCGTATTTGAAGATGAAATCTCTTTTCCTCTAGACGTAAAAAGTGCCCCCTTGTCCTCAGTGTTGACCGTAAAGTGAATAACTCAACACCAAGTTCACTATATGGACCCCTTATATATTTGTACATGTTGATCATATCCCTCCTTAATCTCCTCTTCTCAAGAGTGAATAAATTCAGTTCCTCTAATCTTTCCTCATAGCTGAGCTCCTCCATGCCTCTTATCAGTTTGGTTGCCCTTCTCTGCACTTTCTCCAGTTCCCCAATATCCTTTTTGAGAACTGGTGCCAAAACTGAACTGCATATTTCAGATGAGGTCTTACTAATGATTTGAACAGGGGCAACATAATATTGCTCTCTCTGGATTCCATACCCCTCTTAATACAAGAAAGGACTTTGCTCGCTTTTGAAACCGCAGTTTGGAATTGCATGTTATTATTGAGCTTATGATCTACCAAAAACCCCAGATCCTTCTCTTCTATGGATTCCCCCAGTTGTACTCCCCCTAGTATGTATGATGCATGCCTATTCTTAGCTCCCAAGAGCATAACTTTACATTTATCAACATTAAACCTCATCTGCCACATAGTTGCCCAATTAGACAGAGCATTGAGGTCGGCTTGTAAATTGGAGACATCCTGTAAGGACGTTATTCCACTGCATAGCTTACTGTCATCTGCAAAGACAGAAATGTTACTTTTGATCCCAGACCCAATATCATTTATAAAGATATTAAAAAGTAAGGGTCCCAGCACTGAACCTTGGGGTACACCACTGATAACCTTAGACCATTCAGAGTAAGAATCATTAACCACTACTCTCTGAATTCTGTCTTTTAGCCAGTTTTCTATCCATTTACTAACTGATATTTCCAATCCTGTAGACTTTACCTTACACATTAGCCGTGTGTGGGGAACTGTATCGAACGCTTTTGCAAAATCCAAGTATACCACGTCCACATCCACGCCTCTGTCCAAGGTTTTATTTACCTCTTCATAAAAAGAAATCAGGTTTGTCTGACAACTTCTGTCTTTCATGAATCCATGCTGTCTGTTGCTTAAAATGTTTTTTTTCCAGCAAGAACTTGTCTATGTGGTCTTTTATTAATCTCTCCAGTATCTTCCCAACTATAGAAGTTAAACTAACAGGTCTATAGTTACTTGGTAAAGACTTTGTTCCCTTTTTAAATATAGGCACCACATTGGCCCTGCGTCAATCCAGTGGTACTATTCCCATCATTAATGAGTCCCTAAAAATTAGATACAATGGCTTTGAAATTACAGAGCTCAATTCTTTTAGGATCCGTGGGTGTATGCCATCTGGTCCAGGTGCTTTATCCACCTTTATTCTGTCTAAATATTGCTGGACCATATCACTTTTGAGCCATTGTGGATTTGGGGCTGTGTCACTACCACCCCCATTATGGACATGAGCTCCCCCATGCTCCTTTGTATACACAGAGCTGAAGAAAGTATTTAATAAATTAGCCTTCTCTTTGTCCCCAGTCACCCACTCTAGATTATTTTGTAAAAGGCCTACATCCTCAGATTTCACCTTTTTACTATTAATATATTTGAAGAATTTTTTGGGGTTTGTCCTACTATCTTTTGCAATCTGTCGTTCGTTTTGAATTTTTGCATCCTTGATTTCCCTTTTACATTTCTGTTATATTCTTTGTAACATTTAAATGACACTAGTGTTCCTTCATTTTTATATTTTTTAAAAGCTCTTTTCTTATAGTTTATAGCATTTTTAACTTTGGCCGTGAGCCACATAGGTTTTATTTTTAGACTTTTAAACTTATTGCCCACTACTTTGCAGTAAGTTCACAAACAGTCTTTTTGAAGAATTCCCATTTCTGTTCCGTTCCCATTGATGCCAATATTCCCTTCCAGTTTAAGTCCTGGAGAGCAGCCCTCATCCTTGGAAAATTTGCTCTCTTGAAATTAAGTATTTTTACCTTTCCCGTATGTGATTTTTTCTTACAGCTAACATCAAATGAAATCATGCTATGGTCACTGCTACCCAGGTGTTCCTTTATCTGAACATTAGTAATAATCTCTGCATGGTTTGAGATTACCAGGTCCAACAGAGCATCATTCCTAGTTGGGGCCTCAATAAACTGGACCATAAAATTGTCCTGTAATAGGTTTATACATTTTTGCACTTTAACTGTCCGAGCAGTGCCATTACTCCAGTCAATTTCTGGGTAGTTAAAATCCCCCATTATTATCACTGTCCCAGGCCTTGCAGCCCTTTCCATCTGTGCAAGGAGCTGAGTCTCAACCTCCTCATTAACATTGGGTGGTCTATAACAAACTCCAATGATTAACTTTGAACTACGCACATCTGTATGCAGTTCCACCCATAATGCTTCAGACTCATCACACTCTTCATCCACCAGGCCCTCTTTCACACTTGCTTTGAGATCACTTCTCACATAGAGACAGACCCCTTCACCTTTCCTTTTTATCCTGTCTTTCTGAAAGAATGCATAGCCAGGAATATAAATAGCCCAGTCATGCGAGGAATGAAGCCAAGTTTCAGAAATACTGATTACATCATAGCTCTCCTGATGCACCAGAGCTTCCAACTCACCTATTTTGCTTGGCAGACTTATTGCATTGGTGAGCAAACACTTTAATGCATTAATATATTTTGATCGGTGTTGGGGTGAGCCTCCTCAGCCCAATAGATTGTACGAGATCTGACCAAGTTGCATTCGTCCATCTCAGCGAGCTCGGGGACCTCAGTGGACAAATTTGTGACACACAGACAGGCAGTATTCTTTGTCCAAAGTGATCTGCTAAGCAGTTTAACTATCACAGCTTATATGGGGAATTACAATAACAAGAGGACGTGCAGAAATCAACTTAAACAATATTACATCTTATGTTGAGTGTGAGACTTCTCACAGAGTGTCTCATAAACAAAGGTTGTTTATGAGATCTGACACAGAGTGTTCTAAAACAATGTCTGCACAGACACAAGGTTAGAAGGGTATAGACGTCACTTCAGGGAATCTCAGATTCTGTAAGAACATAACAATAAAACAATATCTGTGCAAAGAACAATTTTATACCTTAGTAAGCTAATCTATCCTAAGATGGATGCTGACTACAAAATGGAGTCACATTGGTTCACATTCCTTCAGTCCCCTCTTAATTCATGAAAATGAATTTCTACAGTTTTTGATTATATGGTGACCTAGCTTATATGTACATATGGGGTATGGGGTAATACACCTAGCAATACAGAGAGTTGTAACCCCCCCCCCCTTAAATCATATGTGTAATTCTAATAACTATATGCAGAGTGCTTACATGTGTAATGCTTAAGAACCTATCTGGATGTGCTTATAAGCTTTCATATACATTGCATAAGGCAATATATCCCTAGGGGGCTGTTGTGCCCTTTCCAATATGCACATACAACACTTAAAGCATAAGTAGAGTATCACTACAGAGATTAAGATCATTATTATGGTAAGCACGATATCCTTAAACCAAGAGAAAATACCTCCAAATCCAAAACCCTCCCTCTCCGAAGGGACTCCATGTTTTGGCAATATTCCTGGCCTCCTGTGGTAGCTTGTCTACCTTCTTTCTATGTTGGGCAATAATATCATATTTATCAGGGACCTCAATGGATGTATTATGAACCCAAGTGCAACACTCACAGTCCTCCGTAACTTCACACAGGCCTGTAAGTGCAGCACTCATGCTTTCAATGGCCAGGCCATGGAGTTCTAATTGCTTCCTGATTGCTCTAGTTTCTATATTTTATTTGGTAATATCATCATTACATTATCAATAATACCCATATAATTATTGAGCCTTTCATTAAATCTATTCCCCAACCTGTACTGGAAGGGAACCAGGCCCAGGCCATATCCTTTTCAACAAACAATTCTCTTTCATTATTATGTCTGAGAGGATACCTGGGGTAAAAACTAGCTTTAAGAAGGTGTCCTCCTTTACTATCACCTAATACCCCCATCACTGGGGCCAGGGCCACTAAATAACACCATCCCTGGGATTCTAAAGGGATCTCGTGAGAGAGACCGGAGAATGCTATAGTTGACAACAATTGCCCTACTGTAGAAGTCGGTTGGCGTTTAATAATTCTAGCAACGTAGAATTAAATAAAGGGTCTGAGGTACAGAAGAAGGAGCTATACCGTGATGCTGCTGAAAATGTAAGTGCAGCATGTTGGCAAGCTGTAGCACCTCCTGCTACCTAACTTAAAGCACAAATCTGGGGAGTGGCTTCTACCCATGGCTTGAAACACAAAAGTGTTGTTTGAAAATTTTCTTGTGACATCAGTAAAACAAATAGGTGGGGTACCCTTTTAGAAGAGGAGTGGAGCCTTAAAGGTACCGCCACTAAAGGGACTCTAGTGGTACCCGGGTGGAGTTTACCACATATCCAACATTTGTCATATCCTGATTTTCTAGCATAAGCATATTTAAACCTTAACAATAACATTTCTCTTTTCACTCTAGCATGTCTTTTAGTGTGGCTGGAGATAGTTCCTTTTCCACAGATGTCTTTTATGACACCTAAATCTTCTGGGTGATATATACAGTTAGTTATGATCCATGTTGGGGGAAACACAAAAAAGTGTGGTCACCCCCAGGACTGTCCAAAGTTTCTCAGAATCCTGAGCAGTAAACAAAGTCAATTTGCTGTATTCGCTTTTCGAGGATTTACAACACCTGCTTCACCTGCTTGGTCCGGAACTGAAGCTTTATCTGCGTCTTTGTCTTGCTTCGCACAATCCATTTTGACCTCTTTTACTCGACTGGCATGGATCCAGGCTTGGGAATTCTCCACTAGGATGGCTGTCCGGGTCACCGCGACTACTGTTGTAGGAGGTCCAAAAGGATATTTCTGCTTTTTGGTCCTACTCCGACTTCGTCCTCTGCTCGAAAGGGATGTGTTGGTTTCTGTGAAGAAAAAGAAGAGATGTGCGAGCAACATTTCTTTCAACTTGGTCTAAAGTTTCAATTAACTTTCTGACATTTTTCCTCCCTTATCTGATCAAGATCTCCTGTTTCTAAGATAAGGGGTGTTCTTAGCCCAAGGGGAGGGAAAGGGTCTACCCATAAGAATCTCGAATGGAGAGTACCCTATGGTTTCACCGGGGGTCATTCTGATCTCGGCAAGAACCACTGGTAACATTTTATCCCATTTATGGAAATTTTCCCCTGTGGCTTTCCTAAATGTATCTTTGGTTCTATTCATTCTTTCCTTTATCCTGTGAAAGAGTGAAAGGTGTAGTAGGATACAGAAGGTGTCCATGTTTCACGTTGTGTGGTGTGTTTGGGTTATTTCTGATGCATGTGATGCACCGTGACACATGAGCTTTAACAAGTTTAGGTAGGCCTAAAATAAAAAGAATCTTTCAGTAAAACTTCACATGCATTCCGCCATCCCCTAAACAAAGATGCACTAGCTGCGGGGATGCATGGCTTCCCCTCTTTGAGTAAAAGTCCATTTATGGTCTTTTCCAAGTCATCCCCCGCCCAATCCTTCAAATCTATCTCTGTGGCATGTGTCTGGAGATCTAATTATGTATGATCTGATTTGGGTATGTGCTGGCTGCTCTAGCAGCTGACTCTGCAAATGCACTCTAATAACAACAGAATCCACAAAACCCTTGTGTATATCGGGTAAAACAGTGGAAGTCATAAATGACCTGGGAGATGTGTCCCGTTGAGCAATGTGTATACAGTGATGTTGTGGTACTACCTCACCCTGTTCTCCTATTTAATCCTAAAAAGGCATTACAATCGGGCTGGGTGTGAATATTTTAAGTAACATTGTCACATTGCGAGGGGTGGGTAAAGTAGTAGGTCTGCCCAGGGTAAATGATGTTGCCATCTCGATTACCATCGCACAGGATGCTAATGCTCGGAGGCACATAGGCATGCCTTGAACTGGGACCATCTTTGGGAAAAAAAAACCTACAGGGCGCAGTTCTTCACCATGTTTTTTTGGCAAGGACACCTGTCATAGTCTTACAATTGTCCCTTGCATACACATAAAACATTCCTTTTTCCTATTGAGGAGGCCAAGTCTGGGTGCTACAACCACAGCACTTTTCAGATACCTTTACTTGGGCATCCAGATAAATCTCTCTATATCTCCGGAAGGGAGATTCAGCCTTTGGCAACACCTTTGGTAACAGGTAAAACAAGAAGTGGTATATTATAAAACCAACTGTGGTGAACCCTGTCTCTATCCCATGTTCGTTTACTATGGCAGCCATGACTGAAGACACGTTCCATGTGTCGAGCTGGACAGAATGGCTGGCAGACATAAAAGATCTCACTGATTCCAATGTCTTGTTTCATAAGAAGTTGCCCCCTGTGGACCACTTGTTCTTCTCGTTCTGGGGTCCTTAGTTGAATTATTAATCCCAGCTTATACTGGGCCAGAACTAGGTGGAATCTGTGAGTCGCACAGACCCATCAAGTGTCCGAGGCTGTAATGCAGCATCCTTGGCCGCTTGGTCTGCGTCCATTTGCATCTCAAATGCTAGGATGGCTACCTCAGCAAGAACCTGGAAAGCTGAAAACAACCAATCAATTTAACCTATTGCTTGATATGTTTACCTGCCGAAGTGAAACAAACTTCTGGCCCTTAAAATGAAACCAAAAAGCCCTCTATCTCTCCATCTCTCTATAATCTATATAAATATATCCAATGACCCGAATAAAGGATCCAATGACTCTGAATACAGAGTGTCCTTCTGGGGACAAACTCAACTCGTCCATTTAACCGGCCTCCTAAAGAGTAATTACATACTGTAGCAGGACCGATCTATGTGTAGGTGTGGTCTCGCAGGTGGGCTCGCAATGTGGTCTGGAGCATAATTGCGTAGACAACAAAGGGTACATAACCCTGAGGATATCATCCACCAGGTTAGTCACCGGCCGTGAAGGATAAATGAAAAGCTGGGCTGTGTCCACAAGGGAATGCCTTCCCCTCGTCCACCAGGACGCTAAAACGCATTTGCTAAACCAATCACTGTGAAGTTAAGTGGGTAGCATCGGATGGTATGGCTGTGGCATGGCACATCAGGTACAACTGCTGCTCTAGGTATAACTAAACTGTTAATTTCCCTCAAGTCCTGTATAAAGTGGTAAGTTCCATCGGCTTCCATCGGCTTACTATACAAGGTTTATAGAGGTGTTGTAGGGTGATCATGCATCCCCTCTTCTAGAAATGTATAATTTATACATGTTTTTGACTATGCCTCAGAACAGGGTGTTATCAGTACCACTACAATCGCTTACTAATACACAGATTAGGCCTAATACGTTTTTAAAGTGTTATGTTCCTTTAACCACTTAACAACCACCTGCCGACAAATAACGTCGACAAGGTGGTTGCTTAACTCTGGGAGGACGTTATATAACGTCCTCCCAGAATCGCGCTCCCGCGCGCCCCCTGGGGCGCGCACACGGGAAACTCCGTGACCGCCGGGTCCAGAGGACCCGGCGGATCACGAATCGCGGTAAATCGCCGCTGATAGCGGCCGTTTACCACGTGATCGCTCCGTCAAATGACGGAGCAATCACTTGTAAACAGACCGGCGTCATTTGATGACGCCGGTTCCTCCCTCCCCTCTCTGTACCGATCGGTACAGTGTGAGAGGGGAGGGGGAGGGAGCGGATGGCAGCAGCAGCACTGTGGGCTGGATCTGTGACAATTGCAGTCACAGATCCAGCCATCCATCCATCCCTGCTCAGCCATCCCTGTGCTATACCCTGCCAATACTCTGCAATACACCCTGCCAATACTCTGCAAAATACCCTGGTGCAATATTCTGCAATACCCTGGTGCAATACTCTGCAATACCCTGGTGCAATACTCTGCAATACCCTGCGAAATACTCTGCAATACCCTGCGAAATACTCTGCAATACCCTGGTGCAATACTCTGCAATACCCTGGTGCAATACTCTGCAATACCCTGGTGCAATACTCTGCAATACCCTGGTGCAATACTCTGCAATACCCTGGTGCAATACTCTGCAATACCCTGCGCAATACTCTGCAATACCCTGCACAATACTCTGCAATACCCTGCAAAATACTCTGCAATACCCTGCAAAATACTCTGCAATACCCTGCGCAATACTCTGCAAAATACTCTGCAATACCCTGCGCAATACTCTGCAAAATACTCTGCAATACCCTGCACAATACTCTGCAATACCCTGCACAATACTCTGCAATACCCCGCACAATACTCTGCAATACCCTGCACAATACTCTGCAATACCCACCACAATACTCTGCAATACCCACCACAATACTCTGCAATACCCTCCACAATACTCTGCAATACCCTCCAAAATACTCTGCAATACCCTCCACAATACCCTGTGCAATACCCTCCACAATACCCTGTGCAATACCCTGCCATACACCGCAATACCCTGCCATACACCGCAATACCCTGCCATACACCGCAATACCCTGCCATAGTCCGCAATACCCTGCCATAGTCCGCAATACTCCGCAATGCCCGGCAATACTCCGCAATGCCCAGCAATACTCCGCAATGCCCGGCAATACTCCGCAATGCCCGGCAATACTCTGCAATAACCACTTCCCGCCCTCCGGCCGTCATATGACGTCCTTGACTTTGTGCGGGGATATCTGAATGATGGGAGCAGCTACAGGCATCATTCAGATATTAGCTTTTTCAGCCGGCGATTCCCTACACCATAAGAACAATCATAGCGGCTGTTCCGCCGCTTGATCATTCTTACGGGAGGCGAGAGGGGATGTCCCCCCCCCCCCCGCCGCCCTCCGGTGCTTCTACCGACTCACCGCTACGATCAAAGCCAGGATTGTTGTTTTTTTTTTTTGTATTTTTTTCAGGCTTCCCAGCCTAGAGGTGAGATGTGGGGTCTTATTGACACCCCCCCCCCCCCATATCTCACTGTAAAGAGGACCTGTCATGCCATATTCCTATTACAAGGGATGTTTACGTTCCTTGTAATAGGTATAAAAGTGATCAAAAAAATGTTTAGGGCGGAAAAACATGTCAAACTAAAATAAATAAAGTAAAATGAAGAATAATTTTTTTTTTTTTTTTAAAGCGCCCCTGTCCCCGTGAGCTCGCATACAGAAGCGAACGCATACGTAAGTCCCGCCCACATATGAAAACGGTTTTCAAACCACACATGTGAGGTATCTCTGCGAACGTTAGAGCGAGAGCAATCATTTTGGCCCTAGACCTCCTCTGTAACTCAAAACATGTAACCAGTAAAAATATTTAAAGCGTCGCCTATGGGGATTTTTTAAGTAGCGAAGTTTGGCGCCATTCCACGAGTGTGTGCAATTTTTAAGGGCGACATGTTAGGTATCTATTTACTCGGCGTAACTTCATCTTTCACATTATGCAAAAACATTGGGCTAACTTTACTGTTTTTTTTTTTTTTTTTAAGCACAAAACATTTTTTTTCCGTAAAAAACGCGTTAAAAAAATTGCTGCGCAAATATCGTGCGAGATAAAAAGTTGCAACAACCACCATTATATTCTCTAAGGTCTTTGCTAAAAAAACATATATAATGTTTTGGGGTTCTATGTAATTTTCTAGCAAATAAATGATGATTTTTACATGTAGGAGAGAAATGTCAGAATTGGCCTTGGTGCTCCAGAACGCCTGAAGGTGCTCCCTGCATGTTGGGCCTCTGTATGTGGCCACGCTGTGTAAAAGTCTCACACATGTGGTATCGCCATACTCGGGAGTAATAGCAGAATGTGTTTTGGAGTGTAATTTGTGGAATGCATATGCTGTGTGTGAGAAATAACCTGCTAATATGAGAATTTTGTGAAAAAAAAAAAGAGAAAAAAAAAATCTTGATTTTGCAAAGAATTGTGGGAAAAAATGACAACTTCAAAAAACTCACAATGCCTCTTTCTGAATAACTTGGAATGTCTTCTTTCCAAAAAGGGGTCATTTGGGGGGTATTTGTACTTTTCTGGCATGTTAGGGTCTCAAGAATTGAGATAGGCCGTCAGTACTTCAGGTGTGATCAATTTTCAGATATTGGCACCATAGCTTGTGGACTCTATAACTTTCACAAAGACCAAATAATATGCACCAATTTGTACTTATTTTTACCAAAGATATGTAGCAGTATAAATTTTGGCCAAAATTTATGAAGAAAAAATAGTAATTTGCAAAATTTTATAACAGAAACGAAAAAAAAATCATTTTTTTACAAAATTTTCAGTCTTCTTTCTCTTATAGCGCAAAAAATAAAAAACCCAACAGTGATTAAATACCACCAAAAGAAAGCTCTATTTGTGTGAAAAAAAGGACAAAAATTTCATATGGGTACAGTGTTGTATGACTGAGTAATTGTCATTCAAAATTTGAGAGCACCGAAAGCTGAAAATTGGTCTGGTTATTAAGGGGGTTTAAGTGCCCAGTGGTCAAGTGGTTAAGATGTCATGTTTTTTATTTTTATTTTGGCCAAATGCCAAATGCCAATATTTTGCACAGAGATATGCAAAAATCTATTTTTCAAAATAAACCTTTGGTTAACCACTTCGCGCCCGGGCAATGCTCAAAAGACTTCGCATTGCGGCGCCAAAGTGCTGACTGGACGTCCATGGACGTCCTCCTCTTCCCCCCCCCGCGCGCCCCCGCGAGCGCGCATCGGGGAAAATCTGTGTTGGCCGTGTCCCTTGGACACAGCCAATCACAGATCGTGCTGAATGGCCAATCACAGAGGCCATTCAGCACTCGATCTCACTATCCAATGAGAGATGATCTCAAATGTAAACATATGAGATCATCTCTCATTGCCGGCTTTCTCTCCTCACACAGAGACAGCATGTGAGGAGAGAGAGAGATCTGTGCTGCAGCTTGTCATAGTGAGTGATAAAATACACACACACACAAGTAAAAAACAGTGCCCACAGTCCCTGCCAGTGCCATCTGCTGCCAGTGCCACCTGCCAGGGCCATCTTCCACCTGCCAGGGCCATCTGCCAGGGCCATCTGCCAGGGCCATCTGCCAGTGCCACCTGCCAGTGCCATCTGCTGCCAGTGCCACCTGCCAGTGCCATCTGCCACCGCCATCTGCCACCAGTCCCATCTGCCACCAGTCCCATCTGCCACCAGTGCCACCAGTCAGTGCCATCTGTGCCACCTGCCAGTGCCACCTGCCAGTGCCATCTGTGCCACCTGCCAGTGCCATCTGTGCCACCAGTCCCATCTGCCACCAGTGCCACCAGTCAGTGCCATCTGTGCCACCTGCCAGTGCCACCTGCCAGTGCCATCTGTGCCACCTGCCAGTGCCATCTGTGCCACCTGCCAGTGCCATCTGTGCCACCAGTACCATCTGCCACCTGTCAGTGCCCTCTCATCAAATGGCTAAAAGAGTATTCTCAGCCGAGGAGGCGTATGAAATTCTTGCGGCCGACGGGAGCAACGGGGAGCGCTCCGATTCGGATTCCTCCGCATATTCAGATGAGTCTGACGTGGACTACGAGCCTGTCATAAGCAGTGGATCAGTGACGGAGGAGGCGGAGACGTCGGAGGAGGAGGAGGAAGAAGAAGAGGAGGAGGGCCCGCCCGCCAGACGAAGGCGTTCTGCTGAGGAGGCAGTGCCATCCACCAGCACCGCAGTGCCATCCACCAGCACCGCAGTACCTCGAGAAGCAAGGCCACGTACCAGTGGGGTGTCACCTCAGCCCCAAAGGGTTAGGTCCCATGCCAGCCTTCCCTATTCCCTTCAGTACCCCTTGTGGCTTCCTCCAAATTCAGGAGAAGCCAACATTCCCCCTTTCACTGCCCAGCCAGGAGTCCAGGTGGATACAGAAAACTTTTCCCCAATAGATTTTTTTAATTAAATTTTTACTAACGACATGCTGGTAACAATTGTGGCCCAGTGCAACTTATATGCCCAACAGTTTATAACCAGCAACCCAACGTCCTCTTATGCCCGTCCCTACGTGTGGAAAGCCCTTACAGTGGAGGAGTTTAGGATTTTTTTGGGCCTCACATTCTGCATAGGACTAAATGGAAAAAATCAATTACGTTCATATTGGTCATCCCGCCCCATATATCACATGCCCATCTTTTCCTCAGTAATGCCCAGGTCCAGATATCTAATGATTATGAGATTCCTACACTTCAATGATAATACCCAGTGCCCTCCCCGAAATTACCCAAATTTTGATAAACTTTATAAAATTCGGCCGCTACTAAATTATTTTTCTGAAACCTTCCCCCAGTTGTTTACCCCAGACCTACACATATGCATAGATGAGTCCCTTATCAAATTTTCTGGCAGGCTGGGCATAAAACAATTTATACCCAGCAAAAGGACCTGCTATGGGGTGAAGCTGTATAAATTGTGCGACAGAGAAACTGGGTATGTGTATGGCTTCATCATATATGAAGGGAAGGACACCGAACTGAACCCCCCTAATTGCCCAATCTACATTGGAACCAGTGGGAAAGTAGTTTGGGAACTCATAAACCCACTCCTAGAGAAAGGATACCACTTGTATGTGGACAATTTTTATACCAGTTTGCCCCTGTTCTGAAATTTGCACAGAATGAAGACTCCAGCATGCGGCACCGTACGGACGAACCGGAAGGGCTTTCCTCAAAGCCTGGTCACCAAAAAATTGAGAAGAGGGGAGACGGCGAGTTTGTGTAATGAGGAGATTTTGGCTGTGAAGTGGAGGGACAGAAGAGACGTGTACTTGCTTTCTTCCATCCACAACAATGAATTTGTTGAAGTCACCAGGAGGAATGGCCGGATCCAAAAACCCAAATGCATCTACGATTACAATAAGTTCATGGGGGTTGTCGACTTCAACGACCAGATGCTCGAACCCTACCTTTCCACAAGAAGATCATACCAGTGGTATAAGAAAGTTTCAATTTATTTGTTCAATTTGGCCATGTACAACTCATATGTAATATATCGAAAATCCACTAGAAGACCCAAATCCTTCCTTTTCTTCCAGGAGGAAATCACCACTGCCCTTTTATACCCGAACAGCCCACCAGTAAACATTAGATCCGATGTCGTTAGCCGACTCTCCGAGCGCCACTTCCCAGATAAAATCCCTCCCAGACCAACAGGCCAAAAACGCCAGAAAAAATGCTGGGTGTGCTCCAAAAGAGGAGAGAGAAGAGACACCATTTATCATTGTGCCCAATGTCCTTCAGAACCAGGCCTCTGCATAGGCAACTGCTTCCGCCATTACCATACCAAAATAAATTATTAGTTCACTTCCTGCCATTTATGTTCACACCCCTTATGCCTCTGCTTTCTCTGTAACTGACCCTGGACTGTTATTTGACCACGCTTCTGCCTAACGATTCTGTTTATACCTCTGCCTGATCTGGAACTGACCCTGGACTGTTATTTGACCACGCTTCTGCCTAACAATTCTGTTTATACCTCTGCCTGATCTGGAACTGACCCTGGACTGTTATTTGACCACGCTTCTGCCTACCGATTCTGTACATACCTCTGCCTGATCTGGAACTGACCCTGGACTGTTTGACCATGCTTTTTGCCTGCCTCTTGGACTGATCTTGTACCCTGCCAGTGGACTAGTGGGATTCATAACACAGGGGTCTCACATATGTGAGGGGCTCCAGAATTGTTTTTCTGGATGAAGAAAACAATTGTTTTTGTTTTTCTCATTCCCAGATTAGGGTCTGGAGACTCGGAGGCTTCAAAGAGATTTGGGTGGGAGAAGCTTCTACCCCTGTCCCCATTCAGTCCTGAACGAGGCCCTACTTCTGCCAACTGCCTGTAGGACCTATGCCATCATGCCTCTGCCTGTCGGATGAACTGACCACACCGCTTTTGCTGACCAAGTCCCTGCCTCTTGCCTGGACCAGTGCTATCCTCCTGTGGAAAACTGCGCTACTAAAACCACAGGTAATCTTTTGTTTACCATTTGCTCAGCAGAATGTATTTTGGGGTGTAATTCTTGGTATGTTCATGCTATGTGTCCCTAGAACACCTGATGGTGTACCTTGCATGTTGGGCCTCTGTATGTGGCCAGGTTGTATAAAAGTCTCACACATTTGGTATCACCATACTCAGGAGGAGTAGCAGAATGTATTTTGGGGTGTCATTTTTGCTATGTACATGCTATGTGTTGGCAATATCTTATAAATGGACAACTTTGCGTAAAAAAATTGCGTTTTAATTTTTTTCCCGCATTTTCCAAAAACTTCAGGAAAAAAATTAACCTTTCAAAAGACTCATTATGCCTCATAGATTATACGTTGGGATGTTAGCTTTCCAAAATGGGGTCACTTTGTGGGCGTTTCCATTGTCCTGGTGCTCCAGGGCCTTCAAAATTGTAATAGGTGGTTGAGAAATGAGATGTGTAATTTATGCTCCTAGAATGCCTGAAGGTGCCATTTCAATATTGGGCCTCTGTATGTGGGCAGGCTGTATAAAAGTCTCACACATTTGGTATCACCATACTCAGGAGGAGTAGCAGAATGTATTTTGAGGTGTCATTTTTGCTATGTACATGCTATGTGTTGGCAATATCTTATAAATTGACAACTTTGCATAAAAAAATTGCGTTTTCATTTTTTTCCCGCAATTTCCAAAAACTTCAGGAAAAAAATGTACCGTTCAAAAGACTCATTATGCCTCATAGATTATACGTTGGGGTGTTAGCTTTCCAAAATAGGGTCACTTTGGGGGGCGTTTCCATTGTCCTGGTGCTCCAGGGCCTTCAAAAGTGTAATAGGTGGTTGAGAAATGAGATGTGTAAATTTATGCTCCTAGAATGCCTGAAGGTGCCATTTCAATATTGGGCCTCTCTATGTGGGCAGGCTGTATAAAAGTCTCACACATTTGGTATCGCCATACTCAGGAGGAGTAGCAGAATGTATTTTGGGGTATCATTTTTGCTATGTACATGCTATGTGTTGGCAATATCTTATAAATGGACAACTTTGCGTAAAAAAATTGCGTTTTCATTTTTTTCCCGCAATTTCCAAAAACTTCAGGAAAAAAATGAACCGTTCAAAAGACTCATTATGCCTCATAGATTATACGTTGGGGTGTTAGCTTTCCAAAATGGGGTCACTTTGTGGGCGTTTCCATTGTCCTGGTGCTCCAGGGCCTTCAAAAGTGTAATAGGTGGTTGAGAAATGAGATGTGTAATTTATGCTCCTAGAATGCCTGAAGGTGCCATTTCAATATTGGGCCTCTCTATGTGGGCAGGCTGTATAAAAGTCTCACACATTTGGTATCGCCATACTCAGGAGGAGTAGCAGAATGTATTTTGGGGTATCATTTTTGCTTTGTAAATGCTATGTGTTGGCAATATCTTATAAATGGACAACTTTGCGTAAAAAAATTGCGTTTTCATTTTTTTCACGCATTTTCCAAAAACTTCAGGAAAAAAATGAACCGTTCAAAAGACTCATTATGCCTCATAGATTATACGTTGGGGTGTTAGCTTTCCAAAATGGGGTCACTTTGTGGGCGTTTCAATTGTCCTGGTGCTCCAGGGCCTTCAAAAGTGTAATAGGTGGTTGAGAAATGAGATGTGTAATTTATGCTCCTAGAATGCCTGAAGGTGCCATTTCAATATTGGGCCTCTGTATGTGGGCAGGCTGTATAAAAGTCTCACACATTTGGTATTGCCATACTCAAGAGGAGTAGAAGAATGTATTTTGGGGCGTCATTTGTGGTATACACATGCCATGTGAGAGAAATAACCTATTATAATGAAAATTTTGTGGAAAAAATAAAAAAATTAAAAAAAATCTTCATTTTAGAACAAAGAATTGTGGGAAAAAATTACAACATCAAACACCTCACGTTGCATCTTACTAAATACCTTGGAATGTCTAATTTTAAAAAAAGGGGTCATTTGGGGGGTATTTGTGCTTTGCTGGCTTGTTCGGGTCGTAAGAAATGAGATAGGCCACCAGTACATTAGGTGTGATCAATTGTTTATGATCCGCACCACAGCTTGTAGACTCTATAACTTTCACAAAGACCAAATAATATCCACTAATTTGGGTTATTTTTACCAAAGATATGTAGCAGTATAAATTGTGGCCAAATTTTATAAAGAAAAATTAATAATTTGCAAAATTTTATCACATAAACTAAAAAAAAGCGTTTTTTTTTCAAAATTTTCCGTATTTTTTAATTTATAGCGCAAAAAATAAAAAACCCAGAGGTGATCAAATACCACCAAAAGAAAGCTCTATTTGTATGAAAAAAAGGACAAAAAAATCATTAGGTTACAGTATTACATGACTGAGTAATTGTCATTCAAAGTGTGAGAGCGCTGAAAGCTGAAAATTGGTCCGGGCACGAAGGGGATTTAGTGCCCAGTTGTCAAGTGGTTAAGAGATATACCCATTTGGCTTCCTGACAATTATATATTTTTAATTTTATTGGACCCCCCACCCATGATTCTCATGGCTTTACAGGGTGTACATTGGATGAGTCCTACAACATATATAATGTTTACCTAGCAAATATAAACAATAAACAATAAATGCACAAGTTCTTTTCCTAGCCAAAAGTTAACACTCTTTTTTCCTTTCCATAAGGATGTGAAAGGAGGGACGGATTCCCCACAGAGAACCCAGAGGGTGGGGGCTTCTGCGGAGGAGCTCCTCTCCTCCCACACATAGTATTAGAAAAATTGACAGGAGATTTTCCTCTTTTTTTAATTTAGCCAATGGACTCCAGACACTAACTAATTACTTGCTACTAAAAACAGAATTGAATGAGAATAATCGTTTTTACATCGTGGCCACTCTTCTGTTCAAAGTGAGTTCCACGTCTTTTCGGTCGGGAGTTCATTGGACTGTTTTTTATAGTAACCTTAACTGACCCTTGCTGTCAGCATTTGTAAGTTTTCACATTAACTTATAGAACACCTTGGTGGTGTAGGATTTTCCTGTACTTTTCCCATAATCACAAATCACAACATAGTGGACAGATGCCGTCTTACCCACGGCTTCTAGACAACTCCACACAAACAAACAGATTATCTTATATTTTGTTACGCGGCAGGGAGGACAGTGACAGAGGTCTGAGTTTTTTCCTCACCCAGAGTTTTTTTACTACTAATTCTTAGAACAGTTAAACTGTCTAGGTCTAACAAAAATTACAGACCCTACACAAGACGGATCGGTCAGACCCGCCTTATGTGTCCAGACATCTTTGAACCATACCCAGTTTCCCCTGTTTTCTATCTGCAGGCTATGGAGAAGGAAAATATATTTTTGGAAATAAAACCAGTACTGTTTTATTTCCTCGACTCCCCAAGAGTCTCTTTATTATTTTATGTGCTTCTAAAGCACCATATATATATGAGGTTTCTTAGAGCCTTAGACTCCTAGAGTCTTTCACCATGTGCTTCTAAAGCACCATATATACTGTATATACTGTATATGTGTGTTGTGAGATGGGGGTTGTTTAGCTCAAGTGGTAGATGCATTTTTTTCAGCGATTCAAGCCAGTCAGGAACTATATTTAAGGGCATGGTAGCCCATTTTTATTAAAAAAGGCAAAAAAAAATCCAAACAAAAGGTTTCCCACGCAGGGGTTCTTCTCCATCAAATACACATAACAGAAAATGCTAGCCCACCTGGCTATCTGTAGCAGTACTTCTGCATTTTCCTGGTCACCCAGACCACCGGACTCCTCAAAATAGACGGCTTCCCTTTAGCGTCCACAGCTCTGCCTCTTGCAGTCACCAATGTTCTGGCTGTCACCTACAGCCTCTCTGACTCCTGAAGACCTCCTGTCTCTTGGTGTGGAGCCGTCTCCAACTGGGAGCCCTGAGGTCTTCCCATACATTCATTATAAGGGCTGTGCTCACCTGAGCACACACCCTGCTGGTAATCAGCAAAGTCTGGACACAGGGTTGGAGATCCCATCCCTCCCAAGACACTGTGGAATCTCCAAACTACAAAGCCCCTTTCTAGAATACCAAAACCTGGAGAAAGCTGCGAAAGCAGTCTTCTCCAGTCCACATCTACGCTCTGTAGTCTTGCACCTTGCAAATGTGCAGACCCTGTGTCCAGCAAACTGTCCATTTTACCCTGACAGTAGCTCCTACTGTCACATATCTCCCCCCATGTTTCGGACCCGAAGGGGGCGGAACACACAAGCCCGAATCCTTGATTGGGGCACCTCTGTGCCAGCTGTTCGCTGCGTAGTCCCAATCTTTTTTTCAGATGTGTTTCCAGGCACGCCTTACCCAGGATCGCAACAGGGTCCTACCTTTCTGTATCCCCAGCCTACTCCCTCTGTCCTTGGGGTTCCTGAGCTCACGCTTCTTTTCTGGCAGCCCCCTGCCTTTCCTGCTATTTCCTTTAAACTCAGTTTCTGGATTCTGTAAGGAACCTGCTCCAGACACTACGCTTGATGAGGAACCACCTTTTCCCTCACTGGTACCCGTTTTCCCCATCACAATAGGTCCCTTGGGTTTGCCAACTCCTTTGCCCTTGACTACCAACTCCCCAGGGCTCAACATCTGTGTATCACACTCATTTTCCAAGAAATTATTCATTTTCATATCCAGGCCATTATTTACATTAACATTCAGTAATAAGTCACCATTTCTCCAATTATCAACATCATCAGTTATTTCTTGTTCAGGGTTTGTTAGGGCCAAGCCCAAGAAGGGACAACACACAGGTGAGCAGCTATCCCCTATGAGACCTTCACAAGGCTTCACTTCACCTGTTGTCCAAATCTCTGTGGGCAGTTGTCCCAAAAACTGACATTGAACAACGCATGACCCATTTCTAGCAGTACCCATCTTTGCCAACTCACACTTTTCCATGTTACAATTTTTGTTCCTCTCCATACTATATTTGAGAGCGTCTCCGGGTACCCCAACTTGTACCTCTCTGCAGGTGACAGACAGAATCTCTGCTTTTGCCGCATCCATATCTGGCCCTTCCTTCTTAGGAGGTCTAGCGGGTGAGGCAGTATCCGCGCCATTTACTAATCCCTGCTCAGCCGCACTTCGGACCGCACTAGCAGACATGTCCATCACCGCATCAGGCGGAGAGACCTCTGTCTCCAGCAGCCCCCCAGAGCGCCTTCCGTACTGAACCGTATCCGGAAGCACCCTCACAGGAAACTGGGAGATCATTTGCCACACTATTAGAAAGCACTGTACCAACCAGTTCCACTGGTGATTAATTTTAACCAGCACAGGTTGTACTACCTGACTCCATCCATTGGTACCACGCAGCACCACCACATCTGACTGTATTGGAGGCACCCAAGTATACAAGGACTGTGCTTTCACCATTTCAAGCAGTTCCACTAACATATCTGTAATTTCTACACACTCCACATCAATATGCAAAACATTTTTGGTGACCTTAACCTTATCAGAGACATGGAGGGGCTCATTCACTGCGGCTTGAGGGGCCGAGACATTTAAACGGGCCTCCACCTCACTGGCGGTACCCATCACAGCCTGATGCTGCTCTGGAACACTATCAGACGCATGTCTCCCACTCATCCCTTCCAACTCAACAATGAGCCCCTGCACGTAAACATTTGTTACATTGTCACCTTCACACTTGACATTCAGCGGCTGGGCTGTGAACACCACATCTGCCATGCATACGCACTGATCTGGTCCTTCCGACTGGGGGGAAACAACCCTTGTGGGGACCAATGCACCCTCAACCATCGGTCGCTCTGCGATTTCCCTGTCTGGCATAGCAGTTGTATTCACACCCCTGTAGCTCAACATAGCCTTGTCTGTCATGGCTAGTAATTGTTTGGCCCAACTGTCCCAATCCGTTGTGCTTCCATTATGAGGGCTCAGCAGTACCTCATCATCGGCTCTAGGAGGCACCTGGGATTCTGCAAACAGTAACCTTGTCAGTTCTATATAAATCACATTTTGACAACATGCTTTTACTCTTTGCTAAAGCTTCATCAAGCAAGGCAGGCTGCAATACACCATCACTACCTTGCTCTGGGGGCACTAACACACTCAGCTGTGTACCTTCAGCTCTGGCCAGCTGACTTAACCCCTTACCAACTGGGTTACACATATGATAAATGGACTGCTCACACAAACTCTCACTGCATGGTGTAGACCCAGTTTGTTCCATCAGAGCAATATCAGGGCTGTCCTGGACAATCTCTGGCTCCAACACCTGGGGACCCCCAGAGATTTCCATGGACAACACTGTGGCTCTGCTTCTGGTTGCCAAGGGAGACACCCCCCTTTTCTCATTACTAAAGAACACATCACCATAAGTACATGTATCATCAGCAATACCTTTATCATCAGCATTCATAAACATAGCAGTTTCATAAGCTCTATCAGGTTTTCTTTTGTCATAATGCATGGCACCCTGCGTGCCACTCAGCACACCACCCTTCCTCTCCAAAGGAATTATTTTTCCTACTAGGGCGGCTTCACAGTTGTCCTGGGAAACCACTTGCCTCACCACTGGAGGCTCCTTGGTGGTTTCCCTTGGCAACTCTGTAGCACCTGTCACTGTCACTAGGGAACATGGCACACCAACTGCTTTGGTTACCCCTAGCACATCTCTCCCAGCACTCTGATGGATTACCTTAGGTGCACACAGAGTCCACATGTCCTTTTCAGTCCTTGGCCTTGCTGCAAGCTGGGTTTTAACCTGTGTCTGCCAGCTGATCTGGGTAGCACACTGCAGCAAGTCCATTTTTACACCTGCGGATCTCCCCACCGAACACAATGCCACTTCACTGGGATCAGACCCACAAATTGCAACAGTCTTACCATATCCTGTAGCAGGTAACTCTGGATTTCCAAAACCGAAGTCTACCGGTGACACTTCTCCCATCCTGGAGCATTGCTGGCGGCCCATGATACGATGGAACTCTCCTCTGAGAAGGATTTCCTCTTTAAACCTGCGGTAGTCATCCTGGTCCCCATCCATCAAATGGTAAACCGACCGGTACTCTATCCGTAACAATGTTTGCAGCAATTTTGGCCAACGGTTCCTAGGCCATTTTCTCTTTACAGCAACTTTTTCAAATCTTAGCAGGAAGTCCCCAACCTCCTCTGTAGGCAGCATGGGTTGCATATAGTCAGAGGCCACGATCACAGCCCCTTGCACTGCATCCCAGTCTTTGCGATTCCGCTTGAACCATCCATTCACTGTCTCACGCATCACTAGGCCTTTTGGACTGACCCTTCTAGTGGAGACATCTTCTCAGGCCACGCTGAGCTCACTTCCACAGGTACACCACCTGTATGCAACACAGTCCATCAATTGAACTCCTGTGCAATGCAGTTCGCCTGGCTGCCACACACAGCTAGCAGCAGCTCAAAAAAAAAAAAAAAGAGTTTTCATTCACAGGTACACCACCTGCAACACGCAATGCCTTTTGCCTGGCTGCACTTCAACACACAGCTAACAGTTCCTGACCTGAACTCACTGTGGAGAAAGGACTCGGATTCCACCACTTGTGCCCGCATTCTCCACCACTTGTGAGATGGGGGTTGTTTAGCTCAAGTGGTAGATGCGTTTTTTCAGCGATTAAAGCCAGTCAGGAACTATATTTAAGGGCATGGTAGCCCATTTTTATTAAAAAAGGCAAAATAAAAGTACAAACAAAAGGTTTCCCAGGCAGGGGTTCTTCTCCATCAAATACACATAACAGAAAATGCTAGCCCACCTGGCTCTCTGTAGCAGTACTTCTGCACTTTCCTGGTCACCCAGACCACCGGACTCCTCAAAGTAGACGGCTTCCCTTTAGCGTCCACAGCTCTGCCTCTTGCAGTCACCAATGTTCTGGCTGTCACCTACAGCCTCTCTGACTCCTGAAGACCTCCTGTCTCTTGGTGTGGAGCCATCTCCAACTGGGAGCCCTGAGGTCTTCCCATACATTCATTATAAGGGCTGTGCTCACCTGAGCACACACCCTGCTGGTAATCAGCAAAGTCTGGACACAGGGTTGGAGATCCCATCCCTCCCAAGATTGTGGAAGATTGTGGAATCTCCAAACTACAAAGCCCCTTTCCAGAATACCAAAACCTGGAGAAAGCTGCGAAAGCAGTCTTCTCCAGTCCACATCTAGGCTCTGTAGTCTTGCACCTTGCAAATGTGCAGACCCTGTGTCCAGCAAACTGTCCATTTTACCGTGACAGTAGTTCCTACTGTCACAGTGTGTATATTTATATATATATATATATGACACATAGACCTGTCTCTGCCCTGACCAGCTTGACCCTTAAGGGCTAAGACCTTAAATCATCTTTTAACAGATGATTTATTCTAAATTTATGTCTTCTACTTCCTTCGTGAAGTCTGTTTCTAAAAAGCGCATGCCCGTAAATACTGTGTGAGTGCATGAGGCATAGAAACAATACATGATGGTTAATATCATGCGTGTTAACAAGGATCTACCATTCCTATATATAATTAGCCTCATATCCTCTTGTGTAAAATTCTGCCTCTACATGCCTCTTTTTAGGAAGGTGAAAAAGTCCCTCCCAGTGCAACAGTGGGTTTGGGACAGTTCCGGACAATATCATTGATTTCATGTCACTCTAATACTTTTAATACTAATACATCACCCATCGTTAAGAATGGGTATTGTCGGTTTGTGTTCCCTGAATAAAAGTGTATACCTACTTTATCTACCCTATCCCGCGGATCGTAGCGACCTTCTGTTCCCCCTTCTCTCCTTATTTCCACTATTTTTAACTGTTTTATGTACTTAGGTGCGGTTGTGGGTGTCATTTGTGTGTCAGACACCCCCCCCCCCCACCCGCCCCTCTTTCAGGCTCCGTGTCAGTGCTTATACTTACTAACCCAGGATCTCTTTCTGCTGCCATGGGATGTGTCATCCCCATGGTGATTTTTTGAATATTATACTGCTGTATTGTGGGGGGCTGCGCTAGTGATTGTTGGTCTTGAGCTGGGGGTCTACTTGTCACCGGCTGGGTCTGATAGACTGCTGCAGCCAGAAAGTCTATGTCTCCCTTTGGAAAACCCTGGTGAGGTGGGGGCTGAGCTGGTACTGTCAATGTTGGGTAATAGGGTGAGGGTAATAATACTCCAACAACACAATCTGGATACTTGCCCGACATTAATGCAGTTCTTAATACTCTAAAAATATGTCTGATTACCGTGATAAAAACAGTGAACCCAAAACACATTCAGACCATCACATTTAGAACATCTATTAGATATCAATAATGTTCTTATACTTCTATACAAGAATATTCTTACACTTCTATGCGATAGAAAGATAAGCAAAAGTGACCTGAAATAACGAAACAACTTGTCAGTCTATTTCCTTTTTGTGTATACACCTTTAAATTCCCTTAATAGCCACCCAGGACTATATGTGTTAGCTAAACACTGAAATTTCTTTAATAGCCACCCAGGACTATATGTGTTACCTAAACACTTTACTATACGTGTTCCCAGAACATCTTGTGTTCCCAAAACACTTTAGGTCTCGCCGGACCTGTAATAGCCTATAATAGACTATATCTATGTGTTCCCAGAACACTTTGTGTACTCAGAACACTTTAACAAATCTATACTTCCCCTACACAAATCTTAAAATAAGAATAGTCGAGAGCACAGGTCACAGCAAGGTATAAAAAATAAATTCAACACTTACCGGACAGATGCCTCGACTATCCTGCTGAAACTACGCCAATTGTCGGGGTGAGCCTCCTCAGCCCAATAGATTGTACGAGATCTGACCAAGTTGTATTCGTCCGTCTCAGCGAGCTCGGGGACCTCAGTGTACAAATTTGTGACACACAGACAGGCAGTATTCTTTGTCCAAAGTGATCTGCTAAGCAGTTTAATTATCACAGCTTATATGGGGAATTACAATAACAAGAGGACATGCATAAATCAACTTAAACAATATTATATCTTTTTTTTTTCCCACAAAAAGGTTTTTATTAAGCACATAGTAAAAAAGAAAAGAAACATACATGTCAAAATAAAGAAGACATGACAGCAAAATAACAAAGTATTATAGAGGGTACCAAGTATAAGATACAGTAACAATAGCACAATCGGGATTACTCGACCCTAATCTGCAGACATACATGTAAAGTAGCTTAGGAGGGCAGAGGGGCATATTTTCTTTCCCCCCCACACTCCCCCCCCCCCTCTATATAATCAAGGGAAGGAAGGAGCGTACCAGGTCCGACTTAACTAGAGTCCAGGGCACGGCGTAGTCTGTGTAAAACAAAGTACTCACAAATGAAAGGTACCTCTAAGAACATTGAGTACAGGGAAGAAAATAAAGAAGGGGTGCAGGGCTAGAGAGAGGGAGAAGGAGCCAAAGAGGAAAAAATATAAAAAAAGGGGAAAGAGAGAAAAAGAAAGAAGAAAGAAGAGAGGGCAAAAAGGAGGGAAAGCGGTAGGGGAAGGGTAAAAAATCCTAAGAGGGCATAAACGAGGGGATGTCTGATCCGCATCTCCAACACGTGTCAGGGATGTCCGGTGAGAATTTATGGAGACGGGACGGGGTCCTGTACCATCTGGTAACTACCTTGTAGCTATTCTCTTGAATGGCCACGTTTAATGAGCCCTTGTGAGCATATTCATAGATAGTGTTCCAATCTGCGGTAGATAGAGGCATTTGTAGATCTCGATTCCAAGAAGTTAGTGAGGCAGCCGGAATCTGAGTGGGGGTCTCCAAGAGGAGGGTGTAAAGGAAAGAAATCAGGTGTCTGTGCGGAACTTTGCGGTGACACAGGGATTCGAAGGGGGTGAGTTGTCTTGACCAAAGAGACTGGTGGGCATGAGTGGGGAGGAAGTGTCTGATTTGTCTATAGGTCCAAAAGGAGAAGGAGGACGTCCTAGAAATAGATTGTAGCTGTTCAAAGGATATAGGAAGTTCCTTAGAGTAAAACTGGAGGGCGAGCACGTCCTCGAATGGCCACTCATCTTGCAAAAAGGCAGCAGAGTCTCCTGGAGCAAAATCAGGGTTCCCGCTTAGTGTGGTTAGAGGACTCGGAAGGGGGGCTAATGACCCCCCCAATGAGGCTTTTCTGAACGCTCTAAGCGTCGGGTTTATGAGCAGGTGTGACGAGAGAGACTGCGGCCAATTCTTTGGTGGTAACCATAGGAGGAGGTGCAAGGGTCCAGACGAAAAAGTTTTTTCTAGGGATACCCATGATTTTTTAAAGCCATGAATATTCCAGTCTGCGACCCTAGTTAGGTGGCATGCAACATAGTACTTCTGGAGGTCTGGTAACCCAATACCTCCTCTAGATTTAGGTAGTGTGAGTCGGGAGAACTTAATGCGGGGGGGAAAGTTCCTCCATAGAAAGGCGGAGCACTCCTTCCGATGAGTTGAGAAGAAGCCTGACGGTAAAAGGATGGGGACTGATTGTAGTAAATAGAGTAAACTTGGCAAGATAATCATTTTAAGCAGGGTGGCACGTCCAAACCAGGAGACATTCAGGCCCATCCAATCCCCAAGGTTTTTTTGAATCTTAAGTAAGGCTACGTGGTAATTTTTCAAGTAGAGGTCAGATAGGCAGGACGGGATTTGAATACCTAGGTATGTAATTGCGTCCTGTTCCCAACGGAAGGGGAAGGACTCCCTGCAGTGCATAACTTCCTGGGGAGGAAGGGTAATATTCAAGGCAGGTGATTTTGTGTGGTTTATTTTAAGATTCGATAAGGTCCCAAATGTCTCCAAGTCCTTAAGGAGATTGGGTAGGGAAATCCTGGGTGCCCTTAGAGAGAGTAGTATATCGTCCGCAAAGGCTGCCACCTTGAACTCCCTATCTTTAACTGTGAGTCTATGAATGTCCGAATTACCTCTCAACCTGTTCAGGAAGGGTTCCAGAGTGAGAATGTATATCAGGGGCGAAAGTGGGCAACCCTGTCGTATACCATTGCTGATGGGGAAGGCGCCCGACAGGTGACCATTGACTCTTACCGCTGCGGACGGGCCCGAGTACAGGGCCATTATGTATGATAGCATACGAGAACCCAAGCCAATGGCCAGGAGGACCTCTCGCATGTAATCCCAGGCCACCCTGTCGAACGCCTTCTCAGCATCGAGTGAGAGAAAGAAACCTTGTGACTTAGTAGACATGAGCCAGATGTAAATTCAATGTCCGGATGGTGTTGTCCCTAGCCTCACGGCCAGGAACAAAGCCCACCTGATCAAGGGATACGAGGCCAGGAACTAAGGGAATCAATCTGTTAGCCAAAATTTTTGCGTACAACTAGCGAGGGGTCCTTCCCTTCCTTAGGTATAACGGCAATATGGGCGGCTAACATTCTGTCTGGCTTTACCTGGGGATTCGACAAGGCATTGAAAGTGGCTATGAGTTTGGAAGCAAGGATATTGATGAAAGATTTATAGTACTGGAGGGACAAACCGTCTGGCCCCGGGCTCTTGCCCGATTTCATTTGTTTCATAGCCATCTCCAACTCTGCCGATTCTATGGGTTTCTCCAGGTCAAGAGCATGTTGGGTAGCAATTGGTGCAGGGCTATACTGGGAAAGAAAGTCTTTAATGAGTCTAAGACGTGATTCAGCCGTTGTCTGGGTCAGGCTACTAGGTTGTAAATTGTATAATTTAGAGTAAAAGCTCTCAAATTCTTTGGCTATGTCTTCGTTCTTGACCAGAAGAGCTCCCCGAGGGCTGGGAATATGGTGGATAGTAGAGGATATTTTTGAGTTTTGGACTGAGCGCACTAGCAGTCGCCCACATTTATTACCCTGTTCATAGAAGATCCTCTGGCCAAGAACGTACCGTTGTCTAGTCCCCCTACCCAGCTCATCTAGAAGCAGGGCACGAGTATGAGTTAAGTCCTGTAAAGTGTTCTTCGCCCCATTCTGTTTATGGGATGTTTCCAGGGAGTTAATCGTCCCAATGAGAGCGTTTATGTGTTCTTGCCTTTATTCTCTTAGCTTTAGTAGCCAGGGCAATCAACTCACCCCGGATAACGCATTTATGGGCTTCCCAAAGGGAAATTGGGGAGACTTCCGGAGTTGAGTTTTCCAGGAAGTATTGCCGAAGACACGTACGGATGTGATCTATCGCTAAAGGGTCTTTAAGGAGGGAGGAGTTCAGGCGCCAGGTCTTAGTTCTAGAATATGTTTCAGGGAAGGACAATGTAACTGTGATCGGGTGATGGTCAGACAGAAACATTGGCTCTATCGTGGACTGCTGTAGGAAAAGCAGATCTGATTGGGATAGAAGAAAGTAATCAATCCTGGAGTATTTGTGATGTGGAGCTGAGAAGAAGGTGTAATCTTTATCCGAGGGGAATAAGGTGCGCCAGGTATTGTGTAAAGCCAGGGATTGAAACTGCAATTTTATCTGGCGTAACGCTTTGTACGTCAATGTAGAAGTACCTGTGGAGGTGTCAAGTAGAGGGTTTAGGGGAACATTAAAGTCACCTCCCAAAAGTACAACGCCCGACTGGAAGGAGGCCAAGAGGTTGCAAACTTTTCTGAAAAAAGCAACCTGATGGTCGTTAGGACAATACTGATTGGCCAGGGTGATCGGTTTTGAGGCAAAGGAGCCCTTAAGAAAAATATATCTGCCTTCTGGGTCTATAAGAGAGTCAGTTAGTTGGAAATTGGCATGTTTGGAGATCAGTATAGAGACTCCCTTAGTCTTGGAGTCAGGGTTTGTGGCATGAATGGCTGTACGGTAGATATGATTAGATAATCTGGGGATGGCGTCCGTGTGGCAATGGGTCTCTTGGAGGAAAATGAAATGCGGCTTATGCTTGGATAGGGAAGTCAAAACTTGGGATTGTTTTTCCGGCACGTTCAGGCCTTTGACATTGAGGGATAGGCATTTTAGCGTTAGGGGAGACATATAAGTAGAATGTTTCGTCCTAACTTTGCAAAGGTGTATGTGTTAGGATTACTAATTTAGGTAGTGCAGCGTAAGGTTGTCAGCTAGGCGGTAGGGGATTCAACTGGAGGGGTGGGCGCGGATCCAAAAAAAATGAGGGAAATGGGGGAGGGGAGGGGGCGCAGCAGAGAAAACAGAAAAGGAGAGTGGAGAGGGGTATATAGTACACAACCAGAGGTGGATTCAGACTATCTGGACCACTTTAAAAGGGGAAGAGCCTGGGGGGTCAGAAAACGTCCCAAAAGGACTGCTGTGTGGGGACAATAGAATAGACGAAAACCACAGGATGGTTGCAAACCAGGGAACGAAAGAAAGTATATCAATATAAAATGTTGTTGGGATGGGGAGCCAACCGCTTGTGGGAAACTATGAACAGTATTTCCAAGGTGTGAGAGCTCTAAGGTTTAAACATTGAGGGTGAGAGCTCGCCAAAACAGTAACATAGTAACAAATTGTAAACAGTCAGAGTAATACAATTCTAAAGTTCTGCCATGGACCGGTTCTGTCCTATCAGCCCGTTGCAACAAAAAATGAGGACAGGGAGGTAGGACAAAAAAGAGAAGAGGGTGTCTCAAACCTGACCACGGCCTCGCTAGGGGAAAAGCATGAAGTCCACAAAAGCTGTTAAAAGTCCATCTTGATATACATCCTAGTTTCATATCCCAGCTTCTACTTCATAGGTGGCTTCAGATGGGATCAGCAACTGTCAAATCATTCGATGACTGCACAGGGCCTAGTGGAGGGTAAAGAGGACACAGAGGCGAAGAGGCAAAAAAAACAAAATGAAGAAAAGGAAAAAAAAAAAGGGAGGCGAAAGAAGCAACTCACAAATGGCAGTCCATGGCAGCGGTAGCGGCAAAGTGGAGGATTCAAGCATCCAGTCGGTCCCTTCTCCTAACAAGAGTGGAGGGGGAGCCCAGACCGTGTTGGTAGAGGTCTTGACGTGACGCATGGGCGCTCGGAGAAGCCTGGTCAGCTTTATTTCTGCGGGATCTGTTGCTTTGGGCTTTCGGTGATGGGTTAAGAGAAACCGGGAGCCATGGTTCCACAGGGAAATAAAATGTATATCATTCCGGAAGCTCGACGTGTGGGAGATCAAGTTGGTTACAGAAACCTAGCAAGTCTTCTGGGGTGCGTAATAGAGCAGAGCGGCCCCTAGCGGAGGCCGACAGCCCAAAGGGGAACTTCCAGCGGTATTGTATATTCCTGGCACGCAGGGCCTCCAGCAGAGGGCGCAGGGCTCTCCTGTTTTGCAGCGTTATCTGCGACAAGTCCTGGAAAAGTTTTATGTCGGCACTATTGTAAATAATACGGCCCCGTTCCCTAGCTTTACAGAGGATCTCCTCCTTGAGTGGGTAGTTCACAACGCAGCAAATAACATCTCTGGGTGGATCGTTGTCTCTGGGTTGAGGTCGTAAGGCGCGATGTGCTCTCTCCATTTCAATGGAAGAGTCCGCCGGGCAGGCAATTAAATCATTAAATATGGCGCTGATAGTCTGTTGGAGGGAACCCGGGTCTATGCTCTCCGGGAGTCCCCAGACACGTATGTTGTGTCTCCGGCCTCGATTGTCGAGAACCTCGACATGTCTGTGGAGATCCAAGAGATGAGGAAGCTGGGTGTCGTAGGTTGTTTGGACCTGGCGAATTGCGGCCGCGTGTGTCTGAGTGGTTTGTTCCACGCTGTCAATGCGGTGGGCTACAGCCTGGATCTCCGCTTTGAGATCCGCCATCACCACTGTAACCATGTTTTTAATGTCCGCTGCCACTGTTTCAAGGTCGAAGAGGCTAGGGGGATGAGTGTGTCCCAGGCTTGGGCCCTTCCCCCCCATCGTGGACATTGTTGGTTCCAGGCTAGGCGAGCTCGGGGTCTGGGCCTGTGAGGCCGCAAGTGCAGCCATGCGTTGGGACCAAAATATCTCCGGGATGTTGCAGCTTAGCTGTGTACCTGAGTCGGTGACCGCCTGGGATGTAGAGGAGCTCCGGGTAGATCTGCTCATGGTGTTTCAGAGATGTAGGCTCCCCTAAAAGGCAAGATTCGTTCCCCGGATCGCAGGAGCTCTCAGCTTATACTGCCATCTCGGTCTCCGTCCAGGCCACGCCCTAAACAATATTATATCTTATGTTGAGTGTGAGACTTCTCACAGAGTGTCTCATAAACAAAGGTTGTTTATGAGATCTGACACAGAGTGTTCTAAAACAATGTCTGCACAGACACAAGGTTAGAAGGGTATAAATGTCACTTCAGGGAATCTCAGATTCTGTAAGAACATAACAATAAAACAATATCTGTGCAAAGGACAATTTTATACCTTAGTAAGCTAATCTATCCTAAGATGGATGCTGACTACAAAATGGAGTCACATTGGTTCATATTCCTTCAATCGGTCACATACTATCCTCTTGGGTGTTCTGAGATTGCAACTAGGACTTGCTACTATACTTACCTTGGGTTTATGTGCTCATTTAGGTGCAGTCCATCCCTTCTATAGTACTGGTTATTGACTGAGAAGTCAGCCCAGTCCTCCAGGAACCCAAACCCCTCCTTACTACACCAGCTCTTCAGCCACTTTTTTACTTCCCTAATCTCCCTCTGCCTTTCTGGTGTGGCTTGATGTACCGGTAGTATTCCTGAGAATACCACCTTGGAGGTCCTTTTCCTCAATTTAGCTCCCAAGTCCCTAAAATCGTTCTTTAGGACACTTCCTCTGCCTCTGACTTTGTCATTGGTGCCAACGTGCACCATGACAGCTGGGTCTTCCACCGCCCCTCCCAGTAATCTGTCCACCAGACCCGTGATGTGCCGAACCCGAGCGCCCGGTAAACAACATACAGTTTGGCACTTCAGATCTTTGTTACAGATTGCCCTCTCTGTCCTTTTAAGAATTGAGTCCCCTACCACCAGAATCTGTCTTTCCTTTCCCTTCGCTTCCCCCCCACACTCACTGGAGGAGTTCTTCCCCCATCAGCTAGGAGCGTCCCTCAGCTCCAGCAGTGCTGGTCCCTGACTGGTTTCACCAATGTCACTCAATGGAGCATACTTATTAGGATGTTCCAGCCCTGGATCGGCCTCCCTGGCACTTTACCCTCTACCCTTCCTGACTGTCACCCATCTACTATTTTCTAGTGCCTGCACCTGTTTGTCTCACCCACCTCTGTGCTGGCCCCTGCTGGCACCTGCAGTGTATGTTCCTGGCTCTCCTTTAGTGTGGAGGGTCTACTCAGTGCTGACAGTTGCTTCCCCAGATTCAGAACCTGGGCTTCCAGGGAAACAATGTGCTTACATTTTGCACAGCAGTAATCACCCTCGATCAGATGATCAAGGAACGCATACATGCCGCAAGATGTACACAGAGTCGCCTCTCCACACTCGCCGGGCATCGTACCTATTAATTTAATGAGGATTAGAGATGATACCCAGTCCAAATTACCTAACAACTAGCTTCCTGATACTAATACTCAACAAGACAATACACAGGTACAAGCAGACCAGCGTGCACCCACAATACACAAGTACTAACGATCCACACACACTACTCAGACAACACAGGTACTATGACCACTGTTTTTACCTCCTGTTTTAAACTCACCACTTAGTCCAGTTCCACTTGGACAGAGTTCCAGCAAACTCAAAGATGAGCAGGCTCAAATGAGTTCTACAGAAATTTATATAGGCCTCAAGCACCTGTGACCAATTAACCACTCCCTTTAATTAGTAGGCTGAAGGGAAAAAAAGAAAAAAAAAAGTCTATTTAAAACGTTCCAGAAAAAGGTGTTTAAAAAGCTGCAAGGAAAAAGTTCCAAAAAGAAGCTCAAATGCAACACAGCAGTCAAAAGCAAAACTTGATCACACTCTCCACTCAAGGTCCACACTGTCTAGCCTCCAACCAACAAGACTGCTCTCCAACCTGCCGGCAAACAAACTGCCTTCTGCTACAGTCAAATATTTCAGATTTTGACTCATCGGTCCATAGCACCTGCTGACATTTTTCTGCACCCCAGTTACTATATTTTTGTGCATAGTTGAGTCGCTTAGCTTTGTTTCCACATTGGAGATATGGCTTTTTGGTTGCAATTCATCCATGAAGACCAATTCTGGCCAGACTTCCTTTCAGTACCTGGGTCCCACTGGTTTCCACCAGTTCTGTGCTTATGGCACTGCTGGACATCTTCTGATGTCAAAGGGAAGTAAGTATGATGTGTCTTTCATCTGCTGCATTAGGTTTCCTTGGTAAACCACTGCATCTACGGCAGGGTTGCCAACTTTCAGTAAATTTACGAACAGTTTGTAAAATCCATAATTGTTACATCTGGTAATGAATGTCAGTTACGGAGATGCAGCCTACATGTCCGTAATAGACAATCAAGGACAGATGCAAAAATTACAGATTTTACAAACTGTTCGTAAATTTACTGAAAGTTGGCAACCCTGATCTATGGTCCTTAGCATTACCCGATTAATGGTGTCCTCAAAACTTGCCTGCTAAGTTCCTTCCAAAACTGTGTGTAAGCATACCTAGAAGAATTGATGCTGTTTTCAAGGCAAAGGGTGGTCACACCAAATATTAATTTGATTTGGATTTCTCATCTGTTCATTTACTTTCAATTTTCTTAATTGATAAAAATAAACTATTAACATTTCTATTTCTATTTCAGGAGGAGAAGAGTCCTGGGAGTAATAGTCTGCAAGAGTCAGTGCAGAGGAGGAGGGACAGCCTGCAGGAGTTGATGCAGGGGGAGGGACTGTAAATGCTAGAGTCCATCAGTTCTTCAAAACTCAGTTCATTCAGTAATTCTTTAAACTATGATGGCAAAGCAATCTGTCCTATGGGCATCCTATAACCCCTTTCCCCAAAAAACAAAAACAAAACAAAGCAAAATGACTGTCTCTGAGAGTGATATATGGAGGTCTGACAGCAGGGTGATTTAGTAACTAGTAGCAACCATCCGCTACATTTGGAGGTCCCACCGAGATCCGCCTTCACGGTTAACCTGCTGTCCGTGGCCCCTAGCAACCGTCAGAAGCAAAGGGGGACTTTGCCTGTTTTGCCATGTTTGGGATATAACAAGGAAAGGACTGTGTGTTTGCCTTTAGAAATTACTTTTGCCAATGCCGTTGCCCATAACAACCAAAATCACAGCTTGTTACCAAGTGCCGTTGTCTGTAGCAACCATCCAGGATCAGCGCTGCCATCATGCCCTGCACCCAGTTGCCTCAATCGGACACTCACAAAGTAATAAGCCCTGCAACCAGTGACTGTAACCGTGTGCCATCACCTGTGGCAACAACGGCGAGCGATCGTGCTCATGGATTATGAATATGTCCTCTGCATGGCGCTGACATTGTGCACTGCATTGCAGAAATCTCAAAATTACTTTATTTTTCCTGCCTGACACAGTAAAGGGAGTTGTAATGTCTGCTGTTGCCCCTAGTAACGGAATGCAATGAGGGGGTGTCTATGACGGGATGTTGCACGGTCAGTCCCACACAGTCAGATGTTTAAGGAGAGACTTTACGGTTGTCAAGGGTGATCACTACACACTTTGCCTGCATAAAGTTTCCAGCCTCTGTGACGCAGTTTATAAACTACATGCCTGGACAGAGCCTGCAATCATCAGCGCCTGCCACCAGGTGTCACTACAGCACACATTGCCCGGAGACTGCTCTACAGTTCCTCACACACTGAACCAACAAGCGGAGGGGTGGAGTCACGCCCCAGCGGAGGAAAGAGGAGACCAGCGTGCTTCGCACTCCACGATGCTGCTGAAGATAGCGAAGGGTAGGGATGAGCTTCGAGTTCGAGTCAAACCCATGTTCGACTCGAACATCGCCTGTTCGGTTGTTCGCCGAATTGCGAACATTATGGGCCGTTCGCGCCAAATTCGAGTGGCGCGTCACGGCCCATAATTCACTGCGGCATCGCCAGGATGACTTTGGCCAATTATGCCTCAGGGGATTTACTACACGCCCCACACTATATAAGGCGGCCTGGAAGTCGGCCTTGTGTAGTGTGTTGCGGTGTTGGTTAAAACACAGACGGAGAGAGAGAGACAGTGTATTTTGATTTGAGTTAGATAGAGCAGGCAGGCAAGTCAGTTAGCTGCAGTTACAGTGTGTAGAGGATATATATGCATCCTAGGTGTTGTATATATATTTACACACTGTATTCAGTTTAGCTAGATCTGTTCCTGTTATTCTCTATACTGTGACAGGCAGGCAGGTGATTGTGCTAGCTGCAGTGTTTCACTTAGTGTACTGTGTCCTTTGCATAGCGTTCCCCTAAAGCTTACCTGAATACACTTAGTGGTGTTCTGAAACAAATACAGGCAGGGAGCTGCAGTATTTTGCTTTAGTGTCCTTTGCACAGTGTGCACCTAAAGCTTACCTGAATACAATTGCTGGTGTTCTGATACAAATACAGGCAGGGATCTGCAGTATTTTGATTTAGTGTCCTTTGCACAGTGTGCACCTAAAGCTTACCTGAATACAATTGCTGGTGTTCTGATACAAATACAGACAGGGAGCTGCAGTATTTTGATTTAGTGTCATTTGCACAGTGTGCACCTAAAGCTTACCTAAATACAATTGCTGGTGTTCTCATACTAATACCACAGGCAGGGAGTTCAAAATTACAAACAGATTCTACGTAGCAACAAACCTACAGTCCCTGTCTTGTTTTTACCACCTGGGGGCCCCACACCTTTCCTTTTTTCAATTTGGGTGCGGGATTCCCCTTAATATCCATACAAGACCCAAAGGGGATGGTAATGGGCTGGGGGGGGGGGGTACCCATGCCATTTTTCTCAATGATTTTCATCCATTTTGCCGGGACCAGACATTACATTAAAGCCGCAAGCAGTTTTAAATGACTTTTTTTCCTTTAGAAATGTCATTTTGTGCAGGGACAGTTCTAAACACAGGAAACACGTTCCACTTCACAGGCATACTATAGAAACCCCCCAGGTACGATATTTAAAGGAATATTTCACTTTTTTTTTTCACTTTATGCATCATTAAAATCACTGCTCCCGAAAAAACGCCAGTTTTTAAAACTTCTTTTTGCATTGATACATGCCCCTGGGGCAGGACCCGGGTCCCCAAACCATTTTTAGGACAATAACTTGCATATTATACTTTATAATTAGCACTTTTGATTTTGAACGTTTGATTCCATTGTATTTAATAGGTTTCTAAAGTTTGAGCAAACTTTCGGTCCGTTCTCAGGTTCTGGTGCAAACCGAACCGGGGGGTGTTCGGCTCATCCCTAGCGCAGGGTGGTCGGAGGATGCCCGCTGTGCAGTGGTTGCCTGAACTGCAGGATCAGATGCTGGTAGACACCGGCATCCGGCTGGAACTCTGTGGAGGACTCGCCTTGGGGGTGATCGGAGGAGTGGAGCGGCTGTGCCTACTTTGTCCCAGGTGGGAGTCACCGCCTGGGCCCAATGCGGCCATTTTGGGGAGCCACTAACCGGTCTGTCGAGAAGCTGTTTTCCTGGTCATCCCCAGAGGAAGGCTCCAGTGAGGAGGAGTGGGAGACAGGAGATTTCCCCTAAGCGGAAAGCCAGTCCAAGGCAATGGAAGAGCCACAGCCCCCAGTATGGACCCCAGTTTCAACCAGCAGACTCTTCGTAAGTTGACCCTCTACTACCCAGACCTGAGCACCCACCTACAAGCAGTGGGTAATTAAAGCCCAGGATGCTTGTGTTCTTCCTGGCAGGGGAAAACCCAAAGAACTGCCCAGGCTCTCCCGTTTCCAAAGGGAGGTCCAACACAGGCTTTCTCTGGAGTCCCATCTCAGGTCATGGACGTCACTGAGAACTCACAGGGAGAGTGGGAGGATGACATGATCTGGGATTATTTGCATGTCCCAAAGCCTTTGAGGGTGCCAGAAAGTGACGTTTGGGCCCGGTTCAAGGACATTCAGGAGGAAAGGAAGTTGGTGCGCGCAATCTACAAAGACCGTGTCCTGGTTTTTAAAGGTTGGGTCGGCCTACCAGGAGCCACTCGGTCTCCATCCCAGGAGAAGGGGATAGCTGGGGGAGGTTGCCGTATCCACGCTTTTACCCGTGAGAGGGACTGCTGTGTTGTGTAGCCCACAGGTAAGAGCGGCCACAGGGATTGCAAGGACAGGGCAGGGCCTGTGTGGTTTTCTCCAGAGACAAAACTTTCTGCAAGGACAGTGTTTGCCTGCCACCCAGGGTGCCTGATGGGAGGAAGAATTATCATGGACACTAGGGTGTACTGTCCCCGCCAAACTAATTGCTGCCTGCCACTTTGGGAGCCCCCCCCCTATTCAGGAGCAAAGAGAGTTTTCATCCACCATGCATTTATGTCTGGCTGTGCTCTCCAGGAGGTTCCCCTAGACCCCTCCTGGGTGGGTGACAGCAGACAGGGAAAAACATGCCCAGTTGTAAATGTGAAAAAGTTTGCCACTGAAAGGATAGTAACTTCCTCTCAGGGGTGAGTGGCATTGTATAGTTAGGAATGCACAGATAGGATGTGTTTTTTTTTCCACAGCTGGGGACCATCTGTAAATTGGTGGGGGGTGGATGTAGCACCCTCTACCATAGGTAGATGCTAGAGGTGAGGATTTTTGTGATAGCTGCCAGGCAGGTAAATTTAGGCAGGCCTATGCTGCAAGCATGTACTTCAGTTCTTGGGTGCCTCCCCTGCTTCCAGGGAGAATGTTCTGGAAGAGGGGCAGGGCTGGGAAATGGAGTGACAGGGAGCACATGTGAGGAGCCCTGACCAATCCCCAATTGGTATTGGCAGGGGGCAGGCCTCCTTCATAAGCTAAGGTCCAGCCGACTGGAGGGGAGTTGTCAGCTGTGAGACGTGAAAAATGGAGTGTTAGGCTGCAAACAGGAGGCCCACCCCCATCTGGGGGGGTGCACGCCTCGTCGGAGCAGCTCGGGAGCTGGGAGGGAGCCTCATCTTTACACGGTCATGGAGGAGGTGTCCTGGAACAGAGGAGCCAGAGAAGCAGTCGGTACACATGTCTGATTAAGTTCTATACCATGGACTGTTAGGCCAGAGGAGAGACTGTGGGGTTTTGTGTCAAATCGATGTGGCCTGCGGGCACAGGATTTGCAAGCCGGGCTAGCTGGGATCAGTAGTCCACCAACTAACTCAAGCTGCTTTTCAACTAGGCTGTAAGAAGGGGTACTGCAGACCCCTGGCCTATTAACAAGCCAGCAAGATCAGTAAGCGCCTGGGACCATTCAGAGTGATCCCTGGTGTAATGTGAAGATGATGGGGCGGAGGACTTGGTGTTGCACAGTGAAGTTTTGTGCAAGAGAAGAAGAGTCCTGGGAGTAATAGTCTGCAGGAGTCAGTGCAGAGGAGGAGTAACAGCCTGAGTTGATGCAGGGGAAGTGACTGTGAATGCTAGAGTCCATCAGTTTTTCAAAGCTCAGTTCATTCAGTAATTCTTTAAACTATGATGGCAAAGTGATCTGTCCTATGGGCATCCCATAACCCCTTTCCCCAACCAAGTTATATCCCCCAAATAAAAATAAATAAAAAATTACTGTTCATTGTCTCTGAAGCCTCGTACACACGGCCGAGATTCTCGTCGAAAAAAACATGTCCTTTTTTTCGACGAGATTCTTGGACAAGAAACTTGTCCCGGCCGAGTGTACACACGCTCGATTCAAAGAACCCGCGGTTCTTTGAATGGAGCGTACGCGGTGACGTCATCGACTACGATGAGCATGCGCTCGTCACATTCGATGTCGTCGCCGCCATCTTGGTATACCCTACGTATGCCTAGGAAGCTACCGCGCATGCGTCAAATTCATTTCGAACATGCGCGGGCTTCCGGGAGGACAGGTAAGTGTACACACACTCACTTTTCTCGTCGAGAAACATGCCGACGAGAATCTCGACGAGAAAATAGAGAGCAGGATCTCTATTTTCTCGTCGAGATACTTGTCGCTTTTCTTGACGAGAAACCATACACACGAACGAATTTCTCGGCAAAAAATCTCTGCCAGCAAGTTTCTTGCTGGTTTTTGCCGAGAAACTCGTTCGTGTGTACGAGGCTTTAGAGTGATATATGGAGGTCCGGCAGCAGGGTAATTTGGTGGATGTTAGTAACTAGTAGCAACCACCTGCTACACAATCATAATCACACTTCTCCAGGATGCGCACCATCTCCACCATCTCACCCTTGCTCATTGGTGTGGCTTTTCCCCTCCTATGAGCTCCACCACCACGGGGCTGGCTGCAACTCAGCGAATCCGCCATGTCCTGCACAAAAGTTCTGCCGTGTGTGTCGCATGCAGGATAGGAGAGGTGTTCACGCCCCAGCGTCATGACGCACGTGAGAGAGGAGTTGGACGCATGTGCAGTGTATATTAAGCCAGAACGCACATTCGATGGAACGGCCGTAGGAACGATCTGTGAGTGGAGGACGATCATTGGGCAGCGCACGAAAGGAGGCAGAAAACGAAGGTACAATTGGAATTTGGGGCATAGGTGGTTAGTGGTCTATACTGGTTATATTGGGGCCGACATGGAGGATTAATGGGCAATACTGCTTAGATTGAAGCCTATATTGGGACCAGCTTATTGGTTAAGCCAGACATTATGGTTTGTCTTGTGTTCTGTCTTGCAGGCATCATATCATGAATGACAAGTTCATATCACCGGACTTTCTGCCCTATTTTATTGATATGTACTGGCAGCTGCCCTGTCTATGGAGGGTTAAGAGAAAATACTACTGTAATAAAAAAACTAAGGTTAGCAGCATTGGAGAAACTGTCCCAATTGTGAAAACCAGTTTACACCAAGGCCCCAGTTATGTCCGCCAAAAGATTTCTAACCTCCATACCACCTTTAAAAGGGATCATAACAAAATCCAGGAATAGGAGAGCTCAGGAGCAGCAGCAGATGACATCTACAGGGTATGTACCGAGGCTCTGGTACTATGACAGGCTGCGGTTTCTGACAGATCAGACTGAACCAACTGTCAACCCTGTCTTCCACTTCTGCTGAGGGCACAGCTCCTGATGCACAAGATGAAGATGTGGAGGAGCCCATCTTGACACAGGTATAGCATTGTTGAACATATTTGGATCCAAAAATACAATTATGATAACTATACGTTATTGGAAAAATATTTCAGCCTTAACAAAATGATTTCCATAGCAATACACAGTAGTGACCAAAAATTATTTGAACAAGAATGAAAAATGCTGGGTTTGGGATCATAGTCTTTTCTATTTCTCCACATTCAATTTGCAACAGTGAGGAGATCAAAATTGTGTGTGATTGATGACCAAACCCCAAAAAAAATCTAATTATGTCCCATTTTCATACACAGGAAAGTGTTAGTCAGGAGGAACCAGCGGCCAGTAGTCAGACGGAGTCACAGATCCCCCTCCTGCTGCAAAAAGAGCCAGGGAGACCAGAGATCTGGAGGAGGCCACAGCTTAATTTCTCAGCCAGGCTTCAACTGTGCTCCATACTGACCCAGATGAGGATGAAGGATTTGGGTGTGTGACGGCCAATAAATTAAAGCAGATAGCCAGTGAGCAAATGTGCAGGTGTGAGGAACTCAACTTCAGCTCCTCAACAAGGGGGTGAGGGGTGAAATTTCAGAAAGCACTCACATTTCTGATTTTGTGGCCCCAACTCCGTCACCTCCACAGCCTCTCTACCCACCACAGCCACCCCACCCATCACAGCAGCATGCCGGTCAGTGGCAATACCAGCCACATGAACCCCAACAACCACGCTGGTCTGGGGATTATCACCCCTACCCCCCTTTCTAATTTCTATTATTTTGTGTATTATTTTGGTAATGTTTTGTTTTGTTATACAGTATTTTCTTTGTTTTTTTCTGCATGGAATGCACTTTTCTTTTTCGTACATCACGGGACACAGAGCGACTTAGTCATTACTAATGGGTTATATAGATTACCTTCAGGTGTTGGCACTGGCCAATTCCAAACCGGAAGTACCCTCCCCTATATAAGCCCCTCCCACCCGGGAGCACCTCAGTTTTTTGCCAGTGTCTAAGGTGTTGGCCAAAGAGTAACATGTGTTTTCACTGGGCTTGCGTACAGGTTCTTTTGGGCCTTAGTAAGCTGTTCCGGATCCCACCAAAAAAGCTTCATAGCTAAACGGTCGGTACCCGGGCCTTGCAGCAGAAGAGCAAGGTTTTGCCTGTAATGCTTCTCTTAGGAGGGCTGGACCCTGGGATCCAGAGCTCTGGTCATACCCACGACCAAGATGTTGTCTGTGCAGGGTGCTATACAGGTCCAGGGGAGTGGAATCCTTGGGAACCCGGTCCCTGAAGGTTTAATTACAATGCCTGCCGTGATAGGTGAAGTTTGGACTTCTGTGGACCAAACAAAGTCCTGCGGCGGGGATCAGGTAAGTGGGGGCCCCCAGGAACTTGGTTCTATTGGGGGACCCCCAAGCCTAATTTGTCTTTCTGTCTGTTACCTAACGGTATTCCCGCTAAATATCTGTGTTTGCCTATAACTACTGAAAATGTAAAATTTTAATAGTAGTCAAGGAAAAAAAAAAAAAAAAAAAAAAACAGGGACCGCGGTACCTGTGTTAAACCACTAGAGGCCGCTGTAGTCCATTTTTTCTTGTCATGTGGATCTTTGGTTTTCTCAAGTCAAAAGATCCAGGCAGCTGGTAAGTTTCTCTGTGGGAATCCACTTCCTCTGCCCTGTTGCTGCGCTCATCCACCGCACAGGCCCTCCGGCAAAAAGGGCCCTGGCTCCTAGTCCCCTGTTTGATTTCGAAAAGGGCGCCAATGGCGCACGGGCGCGCGCGCGGGCGCGTGCACGCGCCTCCTATGAAAAAAAAGGGGCGGGGCGGGTGGATGACGCTCGATGCGCGCCGCGGCACTTCTGCGCATGTGCGGGCGTCCCAGCATGGTTAAAAGACACAGTACAAGTGTCAGCTGCATGCAAACAGAGCTAGCAACAAACAGTGGCACACAGAGGCGGTTGATGCAGGCATCCCCATAGAAAGGCACTTTAGTGGACACCAGCTGGTATATAGCAGCACCTGTGTTAGACTATTACCAGCAAAATTGGTGTATGACGACGGGAATACCTCAGCTTTGTGCTTAAAGGATATGTCGTCCAGACGCTCCGGAAATAGATCTTCCAGGAAGCCAAAGGGGTCTCCATCGGGCTCTGAGGATATTGGGCATGCTTGTACTGCACCAATCTCCCCTGAGAATTCAGAGGTCAGTAGCCATAGAAACCCCGCAGGAATGCCTGGTGCTGCGGCTGTCCCCAGTCCACCTGCTCCTGTATATATAACAGAGGAGGTTTTATCCTCAACTCTGGGAGGATTGGAAGAGAGATTAACAGCATTGATCGCTGCTTCCCTGTCTCAGGAAAAGCGCGTCCGATCTCCGTCTCCTCCTTCAGAGTGCCTGTTAGTGGAGGAACAGCCCCACACAGAGATCGACCTACCTGAAGGGGATCAGGATGAGGTTGATTCAGTTATGGAGGAATCAACAGTGGAAGAACCTTTCTCAGCTTCTCAGGCTGAAAGATTATGGGTTCAGTCTCTGACTAATATGGTCCGATCAGCATTTAAAATGCCTCTGGCGGAACCACCATCCACTACGGTTTCCTCGCTGGGGTCGCTAAAAGCTCCCCAGGCTGTCTGTTCCTTCCCAATCCACCCTTTATTAGAAGGGCTTATTTACCAGGATTGGGAGCATCCTGATAAAATATTTGCTCCCCCCAAGAGATTTCCGGTGATCTATCCCATGGAGGATAAGTTCATAAGAAAATGGAGGGTCCCTACAGTGGACGCAGCCATCTCTTCTGTTAACAAATCACTGACATGTCCAGTAGATAATGTTCCAATGTTCAAAGACCCAATAGATAAAAAATTGGAGTCTTTACTAAAATCTGCTTTCTCTACAGCAAGTTTGGTGACACAACCTGCGGTAGCAGCGATTGGAGTCTGCCAAGCAGTGAAAGATCAGTTGAAACAAGTCTTAAGGGACTTACCAGATCAGCAGGCTCTTGCCCTAGCTGACCTGCCTAGAGCCTTGTGTTTTGCGGTGGACGCCATAAAGGATACAATCCAACAGGCCTCCCGCTTTACGCTGTCTATAGTACATATGCGTAGGCTTCTGTGGCTCAAAAACTGGTCTGCTGAAGCTCCCTGTAAAAAACTGCTGGTTAGCTTCCCATTTCATGGAGAACGCTTATTTGGAGAAGATCTGGACAAATATATCCAGAAAATTTCTGCCGGTAAAAGTTCACTCTTACCGGTTAAGAACAAGGGTAGAAGTCCTTCTTTTAAGAGGCCTACTTCTCCAGTCCCAGGCACATCGGCTGTGAAGCAGTTCCGACGGCCTCCGCGGTCAAATTCAGGGGGCAGAAATCAGGGACAATCACAGGGTAACAAGAAGCCCTGGATCAAGAGAGGTACAAAACCTCCCCCCAAGGCATGAAGCGTTGCCCCCACTCAATCGGGTGGGGGAAGACTTCAGTTGTTCACAGAGACCTGGCGGGACACCATCAGAGACAGATGGGTGCTCTCCGCAGTAAGTCTGGGATACAAGCTGGAGTTAAAAGGCACTCCTCCTGCCCAATTTATGAGGTCAAACGTGCCAAGAGATCCCCAAAAGAGAGGATCCCTCCTTCTGGCACTAGAACAACTATTGCTCCAAGGTGTAATCATGAAGGTTCCCCTGGAAGAAAGCGGATTCGGGTTTTACTCGAACCTTTTCACAGTCCCCAAACCAAATGGGGACGTGAGGCCCATATTAAATCTAAAAGGGCTAAACAAGTTCCTAAATATCAGGACTTTTCGGATGGAGTCGATCCGATCGGTGGCCACCGCCCTACAAGGGCAGGAATGGCTAGCCTCGATCGACATAAAGGATGCTTATCTGCATATTCCCATCTTTCCGGCCCACCAGAAATTTCTACGCTTTGCAGTAGAAGGGCGCCATTTTCAGTTCAGAGCCTTACCTTTCGGTCTGGCCACAGCACCACGAGTGTTCACAAAAATTCTGGCCCCATTATTGGCCAATCTAAGAACACAGGGTGTAACGATAATGGCATATCTAGACGACCTGCTACTAATAGACCACTCAGTGGAAAAGCTGGAAGTAGCTATTGTGACAGCAGGAAGGTAAAGTCACCTGGTTGCATCCAGGGGGGTAGATATATTTCTCCCAGATTCAGGCTTTATGCTGACTTATACAACTAGGGTGGAGAGTTGTATAAGCCCAGCTGAGGCTAGTAGGCTCATGGATGACTCATACCTCTAGGGAGAGTGTGGGGCGTCGTACAGACAGGGAGTTGATGAGGCCAGCTGAAGCTTGTCAGCTCATTTAGGCCTCTATAAGAACTCCCAGATTCATTAGGTGTTAGCTCATGCCTGGACCCAGACCTGTGTGGACTGTCTAGGGAGAGTGAACCCCTGTGCGGTGAGGCAAAGCCTGTGTGGCTATTTGTTTGGACTTTTACTAAACCAGGGACTTAGGGACTAGGACAGCACCAGGCTGATCCCAGTTGTTAGTTTAGGAAACCTGCATGTTTAGTCAGAGGTCAAACTGACCAGGATTTATTTTGTTTATGTTTCTTTTTGGCTTTGCTGTGTTTTTGTCACTGTACATAGAGAAATAAACCGCACCTTTTGATTTTGAAAACCACAACCTCCGTCTGCTGGCCCTGTTTTTGTGTGGGGAGCCCAACCAGGGGGTCACACACACCCGCTACTGAGTTAACCCCCTCACAGTTGGTGGAGAACCAGTGGCAGTTTTTTTTAAGCCAGCATGGAGGAGATACTGAAACAGCTGGCTCTAGCAAATGCCAATCAACAGCAGACAAATGCAGGTTTGCAAAGGAGCCTTGCAGCCCAGCAGCAAGCTCATCAACAAGCCCAGCAGCAATCTGAGGCCCGCTTCATAGACCTGTTACAGAAGCAAGAGCAGAGACTACAACAAATGGAAGCAGTAATGCAGCAACGTCCGCAGACCAGTGAGGAAAGCCGTCCCACTAATACCGCGTCCTTTGGGGTGAGTCGTTTATTGACAAAAATGACTGGAGAGGATGATCCAGAGGTATTTTTGACCACATTTGAAAGGACTGCTGAAAGAGAAAAGTGGCCTGAGGAGCAGTGGGCTGGACTGGTGGCTCCTCTGTTAACTGGTGAATCGCAGAAGGCTTACTATGACCTAGAGCCTGACCAAGCAAAAGACTATGTGATGCTAAAAGCTGAGATATTGGCAAGGCTGGGTGTCACCCAGGCTGTCCGGGCTCAGCGTGTGCATAACTGGACTTTCCAGCTTGGAAAACCCCCCAGGTCTCAAATGTATGATCTCATTCACCTGAGCAGAAAGTGGCTACAGCCAGAGACTTTGTCCGCACCAAAGATTGTGGAACGTGTTGTAATGGATCGGTTTTTGAGAGCTCTTCCTACTGCCATCCAAAAGTGGGTAAGCCATGGAGACCCAGAGACGGCCGGTGGTCTTGTGGATCGTGTAGAGAAATACTTGGCTACAGAGAACCTGACGGCCTCTTCCAGAGACTCTCGGACTTTCCACCCTAAGACCAGACCATCCCCAGGGGCGGATAAGAGGATTCCAAGGGGTGAGGGTGGAGAGAGTGAGAGGGTGGGAGCTCTACCCCAAGTTTGGCGAGAACAGCCTGGGAAGTCAGGGGCTCAAGAGGCAGCCAAAAGGATTGTTTGCTACCGCTGCCGGCAAGCGGGACATATTGCAGCAAATTGCCCGGTTGTGGAGGAACCCATGCAATGTGACTTTCTGACGGACAGACGTCAGTCGCTGTGTGCGACAGTCGCATGCACTGCCATTCGGGGAACTGAGAAACATTTATGCAAAATGTGTATTAATGGTAGAAATGTTGTGGTATTACTGGATTCAGGTAGCCTTGTGACCCTGATAAAGGCTGAATTAGTTAAAACAGAGGTCTCTGGGAATAGCAAGGTAGCTGTTATTTGTGTGCATGGGGACACCCGAGAGTATCCAGTGACTACAGTGTGTTTCGAGACCCCCAAAGGTACCCTCTCTCATCCAGTGGGGTTAGTATCTCAATTACCGCATGATGCCATTGTGGGAAGAGATTTTCCGAAGTTCTGGGAACTGTGGGATGATCCTGAGCCCCCCACTGGTGCCCCTATGTACCAGGAATGTGATAGCCAGAACTCCTCTGAGAGTGGTGAGGACTCTCCAGAATTTCCCTTGTCAGTATTGGCAGGGGAGACTCAAGAAACTGGAGAGGAGCCCACCTCCTCAGACGAAAACCTACCGTCTGTGGAGTTTTCTGATCTGGAGGTTCACAGGGAAAATTTTGCCACAGAACAGTTAAAAGATCCCGCCCTAATAAAGGCACGGGAAAACGTAGTGGAAATAGATGGCGAGTTAGTGAACCCAGATAATACCTGCACTTACCCATACTTCAGCGTAGAGAAGGACCTACTGTATCGGGTGGCAAAAAGGGCAGAAGAAACCGTTGAGCAGCTTGTGGTGCCCAAACCTTACAGGAAGTTGGTGTTGGAGTTGGCCCATGGGCACATTCTTGGAGGTCATCTGGGGACAGAGAAAACCCGAGAGAGGGTATTACAGAGATTCTATTGGCCTGGGGTGATGAAGGACATAGAAAATTATTGTTCCTCCTGCCCTGTGTGTCAGAGGTCGGCCCCGATGCCACATTTCCGTAGCCCGCTGGTCCCTCTACCCATCATTGAGGTCCCGTTTGAGAGAATCGCAATGGATTTGGTAGGTCCTATAATCAAGTCCGCTAGGGGGCACCAGTACATATTGGTTATAATGGACTATGCCACCCGTTATCCAGAAGCGATCCCTCTCAGAAATACCTCGGCCAAAACCATAGCCAAAGAGCTATCTCTTGTTTTTAGCCGGGTGGGTATTTGTAAAGAACTGCTTACGGACCAAGGTACACCCTTTATGTCCCGGGTTATGAAAGAGCTGTGTAAATTGTTCAAAGTGACGCAATTGCGTACATCTGTGTATCACCCCCAAACCGATGGGCTGGTTGAAAGATTCAACAAAACCCTAAAACAAATGTTGAAGAAAGTGGTGGATAGAGATGGAAAGGATTGGGACTGTCTACTTCCTTATTTGATGTTTGCTATTAGGGAGGTGCCCCAATCCTCTACGGGATTCTCCCCCTTTGAGTTACTGTATGGGAGACACCCAAGAGGGCTGTTGGATATTGCCAAGGAAACTTGGGAAAGTGAGAGTTCTCCCCACAGGAGTGTGATTGAGCATGTCGCCCTGATGCAAGATCGAATTGCACAGGTAATGCCCATCGTGAAGGAACATTTGGCCCAAGCGCAGTTGGCACAGCAGAGAGTGTACAACCGTGGAGCAAAGACCCGTACCTTTTCCCCGGGGGATAGGATATTGGTACTTGTCCCTACGGTTGAAAGTAAATTCCTTGCCAAATGGCAAGGCCCCTACGAGATAATGGAAAAAGTGAGCGAAGTGAATTACAAGGTCAGACAACCAGGAAGGCGAAAGCCCGAACAGATATATCACGTTAATCTGTTGAAAGCCTGGAGGGATAGAGAGTCCCTAGTCGCAGAAACTTGGTCACCAGCTCAAACTGGTTGCGTGATTCCGGAGGTTGGAATAGCAGCCACCTTGTCACAACCCCAACAACAGGAGGTTAAGGAGTTTGTGCTTCGCAACAAGGAGGTGTTCTCTGAGCTGCCGGGACAAACATCTGGGGTAGAGCATGATATTATTACCCCGCCCGGTGAAAGGGTGAAGTTAAAACCCTATCGGATCCCAGAGGCCCGACGGGAGGCAATACGGGAGGAAGTACAGAAAATGCTGAACTTAGGGGTGATAGAGGAGTCCCAAAGTGATTGGTCTAGTCCCATTGTGTTGGTGCCTAAACCGGATGGGAGCTGGCGATTTTGTAACGATTTTCGTCAGTTGAACAAAGTTACAAAATTTGACACCTACCCCATGCCACGTATAGATGAGTTGATCGACCGGCTGGGAACAGCCCGATACATGACGACTCTTGACCTCACAAAAGGGTATTGGCAAATTCCCCTGGCCAAGTCGGCCAAAGAGAAAACCGCATTTGTAACCCCAGACGGGGCGTTCCAATATAAGAGAATGCCGTTCGGGTTACAGAATGCGCCGGCCACATTCCAGCGGAAAATGGACCAGATACTGAGGCCCCATCGGAAGTATGCTGCAGCTTACCTGGATGACGTAATTGTCCATAGCACAGATTGGGCCTCACATCTGCCAAAAGTGCAAGCAGTCCTAGACTCTATCCGGGAAGCGGGGTTTACGGCTAACCCCAAGAAGTGTACCATTGGGCAGGAGGAGGCCAAATATCTTGGGTACACCATTGGCAGGGGAGTGATAAAACCCCAACTCAACAAAGTCGAGGCCATCCAGAGTTGGCCACGTCCCAACAGCAAGAAGCAGGTACGGGCCTTTCTGGGAATCGCGGGTTATTATCGGCGCTTCATTCCCCACTTTGCTTCTAAGGCTGTGCCCCTAACCAACCTGACGAAAGGGAAAGGGTCGGTCATGATTAAATGGACCCCCGAGGCTGAGGCAGCATTCCAATTCTTGAAACAAGCCTTATGTAGCCAGCCAGTGTTGTACTCACCCGACTTCTCTAAAGACTTTGTCGTACAAAGTGATGCGTCAGATGTGGGGTTAGGAGCAGTATTGTCCCAGGTCTGGAACGGGGAAGAGCACCCAGTCATTTACCTCAGCAGGAAGTTGAAGTCCCATGAGGTAAATTACGCCACGGTTGAAAAGGAGTGTTTAGCGGTGAAGTGGGCTCTAGATTCCCTTCGGTACTATCTGCTAGGTAGGCACTTTGACATGGTTACGGATCACGCTCCGTTAAAGTGGATGGCTCAAAACAAGGAGACAAATAGAAGAGTGAATAGGTGGTTCCTGGCCCTACAGGAATTCAACTTCACAGTAAAGCATCGCCCTGGCGTTCAAATGGGGAATGTGGATGCTTTGTCTCGAGTACATGAATGCCTGATTGCTGGTGTTCCAACCCCAAGGTTAAAACAAGAGGGGGGGGTATGTGACAGCAGGAAGGTAAAGTCACCTGGTTGCATCCAGGGGGGTAGATATATTTCTCCCAGATTCAGGCTTTATGCTGACTTATACAACTAGGGTGGAGAGTTGTATAAGCCCAGCTGAGGCTAGTAGGCTCATGGATGACTCATACCTCTAGGGAGAGTGTGGGGCGTCGTACAGACAGGGAGTTGATGAGGCCAGCTGAAGCTTGTCAGCTCATTTAGGCCTCTATAAGAACTCCCAGATTCATTAGGTGTTAGCTCATGCCTGGACCCAGACCTGTGTGGACTGTCTAGGGAGAGTGAACCCCTGTGCGGTGAGGCAAAGCCTGTGTGGCTATTTGTTTGGACTTTTACTAAACCAGGGACTTAGGGACTAGGACAGCACCAGGCTGATCCCAGTTGTTAGTTTAGGAAACCTGCATGTTTAGTCAGAGGTCAAACTGACCAGGATTTATTTTGTTTATGTTTCTTTTTGGCTTTGCTGTGTTTTTGTCACTGTACATAGAGAAATAAACCGCACCTTTTGATTTTGAAAACCACAACCTCCGTCTGCTGGCCCTGTTTTTGTGTGGGGAGCCCAACCAGGGGGTCACACACACCCGCTACTGAGTTAACCCCCTCACACTATTCACAAGACAATCGAGTATCTGGAATATCACGGTTGGATTATCAACCGGGACAAGTCAGCTCTAAGACCAGTCAAAAGTCTGGAATACTTAGGGCTAAGGCTGGATTCAAATCAGAGAAAGATTTTCTTACCTCCAGAGAAGGTGTCGTCTTTAAAAGATTTGACCCACTTAGTGGGTACAAAAAGAAAACCATCCATACGCCTCTGCATGAGGCTGCTGGGAAAGATGGTGGCTTCATTCGAAGCGGTACCCTACGGTCAATTCCATTCAAGGAATTTGCAAAGGGCCATACTGTCAGCCTGGAACAAAAAAGTTCAGGCTTTAGACTTACCAATGTCCCTGTCCCCTTCCGTTCGCAAGAGCCTCCATTGGTGGTTGGTGCCCCAGAATCTGGAAAGAGGGAAACCCTTCAGTCCGGTTTCTTGGAAGGTGGTCACTACAGATGCCAGCCTCATAGGCTGGGGGGCAGTACTGGAGCAATGGTCTCTCCAGGGCAAGTGGTCAGAAGCAGAAAAGGCCCTGCCCATCAATCTCTTAGAGATACGAGCAGCCCGGTATGCCCTAGTAGCATGGACATCCAAACTCCAAGGGTCCCCTGTCAGAATTCAATCAGACAATGCCACGGCAGTGGCATATATCAATCACCAGGGTGGCACCAAGAGTCGTGCAGCCCAGAGGGAAGCAAATTGTATCCTGGAGTGGGCAGAAAAATATGTCCCAGCCATATCCGCGGTTTTCATCCCAGGAGTGGAAAATTGGAGAGCGGACTTTCTAAGTCGCCAACAATTATGCCCGGGGGAATGGTCTCTTCACCCCGAGGTTTTCCAGGCAATATGCCAGCGGTGGGGAACACCGGATGTAGATCTGCTAGCATCCAGATTCAACGCAAAGGTGGACAGATTTGTGTCTCGCACAAGGGATCCCCTAGCTTGCGGCTCGGATGCCCTAGTGTTCCCTTGGGATCAGTTCAAGCTGATATATGCATTCCCACGGCCACAATTGTTACCGCGATTACTCCGCAGAATCAGGGTAGAAAAGAAACCAGTGATTCTGGTGGCTCCAGCGTGGCCCCGAAGGGCATGGTACGCGGAGATTGTAAAAATGTCAGTGAGGAGTCCTTGGACCCTCCCACATCGTCCGGACCTGCTGTCGCAGGGACCGATATACCACCCTTCCTTACCAGCCCTAGGTTTGACGGCCTGGCTATTGAAGCCCACATTCTGAAAAAGAGAGGGCTCTCTAATTCTGTGGTATCTACCATGATCAATGCCAGGAAACCGGTATCCAGGCAGATATATTATAGGATCTGGAAAGCATACATTACGTGGTGTGAGGCCAAGAAATGGCATCCACGTAAGTACGTGATAGGGAGGATTTTGGACTTCCTACAGTGGGCTGTAGATAGGAAGCTTGCCTTGAGTACTATCAAGGGTCAGATTTCGGCCTTGTCAATATTTTTTCAAAGGCCCTTGGCTTCGCATTCACTAGTCAAAGCCTTTATACAAGCAGTGATGCGTATTAGCCCTCCGGTTAGTATTCCCATATGTCCTTGGGACCTAAACCTGGTTCTGTCGGTTCTACAGAAACAACCGTTTGAACCATTACAACACATTTCCTTGGTTCTTCTCACCAGGAAATTGATTTTCTTAGTAGCCGTTTGTTCGGCTAAAAGAGTATCGGAATTAGCCGCCTTGTCCTGTAAGGAGCCATATCTGGTTGTCCATAAGGACAGAGTAGTATTACGTCCTCATCCAGCCTTTCTTCCTAAGGTGGTATCGAGGTTTCATTTGAACCAAGATGTGGTTCTTCCTTCTTTTTTCCCCAAACCTAGCTCGGTAGAGGAAAAGTTATTACATTCTTTGGATGTAGTAAGAGCAGTTAAAGCTTATCTAAAAGCCACTGCTCAGATTCGCAGAACGGATTCTTTATTTGTTCTGCCGGAAGGCCCCAGAAAGGGTCAGGCAGCATCAAAATCTACTTTAGCCAAGTGGATTCGACAGGTCATAATACAAGCCTATGGCTTGAGAAAGAGACCGCCTCCGTTCAAAGTTAGGGCGCACTCCACAAGAGCAGTTGGAACTTCATGGGCAGTGCATCACCAGGCCTCCCTGGCTCAAGTATGTAAGGCCGCAACATGGTCTTCGGTACACACGTTTACTAGGTTCTACCAGGTAGACGTTAGAAGTCAGGAGGATGTCGCCTTTGGGCGCAGTGTGTTGCAGGCCGCAAAAGATCCTCATGCCTGATGGCGCCCAGCTTATGTATCCCTCCCCTCATTTGGCATTGCTTTGGGACGTCCCATTAGTAATGACTAAGTCGCTCTGTGTCCCGTGATGTACGAAAAAGAAAAAGGGATTTTTATAACAGCTTACCTGTAAAATCCTTTTCTTGGAGTACATCACGGGACACAGAGCTCCCACCCCTCTTTTTGGGACACTTATTGCTTGGCTACAAAACTGAGGTGCTCCCGGGTGGGAGGGGCTTATATAGGGGAGGGTACTTCCGGTTTGGAATTGGCCAGTGCCAACACCTGAAGGTAATCTATATAACCCATTAGTAATGACTAAGTCGCTCTGTGTCCCGTGATGTACTCCAAGAAAAGGATTTTACAGGTAAGCTGTTATAAAAATCCCTTTTTTTGTTAAGTTTTTTTTATTTGGATTTCAGACAGCGTTTCTAATTTAATTTCTGTTAGGTTTTTTTCAGCGAAATAAATAAATTGTGTAGAATAATACTTGACTATGTGTTTTTCTTCAAACTACATGTTTGGGAGGGACATCAACATAGTTGTATCTTTGATCTTAAAAACTCAGGGATAATGGTGTTTAACCTCTTGCTTACTGGGCACATAAACCCCCTTCCTGCCCAGGCGAAATTTCAGCTTTCGGCACTGCGTCGCTTTGAATGACAATTGCGCGGTCGTGCGACGTAGCTCGCAAGCAAAATTGACGTCCTTTTTTTCCCACAAATAGAGCTTTCTTTTGGTTATATTTGATCACCTCTGTGGTTTTTATCTTTTGCTATATAAACCAAAAAAGAGCGACAATTAAAAAAAAAAAACACAATATTTTTGGATTTTTGCTATAATAAATATCCCAATTTTTTTAAAAAAAAAACTATATTTTCCTCAGTTTAGGCCGATACATATTCTTCTACATATTTTTGGTTAAAAAAATCCCAATAAGTGTATAGTGATTGGTTTGCGCAAAAGTTATAGCGCCTACAAAATAGGGGATAGAATTCTGATTTTTTTTTTATTATCTTTTTTTTTACTAGTAATGGCGGCGATCTGCAATTTTTGTCAGGACTGCGATATTGCGGCGGACACATCGGACACTTTTGACACATTTTTGGGACCATTCACATTTATACAGCGATTAGTGCTATAAAACTGCACTGATTACTGTATAAATGTGACTGGCAGGGAAGGGGTTAACACTAGGGGGCAAGGAAGGGGTTAAATGTGTTCCCTATGAGTGATTGCTACTGTGGGGGGAGGGGACTGACTGGGGGAGGAGACCGATCTGTGTCCCTATGTACAAGGGACACAGCATCGGTCTCCTCTCTCCCTGACAGGACATGGATCTGTGTGTTTACACACACAGATCCATGTCCTTGTCTGTGTACCGGCCAATCGCGGGTACCTGGCGGACATTGTGGCCGCCAGGCACGCGCATTGGCATCTCAGTGATGCGCCGGGCACGCGCGCGCGCCCCCCAGTGGCCGGAGGTGTGGAGGCCGTATAATGACGGCCTCCCGGCATTATAGAACCACTTTGCGACCGTCATTAGTCGTATGACGGGCGCGAAGTGGTTTAAAATCAAACAGCAACCATAATATTAATATTATTTATATTACTACAAAACAAATGCCTTTTAAAATACGTTTGGCATACAGTAGGTGACCCCGATATTGTGTCAATCTCGCCACTCTTATCAGCGAGATTGACACCTGCGAGCCCCATCGCCGAGAGCCAGTGCCGAGGCTCGCTCATCGGGAAAGGAAAAATTTGTTTTTTCCTTTCCCAATGAGCGACAAGCATTGTTGACATTGAGGCTGGGTTCACACTGGTGCAACACGACACTCCTCCTACTTCAATGAATGGGGATCCAACTTGGATCCCCACTAATACCAGGCTATGTGTTTGGTATGAATCATGAGGGGGAACTCCACGCCAAATTTTAAATAAAAAAACGGCATGGGTTCCCCCCCAAAGGCATACCAGGCCCTTAGGTCTGGTATGGATTTTAAGGGGAACCCCCTATGCCGAAAAAACGGCATGGGGGTCCCCTCAAAATCCATACCAGACTCTTATCTGAGCACGCAGCCCGGCCAGTCAGGAAAGGGGTGGGGATGAGCGAGCACCCCCCTCCTGAACCATACCAGGCCGCATGCCCTCAACATAGGGGGTGGGTGCTTTGGGGTAGGGGGGCCCTGCGCCCCCCACCCCAAAGCACCTTGCCCCCATGTTGATGAGGACAAGGGCCCCTTCCCGACAACCCTGGCCATTGGTTGTCTGCGGGCGGGGGGCTTATCGGAATCTGTGAGCCCCCTTTAATAAGGGGGCCCCCAGATCCCGGCCCCCCACCCTATGTGAATGAGTATTGGGTACATCATACCCCTACCCATTCACTTGGGGGGGAAAAAGTGTCAATAAAAAAACACACTAGACAGGTTTTTAAAGTAATTTATTAGGCACTTCTCCGCTCTCTTCTCCTGCTCTCCGGTGCCTTCTGCCTTCTGCCGGGCTCCTCGGCTATCTTCTTCCAGCTCTTTTACTAGTCACCCTGCACAAGGAGAGAGAGCAGCAGTGACTGGTCTCTATTACAGGAAGCTCCTGCACAGAGGCAATATTCATACTGGATTACTGCACAGATCTGGAAAAGATACACAAAGCACACAATATTTACCGTATATACTCGAGTATAAGCCGAGATTTTCAGCCCTCTTTTTTGGGCTGAAAGTCCCCCCCTCGGTTTATACTCGAGTCAGCAAAATTTTACATTGTAAATAGTACCTGAAAAAAAGTTGAGAGGCTGCGGCGTCCATCATTTAAATCCGGCCGGTCTCTTCCTGGTCCTTTCCGTGATAGGCGATTCTCAGCAGACACTCTCCGCCTATCACGAACGTTCTCTCATCCTCAGTTTCCCAGCAGACGTCTGTGATTGGCGGAACTGCTGAGAATCGCCTATCACGGAAGGGACCAGGAAGAGACCGCGGGATTTAAACGATGGACGCCACAGCCTCTCAACTTTTTTTCAGGTACTATTTACAATGTTAAATTTAAACAGTGAGGATAGGAACAGTGAGCTAGGGAACAGTGAGGATAGGAACAGTGAGGATAGGAACAGTGAGGATAGGAACAGTGAGGATGGGAACAGTGAGGATGGGAACAGTAAGGATGGGAACAGTGAGGCATTGTTGACCCTCGGCTTATACTCGAGTCAGTAAGTTTTCCCAGTTTTTTGTGGTAACATTAGGTACCTCGGCTTATACTCGGGTCGGCTTATACTCTAGTATATACGGTAAGTAAGCATACACACCCCTCTTATATTTAGACAACATTTGCTTATCCTGGAATTCAACTATAAGTGGTAATACTGTCTAGCTACCGCATCATAAGGCCCGATCACAAGTTCAAAAGCAAAATGGACTATTTGGACTGGTGTGGGGCAGCAATGGCTGAATGAAATACAAGCAGGGCTCAAAAGCATCAAAGGCACCAGGTAAAAATAAAGGAAAAAAGACAGAAAAAAAAACCTAATGTAGCCAACTCATCTGAGGACTGACCCGGAAAGAGTTTACTTCCGGTCTCTGGATAGCGTGGATGATGCGTCCCTGGTGAATCCCCCAACGCTCTAGTGAGGACCACTACTCTGCTGAGCCTGTTTTGAACCCCCTTGAGAAGGGTGGTCGCAGGCTGTCTGGTAAGCCTTTATTTCTCCTCCTGGTGGCGGATCTCTCCATGCACTTGATGCCACTTATATGTTTGTCACTGGATATCTACACAGTTTGACTGAACTTTTACCATACCTCCGGACAGGAGTTTTTTTCACATGGATTCATATGAACTTTGAGAATATTTATGTAATTTATTTCAGCACTTATTACCAATTTTTTTTGTACTTTTTTTGCTGACACTTTATTTTGAGCTATATGGTCACATATAGCTTATTCATCCAGCGCTACACTTTTGTTTGTATTCTTTTACTAGCGTTGGCTCGGTCTTCTCCGTCGTCTTCTTCCCTCTTCTTCCGATGTTGACACAATGCTCTCTCCCGCTGTAATGCCGTGTGCACGGTGCGCAACAATTTATATAGGCATAGGGCGTGGTCATCGGGTGATGTCACCCGGTGACCCTGCCCCTTATGTTGTCACCGCCCGGAGCATGATGGGGCTGTGACATCATAAAAGGCGGGGTCGCCGGGTGACATCACCCGGTGACCCCGCCCCATGCCTATATAAATCGCTGCGCACCGCGCACACGGCATTACAACGGGAGAGAGTGTCGTGTCATCATCAGAAGAAGAGAAGAGGGAAGAAGACGACGGAGAAGACCGGGTCAACGCTAGTAAAAGAGCTGGAAGAAGATAGCGGAGGAGCCCGACAGAAGGCACCGGAGAGCGGAAGAAGAACCGGAGAGCAGGAGAAGAGAGTGGAGAAGTCGGAAGAGACGCCCGAAGTCAGAAGAAGACTCCCGAATTCGGAAGAAGACCCCGGAGCTGCCTAATAAATTACTTTAAAAACCTGTCTAGTGTGTTTTTTTTATTGACACTTTTTTCCCCCCAGGTGAATGGGTAGGGGTACGATGTACCCCATACTCATTTACATAGGGTGGGGGGCCGGGATCTGGGGGCCCCCTTATTAAAGGGGGCTCCCAGGTTCTGATAAGCCCCCCGCCCGGAGACCCCGACAACCAACGGCCAGGCCCTTGTCCTCATCAACATGGGGGCAAGGTGCTTTGAGGGGGGGGCGCAGGGCCTCCCCTGCCCCAAAGCACCCACCCCCTGTGTTGAGGGCATGCGGCCTGATATGGTTCGCTCGCTCACTCATCCCCCACCCCCTTTCCTGACCGGCCGGGCTGCATGCTCGGATAAGGGTCTGGTATGGATTTTGGGGGGACCCCCACGGGGTTTCCCTTATAATCCATACCAGACCCAAGGGCCTGGTATGCTCTTGGAGGGAAACCCATGCCAGTTTTTTATAAAAAATTTGGCGTGGAGTTCCCCCTCATGATTCATACCAAACACATAGCCTGTGTGAGGGGGTTAGCTCGGCAGCGGGTGTGTGTGACCCCCGGGATGGGCTCCCCACACAAAACAGGCCCAGCAAACGGAGGTTGTGGTTTTCAAAATCAAAAAGGTGCGGTTTATTTTCTATTTACAGTGACAAAACACAGCAAAGCAAAAGAAACATAACCAAAATAAATCCTGGTCAAGTTGACCTCTGACTAAACATACAGGTTTCCTAACTAACAACTGGGATCAGCCTAGTGCTGCCCTAGTCCCTAAGTCCCTGGTTTTAAATGTCCAAGCAAATAGCCACACAGGCTTTGTCTCACCGCACAGGGGTTCACTCTCCCTAGACAGTCCACACAGGTCTGGTTCCAGGCATGAGCTAACACTTAATGAATCTGGGAGTTCTTATAGAGGCCTAAATGAGCTGACAAGCTTCAGCTGGTCTCATCAACTCCCTGTCTGTACGACGCCCCACACTCTCCCTAGAGGTATGAGTCATCCATGAGCCCACTAGCCTTATACAACTCTCCACCTAGTTGTATAAGTCGGCGTAAAGCCTGAATCTGGGCGAAATATATCTACCCCCCTGGATGCAACCAGGTGACTTTACCTTCCTGCTGTCACATACCCCCCCCTCTTGTTTTAACCTCGGGGTTGGAACACCAGCAATCAGGCATTCATGTACTCGAGACAAAGCATCCACATTCCCCATTTGAACGCCAGGGCGATGCTTTACTGTGAAGTTGAATTCCTGGAGGGCCAGGAACCACCTATTCACTCTTCTATTTGTTTCCTTGTTTTGAGCCATCCACTTTAACGGAGCGTGATCCGTAACCATGTCAAAGTGCCTACCTAGCAGGTAGTACCGAAGGGAATCTAGAGCCCACTTCACCGCTAAACACTCCTTTTCAACGGTGGCTTAATTTACCTCATGGGACTTCAACTTCCTGCTGAGGTAAATGACTGGGTGCTCTTCCCCGTTCCAGACCTGGGACAATACTGCTCCTAACCCCACATCTGACGCATCACTTTGTACGACAAAGTCTTTAGAGAAGTCGGGTGAGTACAACACTGGCTGGCTACATAAGGCTTGTTTCAAGAATTGGAATGCTGCCTCAGCCTCGGGGGTCCATTTAATCATGACCGTCCCTTTCCCCTTCGTCAGGTTGGTTAGGGGCACAGCCTTAGAAGCAAAGTGGGGAATGAATCGCCGATAATACCCAGCGATTCCCAGAAAGGCTCGTACCTGCTTCTTGCTGTTGGGACGTGGCCAACTCTGGATGGCCTCGACTTTGTTGAGTTGGGGTTTTATTACTCCCCTCCCAATGGTGTACCCAAGATATTTGGCCTCCTCCTGCCCAATGGTACACTTCTTGGGGTTAGCCGTAAACCCCGCTTCCCGAACAGAGTCCAGGACTGCTTGCACTTTTGGCAGATGTGAGGCCCAATCTGTGCTATGGACAATTACGTCATCCAGGTAAGCCGCAGCATACTTCCGATGGGGCCTCAGCATCTGGTCCATTTTCCGCTGGAATGTGGCCGGCGCATTCTGTAACCCGAACGGCATTCTTTTATATTGGAACGCCCCGTCTGGGGTTACAAATGCGGTTTTCTCTTTGGCCGACTTGGCCAGGGGGATTTGCCAATACCCTTTTGTGAGGTCAAGAGTCGTCATGTATCGGGCTGTTCCCAGCCGGTCGATCAACTCATCTATACGTGGCATGGGGTAGGTGTCAAATTTTGTAACTTTGTTCAACTGACGAAAATCGTTACAAAATCGCCAGCTCCCATCCGGTTTAGGCACCAACACGATGGGACTAGACCAATCACTTTGGGACTCCTCTATCACCCCTAAGTTCAGCATTTTCTGTACTTCCTCCCGTATTGCCTCCCGTCGAGCCTCTGGGATCCGATAGGGTTTTAACTTCACCCTTTCACCGGGCGGGGTAATGATGTCATGCTCTACCCCAGATGTTTGTCCCGGCAGCTCAGAGAATACCTCCTTGTTGCGAAGCACAAACTCCTTAACCTCCTGTTGTTGGGGTTGTGACAAGGTGGCTGCTATTCCAACCTCAGGAATCACGCAACCAGTTTGAGCTGGTGACCAAGTGTCTGCGACTAGGGACTCTCTATCCCTCCAGGCTTTCAACAGATTAACGTGATAGATCTGTTCGGGCTTTCGCCTTCCTGGTTGTCTGACCTTGTAATTCACTTCGCTCACTTTTCCATTATCTCGTAGGGGCCTTGCCATTTGGCAAGGAATTTACTTTCAACCGTAGGGACAAGTACCAATATCCTATCCCCCGGGGAAAAGGTACGGGTCTTGGCTCCACGGTTGTACACTCTCTGCTGTGCCAACTGCGCTTGGGCCAAATGTTCCTTCACGATGGGCATTACCTGTGCAATTCGATCTTGCATCAGGGCGACATGCTCAATCACACTCCTGTGGGGAGAACTCTCACTTTCCCAAGTTTCCTTGGCAATATCCAACAGCCCTCTTGGGTGTCTCCCATACAGTAACTCAAAGGGGGAGAATCCCGTAGAGGATTGGGGCACCTCCCTAATAGCAAACATCAAATAAGGAAGTAAACAGTCCCAATCCTTTCCATCTCTATCCACCACTTTCTTCAACATTTGTTTTAGGGTTTTGTTGAATCTTTCAACCAGCCCATCGGTTTGGGGGTGATACACAGACGTACGCAATTGCGTCACTTTGAACAATTTACACAGCTCTTTCATAACCCGGGACATAAAGGGTGTACCTTGGTCCGTAAGCAGTTCTTTACAAATACCCACCCGGCTAAAAACAAGAGATAGCTCTTTGGCTATGGTTTTGGCCGAGGTATTTCGGAGAGGGATCGCTTCTGGATAACGGGTGGCATAGTCCATTATAACTAATATGTACTGGTGCCCCCTAGCGGACTTGATTATAGGACCTACCAAATCCATGGCGATCCTCTCAAACGGGACCTCAATGATGGGTAGAGGGACCAGCGGGCTACGGAAATGTGGCATCGGGGCCAACCTCTGACACACAGGGCAGGAGGAACAATAATTTTCTACGTCCTTCATCATCCCCGGCCAATAGAATCTCTGTAATACCCTCTCTCGGGTTTTCTCTGTCCCCAGATGACCTCCAAGAATGTGCCCATGGGCCAACTCCAACACCAACTTCCTGTAAGGTTTGGGCACCACAAGCTGCTCAACGGTTTCTTCTGCCCTTTTTGCCACCCGATACAGTAGGTCCTTCTCTACGCTGAAGTATGGGTAAGTGCAGGTATTATCTGGGTTCACTAACTCGCCATCTATTTTCACTACGTTTTCCCGTGCCTTTATTAGGGCGGGGTCTTTCAACTGTTCTGTGGCAAAGTTTTCCCTGTGAACCTCAAGATCAGAAAACTCCACAGACGGTAGGTTTTCGTCTGAGGAGGTGGGCTCCTCTCCAGTTTCTTGAGTCTCCCCTGCCAATACTGATAAGGGAAATTCCGGAGAGTCCTCACCACTCTCAGGGGAGTTCTGGCTATCACATTCCTGGTACATAGGGGCACCAGTGAGGGGCTCAGGATCATCCCACAGTTCCCAGAACTTCGGAAAATCCCTTCCCACAATGGCGTCATGCGGTAACTGAGATACTAAGCCCACTGGATGAGAGAGGGTACCTTTGGGGGTCTCGAAACACACTGTAGTCACTGGATACTCTCGGGTGTCCCCATGCACACAAATAACAGCTACCTTGCTATTCCCAGAGACCTCTGTTTTAACTAACTCAGCCTTTATCAGGGTCACAAGGCTACCTGAATCCAGCAATACCACAACATTTCTACCATTAACACACATTTTGCATAAATGTTTCTCAGTTCCTCGAATGGCAGTGCATGCGACTGTCGCACACAGCGACTGACGTCTGCCCGTCAGAAAGTCACACTGCATGGGTTCCTCCACAACCGGGCAATTGGCTGCAATATGTCCCGCTTGCCGGCAGCGGTAGCAAACGATCCTTCTTGCCGCCTCTTGAGCCGCTGATTTCCCAGGCTGTTCTCGCCAAACTTGGGGTAGAGCTCCCACCCTCTCACTCTCTCCACCCTCACCCCTTGGAATCCTCTTATCCGCCCCTGGGGATGGTCTGGTCTTAGGGTGGAAAGTCCGAGTGTCTCTGGAAGAGGCCGTCAGGTTCTCTGTAGCCAAGTATTTCTCCACACGATCCACAAGACCATCGGCCGTCTCTGGGTCTCCATGGCTTACCCACTTTTGGATGGCAGTAGGAAGGGCTCTCAAAAACCGATCCATTACAACACGTTCCACAATCTTTGGTGCGGACAAAGTCTCTGGCTGTAGCCACTTTCTGCTCAGGTGAATGAGATCATACATTTGAGACCTGGGGGGTTTTCCAAGCTGGAAAGTCCAGTTATGCACACGCTGAGCCCGGACAGCCTGGGTGACACCCAGCCTTGCCAAAATTTCAGCTTTTAGCATCACATAGTCTTTTGCTTGGTTAGGCTCTAGGTCATAGTAAGCTTTCTGCGATTCACCAGTTAACAGAGGAGCCACCAGTCCAGCCCACTGCTCCTCAGGCCACTTTTCTCTTTCAGCGGTCCTTTCAAATGTGGTCAAAAATACCTCTGGATCATACTCTCCAGTCATTTTTGTCAATAAACGACTCACCCCAAAGGACGCGGTATTAGTGGGACGGCTTTCCTCACTGGTCTGCGGACGTTGCTGCATTACTGCTTCCATTTGTTGTAGTCTCTGCTCTTGCTTCTGTAACAGGTCTATGAAGCGGGCCTCAGATTGCTGCTGGGCTTGTTGCTGAGCTTCCAGACTCTGTTGGTGAGCTTGCTGCTGGGCTGCAAGGCTCTGTTGATGAGCTTGCTGCTGGGCTGCAAGGCTCCTTTGCAAACCTGCATTTGTCTGCTGTTGATTGGCATTTGCTAGAGCCAGCTGTTTCAGTATCTCCTCCATGCTGGCTTAAAAAAAAACTGCCACTGGTTCTCCACCAACTGTGAGGGGGTTAGCTCGGCAGCGGGTGTGTGTGACCCCCGGGATGGGCTCCCCACACAAAACAGGCCCAGCAAACGGAGGTTGTGGTTTTCAAAATCAAAAAGGTGCGGTTTATTTTCTATTTACAGTGACAAAACACAGCAAAGCAAAAGAAACATAACCAAAATAAATCCTGGTCAAGTTGACCTCTGACTAAACATACAGGTTTCCTAACTAACAACTGGGATCAGCCTAGTGCTGTCCTAGTCCCTAAGTCCCTGGTTTTAAATGTCCAAGCAAATAGCCACACAGGCTTTGTCTCACCGCACAGGGGTTCACTCTCCCTAGACAGTCCACACAGGTCTGGTTCCAGGCATGAGCTAACACCTAATGAATCTGGGAGTTCTTATAGAGGCCTAAATGAGCTGACAAGCTTCAGCTGGTCTCATCAACTCCCTGTCTGTACGACGCCCCACACTCTCCCTAGAGGTATGAGTCATCCATGAGCCCACTAGCCTTATACAACTCTCCACCTAGTTGTATAAGTCGGCGTAAAGCCTGAATCTGGGCGAAATATATCTACCCCCCTGGATGCAACCAGGTGACTTTACCTTCCTGCTGTCACACCTGGTATTGGTGAGGATCCAAATCGGATCCCCGACAATGTCCCCTCCATAAAGACATTGTCGCTTCTTTCTCGCTCTCGCTGCGATAGGAAAATGTGTTTTTCCTATTGCAGCGAGCGCGAGATGTACAGTACCCTGTCGCCGAGAACCAGCGCGATGGGATCGCTCTGGAAACACATTCTCGCGGGCAGGTACTGTAACTACATCAGTATCACCAGCAAAACAGCTTCATTATTATCCCATTAAAGAAGATGAGAATGTGCGCTGCATTTCGACATTTCATTAATTGCCACGTCAAATTTGTTAATTCTAGATTACGAAGTTTACAAGATAGAACTCTTCCGGGTCATTCCTTGATTCCGATCATGCATGTTTGTACTTTCGACTTTTGTGTGACCATTTTTGAACTGACCATCCAAAAATCAGACGTTGAGCTGTCGTTCGTCAAAAATTTACTAGGCTGCTCATCCAGCTTTTGTCGTACTTAAAAATTAAAATAGGATGTGAAAAGGAGCATACTAACGGTAAGAATTTTTTGACGACAGGCCATCTAACCACAATTCCCTTCCAAAATTTGCATTGAGTGCACGGGCCTTTAATGTGCTAAAGTTCCATTACCAAAGAAAATGATTGAACATCATGCAAACATGCGCACTGGGATTTCACTATTCTCCTTCTGCCCTTCTTAGGGCTGGTTCACACCTAAAGGGCACAGGAATGCTCTATGTTCCTGTGCAATTCCTGTGCGATTCAGTGTGGTGAGATTTTCTGCCCATTCATTAAAATGGGCTAAAATCACCCTAGACTCACACCAAAAGTATTGCATGAACCGCTTTTTAAAAACTCATTGCACTGGATTGCATGGTACTGAGGTACCATGTGATCGGGTACAGGCAATTACACCAGTTTTGTGATCTGCATTTGGAGTGTCGTTAGGATTATATTGACACCCAGAGTATTTTGAACATGGTGCAGAAAATGCACATGGAACACAGATTTCCCAAACCGCATTCCGATGTAAATGAGTGCTTAAACTATACATGTAAATATGCATAGTTAACATCCAATAATGGGAAAAAAAAACAGTAATATGCATTTAGAAATGCCATACTATTCTAATTCTCCCTCTTGCACATTCCTTTTTTTCAAAAGCAAACATATTTAATAAATATACACAGCACTGTAAAGGGTTTTCTGTTTAAGACATGCAATTGAGGCTGCATTGACTTGTTTCTAATTGAAACATCTCCTTATATGATGTTACAGACGGTATATATCAAAATGCACTTTCAGAATGACAATGTGACATTGTAAGAACAGCTGCAAATGGCTGTTTCTACTGTTAGGAAGAATTGCGCTTCCAGAAGAGTCATAAACCATCTGCAGAAATTACAAACTGTAAGTCACTGAGAGTCTGCGTAGCTACTCTGGTGACACATTTCCAGAAAAAGGAACATTTTATGCTTTTATGGTCTTTCCTGCTTGACAACATTTAGTGCAAAACTATGTAAGAGAAATATTTCAAATAGTGTTGCCAGCTTTTCAATGAGGCAACCATGCATCAATCAGCAGCATTTTTTTTTATCTTTTTACTAATGCTCCCAAATTGTAAGAGAGCAATGAAATTAGCACAATAGAACATCACTGTTAAACAGTGATTTACATTAATACAAATTTTATGAAAAAGTTTAGGAAAATTCTAATGCACACGCATTATCTATTTATTGCCCAATGCTATTTGTTTATTTATTTCTTCTTTTTTTTTATATATATATATATACTGTATGTCATGATTTACAAAGATGTACATACAAATGTTATACAGCAGGGATATGCAATTAGCGGACCTCCAGCTGTTGCAGAACTACAAGTCCCATGAGGCATAGCAAGAATCTGACAACCACAAGCATGACACCCAGGGGCAGAGGCATGATGGGACTTGTAGTTTTGCAACAGCTGGAGGTCCGCTAATTGCATATCCCTGTTATACAGGCAGGTAAATAAAGGGTCAGTCAGTGGACAATAAATATACAGTATTGTAGCAGAAAGTTGTTTCTGGGCCAAATTTGAATTCGATTCATGTGCCACTACATGTTTCTATGATAAAGCTAAATCTAGATGGGCAATCTTACAACTTTCCATTTGCCAGCACAGATCACTGTAAGCCAGGGGTAACCAACCAACGGCCCGCTAAATGTCTGGCCCATCAGTGCATGTGATGAATGCACTGGTTAAAGTTGCTCATAATCAGCAATCATATGAGGTTCTCATGACTATTGTACAGTCATTGCTCCCATTGGCCCATTCAAGTGAATGAACTGCCCTAGCCATATGTGTGACCCACGGAAACATGCAATAAAATGCACAAAAAAAAACACACTACACGATGAATGGGGCCTAAGAAACAATGCTCTGTGTATGTAATAATTGAGTGTATCAATAACAGATATTTTCTGTGTTTCAATTAAACCCACCTTACAAAATACTTCAGAAATATATAGATATCACTGTAAAGTGAGACTGTTGCTCTGTACCACCACAACCAATATACAGTATCTCACAAAAATGAGTGCACCCCTCACATTTTTGTAAATATTTTATTATATCTTTTCATGTGACAACACTGAAGAAATTACACTTTGCTACAATGTAAAGTAGTGAGTGTACAGCTTGTATAACAGTGTAAATTTGCCATCCCCTCAAAATAACTCAGCACACAGCCATTAATGTCTAAACTGCTGGTAACAAAAGTGAGTACCCATTCCTATTAGCAATGTCCCTATGTTCATGTCTATGAGTGATGCTATGCGCATATCTGAGCGCTAGTCGCCATCCAGGAATTCCCTAACAGTGACCCTACAGTGGAACCTCACAATTCTCCAAACAGCACCATAAGTAGCACCTTGGACAGGCAAAATTTCTTCAGCACTTTTGCTTCAGTGAAATGATCAAGGATCGTGGTCTGTTTAAATGACCACTGACACATCAAAACAACCCTTCTCCTTCTCCTTGCCCTCTTTTGAATGACTTGAAATTCATACAAATTAGCCTCATAAAGCTCTATTTTGTACATGAGAGCAATGCTACGTCCAGCTGCCAAATGTCAGTGAAGATTAGCCAAATGCTCATAAGCCCTGGTTCACACTGGTGCGATTTGACATGCGATTTGACATGTCAAATCGCATGTCAAGTCAGTGAAATTTGCCGCAAATTGCGGCCAATGGCACCGTCCTAATCGGTGCAACGCCGCATCTGCGGTGCTGCACCGATTGCAAAAAGTAGTTTTTGTACTACTTTTTGCGATTTCAGCCGCGATTTACATTGACATCTGTTTCAGATGTCTTTGAAATCGAGCTGAAATCAGGACTGCCAGCGGGAGTGAAATCGTGCGAGTTCAGCTGAACTCGCAGGCTTCACTCCCGCAGCCCCAGTGTGAACGTGGGCTTAGATTGTGAATTGGTGCACTTTTTTAAATACTTCCATGTCCTGTCCATTGAGGTGTCGTGGCTCCTTACCATACATTTATTAAATATCGCATGCCTGGATCAATACTTTTTTAATCACTGTAATACCAGACACTTTTATTCCCTTCCTGCCCAGGCTAATTTTCAGATTTCAGCACTGTCACACTTTAAATGACAATTACTCAGTCGTGCAACACAATACCCAAATTACATTTTTATAATTTTTGAGACAAAGCTTTCTTTTGGTAGCATTTACCACTTGCCAACTGAGCCAATTTTTAAATTTCTCTCCTACATATAAAAATATTTTTTCTAGAATACTTAGAACACTTAGAATACTTAGAACCCACAAACATTATACATGTTTTTTAAGCAGACGCCCTAGAAAATAAAATGGTCAGTGATGATTTTTTTTTTTATATAACAAGGTATTTGTCCAGCTGTTTTTTTAAACACAATTTCTTTAGAAAAAATACACTTTAATTAATTTTATTGCAAAAAAAAAAAAAAAAAACAATATAATAACCAATTGTTTGGTAGAATATAAAAGATGATGTTACACTGAGTAAACTGATACCCAACATGTCATGCTTTAAAATGTTGTCCGTCAACGGAATGGTGCCAGTATACGATTCCTAAAAGCCTTCACAGGTTACCAATTTAGATTTGCACGGGAGGTCTGGTGCTAGAATTATTGCTCTTAATATACTGTTCACGGCGATACCTGACATGTGTGGTGTGATCACTTTTTACATATGCGTTCATGGCTGATGTATGCTTTAGCTATTGCGTGTGAGCATGAAGGGAAAAGGCATTTTAAATTTTATTTTATTTTATTTATTTTGTTTACACTTTTTAATTTTTACATTGTCTTTTTAAAAAAAAAAATCTAATGCCTTGTACACACGATCGGAATTTCCGATGAAAAAAGTCAGACAGAATTTTTTCATCGGATATTCCGACCGTGTGTGGTCCCCATCAGATTTTTTCCGTCGGAGTTTAGAAATAGAACATGTTTTATTTTTTTTTCGATGGAAATTCCGATCGTCTGTGTGGAACTCTGATGGAGAAAAAAACAGGCATGCTCAGAATCAAGTCGACACATGCTCGGAAGCATTGAACTTCATTTTTCTCGGCTCGTCGTAGTGTTTTACGTCACCACGTTTTGGACGGTCGGAATTTGGTCTGACAGTGTGTATACAAGACAGCTTGAAGGGAAATTCTGATCGTGTGTACAGGGCATTAGATCACTTTTATTGCTATCACAAGGGATGAACAACATTCCGTGTGTTAGCATGGGCAGTGACAGGTTTTCCTGAGACATCTGGGGTCTATTAGACACCAAATCCCTCCTCACCCTAAAACGCATCTGATCAAACCAAGATCAATTTGATTAGATGCTTTTCATAAGCAAAATGTAATGCCAGTAATGGCTTGTTTACATATGAGCAAAACCAGAAATGACAAAATCCTCATCTCTTTTGGTTTCTTAGACCATAGAGATGTTTGGGTTTTGTTCCTCAGTCATCTCTGTTGTAGGCTGGCAGAACCACTTGCTTCTGTCCTGGGCTCCCCGGTGGAACAGGAGAGCCCGAAAAGGCACCGCATGTAAAAGCAATCCAGCAGCTACAGTATTTAGCCACTCAGATCACTTTTACTTTATGCAGCAAGATACCCGGGTCATGACTTTAGCTGTACCAATTGTTTTTGTTTTTTTGCTATATAAATTTAAAAACAAAAACAGAATGTTTGAAAAAAGAAAAACAAGTTTTTCTTAGTTTCTGTTTTGCAAATAAATAATCTGTGTTTATAAATTTAGGCTAAAATGTATTCTGCTACATTTCTTTGATAAAAATAACCCAATCAGTGTATATTATTTAGTCTGTGTGAAAGTCTACAATCTATGAATTATATATGAAAATTAATCAGTCCTGTACTGACAGCCTGTCCCATTTCTTGAGACCCTATAGTGTCAGGACAGTACAAATACCCCCAATTTACCCCTTTTTGTAAAGTAGACAACCCAAGGTATTTAGAAAGAGGCAGGATGAGTTTCTTAGAAGTTGTAATTTTTTGTCATAATTTTTTGGAAAGTTAAGAAACTGAAAAACAAAGTTTGTTTTTTTGTTACATACTAGAGAGGTGATAAGGATTTTTTTTTTACACACTGATTGCTTATTACAGTGATGATAACTTGATAACTGTAATAAGCAAACTCTTCCACTGTTCAAAGGCTTCATTTATAAAACCTTGCTTACTACTGTGATGCTGTGATTGGTCACAGCTATCACATGGCACAGGTCTGCTGTAATTGGCACCTGTATCATGTTATCACTGTAATCAGAATAGTGCACAAAATGACTATCTGTCAGAGAATACAAACCAGCCATTTGGCTAAAAGAAATGTGCATGTGCGAAGACATTTGGCTAATAGAAATGTGCATGTGCGCATGGCTCTACACAGAACGGCTATCAGGAATGGGCGTGCGCATGATGTATGTTGGTGCCACATGGACTATTTAAGGATGCTTCTGCCTGTGCTCTAATGCTGACTGATCTTCAGCTGTTCCCTGTGTCCTGTGTACCTCCAGTGTGTTCCCTTGGTTGCTGTCAAAATAAAAGGGGAGTGGGAATAGGACCCAATTTGTCCTTGCCTTCAATGAAGGAAAAGGAAACAAACTGCGGTTCAACCTGATATAACTTTATTAGAACAATTAGTAGAAAAAATATTTTATCATTGAAAGGAAAGCATAAACAATAGGAAATTGCACATGGTAAAAACTGACAACGTTGTCACATAAGGCTGAGTTCCACCCTAAAGTGGAACTTCCGCTCATCGGATTCCCCCCCCCCCTCCGGTCCCACAATTGGCACCTTTTGGGGGGGAGGGGGGACAGGATACCTGTCAAAGACAGGTATCCTTCCCCACTTCCGAGAGTCCGGCCGCGGCCGCGACGCGACGTCACAGCGGGCTCCCTCCTCCTCCTACCCTGGCCTCCGGGCTAATTGGAGAGAGGAGCGGGCCTCGCGCATGCGCAGTAGGGTTCCCGCCGTGAAGCCGAAAGGCTACACTGCAGGGTTCTCTTACCCGCAATGGCGACGGCAGCATCCAACAGCTAATGGGAAACATCAGCTGCGGTGCCAACATGGAGGGACACCAGGACAGGTAAGTCTCCATTTATTAAAAGTCAGCAGCTGCAGTATGTGTAGCTGCTGGCTTTTAAATATTTTTTTTTTGCCCGGAACACCCCTTTAAAAACGCATGCCCATGAGCTCAGCCATATCCAAATCATCCACACGTGTCAATCATCAAGTTATTTAGTGCGACTTAACATATGATGCTCACGTAAGTTAGGCAAGGTGAGTTCTGGGAAACCTTGGTAGCACAGACCGGTATCCGTATTGTGCTTAACCATGGACCTCCAGACTCCCTATATGCCTATAGAGCTGCTGCATTAGGTATTTACAGTATTGAAAAAAGACATTAATCATCACAGACAAATAAATGCAGTTTTGGCTGGAAGGTATCCCTGCTAGTTAGTGAACAAGGCAGGTTTAGTTTCTAAGTGTAGCACTATCAGTCATAGAGATGGTAGAATAGTAGAATGCAGCACGCAGTGATGCAAACATGCAACTTGAGTCAAGGAGTAACAGTAGATCCACAGTAAGCCTGTTAATCATTCAGCATCATGTTTCCATGAAACATTAACCACATAAGGACTGCCGCACGATGATATACGTCGACAGAATGGCACGGACAGGCACAAGGGCATACAGGTACGTCCCCTTTAAGAACCCATCCTTGGGTCACGCGGACCCGATCGCCGCCGGTGTCCCGCGATCGGGTCACAGAGCTGAAGAACGGGGAGAGGTAAGTGTAAACAAACCTTTTCCCGTTCTTCCTAGTGGCATGTCAGTGATCGTCTGTTCCCTGTCATAGGGAACGACGATCAGTGATGTCACACGCCAAGCCATGCCCCCTACAGTAAAAATCACTCATTAGGTCACACTTAACCCCTACAATGCCACCTAGAGGTTAACCCCTTCACTGCCAGTGTTATTTTCACAGTAATCAGTGCATATTTATAGCACTGATCGCTGTAAAAATGACAATGGTCCCAAAAATGTGTCAAAAGTGTCCGATGTGTCCGCCATAATGTTGCAGTCACGATAAAAATTGCTGATCGCCGCCATTACTAGTAAAAAAATAATTATTAATAAAAATGCCATAAAACTACCCCCTATTTTGTAGATGCTATAACTTTTGCGCAAACCAATCAATAAACACTTATTGTGATTGTTTTTTACCAAAAATATGTAGAATAATACGTATCACCCTAAACTGAGGAAAACAAAAGGTGATCAAATACCACCAAAAGAAAGCTCTATTTGTGGGAGAAAAGGGACATCAATTTTGTTTGGGGGCCATGTCGCACGACCGCACAATTGTCAGTTAAAGTGACGCAGTGCCAAATCGCAAAAAGGGGCCTGGTCCTTTAGCAACAAAATGGTCCGGGGGCTTAAGTGGTTAAAGACAGCACCACATATAAGTTGGATAGAAGATATAGTCAGCTGAGTCAAATCAAAGAGCCTCAAAAAGTGTTCAGGCTGTTATCGGCTGCGACATATACCAGCTTGAAAAAGACTCACTATTTAGACAATATTATACTGGTCCTCAAATTGCAGCGACAAGGTGGTGAATCCAGAGTCCTTTGCAGGGGTCCACGGTAGAGTTGCCACCTCATCCCTTTAAACCCGAACACACATGAATTACACAGGTTCTGAGGCTAATTTAATGCACATAAGGCACCAAGTGAGTTTAATTACCTCCTTAATCAGCCACAGAACCTGTGTAATTAATATGTGTTCGGTTTTAAAGGGATGAGGTGGCAACCCTAGTCCATGGGTATGCAGGATGTGAATCTCTGTATTCCTTGTCTTGGTGACACGCACAAGCTGTCATCTACTCAAAACCAGCATGGGGCCGCCTGGCCGTCTATTTCCAGTTTTCGGTTGTTCGTGGATTTCCAGTTTGCGGAGATAGGATGAGGGCTAAAGAGTGATGAAAAGCTCAGATTGCTATCGGCAGAGGGCATGTGTAGGCACACACACTGACATGTTTCACCCACTTGTGACGTGGCTTTCTTCAGGGTGAAGTGTTCGACTGGACAGAATCCTTTTATAGGCATTCAGAGTGACACTCAGGGAATTACTTCCTGTTACATCACTTCCTGTCTAGACATGGTCATGTTAACCCCATAGGGGAATTCAGTCTGCTGTAAGGGAAAAGTGTTTTTACACCGCTGCCATCTTGTGGCAGTGTATGATTATTGCAGTTCATAGTATATGATCATTGATGTATAAGGTAAAACAACATTCACAAGTAGACATTATATGCTTTTAATCACATCTATTGAATTCAATAGTAGTTGTATTAAAGTGTGAATGCAAAACTGTATACAGATAGATACATTTGTACAAGCTGAGGCTTGGTATGATATTTTTACAGCCGATCAATTCGGTGGAGATCAACTTACGTAGTTAGGAATACCTGTAAATTCAGTTCAGTGTTTAATCCATTTGGCGTGAGCGTCCCCAGCCGAAAAATCCACTCCTTTTGTTTTTTTGAAGGAGTACCATGTCGAAGTCGCCTCTTCTTACTGGAAGTTTTAGGGCATAGAACCCCTTAATTTTGAGTCCATTTGGTTCCCTGTTGTGATATTTTGAGAAGTGTTCTCCTATGGGGGTATCGTCCCCTGGAGAACGAATACTCTAGAGATGTTCCTCTATGCGGACCTTTAAGGGACGCTTTGTTTTGCCTATGTACAGTTTATGACAGGGACATTCCAGCATATACAGTACTTGTGTTGTATTGCAATTGATGAAATGTTAAATTTGATACACCTTTCTTCTTGTTGCATCTGTAAAGGAGTCAGGTCTATCTACAAAGCCACAAATGTGGCATTACCCACAGGTATACATCCCTCGCAGTGGAGGTAGGTCCGTGAGCCAATTCCGTGGATTAGGTCTGGTATATTCAGATCTGACAAGCTCATCAGTCAGATTTTTGGCTCTCCTTGCTACCATGAAGGGTTTAGGGCCAACTATAGGAGCCATCTGGGGGGCTCGAGTCAATACGTGCCAATGTTTAGTCAAGATCATTCGCACATCCTCCCACTGTGTACCAAACGTGGTGATGATTTTCACTTGATCAGAGAGGCTCTTATTGGCATCTTGGTAAATTTTTGGTATTAGCAGATCTTTCTGGTCAATTGCGGATGCTCGTTTTCTTGATTTCTTTAAAGATCTATGCGGGTAACCCCTTTCTCGAAACCTTTTATAAAGTTGCTTTGATTCAGCCTGATAGTCCTGATCCAGTGAGCAGTTGCGTCTAATTCTCAGAAACTGCCCTGTCCGTATACCTCTGACCATAGGCGTGCGCACAGGGTGTGCCGGTGGTGCCTAGGCACACCCTAATTCACCCCATGTGCATTAGCATTATCCAGGAGCAGCACAAGATGGGTGGTTGAGGTTGCCAGTGGCCATTGTAAATGCCCCCATTATATTAAAATCTAGGCTAAACTTTAGGAACACGTTACACCCGTATTTAGGGTGTATCGTAATATGCTCCCAATCAACTGGTTCCCACCACCAGAGTCTCCTTCCTGTGACAGCAGGTGGCGTTCATATGAGTTTGAGCTTTGGGGTGCACACTCTAATGCAATCGGCTGTGCACACCTATGCTTGATATTCTGCACTGAACACTACATTTATCTCACCAATTATCCACCTATGTATGCATAGATAGTGTGTGATATATAATAAAGAACCCTGATCACTACACTGGTCAGCCACCTTCCTGTATGTTGATTTATTATAGGTATTTATATAGTACTGATAATTTATACAGTGCTGTACATATTGTAATCAATACTGTCTTGAATCAATGACCCTAGTGCAACCAGGCATAAGTGCTAACTACTAAGCCACGGTGATGCCCAAGAAGGGTCTGGTTATACACAGCCTGCAAGTGCTAAAGTGACCATTATGATTGCTAGTATACAATGGCGGCTGGTGCACGATAATTCAGGGGGGGAACCAACGCCACCGGCCCCCCCCCCTCGACAGGAGACAAAGCCACCCCCCCGGAGACGGAAATGAATGCCCTCCCCGCCATGGGAAACCTCCTTATCTTAGAAGGCAGATGTCCTGCCCAGGATGACTCCAATCTCCCCTCCTCCCCCCTCCCCTGTCCGAGCCGGGGAGTGCTGGATAGCTGAACGGATGCTGGGTGGTGAGTCATCCTTGGAGTCTGACTGTGGCAGCTGGTGGGTTGGTCGGTCTTCCTCTACTTCTCCCCCGTCCACGCGTCTCCACCGAACGTGCTTCAAACCCCCCCCATCGGAATCCATGCTTCCGGCGCTCTGCATGTAGATTAGGGGGCCAGACACATGGACAGGGGGGGCAGCGCCCGTGCGCCCCTAATGGATGGGCCGCCACTGCTAGTATATATGTTCTGCCAATCCTAACCACATGGGCAGGGTGTGGTAATACCAGTGTTACTGGACCAGCAGTGCATACTCCTTTAGTAGTAGTAGTCTTTTTGATGAGTTGTAAATCACAAAGTAACACATTGAAGTGTATATTGCGGTAAGGTTTAAAAACATTGGGGTTACAATTATACAAAATAACACGCTTCTGGGAGTATTTGACATAAAATGATATGTAGGATGGAGTACTTGGCAAGCATATGATATAGAGGGTTACTCAATACCATAAAGCTAACATATAAAATACATTTATCAAAAACATTATCAGATTAAAGTGGTTCTAATATCAAGACATTTTTTACCCTAATGCATTCCCTGCATTAAAGAGGAGCTCCAGGCTGCCGACTTTTATATTTTAATATTAGGACACTGTCCACAAATCCAGCTGTGTCTTCACCCGAGCCGATTTTTTAATCGGCTCTCACTTGCTACCACCACCATCTTGGGTAAGAGAAACCGTCAGTAAAGCCTTGCGGCTTCACAGCTGGTTCCCTATTACGTAAAAAAAAGCCTTTATATCCACTTTAAATAGGTGTTCTCTAATGTCAGAAATCATCTCCAATATGTTGAGGGAGCTTTGTCCCGCCCACCCCCGACATCGCGGCTGAGTTATAAGTCACAACTCAGCCGCGATGTCGGGGTGGGCGGGACCAAGCTCTCTCAACACCAGCCAATGATTGAGCTGCTTCAGAGAAGGGGTGGAGCCAGAGAAATGTAGCGGCCCGCCCATACTCCATTCCATTGGCTATTTTTTTTTTAACTGTTCGGTCCTGTCCAACCCCCGACATTTCCTCCGACTTTTGACAGCTGGTCTCTCTCCCTGCATACAGTGACATTAGCTGACAGTTTCATACACTGAACAGCTCTGGCAAAAATCACGATCTGCTGATTATGAAACTCCCCCTATCAGTGCCAACCAGTGCTGCCTATCAGTGCCAACCAATGCTGCCTATCAGTACCAGTGCTGCTTATCAGTGCCAACTAATGATGCCTATCAGTGCCAGACAGTGCTGCTTATAAGTGCCAACCAATGCTGCCTATCAGTGCCACTTCTGCTTATCAGTGCCAACCAATGCTGCCTATCAGTGCCCACCAGTGCCAAACAGTGCTGCGTATCATTGCCAGAACTGCTTATCAGTGCCAACTAATGCTGCATTGCTGCCAATTAGTGCCAACCAGTGCCAATCAGTGCTGCATATCAGTGCCAACCAATGCTGCCTATCAGTGCTGCTTATCAGTGCCAACAAATGCTGAATTGTTGCCTATCAGTGCCAACCAGGGCCAATCAATGCTGTCTATCAGTGCCAACCAGTGCTGCCTATCAGTGCTGCTTATCAGTGCCAACCAATGCTGCCTATCAGTGCCAATCAGTGCTGCCTAGTAGTGCCAACCAATGCTGCCAATCAGTGCCAACCAATGCTGCCTATCAGTGCCAATCAATGCCCATCAGTGCTGCCAATCAATGCCCATCAGTGCTGCCAATCAATGCCCATCAATGCTGCCCATAAGTGCTGCCAATCAGAGCCCATAAGAACTGCCAATCAGAGCCCATCAGTGCTGCATATCAGTGACCATCAGTGCTGCCTATCAGTGCTGACAATCAGTGCCCATCAGTGCCAATCAGTGCTGCCAGTCAGTGCCCATCAGTGCTGCCTATCAGTGCCCATAAGTACTGCCAATCAGAGCCCATCAGTGCTGCATATCAGTGCCCATCAGTGCCGCCTACCCGTGCCAATCAGTGCTGATAATCAGTGCCGTCTATCACTGCCGCCTATCAGTGCCACCTATCAGTGCCAATCAGTGCTTCCAGTCAGTGCTGCCAATCAGTGTCCATCAGTGCTACCAATTAGTGCCCATCAATTCTGCCAATCAGTGCTGCCTATCAGTGCCCATTAGTGCTGCCTTATCAGGGATAATTACAGATAATTGCAATACAAATTACCTTCTAGTGCAGGGATATGCAATTAGCGGACCTCCAGCTGTTGCAGAACTACAAGTCCCATGAGGCATAGCAAGACCCTGACAGTCACAAGCATGACACCCAGAGGCAGTGGCATGATGGGACTCGTAGTTTTGCAACAGCTGGAGATCCGCTAATTGCATATCCCTGTTCTAGTGCAACAAATTTTTAGTTGAGAGATTTACATCACAATATCACTTTGGAATTACATTTTTTTAGATTGTTACACTTAATTGTATATGTTTTAGTTACGATTATAATGTGAATTATTGCACTTGAAGTTAATTTTCCACCACCCTTGCTAAGTCCATGTCTTTATGGACCTTGCTTTGTGCACTGCTATGCAGTCATGTTGGAACTAAGGGGCCAAGCCCAACTGTCACGAGGATGCTATACACAGACATCCAATACAGGTGGTCAGATCATTGGGCTGCACATTAAGGAATCGGGAACAGAGTAAGTGAAAAATATATATATTTATTAAAGATAAAGACACACGTGTAAACAAAACCACAGCAAACCATAAGCAAGAAACGAATACAAAGGAACACAACAAACCCCAAAAACAACCTAATCTAACTAGCTAACTAATATGTACAAAAGAGAACACACATACATGAACAAGGCAGGGATGAGAGACAAGGGGAGCAGAAGGCCAGGTACTGGGAGCAGTCAGCAAGGGGGAGCTGGTATCAGGGGACAGGTATCCGGGGACAGGTCACAGGGGACAGGTCTCAGGGGACAGGGTACAAGGATCAGAGTCCAGGACAAGGCAGGGAACAGATCAGGATCAGGTTCAGGACCAGGTAACGGATCAGGTTCAGGCAGGGACCAGGCTTACAGAAGGAATTCTGGAGCACTGAGCTTTGTTAAGGGCGGGTTTATATAGTCCAGCAGACCCAGATCAGGTGTGCTTGATGGCTGGTGGAAAGTCTTGGTGAGGAGACACCCGCTGGTGGTCACCAGAACTACACCCACTGCTGCCGAATGCAACAGTGCCACCAGCAGGTGAGCCCAGTAATGACACCATTCCTGACAGTTCCCCCCCCCTTAAGGAGTGGCCTCCGGACACTCCATTCAGCCCTTGGTTGGACAGTCCGAGTGGATGCGGAAACACCCAAAAAAAGTCTCCATACTATGTCTGCGGACTTCTTCGCACTTCCTAGGCCAGAGTCCTTTAGTTCACTGGGGGACGTGCCACTAGAATCTGAAAATAGGGCGCGCATCCCACCACCAGGGTCAGGAAGTTTAGATTTAGAAGTAAAAATTAGCAGGGCAACGGGCAAGAACCCATCGGAGGCAGACCACGCAGGGGCATTACATTCAGGCTGGGTGACCATCAGGATTAAAATAGTGGAAAAAAGGGCATCCATCAGGAAGACGTCAGCGGCCAGCTGGGCATCAGGAACAGGTCTTAGCAGGGACCATATCCTCAGGCTGGACAGCGGGCTCCGAGTCATCAGGCTAGGCAGCGGTAAAGGAACCACCAGGAAGAGTATCAGGAATGGAACCATCAGGAACTGGATCGTGAGGCTGGATACCAGGTACAGGGTCACCAAGCAAGACAGTAGGCTCTGGAACATCAGACTGGGCAGCGGGCAACAGAGCAGCAGACAGGAACATCTCCGGCTGGGCAGCAGGCGGGATCATCTCAGGCTGGGCAGCAGGCGGGATCATCTCAGGCTGGGCAGCAGGCGGGATCATCTCAGGCTGGGCAGCAGGCGGGATCATCTCAGGCTGGGCAGCAGGCGGGGTCATCTCAGGCTGGGCAGCAGGCGGGGTCATCTCAGGCTGGGCAGCAGGCGGGGTCATCTCAGGCTGGGCAGCAGGCGGGATCATCTCAGGCTGGGCAGCAGGCGGGGTCATCTCAGGCTGGGCAGCAGACGGGGTCATCTCAGGCTGGGCAGCAGACGGGGTCATCTCAGGCTGGGCAGCAGACGGGGTCATCTCAGGCTGGGCAGCAGACAGGAACACGTCAGGCTGGGCAGTAGGCTCCACAGACTGAGAAACGGGCATCAACCTCAGGCCAGGAAACGGGCACCGGATCTTCAGGCGGGGTCTCATGCACCGAATCTTCTGACTGGGACACCGGATCTTCCGACTGGGACACCGTCATCAGGACTTCTGTTCGGAAGACAGGAACTTCAAGTTGGCAGGCTGGCGCAGGAACTTCAAGTTGGCAGGCTGGCACAGGAACCTCAGGCTGAAAGGCTGGCCCTGGAAGTGCAGGCTGAAAGGCTGGCCCTGGAACTGCAGGCTGAAAGGCTGGCTCTGGCACTGCAGGCTGAAAGGCTGGCACAGGAACCTCGGGCTGGCAAACTGGCACAGGAACCTCGGGCTGGCAAACTGGCACAGGAACCTCAGGCTGGCAAACTGGCACAGGAACCTCGGGCTGGCAAACTGGCACAGGAACCTCAGGCTGGCAAACTGGCACAGGAACCTCAGGCTGGCAAACTGGCACGGGAACCTCGGGCTGGCAAACTGGCACGGGAACCTCGGGCTGGCAAACTGGCACGGGAACCTCGGGCTGGCAAACTGGCACGGGAACCTCAGGCTGGCAAACTGGCACGGGAACCTCAGGCTGGAAGGCTGGCTGGTACAGGGTCTTCAGGCTGGCAGGCTGGTACAGGGTCTTCAGGCTGGCAGGCTGGTACAGGGTCTTCAGGCTGGCAGGCTGGTACAGGGTCTTAAGGCTGGCAGGCTGGTACAGGGTCTTAAGGCTGGCAGGCTGGTACAGGGTCTTCAGGCTGGCAGGCTGGTACAGGGTCTTCAGGCTGGCAGGCTGGTACAGGGTCTTCAGGCTGGCAGGCTGGTACAGGGTCTTCAGGCTGGCAGGCTGGTACAGGGTCTTCAGGCTGGCAGGCTGGTACAGGGTCTTCAGGCTGGCGGGCTGGTACAGGGTCTTCAGGTTGACGGGCTGGTACAGGGTCTTCAGGCTGACGGGCTGGTACAGGGTCTTCAGGCTGACGGGCTGGTACAGGGTCTTCAGGCTGACGGGCTGGTACAGGGTCTTCAGGCTGACGGGCTGGTACAGGGTCTTCAGGCTGACGGGCTGGTACAGGGTCTTCAGGCTGACGGGCTGGTACAGGGTCTTCAGGCTGACGGGCTGGTACAGGGTCTTCAGGCTGACGGGCTGGTACAGGGTCTTCAGGCTGACGGGCTGGTACAGGGTCTTCAGGCTGACGGGCTGGTACAGGGTCCTCAGGCTGACGGGCTGGTACAGGGTCCTCAGGCTGGAAGGCTGGCACGGGAACCTCAGGCTGGAAGGCTGGCACGGGAACCTCAGGCTGGAACAGGTTGGTGGGTGTGGAGGCAGGTTGGGATACCGGTAAGATTGTGTGGGTTGGAAAGTACTTCCGCTTCTTTTTGGGCTTAGTCACTGCAGGTTTGCAAGTACCGGGGGGAATATATGAAAAGGTTGGGATTGGGCAAATGGAAGAAAATGGCAGAGGTGCAGGGACAGTGGCTGGAGGAGGTTCTTGTGGATTGGCTACGGATAGGAGGGTAGAAGCAGGTGGATTGAAGGCAGGGTAAGTGCAGCAGGAGGAGACAGGGTACTGATACTTCATTGTTAGCTGGGTGCATTGTTCAGAAAAAGTGGGAATTGTGGGAAAAGGAGAGGAAGACATCCCAGCAGGTTGGTATCTAGACATACAAATGGATGGTTGGGAGCTGACAGGGGCTGAGTACAACAAACTTGACCAGGCCTGTAATAAGGATTTCACAAAATCAGGTTTGCACACTGCTTGTCTGACCAGAGACTGCACTGAATCAATACATGCTGCAAGCACCTGTTCAGGACAAGCTGAGTACTGCTCATGGAAAAAGGCTGAGTCATCCTCCAACAGCCACACCAAAGATTCTACTTGAGCGGCATTAAAAGGAGGTGTATAATCGTCAGTTCCAATAGAGGCATCAGACAGGGCCAACTCTGTACAGATACAAATCAATGCTTGCACATCCTCAAACACAAAATTGCCCTGATCCACAAAAACGTGAGCTATGCGGATGCATTCTAATAACTGCTCTGGTATATTCTCTTAGTGTCTGATAACAGAAATCTCTGTCATCTGTTGCCAGGAGCGAAAGATAAAAAATATCGTCCACCTCCATCTCAGTAATTTTAACAAGTGCTCAGACCCAATTCCAAGGTGCAACCGATCTGATTGTATGGCTCCAGAATTCTGTCACGAGGATGCTATACACAGACATCCAATACAGGTGGTCAGATCATTGGGCTGCACATTAAGGAATCGGGAACAGAGTAAGTGAAAAATATATATATTTATTAAAGATAAAGACACACGTGTAAACAAAACCACAGCAAACCATAAGCAAGAAACGAATACAAAGGAACACAACAAACCCCAAAAACAACCTAATCTAACTAGCTAACTAATATGTACAAAAGAGAACACACATACATGAACAAGGCAGGGATGAGAGACAAGGGGAGCAGAAGGCCAGGTACTGGGAGCAGTCAGCAAGGGGGAGCTGGTATCAGGGGACAGGTATCCGGGGACAGGTATCCGGGGACAGGTCTCAGGGGACAGGTCTCAGGGGACAGGGTACAAGGATCAGAGTCCAGGACAAGGCAGGGAACAGATCAGGATCAGGTTCAGGACCAGGTAACGGATCAGGTTCAGGCAGGGACCAGGCTTACAGAAGGAATTCTGGAGCACTGAGCTTTGTTAAGGGCGGGTTTATATAGTCCAGCAGACCCAGATCAGGTGTGCTTGATGGCTGGTGGAAAGTCTTGGTGAGGAGACACCCGCTGGTGGTCACCAGAACTATACCCACTGCTGCCGAATGCAACAGTGCCACCAGCAGGTGAGCCCAGTAATGACACCATTCCTGACACCAACCCCTGAAAAACAACCCCACACCATAATCCCCCCTCCACCAAATGATTTGGACCAGTGCACAAAGCAAGGTCTATAAAGACATGAAGGAGCAAGTTTGGGGTGGAGGAACTTGACTGGCCTGCACAGAGTCCTGACCTCAACCCGATAGAACACCTTTGGGATGAATTAGAGCAGAGACTGCGAGCCAGGCCTTCTTGTGTCTGACCTCACAAACATCAGTGCCTGACCTCACAAATATGCTTCTGGAAGAATGGTCAAACATTCCCATAGACACACTCCTAAACATTGTGGACAGCCTTCCCAGAAGAGTTGAAGCTGTTATAGCTAAAAAGGGTGGGCCAACTCCATATTAAACTCTACAGACTAAGACTGGGATGCCATTAAAGTTCATGTGTGCATAAAGACAGGTGTCCCAATACTTTTGACTATATAAATATACGTATATGAGTGCTTGAGCTTTCGAGTGCACACCCTAATGCAATAGGCTGCGCACGTCTATGCCTCTGACCAAGGACATATGCCCCGTACACACGATCGTTTTTAATGTCATTTTTTAAACCGACGTTTTTCTCCTCGTTTTTTTTCATGTTTCCTCTCAAGCCTGCCTTGCGTACACACTATCATTAAAAAAAACGATCAAGCAAAGCGCAGTGACGTTCAACACGTACGACGGCACTATAAAGGGGAAGTTCCGTTCGAATGGCGCCACCCTTCATGTTAGTAAAGTTTGTTGAGCGACGATTCGCGCTTTTCAGTCCGTTACTGTGTAATGAATGTGCTATTTCCATTACGAACGCTAGTTTTACCAGAACGAGCGCTCCCGTCTCATACTTGATTCTGAGCATGCGCGTTTTTTTCACGTCGTGAAAGCATACACACTATTGTTTTTCACGTCGTTAAAAAAAACGACATGAAAAACGACGTGAAAAAAGAGAGCATGTCCGGAATTTTTAATGGCCGTTTTTCACGTCGTTAAAAATGCTCTGGAGCCTACACACGATCATTTTTAATGGCCATTTTTTAAAATGGCATTTTTAACGGCATGAAAAACGATCGTGTGTATGGGGCATTAGGATTATGGCTGGTTGCCTTAAGAAGGGTGTTTGCTGCTGTTGCTTTACGAAACGTTTTCGTGGATAGGCAGTCTCCATCTATCCTTATTAGGAGGTCCAAAAAACGAAATTTCGTTCAAGTCGTAGGTGAATGTTAGGCCTATATTGCGACTGTTTTTGTTCAGTTCGGTCAAGAACTCTTCAAGGAATTCTACAGACCCCTGCCACAGCAGCAGGACATCATCAATATATCTTAGCCATAATTTGGCATGGTCTAGATAAGATTCAGAGCAGTAAACAACTTCCTCTTCCCAATAACCAAGATGTAAGCATGCATAGGCAGGTGCCCAAGGGGCCCCCATGGAGGTGCCTTGTATTTGTCTATAGTAGACCCCTAGGAAATGAAAGCAATTATTGCTCAAGGCAAACTGTAGCATCTCAAGGATGAACTCATTCTGAGGTCCCATACGTGGAAATTTCTTGTCGAGAAAGTGTTCCACTGCTGCCAAGCCCCATGCATGGGGTATAGCTGTATAGAGAGACTCTACATCGATGCCTACTAGGAGAGTTCCAGGGGATACAGTTACTTTGTAAGAAAGCCATCCGTTTTTCGTCCAATGCGCATGCGCGCGCACACGGAAGCACCAATGCGCATGCGCGTGCGCAACGGATTGCGTGCATGCGCAGGAGCGCGCTCCTAGCGCCAATTGGCGCCAGACGGCCTATTTAAGGAAGTGCCCTGATCCCAGACCCTTGCTGACTGGTCTTCAGCTGTTTCCTGATACCCTGAACTCTGTTGTTATCCTGCTTGATACCCGTTGCTGAACCTGGCTTGCCTTGACCCTGCTTCTGGACTCTGCTTCTTGTCTGACTACCGGTTCCTGATCCTGGCTACCCATTTGACCCTGCTTCTGCCTGCTGCCTTGTACCTCGCTGCCCGCCTGTTATCTGACCCGGCTACCCTTGTGACTTGCATCTGCCTCCTGTGTGGTTCCGCACCGTCCTCCGAGTGTCTGCGACTTCAGTCTTGCGACTCTCAGCGACTTCCTGCTGCAAGTCTTCCTGGAACCCAACACCCTCTGAAGTTCCAGTGCCACTGTTCCAGCGGAGTGCCTCCTTAACCCCGGATGATCCTTGATGCACAGCGGCCCTCCGTGATACGATGGTCCTCCAGCTCATCCAGGCTCACACACCCTGCTACTGGTTTCCGGGCCTACATCTGCCGGCGCTCGTGTTCCTCCTGTCCCTCGGTTCCTTCTGTTCCACCTCCAGCGGGACCAGGGCTGGAGATACAGGAGAGGCCGACCTTGTCACTTCAGTCTCCCTTCAGGTACATGACATACTTCTTCAATTTTTGCTAGTACATCAAGGGTGTCTCTAATGTATGAGGGTAACTCAAAGACCATTTTTTTCAGTAGGGCATCTAGGTATCTTCCAATTTTCTCCAGAGGACCCTTCACCGCTGAAACAATTGGCCTGCCTGGTGGGTTCGTCAAGGATCTGTGGACTTTAGGAATAATGTAGATGGTAGGAGTATTAAACACCTTTACTTTCAGGTACTCATACTCATTCCGAGACGAAAAGAGGCCGGCTTCCTGCGCAAACATAAGTTTAAAGTTTAGTTCATTAGTTATGGAGGTAAAAGGGTTAGCAGGAAGTTTTTCATAGGTAGATCGGTCATTTAATTGCCTTTTTATCTTGTTTTCATAGTATTCTGTTGAGAGCAGTACCACATTGCCCCCCTTGTTGCTTTTCTTGATCGCCAAATTTGGTGCCTCCTTCAGCTCTCGTAAGGCCTGGCGTTGTTCAGGGTCCAGGTTGTCTTTTCTTCCTCTTTGCCAGTTCACCTTAGTAAGGTCATCTTGAACGAGGTCTAAGAAAACCCCCAACCATATATTTTTTCGGAAAGGGGGCATTTTTGTTGATTTTATAAATAGATTGGTGTCTCGTTTCCATGGGCTAGAGGGAGTAGGGATAGGTTGGTCATCATCATTACTTTCCATTAATAAGGAGGTGAGTATATCTAGAGCTTTATCATCTTGGGGTTCAGTTGGGGGGTTTTCATCTTCTTCTTGGGTAGGTCTTTGATGTAACTGTCTCAGGTACACTTTTCGTAAAAAAAAGTGATATCTTTCTATACCTCAAACTCGCTCATTACCCAGTAGGTGAGTAGGAGAGTCCTTTTTCAAGCAATTTTCTATGCCTCTCTTCTAATTTAAATTCTCAGAGGTTAATAATAGTCTTGGAGTGTTGATCAAGGTGAGGGTTTGGGGAAGTGGTGTCTAATGATGATGGGGAGATTATCTCTGTCATCTCCGCTGGCTCCGGGTATTGGCCCTGATCGTTTCTCCTCTGTTCCCAGCACTCTTGTATTTTCCTTTACCTCTTCCTCCTGTTCCTCTTGTGGGTTTTAGGATCCCTTTGGTGGTAGTTGTCGCTTCCAAAGGTGACCATTCTTGTCCTAAAAAACCCACCATTCTTATTGTGTCTTCCTCGCTTTCTGAGGTATTTGGTGCTCCTCTGGTTGAGGAGCGTGACCATTGCCGGCCTTTTTTCAAGGTGCTTCTACCTCTAGTCTTAGTCAGGTCAAAGATTTCTCCCTTAGCCCAATCGTATAAATCCCTTGGTTGCTGACCTGGCTCACTTCTGACCTGATCTCCGATCCTGCTTCTGTCTTGTCACTAGTTCCTGACCTGGCTTGTTCCTGACTTTGGCTTTGCTCCTGATTTTGTACCTCGCTGCCCGCCTGTTGATGACCCTGGCTAATCCTGTGACCACGCTTCTGTCTCTTATCCTGGCTTACTGATCCATTCATGTGTCTGCCCAGCTGTCTGCTGCTGCAGTTCTGCGCCCCGATGTGTGTTCCTGCTGCAAGTCTGCCGAGAGCTCTGACCAGCCACAAATACTGGCCCTGCAGTGCATGTGGAGTGCTTCCTTAACGTCAGCTGAACTACTGTGCACAGCTACTGTTCTTGATCTGATTGTTCTCCTGTTGTCTTGAAACTGAATCTCTTGCTACAAGTTCCCCCAATCTACATCTGCAGGCACTCATGTTCCTCCTGTCCCTTCTGTTTCACTCCCAGTGGGGCCTGGGCTGGAGATTCAAGAGAGGCTGACCTCGTCATTTCAGTCTCCTCTCAGGTACATAACATTATGAATGAAAGCCATTGTTGACAAGTGACATGTGATCGATGTGATTGGTCACAGCAATCACATGGTACCATGGCCGCGCACAGTATCCTGGTACAGTGATCAGTGTTCCAGTGTGTCCGGTGGGTCACAGGGCATGAGGCAGGGGTGCGATTGGTAGGACATCATATGACATAACAGTGTTGTATGAAAGTGTATGGGGTGATGGCGCTGCCTCTTTATACTAGTGATACCCCCAATGGGGTGTGACTGGGTGTAGAGATGCTTCCTGTGCTATGCTCTAGGTGCGTTACACAAGTAGAATAGAAAAAATATACGTGAAAAATTATATAAAAATCAAAAACAGTAAATGATGCCCAAAGTAGGTCATGTGAGAATGTGACCAGGTGTAGACATGTCTGGACAGGCCTGAAAAGGGTGAAATTGTGATCGCTCTATGGCCACTCCTGTGTGCCTAGTGAATAAAGTAATCTTAATGCTATTGTGTTCACTGTGAAATCAGTGATTAAGCTGAAATTGGTATGTGCAAAAGGTAATGCATATATTCCTGTTAATCCATAACACATTACAACATTTACCCTGTTAAAGGTGGCAGCAAACTGTATAAAAAGTATATAAAAAATATATAAATATATATATATATATATATATATATATATATATATATATATATAAACCCAGCAAAATTAATATGACATCAGGCAATAATAATTATAGCCCAACGGGCAATCCTGGAAGATAGATTCAAAAATGATGGTCAGTGGTGCAGCTAACTATATAAATGGCCACCATATAGTAGCTTGAATGAACCAGGGACCCACGTACAACCCTAAAGGGGCAACGTGAGTCACCTCAATATAATCAGGGGGGCAGCAGCCATCATTCCATCTAGCGCGGATATTACTGCATCTTAAGTGTTGTATGAATAACAGTGCTCCAGCTCGACCATTTTTCTTACTATAGGCCAGGCAGGGGGTGGTTATTGTATGCATTTAATTATTTATTTCCTTTGGTGACTTGATTTTAGTGTAGTTTTATGCGGTATTTACCAAGCATTTTTGCTTTTTGAGGTTAATACAGAATGTCAGCAAGGGATAGTGAACTAACATTTTCAGTATTGCAATGTTTGGGAAAACTGTGACCCGAATACCGCATATGATATGCTTTTGTGAATTGAGCCCAATATGACTAGTGTGGTGGTGATCAGGGGCACTATAACTGGTTTAGTTGGGGATCAAGGACAATATGACTTTTATGGTGTTGATCAGGAACACAGTAACTTGTGTGGCGGTGAACAGGGACACTTTAACTACTGCGACAGTGTTTAGGGACTATATGACTGGTGTGTGGCAGTAAACAAAGATGATTACTGGTGCGACAGTGATTAGGAAAACTGTAAATGTGTGACAGTAATTGGGGACACAAAGTGCTCAGCGGTGATTAGGGACACTGACTGGTGCAACAATGATTAGGGACACAGTGAGTGGACTTCGGTGATTAGGGGCACAATGAGAGGACAACGGTGATTAGGGACACTGTGAGTGGGTGGCAGTGCTTAGGGACACTGTGAGTGGACTGTGTTGATTAGGGACACTGTAAGTGGGTGGCGTTGATTAGGGACACTGTGAGTGGACTGAAGTTATTAGAGACACTGTGAGTGGGTGGTGTTGATTGGGGACTCTGTGAGTAGGAGGTGATGATTAGGGACACTGTGAGTGGACTGCTGTGATTAGGGACAGTGTGAGTGGGTGGCGGTGATAAGGGATGCTGACTTGTGTGGTGGCGATTAGAGATACTGACTGGCAGTATTTATAAGAGATAATCGCTGGTGTCACTGACATACAGTGATATCAGAGACAGACATTGTACATGGTCACTGCCACTGCGGTACAATGCCACCATAGTGACACTGCACCTGCTCTAATGACAGTATGAAAAAAACAAAGTTTTTATATATATATTGTGACAGCAGGAAGGTAAAGTCACCTGGTTGCATCCAGGGGGGTAGGTATATTTCTCCCAGATTCAGGCTTTATGCCGACTTATACAACTAGGGAGAGAGTTGATGAAGCCCAGCTGAGGCTAGTGGGCTCATGGATGATTCATACCTCTAGGGAGAGTGCTGGGCGTCGTGCAGGCAGGGAGTTGATGAGACCAGCTGAAGCTTGTCAGCTCGTTTAAGGCCTCTATAAAAACTCCCAGCTTCATTAGGTGTTTGCTCATGCCTGGACCCAGACCTGTGTGGACTGTCTAGGGAAAGTGAACCCCTGTGCGGTGAGACAAAGCCTGTGTGGCTATTTGTTTAGAGAAATAAACCGCACCTTTTGATCTTGAAAACCACAACCTCCGTCTGCTGGGCCTGTTTTTGTGTGGGGAGCCCATCCAGGGGGACACACACACCCGCTACCGAGCTAACCCCCTCACAGTTGGTGGAGAACCAGTGGCAGTTTTTTTTAAGCCAGCATGGAGGAGATACTGAAACAGCTGGCTCTAGCAAATGGCAATCAACAGCAGACAAATGCAGGTTTGCAAAAGAGCCTTGCAGCTCAACAACAGAGCTTCGCAGCCCAGCAACAAGCCCAGCAGCAACCTGAGGCCCGCTTCATAGACCTGTTGCAGAAGCAAGAGCAGAGACTACAACAACAGATGGAAGCAGTAATGCAGCAACGTCCGCAGACCAGTGAGGAAAGCCGTCCCACTAATACCGCGTCCTTTGGGGTGAGTCGTTTATTGACAAAAATGACTGGAGAGGATGATCCAGAGGTATTTTTGACCACATTTGAAAGGACTGCTGAAAGAGAAAAGTGGCCTGAGGAGCAGTGGGCTGGACTGGTGGCTCCTCTGTTAACTGGTGAATCGCAGAAAGCTTACTATGACCTAGAGCCTGACCAAGCAAAAGACTATGTGATGCTAAAAGCTGAAATATTGGCAAGGCTGGGTGTCACCCTGGCTGTCCGGGCTCAGCGTGTGCATAACTGGACTTTCCAGCTTGGAAAACCCCCCAGGTCTCAAATGTATGATCTCATTCACCTGAGCAGGAAGTGGCTACAGCCAGAGACTTTGTCCGCACCGGAGATTGTGGAACGTGTTGTGATGGATCGTTTCTTGAGAGCTCTTCCTACCGCCATTCAAAAGTGGGTAAGCCATGGAGACCCAGAAACGGCCGGTAAACTTGTGGATTGTGTAGAGAGATACTTGGCTGCAGAGAACCTGACGGCCTCTTCCAGAGACTCTCGGACTTTCCACCCTAAGACCAGACCATCCCCAGGGGCGGATAAGATGATTCCAAGGGGTGAGGGTGGAGAGAGTGAGAGGGTGGGAGCTCTGCCCAGGGTTTGGCGAGAACAGCCTGGGAAGTCGGGGGCTCAAGAGGCAGCCAAAAGGATTGTTTGCTACCGCTGCCGGCAAGCGGGACATATTGCAGCAAATTGCCCGGTTGTGGAGGAACCCATGCAATGTGACTTTCTGACGGACAGACGTCAGTCGCTGTGTGCGACAGTCGCATGCACTGCCATTCGGGGAACTGAGAAACATTTATGCAAAATGTGTATTAATGGTAGAAATGTTGTGGTATTACTGGATTCAGGTAGCCTTGTGACCCTGATAAAGGCTGAATTAGTTAAAACAGAGGTCTCTGGGAATAGCAAGGTAGCTGTTATTTGTGTGCATGGGGACACCCGAGAGTATCCAGTGACTACAGTGTGTTTCAAGACCCCCAAAGGTACCCTCTCTCATCCAGTGGGGTTAGTATCTCAACTACCGCATGATGCCATTGTGGGAAGGGATTTTCCGAAGTTCTGGGATCTGTGGGATGATCCTGAGCCCCCCACTGGTGCCCCTATGTACCAGGAAGGTGATAGCCAGAACTCCTCTGAGAGTGGTGAGGACTCTCCAGAATTTCCCTTGTCAGTATTGGCAGGCGAGACTCAAGAAACTGGAGAGGAGCCCACCTCCTCAGACGAAAACCTACCGTCTGTGGAGTTTTCTGATCTTGAGGTTCACAGGGAAAATTTTGCCACAGAACAGTTAAAAGACCCCGCCCTAATAAAGGCACGGGAAAACGTAGTGGAAATAGATGGCGAGTTAGTGAACCCAGATAATACCTGCACTTACCCATACTTCAGCGTAGAGAAGGACCTACTGTATCGGGTGGCAAAAAGGGCAGAAGAAACCGTTGAGCAGCTTGTGGTGCCCAAACCTTACAGGAAGTTGGTGTTGGAGTTGGCCCATGGGCACATTCTTGGAGGTCATCTGGGGACAGAGAAAACCCGAGAGAGGGTATTACAGAGATTCTATTGGCCTGGGGTGATGAAGGACATAGAAAATTATTGTTCCTCCTGCCCTGTGTGTCAGAGGTCGGCCCCGATGCCACATTTCCGTAGCCCGCTGGTCCCTCTACCCATCATTGAGGTCCCGTTTGAGAGGATCGCAATGGATTTGGTAGGTCCTATAATCAAGTCCGCTAGGGGGCACCAGTACATATTAGTTATAATGGACTATGCCACCCGTTATCCAGAAGCGATCCCTCTCCGAAATACCTCGGCCAAAACCATAGCCAAAGAGCTATCTCTTGTTTTTAGCCGGGTGGGTATTTGTAAAGAACTGCTTACGGACCAAGGTACACCCTTTATGTCCCGGGTTATGAAAGAGCTGTGTAAATTGTTCAAAGTGAGGCAATTGCGTACGTCTGTGTATCACCCCCAAACCGATGGGCTGGTTGAAAGATTCAACAAAACCCTAAAACAAATGTTGAAGAAAGTGGTGGATAGAGATGGAAAGGATTGGGACTGTTTACTTCCTTATTTGATGTTTGCTATTAGGGAGGTGCCCCAATCCTCTACGGGATTCTCCCCCTTTGAGTTACTGTATGGGAGACACCCAAGAGGGCTGTTGGATATTGCCAAGGAAACTTGGGAAAGTGAGAGTTCTCCCCACAGGAGTGTGATTGAGCATGTCGCCCTGATGCAAGATCGAATTGCACAGGTAATGCCCATCGTGAAGGAACATTTGGCCCAAGCGCAGTTGGCACAGCAGAGAGTGTACAACCGTGGAGCCAAGACCCGTACCTTTTCCCCGGGGGATAGGATATTGGTACTTGTCCCTACGGTTGAAAGTAAATTCCTTGCCAAATGGCAAGGCCCCTACGAGATAATGGAAAAAGTGAGCGAAGTGAATTACAAGGTCAGACAACCAGGAAGGCGAAAGCCCGAACAGATCTATCACGTTAATCTGTTGAAAGCCTGGAGGGATAGAGAGTCCCTAGTCGCAGAAACTTGGTCACCAGCTCAAACTGGTTGCGTGATTCCGGAGGTTGGAATAGCAGCCACCTTGTCACAACCCCAACAACAGGAGGTTAAGGAGTTTGTGCTTCGCAACAAGGAGGTGTTCTCTGAGCTGCCGGGACAAACATCTGGGGTAGAGCATGATATTATTACCCCGCCCGGTGAAAGGGTGAAGTTAAAACCCTATCGGATCCCAGAGGCCCGACGGGAGGCAATACGGGAGGAAGTACAGAAAATGCTGAACTTAGGGGTGATAGAGGAGTCCCAAAGTGATTGGTCTAGTCCCATTGTGTTGGTGCCTAAACCGGATGGGAGCTGGCGATTTTGTAACGATTTTCGTCAGTTGAACAAAGTTACAAAATTTGACACCTACCCCATGCCACGTATAGATGAGTTGATCGACCGGCTGGGAACAGCCCGATACATGACGACTCTTGACCTCACAAAAGGGTATTGGCAAATTCCCCTGGCCAAGTCGGCCAAAGAGAAAACCGCATTTGTAACCCCAGACGGGGCGTTCCAATATAAGAGAATGCCGTTCGGGTTACAGAATGCGCCGGCCACATTCCAGCGGAAAATGGACCAGATACTGAGGCCCCATCGGAAGTATGCTGCGGCTTACCTGGATGACGTAATTGTCCATAGCACAGATTGGGCCTCACATCTGCCAAAAGTGCAAGCAGTCCTAGACTCTATCCGGGAAGCGGGGTTTACGGCTAACCCCAAGAAGTGTACCATTGGGCAGGAGGAGGCCAAATATCTTGGGTACACCATTGGCAGGGGAGTAATAAAACCCCAACTCAACAAAGTCGAGGCCATCCAGAGTTGGCCACGTCCCAACAGCAAGAAGCAGGTACGAGCCTTTCTGGGAATCGCGGGTTATTATCGGCGCTTCATTCCCCACTTTGCTTCTAAGGCTGTGCCGCTAACCAACCTGACGAAAGGGAAAGGGTCGGTCATGATTAAATGGACCCCCGAGGCTGAGGCAGCATTCCAATTCTTGAAACAAGCCTTATGTAGCCAGCCAGTGTTGTACTCACCCGACTTCTCTAAAGACTTTGTCGTACAAAGTGATGCGTCAGATGTGGGGTTAGGAGCAGTATTGTCCCAGGTCTGGAACGGGGAAGAGCACCCAGTCATTTACCTCAGCAGGAAGTTGAAGTCCCATGAGGTAAATTACGCCACGGTTGAAAAGGAGTGTTTAGCGGTGAAGTGGGCTCTAGATTCCCTTCGGTACTATCTGCTAGGTAGGCACTTTGACATGGTTACGGATCACGCTCCGTTAAAGTGGATGGCTCAAAACAAGGAGACAAATAGAAGAGTAAATAGGTGGTTCCTGGCCCTACAGGAATTCAACTTCACAGTAAAGCATCGCCCTGGCGTTCAAATGGGGAATGTGGATGCTTTGTCTCGAGTACATGAATGCCTGATTGCTGGTGTTCCAACTCCAAGGTTAAAACAAGAGGGGGGGGTATGTGACAGCAGGAAGGTAAAGTCACCTGGTTGCATCCAGGGGGGTAGGTATATTTCTCCCAGATTCAGGCTTTATGCCGACTTATACAACTAGGGAGAGAGTTGATGAAGCCCAGCTGAGGCTAGTGGGCTCATGGATGATTCATACCTCTAGGGAGAGTGCTGGGCGTCGTGCAGGCAGGGAGTTGATGAGACCAGCTGAAGCTTGTCAGCTCGTTTAAGGCCTCTATAAAAACTCCCAGCTTCATTAGGTGTTTGCTCATGCCTGGACCCAGACCTGTGTGGACTGTCTAGGGAGAGTGAACCCCTGTGCGGTGAGACAAAGCCTGTGTGGCTATTTGTTTAGAGAAATAAACCGCACCTTTTGATCTTGAAAACCACAACCTCCGTCTGCTGGGCCTGTTTTTGTGTGGGGAGCCCATCCAGGGGGACACACACACCCGCTACCGAGCTAACCCCCTCACAATATATATATATATATATATATATATATATATATACTGTATCCACCGATGCTGGCTCTCGCCGTTCTGTCAGATTCGGTGTCTGACAGTTCTTATATAACTGTGGGGTGTGGCCTGCAGTGAGGTCACTCGAAGAACCCACCCCTTTTTGATGTCACAACCCCAGGCATCATGGGTCCGTGATGTCACAAGGGGAAAGTGGTCTCTGAGTGACTTTTTTTATCGGGTCGGTGGCGGTGGCGGCCATCGTGATTGATGTTGGAGTTACCACGGGGGGACATTATTCATTTAAAGGACTTGTCAAAAACTGCCTTCTGTTTTTCTTACACTACATTATGTACACTATACTAATTCAGATAGGGGCCAAAATCTTGGGGCTCCCTTTCTTAAAGGGAGCTTCCAGATTAAAATAAGCCCCCTGCCTGCATACCCCCACAAACAGAGCCCAGGGTTGTGGGGAAGAGGCCCCTAGCGATGTCACGGACAGGTGCATGCTAGGTCGGTGACATCACAAGGGGGCGGTAAAACCAGTGACATCGCCAGGTGGCCCAGCCCTACCCCATACTCATTCACATGGGAGGGTGGGATCTGGGGGGCCCCTTGTTAAAGGGGGCTTCCAGATTCTGATAAGCCACCTGCCCTAATAAGACCCCCACAACCACCTGCTATGCTTGTGGGGATGAGGCCCTTGTCCCCATCAACATGGGGACAGGGTGCTTTGAGGTGGGGGGCAGAGTCCCCCTGACCCAAAGCACCCAGCCCTCACTTGCTGAGGGCATGGGGCCTGGTATGGTTCAGGAGGGGGGCTCTCGCTCCCCCTTTCCTGACCCACCGGGCTGTATGCTCGGGTAAGGGTCTGTAATGGATTTTGGGGGGACACCATTTTTTTTTTTACATTTTGGCATGGGGTTCCCCTTAAAATCCATACCAGACCACGTGTTTTTGTTTTTTTTTAACATTTTTGTATTGCCAGCATTCTTTTCTTTACATTCATCTGACAGTGGGGAAGCCAGCTAACAGATGATGACTCATCAGTTGTTAAGGATGCTGGTGGCCGGCTTCCCGGCCTGCTGATTAACAACCAGCTATCTCTTCACACAATCATTTTTCAACCAATCCAAATTCTAATTGTTCTGAAAAGTTGGAATTTGTTAGATGAATAAACTAAACAAATTTTAACGGCTTTCAATGAACCTCGTTAGTATTTGTTACTATTTCATTTGGCATTTCGGATACATCCAAATCTCTGAATAACCAAAAATGTGTCTGAATTTGTATTCAGAGCGAAACTAATTGCACGTGTCAATATTTTAGTAAGGATGCTGAGTATGGTTCAAGACTCCAACCTTCCCTAGAGTTTATGTTGTAGTTTGGTGAAGATCAATGGGAAAGATGGTCATAGATAATATTTACAATGGCATTGTGTCTACAGTATACACTGGCCTTAAAGGAGAAGTGTGGGTTTTCGAGTTTTTCCCATATTTATACTTACCTCGGTGGATGGAGCATCAGAATGATGCTCCAGCTGTCCCCCGCCGTCTGTGCACTGAGAACCGAGCCACCGAACATCGCTGCTGGCTCGGTTCTCACAGATCCCTGAGAGGAAAGAGGCTGACTGTCAGTCAGCCTCTTTGCTCTCTGCTTCTCCACGCTCATTGAAGCGCTGAGCAGTGGAGGGGCGGGGAGAGACTGTCTCAGCGTCTCAGCGGCTCGCTGAGATGCTGAGACTGGCATCAATCAGGGCAGCTGGCGGATCCCGACTTGGAAGTCGTGATGACGCGCTGCCCTGACAGATGGCAGTGACGTCAGCGGAGAGCGGACTTCAGACCACACTCCGCTGAAAACGGGTCACAGGAGTGCAAAACTAATTGCACTCCTGTGACCCAGAGGAGAAGCCCAGCCTAAAAAGCTCAGGCTGGACTTCTCCTTTAATCATTGTTGATTTTATAATCTTTCAGGCCTCATGCACACTGCTTTAATGTAAAATGCTGTGTTTCCTGACAAGAGACAATAACCATTACCAAGTATACAAGGACGTAAAAAAACATTATGTCAACATCCGTTGAGACTAAATGAGAGACAATACCAGTATCGGTAGACTAGTGACTGAAAAGTGTAGGAACCTGCATGAATAGCACATTATAAGTTTAAGGCAAAGGAGAATCAGGAGGTTGACCCAGACCCATCTACCACCCGCACCCCGAAAAGGGAGCTAGCTGTACAGGAGGAGAGTGGCCCAGCCAACTCCGCTCGGTTTTCACCTTTAAGGATTTGCTAACAAATGTGGCAGACATTGCAGACACAGTAAGAAATAGGGTATCGTGTTGTGTGTCCAGTCTACAACTGGAGACCAGAAACAAAACAATGAAAACATCTCACGGAGAAGGACAAAAAAAAAAAACATGTGTCCATAGCATAACATCGATATGGGAAAGAAAAGCCCCATATTATGAAGGTAGGAGGAAAAGAAGATCAGATCCGAAAGATAGGAGAATGGAAAAAAAAAATAAGTAAGAAGAGGCTCATCCACCAGAGCACCAATGGTGATCTCATGGTTGAGTGATGTCGGGAGGTTTATGGATACCTACATAGTCGGCCCAGGGTTCCCAAGTCTCCTCAAACTGTTGGGAAGTATTAATTAGGAAGCTAACCATTTTCTCTTGGGACATGATCCATGAGATCTTACGTTTGGCCGCCTGAATGGAGACCTTGGGGACTAAGCTGCATTTTTTCAAACACGTTTAGCAGGGTTTAGCAGCGTTTGGTATTTGGTTGTTTATTTAATTGACCAGAATTAAGCGTTTAGGTGCATGTAGGCACATTTAGGCATGTTTAGACACATTTAGCAGCATTTATCATCCCCTAAGCGTTTAGGTGCATGTAGGCACATTTAGGCATGTTTAGACACATTTAGCAGCATTTATCATCCTCAAGCGTTTTTTCTGCCAAAACTCTGCTCTGCTCTGTTCCTGGATGCAATGGCAGTGTTTTTTTTTTCCTGCTTCTAAACTCTCCTGCCACTAAACGCTGCTAAAAGCCAGTGTGTGTGTATGGATACATAGACTAACATGCAGGGGAGTTTAGAGGCAGGAAAAAAAAAGATGCCTCTGTAAAAACATCCAGTATGCATGAGGCCTTATACATATTTATGTGAATAAAGTTTACAAGTGTTATATCAATTGGTGGTGGAAAATATTTTATGCATAGCTCCCAACTGTCCCTCATTTTAAGGGACTGTCCCTCAATTGGAGCAAGGTCTCTTTCCTCCTCATCTGTCCCTCATTTTGGTCTGATCCATATAGTTGTATATAAAATGCACAGTGCTAAACCTTTTTATCCAATTTCTAAATTGCTGCATTTGTAAATTTCAGAAGCCAGTATAAAGAAATAGTAGTAGTTAAAAAAAAAAATCACTTGTGGGTTTAACTAACAATTTTTTTGTATACCGGTAATTCCCCTCTAAGGGGGTGTGACAGGTGTCCCTCGTTCCCATCTTAAAAAGTTGGAAGGTATGTTTTATATATCTTTGAAAATCCCACAAATTGCTGCTATATTTAGTTAGGCATGTTGACTTCTGTGTGGGCAAAAAATAGGACAAAGACACAGACAAAACAGACCGATATATATATATCTATATATATATATAGATATATATATATATATATATATATATATAAATGATAATGCAAGGATAATACATTGTAGGCAGCCCTGAGGGTCTCAGCAGGTATGTTGTGCTAGTCTGACACCTTACATTTATGAACGCTGAAATTCAGATGTTCTTACTTTATTGCCATTTACCTCCTACTGTTACAAAGTGCTTATCCACCCCCAAAATGTTAATAATAGCCAGTAATCATATTACCCTAAAGAAATTAAACATACAGCATGCAAACTATTGTCACACTAGAATTCTAATGTCTAATGGATTTTTATGATGCAAGAGCAAAAGCTGGAGGGGTGAAATTAAAATTACTATTTTCAAAGCATGTTTCTTTTGATATTTGCCATGTGCTCTAATGCAAATAAAATTATTAGTATAACTTACAAGAAATTATAAAAGTGCTTTAAAATGCAGTTGCATGGCATAATTCATATAACTTACAACTAGCATAGCAGATAACTGTATTGCTCAATTAGTAACAGACAATTTACTGTCCCAAATGAGTACCCATCTGATGAAATCAATAAGAGTTTAAAGGCAAAAACAAACATAAACCAAGATCCACATTTTGCATCAAGTCAAACTGTTTTTTTCTCTGCTTTATCATTGTTCTTAATATTCAGAATTTACAGAATGGTTTAGCTTACAGGTTTTAATGACTTGCATGCCCGAGAGCCTAAAAACAAAATACTGAAGAACTGTTTTATAAATAATATTTATATAAATTAATATATAGTACGATTTAGCAATTTTATCATAATGTCAACATAATAAGCTAATAATATATGCATCAAAAGTGACCTCTATTAAGACAGAGAAAGGTAGAACAATAAATTTAAAAAAAAACTTCCTGTTAGGTTAATTATATGTTTACGTTAGTTAATAGATATTTCATCACTACAATTATTAGTTGTGAGTGCACTAGAATCCAGAAACTGTACCTCATTTTAGGGTCCATTCACACCACACTGCATTAAGCACAAATAAGTTGCTCTGATGTTTAAGCAGAATTTTACTGGAAGTAAAGTCCGCCTTCCAGGTGGCTGCACTCTCCCTCGAGTGCTACCATTATAGTGCATGTGCGGATGTACCCATGGGCTCTGCCCAGCCTTTTGGTCCTGGCAGAACCTTTCAGCACATCTGGGCACGCATAAGTGATTTTTTGTGCACGTGTAAAGACAGGGAAATTTTCGGACTCCCCAAATAACAGTCTTTGTAAGTGTTTGGGAAACCCTGCGCATGTTTTATGGAACCCAGCTTATTTAGTAAGCTTTGTTTAACCACTTGCAGACCAGCCGCTATAATTTCTCAGTCAAGGATCTGCAACATATTTTTAGGTGGAACCCCTTCACTATTTTTTTTCTTGTTTTTATGTGGGGTCCCCTTACATTCCATAACAGACCCTCACCTAGGATAAGGATCTGGTATGGATGTTGGAGGGAATCCTGGTGCTTTAAATCTTTAAAAGATTCACTATGCCGCTTAAAAAAATACCTTGGGGGGTTCTGCTATTCAAAATGTTGTAAATTTATTATTATAGGCCGTCAGGAATTAGATGTCTAATTTATGCTATTTGAAAGCTTGAAGGTGCCCCATGGATTTTGGACCCTTTATGTGGCTAGGCTGCAAAAAAAGTCTCACATATGTTCTATTCCCATACTCAGGAAGAATATCAATTAGTGTGTTGTGGTGTAATTCTAGGTGTGTTTATTTCTTAATTTTTCAAAAACTGGCAAAGAATCATCATATCTTTAATTAAATTCATTAGACGGCTTACTTTGCAAAATGTTGTCCATTTGTGGGTGTTTCTCCTGTCCTGGCATTTAAAGGCCTCAGGAAATGTGATAGATAGTCAGTAAATCAGATGCATATTTTATTCTTCTTGAAGTCTGAAGGTGCTCAGTGGGTTTTTGGCACCTCTATGCATCTAATCAGCAAAACATTCATTCTCATGTGGTATCACCATACTTGGAAGGAGTATAAGAATGTGTTTTGGGGTGTAATTATTATTATGCCCATGCCTTGTGTATGTATCTTATTCATTTACAACTTTATCTAATAAATATTTTTTACTTTCTTTTCTATGCCATATGTGAGAACTCAATAATCTATTTTTATTTTGTTTCTTCTTTTTCCCAACATCTGTGGCAAAGGATTACAACTTCAAAAAATGAACCATGCCTCTTACTAAATAGTTTGGAGTGTCTCCTTTCCAAAAATGGGCCATGGCATTTTAGGGCCTCAATAAATTAGATAGGCAGTCTGAACATCGGGGATTGATACATTTCAAATTTATATACTACACTATATATACACTTTCACCAAAGAACTGTAGCAGAGTAAAATTGACGAAGAAGGGTTATTTAAAAAGCAAAGTTTTATAGCAGAAATTAGGGGAAAGGTTTGGGTCTTTTTTCTATTATATTGTAAAAAAAAAAAGTGATTAAATACCACCAAAAGAAAGCTCTGTCTCAAAAATGCTAATAAATTTATTTGGGTACAGTTTTGCAAGTAATTGTCAGGCAAAGTATCACAGTGCTGAAAATCGGCCTGGACAGGAAGCGGGTTTAACATACCAGTCTTCAAATAGTTAAAGACATTTTATTATGCTGTCATTTAAACTTTAATAAAAGAATCAGATAATTTTATTTTTTTTGCATTGATACATGTCCTTCCTGCCAGCATCCCCCCCCCCCCCCCACACACACACACTTTGTTTTCCATTGCATTTTAGCTTTGGAAATTGAGAGAATTCATTTTCAAGATTCACCTTCCTTTGACCTTAATGGGGGTTTGCAATTATGTTTGCATTTTGGGGATTTTTGGCCAAGTACACCGAATGTACCAGTGAACTGAACGTTATCAGTTTTGCTCATCACTAATGCAATGTCTTATTGTTTTCAGCTTATCCCATTTTAGGTTGCAGTCACACATTGCATTCTGGTACCGCACCTTATACATGTGGGTGCGTTGTGGTGTCTTTAATTTTGAACGACACTCCAACTCACCCCCACAAAGTAACTGCATTGTAGATCAAAGGGTGTAATTGGCAGCCTATGCAAAATGAATGCATTGCTATAACATAACACAGGGTAACATGCAACACAAATCACATTAATGCATTTTCCTTAACACACCAGAATACACAGGTGTAAATGGGCTCCAAAGGTTCCTTATAATTCCTTACTTGTGTGTTGATTGCATTTTTCAACTAAACCAAATCCTTAAACAAATAACAATGTAAAGCACCTGAGAATGCATGTCAACCATTCATTACCAGGCATGTTTTCTGTGAGGCTGGGTTCACACTATTGCGAATTGGATGCGGTTTTCCCTGCATCCAATTTGCATGTCAGGAGATTGTGATCGACTCTCAATGGAGCCGGTTCACACAGCTTCGGGGGCCGCTGTGGAGCAACTTGAACAGGAGCCCTCATCGTCTTCTGGTCTGTTTTAGGTCCAAATTCAGCCAAAAATTCGGACCAAAATCATACCTGAAATGGTGCACAAGGACGCATCAGACTCCCTGCCGGGAGCCGATCCGCATGGCAGTGTGAACCCAGCCTGAATTAACTCCAAAGAGGAATAACTTGTTTGAGGTACTGGGGTAGTTGAATTAATGAAACCCCTTTTTAGGAAATCCTTCGCCTAATACTCATACATATTACACATTCAAAGCCAGTATACAAAAAACAGCTGCTAGCTGCAAAAAAAGCTAAAAGTCATGAAAAAGTCTTACGACCGTTTTTAATGACGAGAAAAAATACATTTTTTAAAATGGTCATTAAAAATGATCGTGTGTGGGCTTTCCAGTATTTTTCCCGATGAGAAAAACGGCGAGAATCAAGACGAGAAAAATTGGACCATGCTCTAATTTTTCACAACGTTTTTTACATCGTCGTTTTTCTCGTCATGAAAAACAGGCGTGTGTGGGCTTTAACGACGTGAAAAAAAATGTGCATGCTCAGAATCAAGTATGAGACGGGAGCACTCGTTCTGGTAAAACTACCGTTCGTAATGGAGATAGCACATTCGTCACGCTGTAACGGACTGAAAAGCACGAGGCTGAAAAGTGTGAATCGTCGCTCAACAAACTTTACTAACATGAAGGGTGGCGCCATCTGAATGGAACTTCCCCTTTATAGTGCCGTCGTACGTGTTGGACGTCACCGCTCTTTACTCGAACATTTTTTTCCACGATAGTGTGTAGGCAAGGCAGACTTGAGAGGAAACACGAAAAATCACGTTGAGAAAAATTCAGTTTTTTTCAATGACATTAAAAATGGTCGTGTGTACGCGGCATTAGTTTATCTTAGTTCACCACTCAAAACGTTATTGTAAGAATCAAAGGACATGAATGCTGACAGTTGTAGTTACTTTGTAAAAATAATTTATTTAATGTCTGATCCTGTTGTGCTCATGAGGCCAGTATAAGCCATTCAGTTTTAGACAGGATAGCTGAGGTAACTTATGTAATCATACAAATGTCAGGAAATCATGAACCAAGGCATTAACCCAGTCGCCCTGCTGTGTCTGATTGATCTATGTCTATTCATTTCACACTGACCTAATTACTTAATCAGCAAGAAGATGTAACATGCACAGGCATTACCGCATACAGTAGGAAAAATGAAATAAAATAATTGTTAGAACTGCTAAAACAAAAAGTACTTGATAATAAATGTCATCTTTTATAAAACTAATACCTAATTAAAACCTAACTGATAATTTCACACTGAAAATTATTATTTAAAAAAAAAACAAAAAAAAAAAACACTGTTCCCCTTTAGTTAGGCTCATTTTTCTTTTAAAGGGTTTATAATCACTGCCTGTTTTGCTTATCTACTTTAAGAAGATTCATTTATTTTTGTAACAATGTAATTATGCCTATTTTTGTTAATTGTTTTAAATAGTTTCTTGTCATGAATATTGTTTCCATCATGAGCTAATTATGAATTGCCATTCTGATTTGAATGTTTCTCTTGTAAATTGGACTTTTTTCACCCTTGCCCCTTCCTAATGTATAACAATTAAGGTCTTTTGGGTTTTGCCTTTTGATCTTTGCTTTCCTCTGTCCTAAGTTTACTTTTCTGATCTTCAGTCTGGCAGTATTCCCAAGATTATGCAGATGTGATTGTTTTTATCATCTAAGCTGAGGAGCAATACTGCTCTGGTGCCTTCTAAGAGCGTATGCTCTTGCCTGTCTTCATGTACACCATTCACAACTTCAAAGGTTTCCCAGGGGTCCTAGCACAGTAGGAAATCCTTATTATAAGTGACATTTGAGTGGATTTTTAGAATTAGTGAATTACAATTATACCCATCTTAAAGCTCTTTAATAAGAGTGATAGGCACACTGTATCCTAGCTAGTACTTAAAAGGAAGAAAAAATACTTATCTTTTTCCCTGCTAGGTACGTTTTTACAGTTCTTATTGTGCTTGAAGTTAAAAAGTATACTCTGCAAATAAAAATAAATAAAATGTATGTAAGAAAAATATGCATTTCTTTTTAACACAGAATACATTCCGCAACTATGGATAGGTAAAGCTTACTGGCCTTTATAATTATTTTTTTCTGAAGGGCACAGCAGGTGAATTATTAAACTATCTTTTAAATAATTAGCATGAACACTGAAAAAATATGTAAATTCCATTTTAGCACCCCACCTGGAAAAACTATGCAGCTTCAGAATGAACTGCAATTGCTCTAAAGAAAATAGACCAACTAAACAAGACCTGGAGGGTATTTGTGATACTAAATATGGCTGGGCTCCCTTAGTAATATTTAACCCTTCCATAACCAAAAGCCAATAAAACCTAGATGTCCAGACCAAATGTAACAGCACCAGTAAGCGTAAGTTAACTTGAAAACTTTATGACTCATTTCTGTTTTATTATTTTCCGTTGGTACACAATTTTAATAAATGCTATGCTCATGTTTTTATTATAAATTGACAAATTGAGGAAATGCATTTACAGTTATTTTACAGTCTACATTTATTTTTTTCTATTTTTTTTTATTCATAAATGAATTTTTTAACCACTTCAGCCCCGGAAGGATTTGCCCCTTAATGACCAGGCCATTTTTTGCGATACAGCATTGCGTCGCCTTTACTGACAATTGTGTGGTCGTGCGACATTGTAACCAAACAAAATTGACACCCTTTTTTTTCCACAAATAGTGGTGGTATTTGATCATCTCTGCGGTTTTTATTTTTTGCACTATAAGCAAAAAGCAACAATTTTTTAATTTTTTTTTTTACTTTTTGCTATAATACATATCCCAAAAAAATAAAAAAGAAGGAATTTATTCAACAGTTTAGGCTGAAATATATTCTTCTACATATTTTTGGTAAAAAAAATTACAATAGGCCTATGTAGCGTTACCCCCAGACTAAGGGAGCCGCTGGTTTGCTTTTGGGCCCTGTACACAGCACAGCCAATCCCCGGCAATCTACTCAGCCCTTCTCTGGCACAGCTAGTCTAGGGGTGGTATTTCTATATAACTCTATAACTGTTTATGGCCAATCCTACAATACCTCTCTTCTAGTGATAAGATATATGTACATATATGGATATATAGACTCCAATACCAGGTTTGAGAAAATGTAAAAGGTTTACTTGTAGGTAAAAAGGGGTTAACAATCAATATTCCATATAACGCATGCATGCAGAGCCCTGCAGTAATACTAACAGTAGTTAATTATAGTGTGCAATTAGTTCTAACACACACTAACATATAGCTTTAGTCCCCGTTAGCAATATGGCACCCAACAGTACTATCAACTCCCAGTCAGGCCTGACTCAAGTAAAACTCAGTCTCTAGAGAAGGAATCTTCGCATGCCAGATGATCGATGGTGCACATACAGGAACAATATTTGTAATCTAACAAGGTAAAAGGTAGTAGAACAACTCCCCGGAGACTATATGTCATGGAAATCCCCTTTTCAGCCGCCGCAGCCCTGCGCGAATGCGCGGTGGAATGGCGCTTCAGCGCACGTGCGTGCGTGAACGGCGCACGCGCTTGCGCAATTGTGCGTGAATGGCGCACGCACATGCGCAATGGCGCACCAATCAGAACTCTGACAGGCCTATTTAAAGAAGCCTAGTGGCGCTGACAGGTTGCTGGTTTGTCGTCAGCTTCCTGTCTTGTACCTGGTTTCCTGTATACACGTCTGAACCTTTGTTGTGACCCGGATCGACCTGACTACGCTGCTTCTCTCCTGGACCTGACCTTTGGCTTGCCTCTCGGACCTCTTCTGCCTGCCCGCTGTGTTTGACCCTCGGCCTGTGACTCAGACTTTCTACCAATCTCCAATCCCTGATCTCCTGCTTGTATTCCAGATTTGCTACTTGCCTCCAGCTCTGATTACCTGCTTCGTATTCCTGGACTGATCACTTGTCTACTGTGTTAGACCCTCGGCCTGCACCCTCAGTACCTGTTTCTACAGCCAGTATCTGGACTCAGTCTACCCGCTTGGCCCCTGTAGTGCCCTGGACCTGTGTCTTTGTTTGGATCTTGTGAGAGCCCTCATCAGCCTGGTGTAAGGCCCTCAGCCTGTTCCTGGTCACCCGATCCTCTACCAAGACTTCCTCACCTGCTGGTAGCCAGTGCCTCTTCGCGCCATCTTCTCCCTGTTCCACCTCCAGGGGGCGGAGTGCGCCAAGTCGCAAGGGTGAACCACTCTCGGCATCTCGGCCTCGGTAAGTACACCCGTGACACTATATGACTCAGTCCTCCAACTAGTCTCCTGACAGGAAGAGGAAAATATAACCTGATGGGCCAAGGCAGTCTATAGGCCTAATAAAGTACTTGATTAAAGCTGTGAGCAGGTGCTCTCGCACCCCTCCGGACTCGATCCCAGTCCGGAACTCCCACCGCTGTGTTTTCACACACACAGGATCTGCCACCGCCTGATCTCTGGTTCACTGACGTCCCTGAAGCAGGTAGATGTCTGTCGCCGCACAGGCTCCGCAGCGAGGTGGAAGGCTCTCTGGAAGTGCGCAAGGCCCAGGCAGGTCCGCACAGGAAGTCCTCTTGGCAGTCGTGCAGTATCCAAAGAGGCCAGGCTTAGCCTCGCCCTCCCCTTTTATACCCCACCCATGAGTCTCTGCGGCAGCCCAATGCACCCTGAGTGCAAAGGGGGTTCTGGGTAACGTAGTCCATGGGGCCTCAACGGAGACCCCGCTATACACTCCCCCCACTTAAACTCTTTGGTCTCCAAAGATAACTGTCAACAAACACTACGCACAACATTTGACAAAGCTGCGTATGATGTCGGCAGAGGAAGTTCCCACCAAAAATGAGAGGGTGAGCTTCCTCGCCTACAGGTCACACTATCAAAAGTGGCCTGCCTAACTGTGCCAGGGGGTGAGTTGGAGTTGCCCTCCACCCTATGAACAGTGGAGGGATTAGGGCTTTCTACACTCCTCCTGGCAGTTGCCACCGTATCCTCCGAGCTCCTCCCCATTTGTGGGTAAGTCAGCCTTCGGGGAGGCCTTATGGCCCTCTTCACCCTCCTCTCTCTTGGGACTTCTGGCTCTGACATTGTAGGTTCCTCTTCCGGATCAGGCATGTCAGCTTCCACTGTTTCTGAAACATTTAACTCAGGAGCAGGAGGATTCACAGAACATCTTGGATCCTCCTCTGGGAGGAAGTCAAGAGCATCTTCCCATGAGTCTGATAGAGGGCTGGACGGGATAAATTCAGTAGCTTCTGCATTCAGTGTACTGTCTATGGTGTCTTTCAAAGGTGGGAGATCTATAGCAGAAGTCACTGGGGCCTGGGAAGGCCATAGCCATCCCAACTCTTCCCTTTCATCCTCACTAGGCTCAGAGACATCTGTTTCTTCAGACCAGGATGTCTGAGACCGGGTATTTGGCCTAGGAGTATCCAGGATGGACGTTGACTCCTCCTTCACAGGGGGTATCCGGACTGCTTCGGCAAGTGGAAGTATGTGGTTCCGGTGCCAAATCTTCAAAGGCCCCACCTTTCCCTCTGGCTTCAGCTGATAGACTGGTAGGCCGGGTAACTTCTTACAAATAACATATGGCTCCGGTCTCCATCTGTCTGCAAGCTTGTGCTTCCCAGGGACTCCCAAGTTTTGTAACAACAACACTCTATCTTATGGTTGCAGATCCTGAATTCGGACCTTCAGGTCGAAGTTTCTCTTGTTGCGGGCTCCCCTTTGATCGGAAGCCGCTTGGGCCTGCTCATAGGCCAACTTTAAACTGTGCCTCAACCGGTCCACATAGCCCTTATGAGAAGTGGCCGAGGAATGGTCTATGGAGGTGCCAAAGGCCAGGTCTACGGGTAGTCTGGCTTCTCTCCCAAACATGAGTCAGTAGGGAGAGTACCCTGTAGCATCACTTGTTGTGCTGTTGTAAGCATGCACAATTGCTGCTATGTGCCTGCTCCAATGCTGCTTCTTTTCACTTTCTAGAGTTCCCAGCATGTTGAGTAGGGTTCGGTTGAACCTTTCCGGCTGGGCATCCCCTTGCGGATGGTAGGGAGTGGTTCGGGTCTTCTTGATCCCTAAGGAGTCCAAGAGCTTCCGGATCAGTCGACTTTCAAAGTCCCTCCCTTGAGCCGAGTGGAGTCGCTGTGGTAGCCCATAGTGCACAAAGTATTTCTCCATGAGTACCTTGGCCACTGTGGAAGCCTTCTGGTCTTTGGTTGGGAAGGCCTGGGCATACCGGGTGAAATGATCAGTTACCACCAGAACATTTCCTAGTCCACTCAAGTCGGGCTCGAGGCAGAGGAAATCAATGCAAACCAAATCCATTGGGCCTTGACTCTGCAGGTGGCCCATTGGGGCAGCTTGATGGGGTAGAGTTTTCCGCTGGATGCAGCGTGCGCATGAATGGCAGTATTCCTCTACTTCAGCCCTCATACAGGGCCAAAAGAACAGACTTCTGACAAGTTGGAAGGTCCTTTCAGCTCCTAAATTACCATGATGGTCATGTAAAGTGGCCAAGACAGTCCCTCGGTGCTTTTCAGGCAAGAACAATTGCCATTTGTCTTCCAGGTCATCAGAGGGGCCCCTTCGGTAGACCACCCCTTGATGCACTTGCAACCTGTCCCACTCTTTCCGCAGCAGACGAGCTTCCTTTGAAGGGTGATGCAAGAGCCTATCTGGGTCCTGACTCTCCAGGGCCTCGAGGGCCAACTTCCCCAAAGGTTCTTCCTTTTGATCACACCTCAATTCTTTTTTTGACAGCTTGGGTAAATCATCTTCCTCTATTTGAGTTACTCCACAGTATTGCTTGGGGACCCCCACTACTGTGACCCCTATCTCTTCCGCTCTGGACCCCCCACTGGCTTTGAGTTCAGCCCCTTGACAGAGGGCCCGCACCCCGTCCGGTGCCACCTGGGTCCAGTCTTCTGTGCGGCTAGTGAGAGCATGAGACCTTCTGGACAGGGCATCCGCATGGAGCTCATAATGTTTCCTTGGGTCTGCATAGGCCAAGACAGGGGCAGTGGTTAAGCTCTTCTTCAGCATGTGGAAGGCCTCTTCGCACTTTCCATTCCACTGGTCTTCGACTGACTCTCCCGGCTTCCTGGGACCCGAGTCATCCTCTTCCCCTTCTGTCTTCAAGAGTTCATTCAGGGGTCTGGCAATCCGTGCAAACCCCTCTACGAATCTCCTATAGTAGGAGCAAAACCCCAAAAAGGACCTGAGTTCTGTCACCGTGGTGGGCCGGGGCCAGGAGGTAACTGCCTCCAGCTTCCCGGGGTCTGTGGCAACCCCTTCTTCAGACACTATGTGTCCTAGATAGTTGACTGAAGACTGGTAGAACTGACATTTCTCGGGCAAAAGCTTGAGTCCCTCTTCGCTAAGCCTTCTTAGGACTTTTTCCAGTCTTTCCTCATGTTCTTCTAGAGTCTTCCCAAATACAATGATGTCATCCAAGTACACAAGGACTTCGATGGGGTTCATTTCTCCTACGGTTTTCTCCATGAGGTGTTGAAAGGTGGCAGGGGCTCCAGACAGGCCTTGGGGCATCCGGTCAAATTCAAAGAATCCCACAGGGGTTATGAAGGCTGTCTTCTCTTTATCTTCCGGATGCATAGGGATCTGATAGTATCCACTCTTCAGGTCCATAACACTGAACCACCTGGCTCCAGACAGACTCTGTAGGGCATCCTCTATCCTCTGGGTGCTATATTGGTCGGGTATCGTCCTCCGGTTGAGAGTCCTGTAGTCTATATACAACCTCAACGACCCATTCTTCTTCCGGACCACCACTATTGGAGAGGCATAGGGGCTTCTAGATTCCCGGTTAACACCGGTTCGCTTGAGCTCGGCGAGCTGTACTCTCAGGTCTTCAAGGTCGGCTAGAGGAACTCGCCTGACCCTCTCCCTGAAAGGCTTGTCTTCCTGGAGGCTGATCCGATTGGTGGCACTCTTTGCACACCCTACGTCAAACTCATCTTTAGAGAAGATATTTCTCCATCTGGTCAACTGGGCCTTTGCCCTCTCTTTCCAGGCCCTTGGCAGGTTTGGGTTCTCCATGCAGAGCTTCTCCCAAACAGTCCTGTCTCCCTCTATCTTCTCCACATCTGATAAGACAATTGGGGCAGCAGGGCTCACCTGACCCAGCAGCATCCTGGCGGGGATCTCCATGGGAACACCCGTGGTATTCCTGATGCTCACCTGCACCTTACAGTGTGCCTTCTTCAGAGCCCTCAGCGGAACCATCTATGGGATCACTTTTAAGCCTGAGTATTCTTCCAGAGGGTCTGGTTCCAACATGACAAAGGGGCCGGGTTGCTCCCAAGTAAGCTTCACAGTGGCCCTGAGACAGGTTACCTCACCGGGCTGCAACACTATTCCCTTCTTCTCCAGTCTCCAGACTTTACCCACCCCCTCTTCTGGGGCCTTGTGTTCTAAGACCAGTCGCTGATAGGCGGTCTTCAACATCGGGTGTATTCTGGTGACCGTAGGGGTCTTTCCTCCTGCCAGAGGGGCCAGAAGCCTCCGGACCAGGTCCGTATTTGTCCCTATTATTAAGGAGCTCTTGCTGGCTTCAGGCGGTCGGGGGCACACCACTGCCAGGGTATCAAACACTTCAGCCTTCCCGGCTACTGAGGGGTCGAAGGTCAGTTTAATGGGCAAGTAACCATCATAAGGAAAACTCTTGGTTCTGATTCCCCATATTTCCAGATCTTCAATTCTCTGGATGGGCAAATTACTCAGATGTCTATCATAAAAGTCCCGGTATAACAGAGTCACCTGTGCTGCAGTGTCTAAGATGGCTCTCGTGTAGACTCCCTCCACTTGAATAGGCACTACAGGGGAGGGGCCTATTAGTTCTTCTGGATAAGACTTCAAAGGGGGCTCTATCTGTTGATCCTTATTATTTCTTTTTTTGGTCCTTTCCTTCTTGTGTTTGGTTGTTGGCTTTAGTCCCTCTTGGGCTCGGTATACATTGATCTCCCTCCTCTGTTTATTCCCGCTGACGGACATTATTTCTCTTTTTAGGTGTGTATTCTCGCTGAGGAGCACTGTTCTTCTTCTGAGAGGGTCTATTCCTTTTTCTTCTGGGCTTCTCATTCAGTTTGGGTACTGGAGATGATGGGCACCCGGTTGACTCCTTCACCGTGGCGCTCTGAAGTTTTCCGCCGGCTTGCGATTATTTATCTTCTTTTTCTTGGGACTCGAACATACTTTCGCAATATGGCCATTGGCCAACTCCCCCGCAGTTAAAACAGACCACATCCCCCCAGTCTTGTAGGGAAGCGGGTGCTGAGGTCTCTGGGAACAACTCCTTCTTCAGTCCATTATTCTCTACGACCCTTGGATCCTTTGCCATCAAAGAGTTCAGCATCTCCAACACCTGAGACATTTGTGACTTCAGGGTGTCCACTTCTGAGTCTCTTTCAGGGGTCATGGCTGATCTGACCATTACCGATACAACAGGGGTATGTGCCTTGATCGCTTGCTGATCCTTCTGCAGGGCCTCCTCATCTCTAATGATCTTTTCCAGATCAGGATAATTCAGCAACATACCTCCTCCAGAGGTTTTCAAGTGGAGCCAGACTGGATCCGAGCGTAGCGCTCCCTTTAATATCTGCTTCATCCTTGCCGAATCTATAGCTTGAGGTACCATCCCTTTTTTTAGCACGATTTGACAAAGCATTTTGTTCAGTCTTCTTACATACTCTGACAGCTTTTCTCCTGGCTGCTGAAAGGTGTGTTCGAACTGATACACCAGTTCCGTTACTTTTTCTAACTGACCGAACTCCTCCTGTAGCATGGCTAAACAGTCATAAGCCGTGCAGGCAGCATTCCCAAACCGGAGACTTTTTACAGCTTCCGCAGCCGCGCCTTTCAGACTTTCCATCACACGCTGCTTCTTCTGCGCTTCAGGCACCTCCCATGCCTCTACTACTGACAAGGCCTGTTCAATCCAGGTATCGAAGTCTTCCTCCCCTACCGGGATGGGCAGCTTCCCTGAAAATGTTCTCAGCTTCCGGTAGCTGGCCTCTACGTGTACCGTACTTGTTTGCTGACACTTTGTGAGCAGATCTCCCAAAGCATTTAAAAGTTCTGGCCCTATGGCTGTGATGGGTGTCACTGGAGGTGTCATCCTTCTCTGCCTCTCTGATGCATGGGGTATCCCTGGTGGTGATCCCATTGGGGATGGCGGAGGTGACTCAGTTTTCACAGTTATTGCGTGTGCCAGACCATAAGTTTTGTTATCCAGCGCCTGCACACTTTGGGCTTTAAGGTTCCCCGGTACTCCATCCATCCACTCTATAAGTGCATACTGAAACAAGGTGTCTGGGGCTGATTTCAGGTCTATCACCCTTGGTATATGATTTGGGGATAGCGACACTGCAAGTCGCTCTGCCGCGTTCACTGACCATTCCTCTCCCGGGAGACTAATGACCACTGACATGTCTGGGTTTGTCCTGGCTGCTTCGCACCACGCTTTCACTTCTAGCGGGTCCATGCCGGTACTTTTGGCGTATCTGCCTGCCATATACAGGATCCCGGAAACGATGCCCCCACGTGTAGCGTTACCCCCAGACTAAGGGAGCCACTGGTTTGCTTTTGGGCCCTGTACACAGCACAGCCAATTCCCGGAAATCTACTCAGCCCTTTTCTGGCACAGCTAGTCTAGGGGTGGTATTTCTATATAGCTCTATAACAGTTTATGCACAATCCTACAATACCTCTCTTCTAGTGATAAGATATATGTACATATATGTATATATAGACTCCAATACCAGGTTTGAGAAAATGTAAAAGGTTTACATGTAGGTAAAAAGGGGTTAACAATCAATATTCCATATAACGCATGCATGCAGAGCCCTGCAGTAATACTAACAGTAGTTAATTATAGTGCGCAATTAGTTCTAACACACACTAACATATAGCTTGAGTCCCCGTTAGGAATATGGCACCCAACAGTACTATCAACTCCCAGTCAGGCCTGACTCAAGTAAAACTCAGTCTCTAGAGAAGGAATCTTCGCATGCCAGATGATCGATGGTGCACATATAGGAACAATATTTGTAATCCAACAAGGTAAAAGGTAGTAGAACAACTCCCCGGAGACTATATGACTCAGTCCTCCAACTATTCTCCTGACAGGAAGAGGGAAATATAACCCGATGGGCCAAGGCAGTCTATAGGCCTAATAAAGTACTCGATTAAAGCTGTGAGCAGGTGCTCTCTCACCCCTCCGGACTCGATCCCAGTCCGGAACTCCCACCGCTGTGTTTTCACACACACAGGATCTGCCACCGCCTGATCTCTGGTTCACTGACGTCCCTGAAGCAGGTAGATGTCTGTCGCCGCACAGGCTCTGCAGCGAGGTGGAAGGCTCTCTGGAAGTGCGCAAGGCCCAGGCCTCGGGCCTTGCACTCGCAGCAGGTCCGCACAGGAAGTCCTCTTGGCAGTCGCGCGGTGTCCAAAGAGGCCGGGCTTAGCCTCGCCCTCCCCTTTTATACCCCACCCATGAGTCTCTGTGGCAGCCCAATGCACCCTGGGTGCCAAACGGGGTTCTGGGTAATGTAGTCCATGGGGCCTCAACGGAGACCCCGCTACACGTATATTTATTGGTTTGCGCAAAAGTTATTGTGTCTACAAACTATGGGATAGATTTAGGGACTTTTATTTATTTGTTATTGTTTTTACTAGTAATGGCAGTGATCTGCTATTTTTAGCAGGACTGCTACATTGCAATTGACAAATCTGACCCCAAATTACACTTTTTGGGGACCAGTGACATTATTACATTGATCAGTGCTAAAAAAATGCATTGATCAATGTAAAAATGACACTGGCAGGGAAGGGTTTAACACTAGGAGGCGATCAAGGGGTTAACTGTGTTCCCTAGGTGTGTTCTAACTGTAGGGGGGATGGGCTGCCAGGGACATGACAGAGAACACTGTTCCCTGATGACTGGGAACAGTAGATCTCTGTCATGTCATCTGTCAGAATGGGGATCTGCCTTGTTTACAAGGGAAGATCCCCATTCTGCCTCTGTACTAGTCGATCGTGGGTCGCCAGCGGCCATCGAGTCCGCCTGACCCGTGGGCACACTCACACAGTGTGCAGCCCATCCAGAACTGCGCCTGCACAAACCACCATACAGCTATGGCTATTTGCGCAGGAGAGCCAACCTGCCGCCGTATAACAACGGCGGCTTGATGGCAAACGGTTAAACATGGTTTTACTGGTGTTAGGAGCATGTAATGCTCCTGTTTCTTGGCAGCTTCTGGTTTTGGCTGAGCTGCACTCTTCCTGTCTGACTGTCCACCTGCAGGGTGATTTATGTAGACACAGCCTCTGGGTGGAGACCAAAACAGTTTTAAGCCTGCTAAGCCCTTATTGTCAAGCTTGTGATAGTGTTTGCAATACGTGCTTTAGCTCCTCATTTGCATGCTTTGTCCCTGTGCCTTGGCCTTTACCTTCACCTGATCCCTACCCTGCCAGCTAGTTTGGATTTCTTTTTTATCGACCTTGGATTGTACTTTGGACTACTCTCTAAACTCAGCCTGCCTTTTGACTACTGATTTGATCCTGGTGATTACTCTCTGACAGCCTGCCCTAAACCTGGACTGCCATTGGACCACTTTGCCAGTTTGCCAACTGCAAATACATTTTTGCTGTGCTTAGCTCATGCCTGCCCTGGAGTGGTAGCCAGATACTATAGCATTGTGTACTAGCCTTGGGGGTAAACAAATACAGGTAGGCCTGCTTGCCTTATGAGAAAGTGGGCTGCTATAGGTGAAGCTCACATAACCAGCTATAGTGTCTGACCATCAACACTAGGGGTAGGCATGACAGCTGGCTTAAGCTATGACTGTGCCTACCTCTCTGTGGCACAGCCAGCCATAAAGTGTGTTTGTAAATAAACTCATGTGATCATTATGACTGGCTGTCCATTCATTAGTGAAGACCATTGTCAGTCTCCTATTTCTAAAAAAGAACTTAGATGTTTCCTTGGCCAGAATTGGCTTACACATTTACTTTAGGTCAAGTAGTCACTGAACAAACTTTATTTCAATTAACAATTTTATAGATACTGAATGATCATGCATACTAAACAGAGCAGAGAAGGGCTAGATAGAGATTTCCCTTTACTCCCTGTCCTATAGCCAAACAGGATGTTAGATGAAAATCCATGCAAATTAAAGTGGAGGTGCAGCCGGAAAAAAAAAAGAAAAAAGTCAGCAGCTACTAACAGTGTAGCTGCTGACTTTTAATAAGGACACTTACCTGTCCTACTCGCCCGCGATGTCGGTCCCGCCTCGGCGATCGATCGCCACTGGCAGGTCCCGGCTCCTCCACCCTGAGTAAGGGAAACAGGCAGTGAAGCGGTAAGGCTTCGCTGCCCGTTTCCTACTGTGCATGCACCACTCGCACGGCGCTTTGTGAATGGGTGGCTTGCCTCCTGGGATACACACAGTTCCCAGAAGGCAGCGTGCCCCATTCACAAGAAGAGGAAGCAGAAGGAGACCCACCGCGGATGAGAAGAGGAACATTAGAGGCAGATTAGGGGACTTCCGCATAGCAACAGGCATTTAGGGTGAGTATTAAAAAAAAAATTCTATTTATTTTTTTTTGGGGATTTTTTATGTTAAAAATTTTTCAGGGTGGACCTCCGCTTTAAGGGAATTCCGTGAGGATTCCCAGGTCAACAAAACAATTTTCTCCATTGGAAGATTTCCCCTCTATTACTTTTCTGGGGACAACCCAAAATTTGGGTTTTTTCTTTCACTTTCAATAATAGAGAGAGTTTGAATCTCCATAACGGGGGCACAGACAGCAATAAAAACCAACAAGCCTTTACCTTTCAATAATAATGGTAGAGAACAACTTTGAATCTCCATTATGTGGGCACAGACAGCAATAAAAACTGACAAGCCTTGTAATAATCCCTCTGCATTCTATCCAAAACTTAAAAAAAGCTGTGTCCAATGGAGGGACCTTTCCTTCCTTCCTGTCTTGAAGACACAATATGAAGTGAGGGGAAATCTCTACAAAGTTAGGAGTATTTCCCTTTTAAGTTGACAGTCAAACAAGTGTCCCTATTGGAAGATACCCTCATGCCTTGTCCTAATGGAACCCCTAAAATGTTAAATTATGTTCATACTATACATACAAGTATAATTTAAATGTTAGACTTGCCACTGTTACCAATATAGGTCATTTATATAAGCAGAAACTGGCTAATATTCCACTTTATGTGTCAAGCCTCGTACACACGGCCGAGATTCTCGTTGGAAAAAAACATGTCGTTTTTTTCGACGAGATTCTTGGACAAGAAACTTGTCCCGGCCGAGTGTACACACGCTCGATTCAAAGAACCCGCGGTTCTTTGAATGGAGCGTACGCGGTGACGTCATTGACTACGACGAGCATGCGCTCGTCACATTCGATGCCGTCGCCGCCATCTTGGTATACCCTACCTATGCCTAGGAAGCTACCGAGCATGCGTCAAATTCATTTCGAACATGCGCGGGCTTCCGGGAGGACAGGTAAGTGTACACACACTCACTTTTCTCGTCGAGAAACAGGCTGACGAGAATCTCGACGAGAAAATAGAGAGCAGGATCTCTATTTTCTCGTCGAGATTCTTGACGCTTTTCTTGACGAGAAACCATACACACAAACAAATTTCTCGGCAAAAAATCTCTGCCAGCAAGTTTCTTGCTGGTTTTTGCAGAGAAACTCGTTCGTGTGTACGAGGCTTCAGAGTTTTGATAATCCCCTTTGGTGGTGGGATAGTAAGATTTGGTATTGATCATTTGGATTTGATCAAGGTAAAGTACATCCAATCAGTTTTCAATATGAGGCAAATATATTAAATAAAAGTTCCTATTTTACAAACTATAAACTATACCTGCGAAGAGACTAGGAATAGAACATTGCAGGCATTGTTCAATGTAAAGCCTCGTACACACGATCGGATTTACTGATGGGAAAAGTGCGATGGCAGGCTGTTGTCGGAAAATCCGACCGTTTGTATGCTCCATCGGACAATTGTTGTTGGAATTTCTGCCAACAAATGTGGGATAGCATGCTTTAAAATTTTCTGACAACAAATGTGTCTTGTCGGATTATCCGATCATGTGTACAGAAGTCTGTCGGAAAAAAATCCAAAGTACAAACACGTATGCTCAGAATCAATCCTAACCATAACACAACATTAGCAGAAGTTGCCCAAAGTGTGACGCTAAAGAGCTGAAAAGACACGCAGTTTCGTGTTTGTTGGCCAACAATTCTTTGCTGTTTGTATGCAATACAAGTTCACGGCCAACGCCCTTCGGACAAAAGTCCTACGCTTTGTCCAATGGAAATCTGATCGTGTGTACGAGGCTTTACTCTGAAAACACATAGCAAAATACCAACTCCCATATTGCCCATTATCCATTCCCAAGACACCAGTGTTCACTAACAACATTCTGACAGGATAGGAGACTAACATAAGACACTCTACAGTAAAAGTATGCACACTTATCAGGATTACGCTTCAACAGACTGATCAGATTCCTGCTTTTATTAACTATAGTATTAAAGCTCATCTCTAGGAAAAACTCCACCCTTCCCAATCCCTCTCACAGTATATACCCATCCTATATATCATTGTGCCACCACCACTTAAGGCCTTTATTAACGTATGAGTACTCTTTGATGGATAAGTGTCATCTTATCACTGAGGCAGTCTCGAAAAAAGCATGCAAATTCAAGTAGGTATTTTGGGCTTTTAAGTAATTTTTATTTTTATAAAACTCTTGTATTAGTTAAAGGGGGTGAATAAAGTTTTTTATTCTCCCAGTTCTAACATTGAAGCTAAAAAACACTGGTACCTAGAGTACCTAGCGTACCACTGGTTAATCATATGAAATTTAGAAGTGATCTAATAAAAGCCCTAGATTTCACCAAAAGCTAAATGTCTAACAGAACATTTTTTTTTTTACATTTAATAACAGGTGCTTTGATTGGTTAGCTCTTCCTTATAAATGTTATTAATTGTCTGCAACCTTTTACCTTTTAGGTTTCTCTGTGCTAAGGCATTTAACAAGAAATTATAAGTGTGTAATGCCTGGTATCACAAACGCTATATAAGTTAATAACTGTCTTTATAGCTAAGCCATCTATAGCTAAGACATGTAAAAAGGACATTTCAACCACTTGCCGATCACGTAACGCACATATACGTCGGCAGAAGGGTTCGTGTGGGCAAAGCAACGTACCTGTATGTTGCTTTGCAAAACCCACCGTGCGGACGCACGAGCGCCCAAGCGAGCCTTGTGATCGTTTTTGCGGGACCCACGGACTCGGTGTCCCGCGATCGTGTCACGGAGCGGCAGAACGGGGAGATGCCTTTGTAAACAAGCATTTTCCTGTTCTGCCTAGTGACAGGACACTGATCTACTGCTCCCTGTGATCGGGAGCAGTGATTAATGTCGTGTCACTAGTAGCCCAGCCCCCACACAGTTAGAATCACTCCCTAGGACACACTTAACCCCTTCCTCAACCCCTAGTGGTTAACCCCTTCCCTGCCAGTGTAATTTACACAGTAATCAGTGCATTTTTATAGCACTGATCGCTGTATAAATGACAATGGTCCCAAAATAGCGTCAAAAGTGTCCGATGTGTCCGCCATAATGTCGCAGTCATGATAAAAATTGCAAATCGCCGCCATTACTACTAAAAAAAAAAAATATTAATAAAAATGCCATAAAACTATCCCCTATTTTGTAGACGCTATAACTTTTGCGCAAACCAATCAATATACGCTTATTGCGATTTTATTTACCAAAAATATGTAGAAGAATACATATCGGCCTAAACTGAGAAAGAAATTATTTTTTTTATATATATTTTTGGGGACATTTATTATAGCAAAAAGTAAAAAATATTTATTTTTTTTTCAAAATTGCTGCTCTTTTTTTGTTTACAGCACAAAAAATAAAAACCGCAGAGGTGATCAAATACCCCCTAAAGAAAGCTCTATTTGTGGGAAAAAAAGGACGTCAATTTTGTTTGGGTACCACGTCGCACGACCGTGCAATTGTCAGTTAAAACGACGCAGTGCCAAATCGCAAAAAGTGCTCTGGTCAGTAAGGGGGTAAATTCTTCCGGGGCTGAAGTAGTTAATGTGCATAATACCTGGTAATATTGGGGTTGATTTACTAAAGGCAAATTGACTGTGCACTTTTGCGAGTGTAGTTGCACTCTGCAAGAACAGTTGCTCAAGAACTTATTAAATGAGGTAAAGCTTCACTTTACAATGAATACTCAATGAATAGCCAATCACATGCAAGGAAAATTAAAAAAAACGGCATTTTTGCTTGCACATGATGATGATGGAAGTCAGCAGAGCTCACCCTCAGTTACTAAACTCTGGAGAAGCAGCTCTTCTTGTTGGTTAGTTAAGCCATTCCTTCTCATTGTTTGAAATGACAAACATTTCAGCAGATAGGAACACAGCTCCATGTACAGTATTTATTTATTATTATTTTTTATTAATTTTTTTTTGGGGGGGGGGGCACTGCGGATAGAACTTTGCCTTCATGTTGGCAAGGAAGTCAAGCTTTTAAAAAGACATATTAAAGAAGGAATCAGTCGTTTCAGAGTGCTACGAGTTTTAGCGCATGTTTAAATATTTTAAATAAATACACAATTAATGTATGCCCCACTCCCACCAGTTACAGGTTTTTTTTGTGGGTTCCCTCTTTTAGGACTGCTGCAAAGTCTCTTTTATTAGGGTTGACCTGACAGTATTTTTATTCTTTGCTTACAAGAAACCATTGGTAATCAGTATACATAATTCATTAGTAACAGCCGCACTGTGTCTTTCAGCATGTTTGTTTTGACTGAAATGTGCAGATAAACATAGATCCTAAAGTTGAACAGTGAAATCTATGTCTCTGGAGTCTTTTTCAACTAATTGTTAATTATTAGAGACTAACTTAGTCACTGAAGCAAGTCATTTGGCTGGTGTCTCAAATGCTGTCATTTGCTACACAAATCAGCCCAGTGATAGAGTGTCTTTAAATTAGGTTACAACCATGCAGTTATTGGACAGGGAGTAATTGATAAAACCATTAGTAACACTTGTAGAGATAAAAGCTAGTAAAATCATGCAACCATAATTATTCCTAATGGATAAATGCTATAAATTGTTAGAGAAAGGAATCCTGATTTATCTTTCAATCAAACTGAAGCATACAAGATGAATAGAAAAATGAAATATTCACATGAGAACTAAAATAATGCCAAAGTGTTATGGAAATTGTATTAATGTGTACATGTAAAACAAGGATTTGTTAAAGGGAATCTGTTATATATTTGGAGTTGGTTTTTGGTATACATATCAGTGGAATTTGATTAATTTAATTCAGCTTAGCATGTTTTTATTATTTTATCTGCTTGCCGACCAGCCGCCGTCAGTGTACTGCGGCAGGTTGGTATGGCTGCGCAAATTGCCGTAGCTGTACATCGGCCACTTTAAGAGCAATAGCAGGCATGTGTCGCCGGAGCCGATGGGGATCTGTCAATGTAAACAAACAGATCCCCATTCTGACAGGAGAGTAGAGAGAGATTGTCTGTTCCTAGTGATCAGGAAAAGCGATCTCTCTCTACCCCCTGTCAGTTCACTCCCCCCACAGTTATAAACACCTCCCTAGGGGACACATAACCCCTTGATCGCCCCTAGTGTTAACCCCTTCCCTGCCAGTGCCATTTATACAGTAATTAGTGGTTATTTTTAGCTCTGATCACTGTATAAATGTCACAGGCCGCAAAAAAAGTGTTAAACTTGTCCAATCTGTCTGCCACAATGTCGCAGTCCCAATAAAAATCGCTGATCACCGCCATTACTAGTAAAAAAAAAACAATAATAAAAATGCCATAAATATATCCCCTATTTTTTAGACGCTATAACTTTTGTGTAAACCAATCAATAAACGCTTATTGCAATTTTTTTTTTACCAAAAATATGTAGAGGAAAACATATTGACCTAAACTGATGAATAAATTCTTTATTTTTTGGGGATATTTATTATAGCAAAAAGTAAAAAATATATATATTATTTTTAAAATTGTTAGTATTTTTTTGTTTATAGTGCAAAGAATAAAAACCGCAAACACCACCAAAAGAAAGCTTTATTTGTGGGGAAAAAGGACATAAATTTTGCTTTTGTACAATGTCGCATGTCGCACTATCGCTAAAAATCGACTGGTAAATCCTTTTGGGGCTTAAGTGGTTAAAGTCAATATTTCTTGTATGTTATATAGTTTATATATTGTATAATAAGTGTGTGTGTGTGTCTGTATGGTCAGATTGGTTAAAAACAATGGACACCCTATGTAACATATCATGTTTGTCTTTTAGTATGAGCACTAGTCACTAGGGATAAGTAAAATTAGGAGATTCCATATCCCTGAAATTTGCCTAAACTGGAAGATTTTGGTGAAATTTTGGCACTTTAAGCACTTGCCGACCGCGCCATAGACGAATGACGGCTACAGCGCTGCTCGATAACTCTGGGAGGGTGTACATTGAAGTCCTCCCAGAATCGTGCTCCCGATTATACGTTGGGGTGTTTTCTTTTCAAAATTGGGTAATTTTTGGGGCTTTTCCATTGTCCTGGTGCTCCAGGGCCTTCAAAAGTGTAAAAGGTAGTCAGGAAATTAGATGTGTAATTTATGCTCCAGAACGCCTGATGATGATCCCTGTATGTTGGGCCTCTGTATGTGGCCACGCTGTGCAAAAGTCTCACACATGTGGCATCTCCATACTCGGGAGGAATAGCAGAATGTGTTTTGGGGTGTAACTTGTGGTATGCATATTGTGACAGCAGGAAGGTAAAGTCACCTGGTTGCATCCAGGGGGGTAGATATATTTCGCCCAGATTCAGGCTTTACGCCGACTTATACAACTAGGTGGAGAGTTGTATAAGGCTAGTGGGCTCATGGATGACTCATACCTCTAGGGAGAGTGTGGGGCGTCGTACAGACAGGGAGTTGATGAGACCAGCTGAAGCTTGTCAGCTCATTTAGGCCTCTATAAGAACTCCCAGCTTCATTAGATGTTAGCTCATGCCTGGAACCAGACCTGTGTGGACTGTCTAGGGAGAGTGAACCCCTGTGCGGTGAGGCAAAGCCTGTGTGGCTATTTGCTTGGACATTTAAAACCAGGGACTTAGGGACTAGGACAGCACTAGGCTGATCCCAGTTGTTAGTTAGGAAACCTGTATGTTTAGTCAGAGGTCAAGTTGACCAGGATTTATTTTGTTTATGTTTCTTTTGCTTTGCTGTGTTTTGTCACTGTAAATAGAAAATAAACCGCACCTTTTTTTTATTTTGAAAACCACAACCACCGTTTGCTGGGCCTGTTTTTGTGTGGGGAGCCCATCTCGGGGGTCACACACACCCGCTGCCGAGCTAACCCCCTCACAGTTGGTGGAGAACCAGTGGCAGTTTTTTTTAAGCCAGCATGGAGGAGATACTGAAGCAGCTGGCTCTAGCAAATGCCAATCAACAGCAGACAAATGCAGGTTTGCAAAAGAGCCTTGCAGCTCAACAACAGAACTTCGCAGCCCAGCAGCAAGCTCATCAACAGAGCCTTGCAGCCCAGCAGCAAGCTCATCAACAGAGCCTTGCAGCCCAGCAGCAGACAAATGCAACTTTGCAACAGAGTCTGGAGGCTCAGCAACAAGCCCAGCAGCAATCTGAGGCCCGCTTCATAGACCTGTTACAGAAGCAAGAGCAGAGACTACAACAACAGATGGAAGCAGCAATGCAGCAACGTCCGCAGACCAGTGAGGAAAGCCGTCCCACTAATACCGCGTCCTTTGGGGTGAGTCGTTTATTGACAAAAATGACTGGAGAGGATGATCCAGAGGTATTTTTGACCACATTTGAAAGGACCGCTGAAAGAGAAAAGTGGCCTGAGGAGCAGTGGGCTGGACTGGTGGCTCCTCTGTTAACTGGTGAATCGCAGAAAGCTTACTATGACCTAGAGCCTAACCAAGCAAAAGACTATGCGATGCTAAAAGCTGAAATATTGGCAAGGCTGGGTGTCACCCAGGCTGTCCGGGCTCAGCGTGTGCATAACTGGACTTTCCAGCTTGGAAAACCCCCCAGGTCTCAAATGTATGATCTCATTCACCTGAGCAGAAAGTGGCTACAGCCAGAGACTTTGTCCGCACCAAAGATTGTGGAACGTGTTGTAATGGATCGGTTTTTGAGAGCTCTTCCTACTGCCATCCAAAAGTGGGTAAGCCATGGAGACCCAGAGACGGCCGATGGTCTTGTGGATCGTGTGGAGAAATACTTGGCTACAGAGAACCTGACGGCCTCTTCCAGAGACACTCGGACTTTCCACCCTAAGACCAGACCATCCCCAGGGGCGGATAAGAGGATTCCAAGGGGTGAGGGTGGAGAGAGTGAGAGGGTGGGAGCTCTACCCCAAGTTTGGCGAGAACAGCCTGGGAAATCAGCGGCTCAAGAGACCGCAAGAAGGATCGTTTGCTACCGCTGCCGGCAAGCGGGACATATTGCAGCCAATTGCCCGGTTGTGGAGGAACCCATGCAGTGTGACTTTCTGACGGGCAGACGTCAGTCGCTGTGTGCGACAGTCGCATGCACTGCCATTCGAGGAACTGAGAAACATTTATGCAAAATGTGTGTTAATGGTAGAAATGTTGTGGTATTGCTGGATTCAGGTAGCCTTGTGACCCTGATAAAGGCTGAGTTAGTTAAAACAGAGGTCTCTGGGAATAGCAAGGTAGCTGTTATTTGTGTGCATGGGGACACCCGAGAGTATCCAGTGACTACAGTGTGTTTCGAGACCCCCAAAGGTACCCTCTCTCATCCAGTGGGCTTAGTATCTCAGTTACCGCATGACGCCATTGTGGGAAGGGATTTTCCGAAGTTCTGGGAACTGTGGGATGATCCTGAGCCCCCCACTGGTGCCCCTATGTACCAGGAATGTGATAGCCAGAACTCCCCTGAGAGTGGTGAGGACTCTCCAGAATTTCCCTTATCAGTATTGGCAGGGGAGACTCAAGAAACTAATGAGGAGCCCACCTCCTCAGACGAAAACCTACCGTCTGTGGAGTTTTCTGATCTTGAGGTTCACAGGGAAAACTTTGCCACAGAACAGTTGAAAGACCCCGCCCTAATAAAGGCACGGGAAAACATAGTGAAAATAGATGGCGAGTTAGTGAACCCAGATAATACCTGCACTTACCCATACTTCAGCGTAGAGAAGGACCTACTGTATCGGGTGGCAAAAAGGGCAGAAGAAACCGTTGAGCAGCTTGTGGTGCCCAAACCTTACAGGAAGTTGGTGTTGGAGTTGGCCCATGGGCACATTCTTGGAGGTCATCTGGGGACAGAGAAAACCCGAGAGAGGGTATTACAGAGATTCTATTGGCCGGGGGTGATGAAGGACATAGAAAATTATTGTTCCTCCTGCCCTGTGTGTCAGAGGTCGGCCCCGATGCCACATTTCCGTAGCCCGCTGGTCCCTCTACCCATCATTGAGGTCCCGTTTGAGAGGATCGCCATGGATTTGGTAGGTCCTATAATCAAGTCCGCTAGGGGGCACCAGTACATATTAGTTATAATGGACTATGCCACCCGTTATCCAGAAGCGATCCCTCTCCGAAATACCTCGGCCAAAACCATAGCCAAAGAGCTATCTCTTGTGTTTAGCCGGGTGGGTATTTGTAAAGAACTGCTTACGGACCAAGGTACACCCTTTATGTCCCGGGTTATGAAGGAGCTGTGTAAATTGTTCAAAGTGACGCAATTACGTACATCTGTGTATCACCCCCAAACCGATGGGCTGGTTGAAAGGTTCAACAAAACCCTAAAACAAATGTTGAAGAAAGTGGTGGATAGAGATGGAAAGGATTGGGACTGTCTACTTCCTTATCTGATGTTTGCTATTAGGGAGGTGCCCCAATCCTCTACGGGATTCTCCCCCTTTGAGTTACTGTATGGGAGACACCCAAGAGGGCTGTTGGATATTGCCAAGGAAACTTGGGAAAGTGAGAGTTCTCCCCACAGGAGTGTGATTGAGCATGTCGCCCTGATGCAAGACCGAATTGCACAGGTAATGCCCATCGTGAAGGAACATTTGGCCCAAGCGCAGTTAGCACAGCAGAGAGTGTACAACCGTGGAGCCAAGACCCGTACCTTTTCCCAGGGGGATAGGATACTGGTACTTGTCCCTACGGTTGAAAGTAAATTCCTTGCCAAATGGCAAGGCCCCTACGAGATAATGGAAAAAGTGAGCGAAGTGAATTACAAGGTCAGACAACCAGGAAGGCGAAAGCCCGAACAGATCTATCACGTTAATCTGTTGAAAGCCTGGAGGGATAGAGAGTCCCTAGTCGCAGACACTTGGTCACCAGCTCAAACTGGTTGCGTGATTCCGGAGGTTGGAATAGCAGCCACCTTGTCACAACCCCAACAACAGGAGGTTAAGGAGTTTGTGCTTCGCAACAAGGAGGTATTCTCTGAGCTGCCGGGACAAACATCTGGGGTAGAGCATGACATCATTACCCCGCCCGGTGAAAGGGTGAAGTTAAAACCCTATCGGATCCCAGAGGCCCGACGGGAGGCAATACGGGAGGAAGTACAGAAAATGCTGAACTTAGGGGTGATAGAGGAGTCCCAAAGTGATTGGTCTAGTCCCATTGTGTTGGTGCCTAAACCGGATGGGAGCTGGCGATTTTGTAACGATTTTCGACAGTTGAACAAAGTTACAAAATTTGACACCTACCCCATGCCACGTATAGATGAGTTGATCGACCGGCTGGGAACAGCCCGATACATGACGACTCTTGACCTCACAAAAGGGTATTGGCAAATCCCCCTGGCCAAGTCGGCCAAAGAGAAAACCGCATTTGTAACCCCAGACGGGGCGTTCCAATATAAAAGAATGCCGTTCGGGTTACAGAATGCGCCGGCCACATTCCAGCGGAAAATGGACCAGATGCTGAGGCCCCATCGGAAGTATGCTGCGGCTTACCTGGATGACATAATTGTCCATAGCACAGATTGGGCCTCACATCTGCCAAAAGTGCAAGCAGTCCTGGACTCTGTTCGGGAAGCGGGTTTTACGGCTAACCCCAAGAAGTGTACCATTGGGCAGGAGGAGGCCAAATATCTTGGGTACACCATTGGGAGGGGAGTAATAAAACCCCAACTCAACAAAGTCGAGGCCATCCAGAGTTGGCCACGTCCCAACAGCAAGAAGCAGGTACGAGCCTTTCTGGGAATCGCTGGGTATTATCGGCGATTCATTCCCCACTTTTCTTCTAAGGCTGTGCCCCTAACCAACCTGACGAAGGGGAAAGGGTCGGTCATGATTAAATGGACCCCCGAGGCTGAGGCAGCATTCCAATTCTTGAAACAAGCCTTATGTAGCCAGCCAGTGTTGTACTCACCCGACTTCTCTAAAGACTTTGTCGTACAAAGTGATGCGTCAGATGTGGGGTTAGGAGCAGTATTGTCCCAGGTCTGGAACGGGGAAGAGCACCCAGTCATTTACCTCAGCAGGAAGTTGAAGTCCCATGAGGTAAATTACGCCACCGTTGAAAAGGAGTGTTTAGCGGTGAAGTGGGCTCTAGATTCCCTTCGGTACTACCTGCTAGGTAGGCACTTTGACATGGTTACGGATCACGCTCCGTTAAAGTGGATGGCTCAAAACAAAGAAACAAATAGAAGAGTGAATAGGTGGTTCCTGGCCCTCCAGGAATTCAACTTCACAGTAAAGCATCGCCCTGGCGTTCAAATGGGGAATGTGGATGCTTTGTCTCGAGTACATGAATGCCTGATTGCTGGTGTTCCAACCCCGAGGTTAAAACAAGAGGGGGGGGTATGTGACAGCAGGAAGGTAAAGTCACCTGGTTGCATCCAGGGGGGTAGATATATTTCGCCCAGATTCAGGCTTTACGCCGACTTATACAACTAGGTGGAGAGTTGTATAAGGCTAGTGGGCTCATGGATGACTCATACCTCTAGGGAGAGTGTGGGGCGTCGTACAGACAGGGAGTTGATGAGACCAGCTGAAGCTTGTCAGCTCATTTAGGCCTCTATAAGAACTCCCAGCTTCATTAGATGTTAGCTCATGCCTGGAACCAGACCTGTGTGGACTGTCTAGGGAGAGTGAACCCCTGTGCGGTGAGACAAAGCCTGTGTGGCTATTTGCTTGGACATTTAAAACCAGGGACTTAGGGACTAGGACAGCACTAGGCTGATCCCAGTTGTTAGTTAGGAAACCTGTATGTTTAGTCAGAGGTCAAGTTGACCAGGATTTATTTTGTTTATGTTTCTTTTGCTTTGCTGTGTTTTGTCACTGTAAATAGAAAATAAACCGCGCCTTTTTTTTATTTTGAAAACCACAACCACCGTTTGCTGGGCCTGTTTTTGTGTGGGGAGCCCATCTCGGGGGTCACACACACCCGCTGCCGAGCTAACCCCCTCACAATATGCTGTGTGTGAGAAATAACCTGCTAATATGACAATTTTGTGGGGGGGGGACTTGATATTGCAAAGAATTGTGGGAAATAATTACAACTTCAAAAAACTCACCATGCCTCTTACTAAATACCTTGGAATGTGTACTTTCCAAAAAGGGGTCATTTGGAGGGTATTTGTACTTTCCTGGCATGTTTGGGTCTCAGGAAATGAGATAGGCCCTCAGTACTTCAGGTGTGATCAATTTTCAGAGATTTTCGCCATAGCTTGTGGACTCTATACCTTTCACAAAGACCAAATAATATTCACCGATTTAGGTTATTTTTACCAAAGATATGTAGCAGTATAAATTTTGGCCAAAATTTATGAAGAAAAATTACTAATTACTAAGCCCAAATTTCCAGTGATTGTAGAATTTGACCAGTGTCAGCTGTGCTTTGGCAAATAGGAATTCCATTGATAGGTGATCATTAAGTATATCAATGATGCTGCAGATTTTAGGTGCATCAGTCTGTTATCAGAAACGGGCAATAGATAATCGGGAAGAGATTAATATATGAGTAATGATAGGATGATATTTTAGGTGCCAGTGTGAGAGGCCAAGACCAAAGAGAGCCATCTGGGGGGGTTAAGGTACATTGGGAGTTGGTGACGTCCTGAATAAGGGCGTTAATGCTTGCCCAGAATATAGCGATAGGTGGGCATTCCCACCAGATGTGCATCATGTGTCCATCCTGGTCTCAGTTTCTCCAACATTTGCTGGACTGAGATGGGAACATCCAAGCTAGGTTCAGTGGGGTGTAGTGCCAGTTATATAGTATTTTCATCAGTGTTTCCCAGTGGGAAATGTTCCTAGAATAAATTGTATAAGCATGGATTGCTTGGTACCAAGTGGGGGGAGGGATCCGAATTTGTAGAGTGCTCCTCCTGTTTAGGCTTTAGTCGTAACCCATAAAGGTGGGATATTGCACAGACTTTGTCATTGGGTCGAATGAAGAAATGCAAAATGTCCCTGGTGAGGGTGTTATGTGAAGTTGGGATGGTTGTGAGGTCATGGCAGCATCTTAAATATAAATAAAAGTCTCTGTTAGGGATATCAAAGCAGTCCTTGAGCTGGTTGAAGGGCAGGAGATGGTTTTGCTGAAATAGATCACCAATCTTTTGGAGACCTTGTGTGGCCCATTTTTGTAGGGGTAAATCCGGAAATAGAAGAGACAAGGCTAATATTGGAAGTTGTTGTAGTGCTTGAATGTGTAACCCAGCCGATGTCTGAAGAATTTATTTCCATATGGTTATTGTAGCATTAACTGTTGGAAGGTAAAAACGAGGTGGGTGGTATCCCATTCATAAGGCAACTAGAGTCAATGAAGGGTTTTGGATTAGAGCTCCAGTTTCAATCTGGGTCCAAGGTTGTAAATAGTCCATATTCCATAGTTTTTTTTGTTTGATCCAGTATAATCACCTTGTAGTAAGTCTTAAGGTCAGGGACTCCAAGACCTGCATAGGCCCTGGGAGTATTGAGTAAAAAAGATTGGATACATGGTTTGTGTGCAGCCCAGATAAAGTGATTAATGGTCTTTTGAAGTATGGCAATATCAGTTTGTAGAATTGGTATTGGCAAAGTCCTGAAAAAGTATAAGATGTGCGGTAGTAGGAACATCTTGGATAGGGCTATACGCCCTGCCCAAGAGGCATTGACTGAGAGGAGTGTTTTGGCTTTATCCTACAGTTTTTGACCCAGCAGAGTAATATTAGTACGGAGAAGCATAGCAGAAGTGGAGGTTAGCTGAATACCTAAGTAGTTCATGGATGAGTTGGGGGCCCAGGAAAGGGGAGAGGTGGTTGTAATAGCTGTTTTGAGTAGTGGGGATAAGGAGACACCCAGCATAGCTGATTTAGAATGATTCAGCCTGTACACTGATACTCGACTAAATCGCTGTAGTAGACCACAGAGCGGGGGCAGAGATTTCAGTGGATCCGTGAACCAGATGATTATGTCATCGGCATAAAGGCCAATCTTGTGGGAGGTATGGTCAATCGATAAGACGGCTATGTCGGGGTGTGATCTTATGGCTTGTGCTAGTGGTTCAAATACTATGGCAAATATTAGTGGAGATAAGGGGCATCCTTGTCGGGTCCCATTTGTAATAGGGAAGGGAGTGGACTTCATACCCGATGTGAGGACTTTCGCGCTGGGTGTGGAGTATAGGCCTAAGATGGCTTGGAGGAGGGGACCTTGGATGCCACATTTTTGGAGGACCGCACCCAGATATAGTCAATTGACCCTATCGAATGCCTTCTCTGCATCTAAAGAAATCAGCAGAGAAGGCATGCAGTGATGCTCTGCCCAGCGAATAAGATTTATAAATCTGCGAGTGCCATCTGGGGCCTGCCTGAAAGGAATGAAACCTACTTGATCCAGGTGAACTTGACTGGGCATATACAGGTGATACTCGAAAAATTTGAATATCATGCAAAAGTTCATTTATTTCACTAATGCAATTTAAAATGTGAAACTAATATATGAGATAGACTTATTACATGTTAAGCAAGATAGTTCAAGCTGTGATTTGTCATAATTGTGATGATTATGGCTTACAGCTCATGAAAACCCCAAATCCACAATCTCAGAAAATGTGAATATTGTGAAAAGGTGCAATATTCTAGGCTCAAAGTGTCCCACTCTAATCAGCGAATTAAGCCATAACACATGCAAAGGGTTCCTGAGCCTTTAAATGGTCTCTCAGTCTGGTTCAGTAGGAATCACAATAATGGGACAGACTGCTGACCTGATAGTTGTGCAGAAAACCATCATTGGCACTCTCCATAAGGAGGGAAAGCCTCAAAAGGTAATTGCAAAAGAAGTTGGATGTTCCCAAAGTGCTGTATCAAAGCACATTGAAAGAAAGTTATGCGGAAGGGAAAAGTGTGGAAGAAAAAGGTGCACAAGCAGCAGGGATGACCGCAGCCTGGAGAGGATTGTCAGGAAAAGGCCATTCAAAAGTGTTGGGGACTTTCACAAGGAGTGGTCTGAGGCTGGAGTCAGTGCATCTAGAGCCACCACACACAGATGGATCCTGGACATGGGCTTCAAATGTCGTATTCCTCTTGTCAAGCCACTCCTGAACAACAAACAATGTCAGAAGCATCTTACCTGGGCTAAAGAAAAACAGACCTGGTCTGTTGCTCAGTGGTCCAAAGTCCTCTTGTCTGATGAGAGCAAATTTTGCATCTCATTTGGAAACCAAGGAGCCAGAGTATGGAGGAAGAATGGAGAGGCACACACTGCAAGATGCTTGAAGTCCAGTGTGAAGTTTCCACAGTCTGTGTTGATTTGGGGAGCCATGTCATCTGCTGGTGTTGGTCCACTGTGCTTCATTAAGTCCAGGGTCAACACAGCCGTCTACCAGGAGATTTTGGAGCACTTCATGCTCCCTTCCACAGACGAGCTCTATGGGGATGCTAACTTAATTTTCCAGCAGGACTTGGCACCTGCCCACACTGCCAAAAGCACCAAAACCTGGTTCAATGTCTGCCTTCTGGGAGATAGCCTTTCTCCAATCAAGTGAGCACTTGAAGGGGTTGTTGAGGCCCTTAGTATTTAGGGAGATGATTGTGAGCGTCATGTCTTAGGTGAGAATGGGATTAGGTATCGGTGATGTAGCGGTACTGAGGTGGACAAGCTACTATTAAAAAGAAAACAGAGGTTAAGGGTAGAAGCAAAGCTATTGCAAAGACAGTGCTATAAACAAAGTAAGTATGGGCAGATCAAGACTCTCTATGTCGTAGAGGTCTTGATCTGAGCACACAACAATCAGATCTGATTGCAGTTATAACTCAGAAAAACAAACTAGATATTAGTATATATAGCAAATGTACTCAGTTAAACAAGAAACAGGAAGTGTGCTTGGCACACTAAAGCAGTGAAGCGTGGAGGGGAAATCATAAAACCTTCCGCTTCTCCACTACTAAATCAAACAGTTAACAAAGATAGTATCCAGCCTTAGGTATGTATCTCTATGGCAGAGAGTGATGGATATGTGGGAATACTATAGTTATGACTGACCTTGTGAGTTCAAAGTATTGGGAATTCTAGAAGATGGTCTTGAGTTGGGGGTGGGTGGAGGTGCTTGTGTGGTTAAACCTCAATTGTTGAGCTGTTTGACACCCTCCTTAGTTGTCAACATGGTGACCTGTTGATTGCGGTAGGTTACTAGTATCTTCGTGGGATAGCCCCATTTATAGGTGATTTTATGCTCATGCAATACTGAGGTGACCGGAGGAAAGGCCTTACGTGCTTGGGAGGTAGCAGAAGATATGTCATCGTAGAGTGATATTTTGGTAAAGGGTTCCGGTAGAGAGTAGGGATGATCTTCGAGTTCGAGTCAAACTCATGTTCGACTCGAACATTGCCTGTTCGCCTGTTCGCCGAACAGCGAACAATTTGGGGTGTTCGCGGCAAATTCGAAAAGCCGCGGAACACCCTGTAAAAGTCTATGGGAGAAATCTAAAGTGCTAATTTTAAAGGCTTATATGCAAGTTATTTTCATAAAAAGTGTTTGGGGACCGGGTCCTGCCCCAGGGGACATGTATCAATGCAAAAAAACGTTTTAAAAACTGCAGTTTTTTCGGGAGCAGTGATTTTAATAATGCTTAAAGTGAAACAATAAAAGTGAAATATTCCTTTCAATTTCGTACCTAGGGGGTGTGCATAGTATGCCTGTAAAGTAGCGCTTGTTTCCCGTGCTTAGAACTGTCCCTGCACAAAGTGTCATTTCTGAAGGAAAAAAGTAATCTAAAAGTACTCGCTGCTATAATGAATTGTCGGCTCCCGGCAATACAGAGAAAAGTCATTGAAAGTCATTTATAAAAAAAATAAAATGCGTGGGGGTCCCCCCAAATTCAATTACCAGGCCCTTCAGGTCTGGTGTGGATATTAAGGGGAACCCTGCGTCAAATTAAAAAAAAAAGTATTTGAGGACATCTGACATGGGGGAGTGACCTGTGAGGGGTGTGGTCTAGCAATGGCGGAGTAAGGAGGTTGTGAGGGGTTGAGCTGAGCAGAACCTTCCAAGCCCTGTGAGAAAATGAGACCCTGCAGTATTTAGGCTATATCTAGACCGTTTGGATGGGGTACAAGCACTGGTGAGCTCTGATGTTGATTAGAGTGATTCCACTGTGATCCCACTGTGCTAATACCCAGGCGCCGACATCTCCAGGGAGCTCCAGGGAACTCAACAAATATTGTGATACTACGCTATACAACGAGCGAATAGCAGCGGTAGCGGCATTAACATTAACATTGAGCATTAAACTTGAACATATCTGCAGAGGAGGATGAACGCAGGTGAGCAGTGAATTGACTGTGCGGGAGTTGTTTGGACCTGGAGATCTATAGCTGGTTTCTGCCTGGTCTTGGTCAGCTGAAACGGAAGTTGTGTGTGAGGGTGTTTTCAGCCTGTCTCCTGCCTCCTGCCTGGGTTACTAACAGTGTGGCAGAGAGGAGACACTGGAAGGACGGGGTGAGATGAGCTCTAGCTGCGCTGCGATGTGCTGAGATATTGATACTGGATCAATTTATTTCATTTACTTAATTCATATCTCCAGGGATCTGGCGTGTATGGGACTGTGAATCCTGGAGGAGAAATCTCCTATAAGGTATGCTGGGAGTTAGTATTCCTTTTTTTCTTTTACACTTAAATCTACCGGAACAGAATATTACAGAATATATTCTTATGGACAGTGTGTAGTGGAATATTGGAGCAGTGAATCGGTCTAAAGGATTCTAAAGGCTTATGAGAATTTCCGAGAATTACCGTATATACTCGAGTATAAGCCGAGATTTTCAGCCCTTTTTTTGGGGCTGAAAGTCCCCCCCTCGGCTTATACTCGAGTCAGCAAAAAATTTTACATTGAAAATAGTACCTGTAAAGACGTTGCGGCTGCGGCATCCATCGTTCGAATTCCGCGGTCTCTTCCTGTTCCTTCGGTGATAGGAGATTCTCATCAGACACTCTCAGCCTATCACGATCATTCTCTCATCCTCAGTTTCCCAGCAGACGTCTGTGATTGGCGGAACACCCAACACAGTGTCTGCTGGGAAACTGTGGATGAGAGAATGATCGTGATAGGCGGAGAGTGTCTGATGAGAATCGCCTATCACGGAAGGAACAGGAAGAGACCGCGGAATTCGAACGATGGACGCCGCAGCCGCAACTTCTTTACAGGTACTATTTACAATGTAAAATAGCGAGCTAGGGAACAGTGAGGATAGGAGAACAGTGAGGATAGGAGAACAGTGAGGATAGGAACAGTAAGGATGACCCTCGGCTTATACTCGAGTCAGTAAGTTTTCCCAGTTTTTTGAGGCAACATTAGGTACCTCGGCTTATACTCGAGTCGGCTTATACTCGAGTATATACGGTATTATGAGTATTACTGAATATCACTCAATATCACTAAATTACTAAATCATCAAATCAATGAATCAGCTCTGTAATCAGCTTTGTAATTGTCCTTAATTACTTCAGCTTGCAATCTCATATGCAGAGTATGTAAAGTATGTGGGTTGGTATATCCCTATCTCTAGCAGGAAAAACAGGAAAAGATCTAAAAGGTACTGTGGCTATGCTATAATCTACTATATTATATCTGTGTAATAAGCTTAAATAGCTGTGTTTGAACTATGAACTATATTTTCTGGAATAAGTAACAAGTAATATAGTAATATAAGAAGAGAACTGTGACACAAGAACATTTTATTTCGGACAGCTTGCTATTTTTGATATACCATATATGCCATATATGTCATCGGACAGACAAAGTATATTATATATGCTCTCATATATTGGACTATATTGAAGGTATTGATCAAGGTAGCTGGATATAGTTTTGCAATACAGTCAACTCTGTTTGTAAGATATTATATGGGATGAACACGGGATGAGCTATACAAAGAGTATAAAAAGTATAAAAAGTGTAAGGAGTAAAGGGGAGGAGAAGCAGGAAGTAAAACAGACCCAAAAGCACCTTACAAAGCCTCAACCTATACAACAGGAGATTAAGGACTTTTTCCCAAGAACACGCGCAGCGGTAGCTAGAGCTTCAATAGTAGAGACACGAGGAGTGGAATATACAGAAATATCTAGAGCCGCACCCCGAATGAGTCTCCCACAAACACTAGAAATAAGTGAAGAATTTAGATCTGAGGATACCCTGAGAATAGGAATGGATAAAAACACCGGAGAACTTGATTTAATGTCCATTTTGCAAGTACTACCAACTCGAGATGAGATGGCCATATTACAAACGCTCCCAACGAGAGAAGAAATGGAAACATTGGTATCCCGTCTAGAGGAAAATCATCGACAGGAAATGCAGGCCATTAGAACAGAAGTACAAACTTTGACAGAAAAGATCTCTCTAGAAGGAAACCGTACAACAAAATTGGAGGATCGGATTACACGATTAGAAGGAATGGAAAAGAGGGTCATACAAGAGGGACAGGATTATTCTATACAACTAAAATTTGAGGAAATTGAAGACCGGAGTCGGAGGCTCAATTTGAGGTTTAGGGGGAACCCAGAAGAAATAGAGGAAACCTCCTTAAATTCATTGGTTGTATCAATATGTAAACAAATGGGAGTAATGACCACACCAAGAGAAATAGAATTTGATAGATTACATAGAGCCCTAGGGCCCCGGTCCCTAAACCCAGAAAGACCCAGAGACGTTATTGGACGATTTCACCGCTACACCCATAAAGAACTGGTCAGTCGTAAGGCATGGGAAATCGGGACAATAAGATATGAAGGAATGTCAATAAAATTTTTACCAGATCTCTCCCGTGCAACTTTACAACGGAGGGCGATACTGAGACCGATTCTAGAGAAGATTAAATCAGTAGGGGGGTCATATACTTGGGGATACCCAATATCACTATTTGTAAAGAAGGGACCTCTATCGTTTTTACTCTCCCAACCATCTGACCTACCGGAGTTATTCAATTTCCTCGGAGTTGAGGGATGTGAGGTTTCAGATTGGTTACACCCAATAGATAGAAGGCAACGGAGAGGGAGGCCCCAAATAAGAAAATCGGGTGCTTCAATACAGAGAAGGAGTGGTCAAGAACAATCTACAGAGACTGCAGGGAATGGGATTGGGCCAGAAGGGCCAGAAGGGCCAAAGGGCCGTGAGTTAAGATGAAAAGAACTGCCTAAATTATTGGATTATCTATCTGTCTACCTGTCTGCACCCCTTTCGATAGGTTTTTCCAGGTTTTTTTCCCTTTTTTTTTGTTCCTCATGGAACTTTAGTTTTTTTTTTATTATTTGTTTGTTTGTTGTTCCTCATGGAACTCTATTTTTTTTTTTTTATTTATGGGAGAAGTTTTTTCAAATTATAAACTGTATGTACTATGGCACTGAATCCATGCAATAATGTTTGGTTTTTGGGGTGTGTGTGTTTTTTTTTTTTTTTTTTGGGGGAGGGGGGTGGGTTTTTTGTGAAGAGAGAACACATAATAATAAGTACACACATATAATAATACACATATAATTTATATAAAATACATAAGACACAATTCACATAGACATATTTTAACACAATTTATATATTGCACTTACACTGCGTTTATATAATAAGGGGGTAAATTAGGGTGGGGGGAAAGTAGGGGAAGTAGGAGGGGAAGGGGACACTTTATACATTATATATTATAAAGAGGAAGGGGTATTAGGAAGGCGTGGACCCAGTAGATATAGATAATTTAATAATTTGATAGGCTTCACTGAATTTGATATGTTAAGAGGAAGATTATAAATTTATTTATTTTTTTTTCTTTTGTTGGTTCTCTGGGAAAAGAAACAGAGAATGTAAAGTGATATCATTTTTTAGTTGGAAAAGATTTAGAGAAATTAATGTGATAAAGTATGAAATGAATATGTGGAATGTAATATACATTAAAGAAATAGAATAATTTAGAAAGGAATAGTAAAAAGAAAGGCGACAAAAAGGTTAGTGGGAATGGCCCAGAGGGGAAGAGAATTTTAGGAATGGGAGTAACCTGGATATAAAGTATATATGGAGTGAATACTATTATTTAGAAGAAAGAAAGGGGAGGTGAGAGAGGATTAGATTAGGGGGTAAGTAGGAAAGACAGAATTAAAATTTAGAATCTAGTACATAAAGAGAGCCAAATGTAGGGAAGAAGTGGGAGAAAGATGGAACACTTAGAAATAGAGAATGAAGGGTAGGAAAAGGAGATGCGAGATAAAAGATGGGGAATAAATATAGGCTGAGAAGGGACTTTGTTCAAAGGGTCATAAAGGATTAGAAGGGTGAGGGGGGAGCTCAGCCAATCACGCCAAAACTAGACCAACACCCCCAATTCGGCTATCTACGGGAAAATTGAAGTCCCAAGTAGGAGCCGGGGTATAACTTCTATACCCATCCTCTCTCCATAAAATTCCTCCCCCCCTGTTTTGGGGTTTTTGTCTCTGTTTTACTTAGGGGGGTTGCTGGTTTTTTTTTTCTCTCTCTCTCTCTCTCTCTCTCTCTCTCCCCCCTCCCTTTTGTCTGCACCTGTCTCCCCCTGACCCTCTAGACACTGGAGTAAGAATAGTATAACTGATATTCTGTGAATAAAAGATGGATAAAATACGAATAACCTCATTAAATGTTAAAGGGCTTAATATCCCAGAAAAACGTAAAATGTTGTTGAATGAATTAAAACATTTAAATACAGACATAGGATTTATACAAGAGACACATTTCAGGGAAGGGGCCTTTCCATACCTACAAAATAGGTATTTCCCCAATGTCTATCAAGCTTCCAATCAGGAAGCTAAAACAAAGGGAGTCGCTATCCTGATTTCAAATAAAATACCTTGGATACTTACAGATAAATGTTCAGACCCAGGGGGAAGATACCTCTTCCTTAAAGGAGCGATAGGTAAAGAAAAAGTGACTTTGGCTACTATTTATGCTCCAAATTCACATCAAGATAGCTTTTTGGTTAAATTGCTGTCAAAATTAAGGGATTTCAGTGAAGGAAAATTGATATGTGGAGGAGATTTAAATATCCCACTGGACCCAAGAGTAGATACTTCTAATGGGACTTCATCAGTATCTAAGGGGGTTAGAAAGTCTATCCTTCGAAAATTACATGAATTACAACTAGTGGATGGTTGGCAGATTATGCACCCAGGGGAGAGAGATTACACTTTCTTCTCAAATCCTCACCAAAGTTATTCAAGAATAGATTTTTTCTTAGTCCCACACCAACTGCTACATTCAATATGCAATATCTCAATAGGAAATATAACTTGGACAGATCATGCACCTGTTACAATGGAGATGAATTTGGTGGGGGGGAGTTACTCCCTGGAATGGAGATGGAAGTTAAATGAAAGCTTATTAGAAAATCCACAAATTATGGAAGACTTAATTAAAGAAATTACGTGGTATTTTCAAATAAATGATAATGGAGAAAGTGACCCGGGAATGGTTTGGGAAGCCCATAAAACGGTAATTAGAGGAATATTAATTAAACATGGCTCCCGAATAAAAAAGGATAGAGAAGAACAGGTAAAACATCTGTTAGAAAAGTTACATGATCTAGAGTAGTGATGAGCCGAACACCCCCGGGTTCGGTTCGCACCAGAACCCGCGAACGGACCGAACGTTCGTACGAACATTAGAACCCTATTAAATACAATGGATGCGAACGTTCGAATTCTAAAGTGCTAATTATAATGACTATTATGCATGTTATTGTCCTAAAAAGGGTTTGGGAACCCGGGTTCTGCACCAGGGGACATGTATCAATGCAAAAAGAAGTTTTAAAAACGGTCGTTTTTCAGGAGCAGTCATTTTAATGATGCATAAAGTGAAAAAAAAAGTGAAATATTCCTTTAAATATCGTACCTGGGGGGTGTCTAAAGTATGCCTGTGAAGTGCCACGTGTTTCCCGTGTTTAGAACTGTCCCTGCACAAAATGACACTTCTAAAGGAAAAAAAAAACATTTAAAACTGCTTGCGGCTTTAATGTAATGTCTGGTCCCGGTAATATGGATGAAAATCTTTAAGAAAAATGGCATAGCTACCCCATGACCCCCCCCCCCCCACCCCAGCCCATTACCAGCCCCTTTGGGTCTTGTATGGATATTAAGGGGAACACCGCACACAAAATAAAAAAGGCCCTATATACTCTGAACAGCCGTATACAGGCGGTGCATACAAGACAGGGACTGTAGGTTTGTTCTTATGTAGAATGTGTTTGTAATTTTGAACAGGTACATTGTTTAAGTGTAGCTCCAGCCCAAAAATCTATTTTTAAACTTTTTGGAAAACATAGGTAAGGGTTATCACCCCTGTAACATTTGTTTTGCTGTCTGTGCCCCTGTTCAGAACATTTCACCTCACTTTCCGTCCCAATGACAACTGTTTTTGAAATGTGGTGTTTTTCTTGAAACAAGGATTGGTGATAAAGCATCAGTACAGAGGAGACACCTTTCTCCCATATTAATTCTTACAGGAGAGAATTTTCCTTCCTAGGGGTAGATTTCCTCTCACTTCCTGTTGTCTTCTTTCGTTTCCAAGTAGGAGTCGTTTGTAAGTTGGATGTTTGAAAGTAGGGACCTGCCGTATATACTCTGCAGAAATAGGCCCCTTAGTTGTTGGTGTTGGCACAACACTGTAAGCACTCACAGTTACTCTTGGTTGGTGCTGGAACGCCCTGCTGTCAACTATTATATCAGGAATTGTAATTACATATAATTGTTAAACAGTGGTAGTAAAAACTGGGCCTTTGATGGTGGTGCTGGTGCCACAACACTGTAAGCCCTGACAGTTACTCTTGGTGGGTGCAGCAATGGGCCCTGCTGTGAATTATTAGATCAAGAATTGTAATTACATGCCCCTTTTGAACAGGGGCTGAAAAATTGGGCCTTTCGTGGTGGTGGTGGTGTTGCCACAACACTGTAAGCCCTCAGAGTTACTCTTGGTGGGTGCAGGAATGGGCCCTGCTGTGAATTATTAGATCAAGAATTGTAATTACATGCCCCTTTTGAACAGGGGCTGAAAAATTGGGCCTTTCGTGGTGGTGGTGGTGGTGGCGTTGCCACAACACTGTAAGCCCTCAGAGTTACTCTTGGTGGGTGCAGCAATGGGCCCTGCTGTGAATTATTAGATCAAGAATTGTAATTTCATGCCCCTGTTGAACAGGGGCTGAAAAATTGGGCCTTAGGCACTGGTGGCACAACACTGCAACCCCTCACAGATACTGTACTTGGAGCACAGCAATGAGCCCTGTTGCAAAGTATTGCTTCAAAAATTGTAATGACATGCCCCTGTTAAACAGGGGCTGAAAAATTGGGCCTTAGGCACTGGTGGCACAACACTCCAACCCCTCACAGATACTGTACTTGGAGCACAGCAATGAGCCCTGTTGCAAAGTATTGCTTCAAAAATTGTAATGACACGCCCCTGTTAAACAGGGGCTGAAAAATTGGGCCTTAGCCACTGGTGGCGGCACCCATAAACAAAAATGATCTTCCAAGCTATCATCATCAATCGTATCATTGAGGACTCGGAGGAGGAGGATAGCCAGTCAACATAACAGCACAGGCACTCAGCATCAGCATCAGTCTTGAAGGGATGTGACATGTTAAAATCAATTAGTCTGTTATATCAGCATCAGGTGTGTGGTAGCTGGTGGTGATCCAAGACTGGTTCATCTTGATGAAAGTCAGTCGATCAACCGAGTCGGTGGACAGGCGCACCCTGTGATCCGTGACAAATCCTCCAGCAGCACTGAATGTGCGTTCCGAAAGAACGCTGGATGCAGGACAGGCCAGTAGCTCAATTGCATACTGTGCAAGCTCTGGCCAGTGATCCATCCTCAAGACCTAGTAAGCCAGAGGATTTTCGGTGGGGAAGGTGTCCAAGTCTGACCTTGCCCCTAGATATTCCTGCACCATGTTTATCAGACGCTGGCGATGGTTGCTGGAACCGATCATACTTTGGGGCTGCGGACTAAAGAATTGTCTGAACGCATCGGTCAGACGGCCACCTTCCCCACCGCTCCTTCTTTGACTGGCCGAAGCCTCAGCAACTCGTTGTCCAGGACCAGGAGTTTGTAACCTCCCAGTCTCTGGGAACGCGTTGCACAGACCTTTCTGCAAGGCCTCCCGGAGTTGTCTCATCCTCTGCTCCCTCTGCGACGGTAACATAAGGTCCGCAACCTTACCCTTGTACCGTGGATCAAGGAGAGTGGCCAGCCAGTAATGGTCCCTCTCCTTGATCCGAAGAATACGAGGATCCTTCCGCAGACTTTGCAGGATCAGGGAGGCCATGCAGCGTAGGTTAGCTGAGGCATTCGGTCCGGAGTCCTTTGGGTCACTAAGGACGACATGATCCGCAGCCACCTCCTCCCAGCCACGTACAAGTCCACTGGTTTCTTGGGACTGTAAATCATCCCTAAAAGACTGCTGCTGATGATGCTGAGTGCCAGCCTCCACCTCCATGCTGACACAATCCTCCTCCTCCTCCTCCTCCTCCTCCTCTTCCTGTGCGATGGGTGGGACAGAAGGAACACTGTCTGGGTAAAGGGGGCCTTGAGAGGCAAGGAAGTCCTCCTCTTCCTGCCTCTGTTCTGCCTCAAGTGCCCTGTCCATTATTCCACGCAGCGTGTGCTCCAACAGGTAGACAAGAGGTACAGTGTCACTGATGCATGCACTGTCACTGCTCACCATCCTCGTGGCCTCCTCAAATGGTGCCAGGACAGTGCATGCATCCCTGATCATGCCCCACTGGCGTGGAGAAAAAAACAAAGCTCCCCTGACCCTGTCCTGGTGCCGTAGTCGCACAGGTACTCATTGATGGCCCTCTGCTGCGTGTGCAGCCGCTGCAGCATGGCCAACGTTGAGTTCCACCTGGTGGGCATGTCACATATAAGGCGGTTCTTGGGCAGGTTCAACTCCTTTTGCAGCTCAGCCAGGTGAGCACTGGCATTATAAGATCTGCGGAAATGCACACAGACTTTCCTGGCCTGCCTCAGGACATCCTGTAAGCCCGGGTACCTGCCCAAGAACCGCTGCACCACCAGGTTAAGGACGTGAGCCACACAGGGCACATGGGTCAGTTGTCCCTGTCGGAGGGCGGAGAGGAGGTTGGTGCCATTGTCGCAAACCACCATTCCTGGCTTAAGCTGGCGTGGCGTCAACCACCTCTCGGCCTGGCCCTGCAGAGCAGACAGGACCTCTGCCCCAGTGTGGCTTCTGTCCCCCAAACACACCAGCGCAAGCACGGCATGGCATCTTTTTGCCTGCGTACTTGCGTAGCCCCTTGAACGGCTACGGAGCACCGCTGGTTCAGAGGACAAAGCACAGGAAGAGGCCATGGAGGAAGAAGAGGAGGGGGTGGAGGAGAGAGGTGTGTCACAACCAGTAGTAGCATTTTGGAGGCGTGGCGGTGGAACAACCTCCAACACTACTGCACCTTGTCCTGCATCCTTCCCAGCTGCCAAAAGAGTGACCCAATGGGCCGTGAAAGAAAGGTAACGTCCCTGTCCATGCCTGCTGGACCATGAGTCAGCGGTAATATGCACCTTACCGCTGACCGCCCTGTCCAGCGAGGCCAAGACATTGCCTTCCACATGCCGGTAGAGAGCCGGAATAGCCTTCCGTGAGAAAAAGTGGCGTTTGGGAACCTGCCACTGAGGAACCGCACATTGCACAAACTCACGGAAGGGGGCCGAGTCTACCAACTGAAAAGGCAGCAGTTGAAGCGCTAGCAATTTAGCCAAGCTAGCATTCAACCGCTGGGCATGTGGATGGCTGGGAGTGAACTTCTTTCGACGGTCCAGCAGCTGGGGCAGGGAAATTTGCCTGCTAGAATCGGACGTCGGTGTACTGCTAGCAGAGTGGCCGCAAGTACTTGGCTGTGACACACCTAATTCTACACCTTCATTCCTCTCAGTGCATGTTTCAGAGAGGACTGAAGTTATAGTGGGGTTGGAGATCCCAGCTGATGCGGTGCAAGGAGAGGTCCACTTTGTTCTTTGGTGTGGGTCTTTGAGGTAGGCTTGCCAACGAGCTGCATGGCAGGTCAACATATGTCTGGTCAGGCATGTGGTACCCAAGCGGCTGATGTTTTGGCCACGCGATATACGCTTGAGACATATGTTGCAAACAGCAGCTGTGCGATCTGATGCACTAGCCTCAAAAAAGGCCCACACCAAAGAACTTTTTGAATGACGGGCAGAGGCAGCGCCCTGCACAGGCGGAGCTCTGCGGTGTGATTCCGTCGGTGTACTGCCCTTACGCTGGCCACCAAAGGGCATCCTGCCTCGTTGGAGATGTGCCTCCTCCTCATCCTCCTCCTCCTCCTCCTCCTCCTCTCTCCTATTAGGCACCCACGTGGAGTCAGTGACCTCATCACCCCCTCCCTCCTCATCACTGGGGCCAATCTGGCAGTATGCAGCAGCTGCTGGAACATGACTGCCAGATTGGTGTCCTTCTTGAGCATCCCCTGTCTGCTCTCACGCTACTGCCTTCCTGTAGCTGGGTTTCATCATCAGACCCTTCGAAACGCTGGGCATCCTCCTGGAGCATGTACCCAACACTGTGCTCAAACAGTTCGGGGGACTCCTCAGGAGGAGGACATGGTGGGTCTAGGGAAGGAGTCACTGATGATGAGTCTGACATTGATACCAGGGAAGAGGACGCTTTGGCAGCTGCTTTGCCAGTACCCTGAGCCTGGGTGAGAGAGGATGAGGAGGAGGAGGAGGGCTTGGTCATCCACTCTACCAAGTCTTCGGCATGATGTGGCTCAACATGTCCAGCTGCCGAAAAGAAGGACAAGCGTGTCCCATGGCCATGTGCTGATGACAATGCACCGCGTCCACGACCAGCACTGTTGCCCCCAGACACAGAGCCTGCTTGCCCTCTTTTATTGCCTCCTGACTGTCTGCCTCTCCTTGTTTGCCTTCCAGACATTCTAATGGATGGCCTGCAGGGAGATGGGAAAAAAGCAATAAGGGCTACCTTCAGGTGTCCTTCTCTGTCCCTTTACTTAAGGATTTCTAAATATGGTTGAGGATGATTGCTTTCGCACAGAATAGCACAATGACAATTTCCCTGACTGTCCAAAAAACAAGGATTTCAAAGATGGTTGATGAGGAATGCTTTAGCACAGTATAGCACAAGGAGAATTTCCCTCACTGTCCTTCCCTGTCCCTACAAACAAGGATTAGCACAGTAAAACACACTGAAACTCTCCCTACCTATAGTTTTCTGTCCCTATAAAAAATGTTTTTTTAAAGATGGTTGATGATGAATGCTTTAGCACAGTATAGCACAAGGAGAATTTCCCTCACTGTCCTTCCCTGTCCCTACAAACAAGGATTAGCACAGTAAAACACACTGACACTCTCCCTACCTATAGTTTTCTGTCCCTATAAAAAATGTTTTTTTAAAGATGGTTGATGATGAATGCTTTAGCACAGTATAGCACAAGGAGAATTTCCCTCACTGTCCTTCCCTGTCCCTACAAACAAGGATTAGCACAGTAAAACACACTGACACTCTCCCTACCTATAGTTTTCTGTCCCTATAAAAAATGTTTTTTTAAAGATGGTTGATGATCAATGCTTTAGCACACTATAGCACAAGGAGAATTTCTCTCACTGTCCTTCCCTGTCCCTACAAACAAGGATTAGCACAGTAAAACACACTGACACTCTCCCTACCTATAGTTTTCTGTCCCTATAAAAAATGTTTTTTTAAAGATGGTTGATGATCAATGCTTTAGCACACTATAGCACAAGGAGAATTTCCCTCACTGTCCTTCCCTGTCCCTACAAACAAGGATTAGCACAGTAAAACACACTGACACTCTCCCTACCTATAGTTTTCTGTCCCTATAAAAAATGTTTTTTTAAAGATGGTTGATGATCAATGCTTTAGCACACTATAGCACAAGGAGAATTTCCCTCACTGTCCTTCCCTGTCCCTACAAACAAGGATTAACACATTAAAACACACTGACACTCTCCCTACCTATAGTTTTCTGTCCCTATAAAAAATGTTTTTTTAAAGATGGTTGATGATCAATGCTTTAGCACACTATAGCACAAGGAGAATTTCCCTCACTGTCCTTCCCTGTCCCTACAAACAAGGATTAGCACAGTAAAACACACTGACACTCTCCCTACCTATAGTTTTCTGTCCCTATAAAAAATGTTTTTTTAAAGATGGTTGATGATCAATGCTTTAGCACACTATAGCACAAGGAGAATTTCCCTCACTGTCCTTCCCTGTCCCTACAAACAAGGATTAGCACGGTAAAACACACTGACACTCTCCCTACCTATAGTTTTCTGTCCCTATAAAAAATGTTTTTTTAAAGATGGTTGATGATCAATGCTTTAGCACAGTATAGCACAAGGAGAATTTCCCTCACTGTCCTTCCCTGTCCCTACAAACAAGGATTAGCACAGTAAAACACACTGACACTCTCCCTACCTATAGTTTTCTGTCCCTATAAAAAATGTTTTTTTAAAGATGGTTGATGATCAATGCTTTAGCACACTATAGCACAAGGAGAATTTCCCTCACTGTCCTTCCCTGTCCCTACAAACAAGGATTAGCACAGTAAAACACACTGACACTCTCCCTACCTATAGTTTTCTGTCCCTATAAAAAATGTTTTTTTAAAGATGGTTGATGATCAATGCTTTAGCACACTATAGCACAAGGAGAATTTCCCTCACTGTCCTTCCCTGTCCCTACAAACAAGGATTAGCACAGTAAAACACACTGACACTCTCCCTACCTATAGTTTTCTGTCCCTATAAAAAATGTTTTTTTAAAGATGGTTGATGATCAATGCTTTAGCACACTATAGCACAAGGAGAATTTCTCTCACTGTCCTTCCCTGTCCCTACAAACAAGGATTAGCACAGTAAAACACACTGACACTCTCCCTACCTATAGTTTTCTGTCCCTATAAAAAATTTTTTTTTAAAGATGGTTGATGATCAATGCTTTAGCACACTATAGCACAAGGAGAATTTCCCTCACTGTCCTTCCCTGTCCCTACAAACAAGGATTAGCACAGTAAAACACACTGACACTCTCCCTACCTATAGTTTTCTGTCCCTATTAAAAATGTTTTTTTAAAGATGGTTGATGATCAATGCTTTAGCACACTATAGCACAAGGAGAATTTCCCTCACTGTCCTTCCCTGTCCCTACAAACAAGGATTAGCACAGTAAAACACACTGACACTCTCCCTACCTATAGTTTTCTGTCCCTATAATTTTTTTTTTTAAAGATGGTTGATGATCAATGCTTTAGCACACTATAGCACAAGGAGAATTTCCCTCACTGTCCTTCCCTGTCCCTACAAACAAGGATTAGCACAGTAAAACACACTGACACTCTCCCTACCTATAGTTTTCTGTCCCTATAAAAAATGTTTTTTTAAAGATGGTTGATGATCAATGCTTTAGCACAGTATAGCACAAGGAGAATTTCCCTCACTGTCCTTCCCTGTCCCTACAAACAAGGATTAGCACAGTAAAACACACTGACACTCTCCCTACCTATAGTTTTCTGTCCCTATAAAAAATGTTTTTTTAAAGATGGTTGATGATCAATGCTTTAGCACACTATAGCACAAGGAGAATTTCCCTCACTGTCCTTCCCTGTCCCTACAAACAAGGATTAGCACAGTAAAACACACTGACACTCTCCCTACCTATAGTTTTCTGTCCCTATAAAAAATGTTTTTTTAAAGGTGGTTGATGATCAATGCTTTAGCACACTATAGCACAAGGAGAATTTCCCTCACTGTCCTTCCCTGTCCCTACAAACAAGGATTAGCACAGTAAAACACACTGACTCTCTCCCTACCTATAGTTTTCTGTCCCTATAAAAAATTTTTTTTTAAAGATGGTTGATGATCAATGCATTAGCACACTATAGCACAAGGAGAATTTCCCTCACTGTCCTTCCCTGTCCCTACAAACAAGGATTAGCACAGTAAAACACACTGACACTCTCCCTACCTATAGTTTTCTGTCCCTATAAAAAATGTTTTTTTAAAGATGGTTGATGATCAATGCTTTAGCACAGTATAGCACAAGGAGAATTTCCCTCACTGTCCTTCCCTGTCCCCGCAAACAAGGATTAGCACAGTAAAACACACTGACACTCTCCCTACCTATAGTTTTCTGTCCCTATAAAAAATGTTTTTTTAAAGATGGTTGATGATCAATGCTTTAGCACACTATAGCACAAGGAGAATTTCCCTCACTGTCCTTCCCTGTCCCTACAAACAAGGATTAGCACAGTAAAACACACTGACACTCTCCCTACCTATAGTTTTCTGTCCCTATAAAAAATGTTTTTTTAAAGATGGTTGATGATCAATGCTTTAGCACACTATAGCACAAGGAGAATTTCCCTCACTGTCCTTCCCTGTCCCTACAAACAAGGATTAGCACAGTAAAACACACTGACACTCTCCCTACCTATAGTTTTCTGTCCCTATAAAAAATGTTTTTTTAAAGATGGTTGATGATCAATGCTTTAGCACAGTATAGCACAAGGAGAATTTCCCTCACTGTCCTTCCCTGTCCCTACAAACAAGGATTAGCACAGTAAAACACACTGACACTCTCCCTACCTATAGTTTTCTGTCCCTATAAAAAATGTTTTTTTAAAGATGGTTGATGATCAATGCTTTAGCACACTATAGCACAAGGAGAATTTCCCTCACTGTCCTTCCCTGTCCCTACAAACAAGGATTAGCACAGTAAAACACACTGACACTCTCCCTACCTATAGTTTTCTGTCCCTATAAAAAATGTTTTTTTAAAGATGGTTGATGATCAATGCTTTAGCACACTATAGCACAAGGAGAATTTCCCTCACTGTCCTTCCCTGTCCCTACAAACAAGGATTAGCACAGTAAAACACACTGACACTCTCCCTACCTATAGTTTTCTGTCCCTATAAATTTTTTTTTTTAAAGATGGTTGATGATCAATGCTTTAGCACACTATAGCACAAGGAGAATTTCCCTCACTGTCCTTCCCTGTCCCTACAAACAAGGATTAGCACAGTAAAACACACTGACACTCTCCCTACCTATAGTTTTCTGTCCCTATAAAAAATGTTTTTTTTAAAGATGGTTGATGATCAATGCTTTAGCACACTATAGCACAAGGAGAATTTCCCTCACTGTCCTTCCCTGTCCCTACAAACAAGGATTAGCACAGTAAAACACACTGACACTCTCCCTACCTATAGTTTTCTGTCCCTATAAAAAATGTTTTTTTAAAGATGGTTGATGATCAATGCTTTAGCACACTATAGCACAAGGAGAATTTCCCTCACTGTCCTTCCCTGTCCCTACAAACAAGGATTAGCACAGTAAAACACACTGACACTCTCCCTACCTATAGTTTTCTGTCCCTATAAAAAATGTTTTTTTAAAGATGGTTGATGATCAATGCTTTAGCACACTATAGCACAAGGAGAATTTCCCTCACTGTCCTTCCCTGTCCATACAAACAAGGATTAGCACAGTAAAACACACTGACACTCTCCCTACCTATAGTTTTCTGTCCCTATAAAAAATGTTTTTTTAAAGATGTTTGATGATCAATGCTTTAGCACAGTATAGCACAAGGAGAATTTCCCTCACTGTCCTTCCCTGTCCCTACAAACAAGGATTAGCACAGTAAAACACACTGACACTCTCCCTACCTATAGTTTTCTGTCCCTATAAAAAATATTTTTTTAAAGATGGTTGATGATCAATGCTTTAGCACACTATAGCACAAGGAGAATTTCCCTCACTGTCCTTCCCTGTCCCTACAAACAAGGATTAGCACAGTAAAACACACTGACACTCTCCCTACCTATAGTTTTCTGTCCCTATAAAAAATGTTTTTTTAAAGATGGTTGATGATCAATGCTTTAGCACACTATAGCACAAGGAGAATTTCCCTCACTGTCCTTCCCTGTCCCTACAAACAAGGATTAGCACAGTAAAACACACTGACACTCTCCCTACCTATAGTTTTCTGTCCCTATAAAAAATGTTTTTTTAAAGATGGTTGATGATCAATGCTTTAGCACACTATAGCACAAGGAGAATTTCCCTCACTGTCCTTCCCTGTCCCTACAAACAAGGATTAGCACAGTAAAACACACTGACACTCTCCCTACCTATAGTTTTCTGTCCCTATAAAAATTTTTTTTTTAAAGATGGTTGATGATCAATGCTTTAGCACACTATAGCACAAGGAGAATTTCCCTCACTGTCCTTCCCTGTCCCTACAAACAAGGATTAGCACAGTAAAACACACTGACACTCTCCCTACCTATAGTTTTCTGTCCCTATAAAAAATGTTTTTTTAAAGATGGTTGATGATCAATGCTTTAGCACACTATAGCACAAGGAGAATTTCCCTCACTGTCCTTCCCTGTCCCTACAAACAAGGATTAGCACAGTAAAACACACTGACACTCTCCCTACCTATAGTTTTCTGTCCCTATAAAAAATGTTTTTTTAAAGATGGTTGATGATCAATGCTTTAGCACACTATAGCACAAGGAGAATTTCCCTCACTGTCCTTCCCTGTCCCTACAAACAAGGATTAGCACAGTAAAACACACTGACACTCTCCCTACCTATAGTTTTCTGTCCCTATAAAAAATGTTTTTTTAAAGATGGTTGATGATCAATGCTTTAGCACACTATAGCACAAGGAGAATTTCCCTCACTGTCCTTCCCTGTCCCTACAAACAAGGATTAGCACAGTAAAACACACTGACACTCTCCCTACCTATAGTTTTCTGTCCCTATAAAAAATGTTTTTTTAAAGATGGTTGATGATCAATGCTTTAGCACACTATAGCACAAGGAGAATTTCCCTCACTGTCCTTCCCTGTCCCTACAAACAAGGATTAGCACTGTAAAACACACTGACACTCTCCCTACCTATAGTTTTCTGTCCCTATAATTTTTTTTTTTTTAAAGATGGTTGATGATCAATGCTTTAGCACACTATAGGACAAGGAGAATTTCCCTCACTGTCCTTCCCTGTCCCTACAAACAAGGATTAGCACAGTAAAACACACTGACACTCTCCCTACCTATAGTTTTCTGTCCCTATAAAAAATGTTTTTTTAAAGATGGTTGATGATCAATGCTTTAGCACACTATAGCACAAGGAGAATTTCCCTCACTGTCCTTCCCTGTCCCTACAAACAAGGATTAGCACAGTAAAACACACTGACACTCTCCCTACCTATAGTTTTCTGTCCCTATAAAAAATGTTTTTTTAAAGATGGTTGATGATCAATGCTTTAGCACACTATAGCACAAGGAGAATTTCCCTCACTGTCCTTCCCTGTCCCTACAAACAAGGATTAGCACAGTAAAACACACTGACACTCTCCCTACCTATAGTTTTCTGTCCCTATAAAAAATGTTTTTTTAAAGATGGTTGATGATCAATGCTTTAGCACACTATAGCACAAGGAGAATTTCCCTCACTGTCCTTCCCTGTCCCTACAAACAAGGATTAGCACAGTAAAACACACTGACACTCTCCCTACCTATAGTTTTCTGTCCCTATAAAAAAATTTTTTTTAAAGATGGTTGATGATCAATGCTTTAGCACACTATAGCACAAGGAGAATTTCCCTCACTGTCCTTCCCTGTCCCTACAAACAAGGATTAGCACAGTAAAACACACTGACACTCTCCCTACCTATAGTTTTCTGTCCCTATAAAAAATGTTTTTTTAAAGATGGTTGATGATCAATGCTTTAGCACACTATAGCACAAGGAGAATTTCCCTCACTGTCCTTCCCTGTCCCTACAAACAAGGATTAGCACAGTAAAACACACTGACACTCTCCCTACCTATAGTTTTCTGTCCCTATAAAAAATGTTTTTTTAAAGATGGTTGATGATCAATGCTTTAGCACACTATAGCACAAGGAGAATTTCCCTCACTGTCCTTCCCTGTCCCTACAAACAAGGATTAGCACAGTAAAACACACTGACACTCTCCCTACCTATAGTTTTCTGTCCCTATAAAAAATGTTTTTTTAAAGATGGTTGATGATCAATGCTTTAGCACACTATAGCACAAGGAGAATTTCCCTCACTGTCCTTCCCTGTCCCTACAAACAAGGATTAGCACAGTAAAACACACTGACACTCTCCCTACCTATAGTTTTCTGTCCCTATAAAAAATGTTTTTTTAAAGATGGTTGATGATCAATGCTTTAGCACACTATAGCACAAGGAGAATTTCCCTCACTGTCCTTCCCTGTCCCTACAAACAAGGATTAGCACTGTAAAACACACTGACACTCTCCCTACCTATAGTTTTCTGTCCCTATAATTTTTTTTTTTTTAAAGATGGTTGATGATCAATGCTTTAGCACACTATAGGACAAGGAGAATTTCCCTCACTGTCCTTCCCTGTCCCTACAAACAAGGATTAGCACAGTAAAACACACTGACACTCTCCCTACCTATAGTTTTCTGTCCCTATAAAAAATGTTTTTTTAAAGATGGTTGATGATCAATGCTTTAGCACACTATAGCACAAGGAGAATTTCCCTCACTGTCCTTCCCTGTCCCTACAAACAAGGATTAGCACAGTAAAACACACTGACACTCTCCCTACCTATAGTTTTCTGTCCCTATAAAAAATGTTTTTTTAAAGATGGTTGATGATCAATGCTTTAGCACACTATAGCACAAGGAGAATTTCCCTCACTGTCCTTCCCTGTCCCTACAAACAAGGATTAGCACAGTAAAACACACTGACACTCTCCCTACCTATAGTTTTCTGTCCCTATAAAAAATGTTTTTTTAAAGATGGTTGATGATCAATGCTTTAGCACACTATAGCACAAGGAGAATTTCCCTCACTGTCCTTCCCTGTCCCTACAAACAAGGATTAGCACAGTAAAACACACTGACACTCTCCCTACCTATAGTTTTCTGTCCCTATAAAAAATGTTTTTTTAAAGATGGTTGATGATCAATGCTTTAGCACATTATAGCACAAGGAGAATTTCCCTCACTGTCCTTCCCTGTCCCTACAAACAAGGATTAGCACAGTAAAACACACTGACACTCTCCCTACCTATAGTTTTCTGTCCCTATAAAAAATGTTTTTTTAAAGATGGTTGATGATCAATGCTTTAGCACACTATAGCACAAGGAGAATTTCCCTCACTGTCATTCCCTGTCCCTACAAACAAGGATTAGCACAGTAAAACACACTGACACTCTCCCTACCTATAGTTTTCTGTCCCTATAAAAAATGTTTTTTTAAAGATGGTTGATGATCAATGCTTTAGCACACTATAGCACAAGGAGAATTTCCCTCACTGTCCTTCCCTGTCCCTACAAACAAGGATTAGCACAGTAAAACACACTGACACTCTCCCTACCTATAGTTTTCTGTCCCTATAAAAAATGTTTTTTTAAAGATGGTTGATGATCAATGCTTTAGCACACTATAGCACAAGGAGAATTTCCCTCACTGTCCTTCCCTGTCCCTACAAACAAGGATTAGCACAGTAAAACACACTGACACTCTCCCTACCTATAGTTTTCTGTCCCTATAAAAAATGTTTTTTTAAAGATGGTTGATGATCAATGCTTTAGCACACTATAGCACAAGGAGAATTTCCCTCACTGTCCTTCCCTGTCCCTACAAACAAGGATTAGCACAGTAAAACACACTGACACTCTCCCTACCTATAGTTTTCTGTCCCTATAAAAAATGTTTTTTTAAAGATGGTTGATGATCAATGCTTTAGCACACTATAGCACAAGGAGAATTTCCCTCACTGTCCTTCCCTGTCCCTACAAACAAGGATTAGCACAGTAAAACACACTGACACTCTCCCTACCTATAGTTTTCTGTCCCTATAAAATTTTTTTTTTAAAGATGGTTGATGATAAATGCTTTAGCACACTATAGCACAAGGAGAATTTCCCTCACTGTCCTTCCCTGTCCCTACAAACAAGGATTAGCACAGTAAAACACACTGACACTCTCCCTACCTATAGTTTTCTGTCCCTATAAAAAATGTTTTTTTAAAGATGGTTGATGATCAATGCTTTAGCACAGTATAGCACAAGGAGAATTTCCCTCACTGTCCTTCCCTGTCCCTACAAACAAGGATTAGCACAGTAAAACACACTGACACTCTCCCTACCTATAGTTTTCTGTCCCTATAAAAAATGTTTTTTTAAAGATGGTTGATGATCAATGCTTTAGCACACTATAGCACAAGGAGAATTTCCCTCACTGTCCTTCCCTGTCCCTACAAACAAGGATTAGCACAGTAAAACACACTGACACTCTCCCTACCTATAGTTTTCTGTCCCTATAAAAAATGTTTTTTTAAAGATGGTTGATGATCAATGCTTTAGCACACTATAGCACAAGGAGAATTTCCCTCACTGTCCTTCCCTGTCCCTACAAACAAGGATTAGCACAGTAAAACACACTGACACTCTCCCTACCTATAGTTTTCTGTCCCTATAAAAAATGTTTTTTTAAAGATGGTTGATGATCAATGCTTTAGCACACTATAGCACAAGGAGAATTTCCCTCACTGTCCTTCCCTGTCCCTACAAACAAGGATTAGCACAGTAAAACACACTGACACTCTCCCTACCTATAGTTTTCTGTCCCTATAATTTTTTTTTTTTTAAAGATGGTTGATGATCAATGCTTTAGCACACTATAGCACAAGGAGAATTTCCCTCACTGTCCTTCCCTGTCCCTACAAACAAGGATTAGCACAGTAAAACACACTGACACTCTCCCTACCTATAGTTTTCTGTCCCTATAAAAAATGTTTTTTTAAAGATGGTTGATGATCAATGCTTTAGCACACTATAGCACAAGGAGAATTTCCCTCACTGTCCTTCCCTGTCCCTACAAACAAGGATTAGCACAGTAAAACACACTGACACTCTCCCTACCTATAGTTTTCTGTCCCTATAAAAAATGTTTTTTTAAAGATGGTTGATGATCAATGCTTTAGCACACTATAGCACAAGGAGAATTTCCCTCACTGTCCTTCCCTGTCCCTACAAACAAGGATTAGCACAGTAAAACACACTGACACTCTCCCTACCTATAGTTTTCTGTCCCTATAAAAAATGTTTTTTTAAAGATGGTTGATGATCAATGCTTTAGCACACTATAGCACAAGGAGAATTTCCCTCACTGTCCTTCCCTGTCCCTACAAACAAGGATTAGCACAGTAAAACACACTGACACTCTCCCTACCTATAGTTTTCTGTCCCTATAAAAAATGTTTTTTTAAAGATGGTTGATGATCAATGCTTTAGCACACTATAGCACAAGGAGAATTTCCCTCACTGTCCTTCCCTGTCCCTACAAACAAGGATTAGCACAGTAAAACACACTGACACTCTCCCTACCTATAGTTTTCTGTCCCTATAAAAAATGTTTTTTTAAAGATGGTTGATGATCAATGCTTTAGCACATTATAGCACAAGGAGAATTTCCCTCACTGTCCTTCCCTGTCCCTACAAACAAGGATTAGCACAGTAAAACACACTGACACTCTCCCTACCTATAGTTTTCTATCCCTATAAAAAATGTTTTTTTAAAGATGGTTGATGATCAATGCTTTAGCACACTATAGCACAAGGAGAATTTCCCTCACTGTCATTCCCTGTCCCTACAAACAAGGATTAGCACAGTAAAACACACTGACACTCTCCCTACCTATAGTTTTCTGTCCCTATAAAAAATGTTTTTTTAAAGATGGTTGATGATCAATGCTTTAGCACACTATAGCACAAGGAGAATTTCCCTCACTGTCCTTCCCTGTCCCTACAAACAAGGATTAGCACAGTAAAACACACTGACACTCTCCCTACCTATAGTTTTCTGTCCCTATAAAAAATGTTTTTTTAAAGATGGTTGATGATCAATGCTTTAGCACACTATAGCACAAGGAGAATTTCCCTCACTGTCCTTCCCTGTCCCTACAAACAAGGATTAGCACAGTAAAACACACTGACACTCTCCCTACCTATAGTTTTCTGTCCCTATAAAAAATGTTTTTTTAAAGATGGTTGATGATCAATGCTTTAGCACACTATAGCACAAGGAGAATTTCCCTCACTGTCCTTCCCTGTCCCTACAAACAAGGATTAGCACAGTAAAACACACTGACACTCTCCCTACCCATAGTTTTCTGTCCCTATAAAAAATTTTTTTTAAAGATGGTTGATGATAAATGCTTTAGCACACTATAGCACAAGGAGAATTTCCCTCACTGTCCTTCCCTGTCCCTACAAACAAGGATTAGCACAGTAAAACACACTGACACTCTCCCTACCTATAGTTTTCTGTCCCTATAAAAAATGTTTTTTTAAAGATGGTTGATGATCAATGCTTTAGCACAGTATAGCACAAGGAGAATTTCCCTCACTGTCCTTCCCTGTCCCTACAAACAAGGATTAGCACAGTAAAACACACTGACACTCTCCCTACCTATAGTTTTCTGTCCCTATAAAAAATGTTTTTTTAAAGATGGTTGATGATCAATGCTTTAGCACACTATAGCACAAGGAGAATTTCCCTCACTGTCCTTCCCTGTCCCTACAAACAAGGATTAGCACAGTAAAACACACTGACACTCTCCCTACCTATAGTTTTCTGTCCCTATAAAAAATGTTTTTTTAAAGATGGTTGATGATCAATGCTTTAGCACACTATAGCACAAGGAGAATTTCCCTCACTGTCCTTCCCTGTCCCTACAAACAAGGATTAGCACAGTAAAACACACTGACACTCTCCCTACCTATAGTTTTCTGTCCCTATAAAAAATGTTTTTTTAAAGATGGTTGATGATCAATGCTTTAGCACACTATAGCACAAGGAGAATTTCCCTCACTGTCCTTCCCTGTCCCTACAAACAAGGATTAGCACAGTAAAACACACTGACACTCTCCCTACCTATAGTTTTCTGTCCCTATAAAAAATGTTTTTTTAAAGATGGTTGATGATCAATGCTTTAGCACACTATAGCACAAGGAGAATTTCCCTCACTGTCCTTCCCTGTCCCTACAAACAAGGATTAGCACAGTAAAACACACTGACACTCTCCCTACCTATAGTTTTCTGTCCCTATAAAAAATGTTTTTTTAAAGATGGTTGATGATCAATGCTTTAGCACACTATAGCACAAGGAGAATTTCCCTCACTGTCCTTCCCTGTCCCTACAAACAAGGATTAGCACAGTAAAACACACTGACACTCTCCCTACCTATAGTTTTCTGTCCCTATAAAAAATGTTTTTTTAAAGATGGTTGATGATCAATGCTTTAGCACATTATAGCACAAGGAGAATTTCCCTCACTGTCCTTCCCTGTCCCTACAAACAAGGATTAGCACAGTGAAACACACTGACACTCTCCCTACCTATAGTTTTCTGTCCCTATAAAAAATGTTTTTTTAAAGATGGTTGATGATCAATGCTTTAGCACACTATAGCACAAGGAGAATTTCCCTCACTGTCATTCCCTGTCCCTACAAACAAGGATTAGCACAGTAAAACACACTGACACTCTCCCTACCTATAGTTTTCTGTCCCTATAAAAAATGTTTTTTTAAAGATGGTTGATGATCAATGCTTTAGCACACTATAGCACAAGGAGAATTTCCCTCACTGTCCTTCCCTGTCCCTACAAACAAGGATTAGCACAGTAAAACACACTGACACTCTCCCTACCTATAGTTTTCTGTCCCTATAAAAAATGTTTTTTTAAAGATGGTTGATGATCAATGCTTTAGCACACTATAGCACAAGGAGAATTTCCCTCACTGTCCTTCCCTGTCCCTACAAACAAGGATTAGCACAGTAAAACACACTGACACTCTCCCTACCTATAGTTTTCTGTCCCTATAAAAAATGTTTTTTTAAAGATGGTTGATGATCAATGCTTTAGCACACTATAGCACAAGGAGAATTTCCCTCACTGTCCTTCCCTGTCCCTACAAACAAGGATTAGCACAGTAAAACACACTGACACTCTCCCTACCTATAGTTTTCTGTCCCTATAAAAAATTTTTTTTAAAGATGGTTGATGATAAATGCTTTAGCACACTATAGCACAAGGAGAATTTCCCTCACTGTCCTTCCCTGTCCCTACAAACAAGGATTAGCACAGTAAAACACACTGACACTCTCCCTACCTATAGTTTTCTGTCCCTATAAAAAATGTTTTTTTAAAGATGGTTGATGATCAATGCTTTAGCACAGTATAGCACAAGGAGAATTTCCCTCACTGTCCTTCCCTGTCCCTACAAACAAGGATTAGCACAGTAAAACACACTGACACTCTCCCTACCTATAGTTTTCTGTCCCTATAAAAAATGTTTTTTTAAAGATGGTTGATGATCAATGCTTTAGCACACTATAGCACAAGGAGAATTTCCCTCACTGTCCTTCCCTGTCCCTACAAACAAGGATTAGCACAGTAAAACACACTGACACTCTCCCTACCTATAGTTTTCTGTCCCTATAAAAAATGTTTTTTTAAAGATGGTTGATGATCAATGCTTTAGCACACTATAGCACAAGGAGAATTTCCCTCACTGTCCTTCCCTGTCCCTACAAACAAGGATTAGCACAGTAAAACACACTGACACTCTCCCTACCTATAGTTTTCTGTCCCTATAATTTTTTTTTTTTTAAAGATGGTTGATGATCAATGCTTTAGCACACTATAGCACAAGGAGAATTTCCCTCACTGTCCTTCCCTGTCCCTACAAATAAGGATTAGCACAGTAAAACACACTGACACTCTCCCTACCTATAGTTTTCTGTCCCTATAAAAAATGTTTTTTTAAAGATGGTTGATGATCAATGCTTTAGCACAGTATAGCACAAGGAGAATTTCCCTCACTGTCCTTCCCTGTCCCTACAAACAAGGATTAGCACAGTAAAACACACTGACACTCTCCCTACCTATAGTTTTCTGTCCCTATAAAAAATGTTTTTTTAAAGATGGTTGATGATCAATGCTTTAGCACACTATAGCACAAGGAGAATTTCCCTCACTGTCCTTCCCTGTCCCTACAAACAAGGATTAGCACAGTAAAACACACTGACACTCTCCCTACCTATAGTTTTCTGTCCCTATAAAAAATGTTTTTTTAAAGATGGTTGATGATCAATGCTTTAGCACACTATAGCACAAGGAGAATTTCCCTCACTGTCCTTCCCTGTCCCTACAAACAAGGATTAGCACAGTAAAACACACTGACACTCTCCCTACCTATAGTTTTCTGTCCCTATAAAAAATGTTTTTTTAAAGATGGTTGATGATCAATGCTTTAGCACACTATAGCACAAGGAGAATTTCCCTCACTGTCCTTCCCTGTCCCTACAAACAAGGATTAGCACAGTAAAACACACTGACACTCTCCCTACCTATAGTTTTCTGTCCCTATAAAAAATTTTTTTTTAAAGATGGTTGATGATCAATGCTTTAGCACACTATAGCACAAGGATAATTTCCCTCACTGTCCTTCCCTGTCCCTACAAACAAGGATTAGCACAGTAAAACACACTGACACTCTCCCTACCTATAGTTTTCTGTCCCTATAAAAAATGTTTTTTTAAAGATGGTTGATGATCAATGCTTTAGCACACTATAGCACAAGGAGAATTTCCCTCACTGTCCTTCCCTGTCCCTACAAACAAGGATTAGCACAGTAAAACACACTGACACTGTCCCTACCTTTAGTTTTCTGTCCCTATAAAAAATGTTTTTTTAAAGATGGTTGATGATCAATGCTTTAGCACACTATAGCACAAGGAGAATTTCCCTCACTGTCCTTCCCTGTCCCTACAAACAAGGATTAGCACAGTAAAACACACTGACACTCTCCCTACCTATAGTTTTCTGTCCCTATAAAAAATGTTTTTTTAAAGATGGTTGATGATCAATGCTTTAGCACATTATAGCACAAGGAGAATTTCCCTCACTGTCCTTCCCTGTCCCTACAAACAAGGATTAGCACAGTAAAACACACTGACACTCTCCCTACCTATAGTTTTCTGTCCCTATAAAAAATGTTTTTTTAAAGATGGTTGATGATCAATGCTTTAGCACACTATAGCACAAGGAGAATTTCCCTCACTGTCCTTCCCTGTCCCTACAAACAAGGATTAGCACAGTAAAACACACTGACACTCTCCCTACCTATAGTTTTCTGTCCCTATAAAAAATGTTTTTTTAAAGATGGTTGATGATCAATGCTTTAGCACACTATAGCACAAGGAGAATTTCCCTCACTGTCCTTCCCTGTCCCTACAAACAAGGATTAGCACAGTAAAACACACTGACACTCTCCCTACCTATAGTTTTCTGTCCCTATAAAAAATGTTTTTTTAAAGATGGTTGATGATCAATGCTTTAGCACACTATAGCACAAGGAGAATTTCCCTCACTGTCCTTCCCTGTCCCTACAAACAAGGATTAGCACAGTAAAACACACTGACACTCTCCCTACCTATAGTTTTCTGTCCCTATAAAAATTTTTTTTTTAAAGATGGTTGATGATCAATGCTTTAGCACACTATAGCACAAGGAGAATTTCCCTCACTGTCCTTCCCTGTCCCTACAAACAAGGATTAGCACAGTAAAACACACTGACACTCTCCCTACCTATAGTTTTCTGTCCCTATAAAAAATGTTTTTTTAAAGATGGTTGATGATCAATGCTTTAGCACAGTATAGCACAAGGAGAATTTCCCTCACTGTCCTTCCCTGTCCCTACAAACAAGGATTAGCACAGTAAAACACACTGACACTCTCCCTACCTATAGTTTTCTGTCCCTATAAAAAATGTTTTTTTAAAGATGGTTGATGATCAATGCTTTAGCACACTATAGCACAAGGAGAATTTCCCTCACTGTCCTTCCCTGTCCCTACAAACAAGGATTAGCACAGTAAAACACACTGACACTCTCCCTACCTATAGTTTTCTGTCCCTATAAAAAATGTTTTTTTAAAGATGGTTGATGATCAATGCTTTAGCACACTATAGCACAAGGAGAATTTCCCTCACTGTCCTTCCCTGTCCCTACAACCAAGGATTAGCACAGTAAAACACACTGACACTCTCCCTACCTATAGTTTTCTGTCCCTATAAAAAATGTTTTTTTAAAGATGGTTGATGATCAATGCTTTAGCACACTATAGCACAAGGAGAATTTCCCTCACTGTCCTTCCCTGTCCCTACAAACAAGGATTATCACAGTAAAACACACTGACACTCTCCCTACCTATAGTTTTCTGTCCCTATAAAAAATGTTTTTTTAAAGATGGTTGATGATCAATGCTTTAGCACACTATAGCACAAGGAGAATTTCCCTCACTGTCCTTCCCTGTCCCTACAAACAAGGATTAGCACAGTAAAACACACTGACACTCTCCCTACCTATAGTTTTCTGTCCCTATAAAAAATGTTTTTTTAAAGATGGTTGATGATCAATGCTTTAGCACACTATAGCACAAGGAGAATTTCCCTCACTGTCCTTCCCTGTCCCTACAAACAAGGATTAGCACAGTAAAACACACTGACACTCTCCCTACCTATAGTTTTCTGTCCCTATAAAAAATTTTTTTTTAAAGATGGTTGATGATCAATGCTTTAGCACACTATAGCACAAGGAGAATTTCCCTCACTGTCCTTCCCTGTCCCTACAAACAAGGATTAGCACAGTAAAACACAATGACACTCTCCCTACCTATAGTTTTCTGTCCCTATAAAAATGTTTTTTTAAAGATGGTTGATGATCAATGCTTTAGCACACTATAGCACAAGGAGAATTTCCCTCACTGTCCTTCCCTGTCCCTACAAACAAGGATTAGCACAGTAAAACACACTGACACTCTCCCTACCTATAGTTTTCTGTCCCTATAAAAAATGTTTTTTTAAAGATGGTTGATGATCAATGCTTTAGCACACTATAGCACAAGGAGAATTTCCCTCACTGTCCTTCCCTGTCCCTACAAACAAGGATTAGCACAGTAAAACACACTGACACTCTCCCTACCTATAGTTTTCTGTCCCTATAAAAAATGTTTTTTTAAAGATGGTTGATGATCAATGCTTTAGCACACTATAGCACAAGGAGAATTTCCCTCACTGTCCTTCCCTGTCCCTACAAACAAGGATTAGCACAGTAAAACACACTGACACTCTCCCTACCTATAGTTTTCTGTCCCTATAAAAAATGTTTTTTTAAAGATGGTTGATGATCAATGCTTTAGCACACTATAGCACAAGGAGAATTTCCCTCACTGTCCTTCCCTGTCCCTACAAACAAGGATTAGCACAGTAAAACACACTGACACTCTCCCTACCTATAGTTTTCTGTCCCTATAAAAAATGTTTTTTTAAAGATGGTTGATGATCAATGCTTTAGCACACTATAGCACAAGGAGAATTTCCCTCACTGTCCTTCCCTGTCCCTACAAACAAGGATTAGCACAGTAAAACACACTGACACTCTCCCTACCTATAGTTTTCTGTCCCTATAAAAAATGTTTTTTTAAAGATGGTTGATGATCAATGCTTTAGCACACTATAGCACAAGGAGAATTTCCCTCACTGTCCTTCCCTGTCCCTACAAACAAGGATTAGCACAGTAAAACACACTGACACTCTCCCTACCTATAGTTTTCTGTCCCTATAAAAAATGTTTTTTTAAAGATGGTTGATGATCAATGCTTTAGCACACTATAGCACAAGGAGAATTTCCCTCACTGTCCTTCCCTGTCCCTACAAACAAGGATTAGCACAGTAAAACACACTGACACTCTCCCTACCTATAGTTTTCTGTCCCTATAAAAAATGTTTTTTTAAAGATGGTTGATGATCAATGCTTTAGCACACTATAGCACAAGGAGAATTTCCCTCACTGTCCTTCCCTGTCCCTACAAACAAGGATTAGCACAGTAAAACACACTGACACTCTCCCTACCTATAGTTTTCTGTCCCTATAAAAAATGTTTTTTTAAAGATGGTTGATGATCAATGCTTTAGCACAGTATAGCACAAGGAGAATTTCCCTCACTGTCCTTCCCTGTCCCTACAAACAAGGATTAGCACAGTAAAACACACTGACACTCTCCCTACCTATAGTTTTCTGTCCCTATAAAAAATGTTTTTTTAAAGATGGTTGATGATCAATGCTTTAGCACACTATAGCACAAGGAGAATTTCCCTCACTGTCCTTCCCTGTCCCTACAAACAAGGATTAGCACAGTAAAACACACTGACACTCTCCCTACCTATAGTTTTCTGTCCCTATAAAAAATGTTTTTTTAAAGATGGTTGATGATCAATGCTTTAGCACACTATAGCACAAGGAGAATTTCCCTCACTGTCCTTCCCTGTCCCTACAAACAAGGATTAGCACAGTAAAACACACTGACACTCTCCCTACCTATAGTTTTCTGTCCCTATAAAAAATGTTTTTTTTAAAGATGGTTGATGATCAATGCTTTAGCACACTATAGCACAAGGAGAATTTCCCTCACTGTCCTTCCCTGTCCCTACAAACAAGGATTAGCACAGTAAAACACACTGACACTCTCCCTACCTATAGTTTTCTGTCCCTATAAAAAATGTTTTTTTAAAGATGGTTGATGATCAATGCTTTAGCACACTATAGCACAAGGAGAATTTCCCTCACTGTCCTTCCCTGTCCCTACAAACAAGGATTAGCACAGTAAAACACACTGACACTCTCCCTACCTATAGTTTTCTGTCCCTATAAAAAATGTTTTTTTAAAGATGGTTGATGATCAATGCTTTAGCACAGTACAGCACAAGGAGAATTTCCCTCACTGTCCTTCCCTGTCCCTACAAACAAGGATTAGCACAGTAAAACACACTGACACTCTCCCTACCTATCCTTCTCTTTCCCTAAACTAAAGGAATCCAGGTTAAGCAAGAAAAAAAAATGTCACTGTCCCTGCCTATGCTTCTCTTTCCCTGCTCCGGAACACACTACACTAGGCCGCCGTGCTGGCGGCCTTTTATAGTGTGGGGCGTGTACTAAACACCCTCAGCAATAATTGGCCACAGGCATCCTGCCTGTGGCCAATCATTGCTCTCCTCGCTGCCGGCGCTGTGATTGGCCAAGCATGCGGGGTCACAGTGCATGCTTGGCCAATCACAGCGCCTGGATGACACTGCGATGGCGTAGTGCATTGTGGGCCGTTCGCGTCACTCGAATTAGGCGCGAACGGCCCAAATCGTTCGATCTTCGTTGAACGATCGAACAGCCGATGTTCGAGTCGAACGTATGTTCGACTCGAACACCGAGCTCATCCCTAATCTAGAGACACAACATAAGAAGACAACAGAGAGAGAACTAGGAAATGAGGTAGCACATTTAAGGAGACAAATAGCAGATTTACTTAGATATAAGGCGGAAGCGGCCCTACAATACGGAAGGAAAGAGAGTTACAACTCAGGAGATAAATGTGGTAGGCTATTGGCAAAAAAAATAAAAAAACAACTGACACGATCTTATATCCCAACTATTAAAGGAAAGGCAGATTTGAAGAAGTCACTCCCAAAAGAGATAGCACAAGAGTTTCAAGAGTAACCCCTGGGTCTATAAAGAAATATGTGACGTCGACAGGTCTAACTAGATTATCATCACCAGATAGAAGGAAATTAGAAGGGCCAATTACTATGGAAGAATTGCAATCATTAATGAAAACAATTGAACATGGGAAAGCACCAGGACCAGATGGTTTTACCATACAATATTATAAAAAGTGTATCACTCAATTAGGACCATATATGATTAAACTATTTAATGCAGTTGGACAGACAGTGGTGTTACCCCCTGAGTCTGTAACTGCACATATTACCTTGATACCAAAAGAGGGGAAAGACCCTGAGATATGTAGTAGTTACAGACCAATATCCTTATTAAATGTTGATTTAAAAATTTTGACAAAAATCTTAGCGCACCGTATTCAGCCCTATTTATCACAATTGGTACATTTAGATCAAGTAGGGTTTATCCCTACAAGAGAAGCAAGGGATAGTACTATTAAGGTACTAAACTTGATACAAGAAGCCAATCAAAAAAAGATATCGAATGTTTTTCTGAATACGGACGCAGAAAAAGCATTCAATAGAGTTAATTGGAAATTTATGATTGCAGTACTAACACAAATGGGTATAGGAGAAAAGATGCTACAATGGATAACGGGAGTGTATGCGAGTCCTCGGGCATTAGTAAAAGTAAATGGGGTCTATTCTAAGCCTTTTATTATTACAAATAGAACACGGCAGGGCTGCCCTCTTTCGTCTCTGTTATATGCTTTGACTTTAGAACCTTTTCTAAACAAGATTAGACAGAATCCGGATATTAGGGGTATTGAAATTGGGGAAAAGGAATATAAAGTATCTGCTTACGCAGACGATATGCTTTTTTCATTATCAAGACCACAAATCTCACTACCCAATCTTATGAAAGAAGTAGAAATATATGGGAAGATTTCGAACCTTAAAATAAATTATGGTAAATCGGAGGCGATGGGGGTGGCACTGCCAGGTCCCATTAAAAATGTAATAGAACAAAACTTTAAGTTTAAGTGGACGAGGAAAGCCTTAAATTATTTAGGTACACAGATACCCGCAAATTTGGAGAAAACGTTCGAATTAAACTTTGAACCATTAGTTAGAACTGTAAGAACGTTACTGGAAAATTGGAGCAAAGGTATGCACTCATGGTTCGGGAGATGCAATATTCTTAAAATGAGCGTAATGCCAAAATTTCTCTTCCTGTTCTTAGCATTACCGATAAAAATTCCCAAGTCTTTCTTTAACCAAGTCCAAACTATGTTTATGAAATTTATTTGGAATAGTAAAAAGCCAAGATTAGCCAGAAAACTCTTAACTTTACCAAAAAGAGTAGGAGGTATATCTGCACCGGACATATATAAATATTATCAAGTAGTGCATCTGGGGAGACTAGTAGACTGGAGCAGACATAGAGATTATAAATTATGGATAAATATGGAACAACAAATAAGTTTAATTCCACTAAATAGGGCAATATGGTGCTATAGAGCTTTGTCCCCCTTGGTAAAATCACACCCCACGATAGAAACGACGTTATGGGTAGGAGATAAAATATGTCAAAAATCTAAATTTACAGATAAAAAATCACCACTATATCCTATAATAGGAAACCCAGATTTCTTACCAGGGATAGAGTCAGTAAAGTTTAAGAAATTGAGGGAAAAAGGAATTTTCCAAGTGTCGGACTTCATGGGAGAAAGGGGATGGGTAACAATAGATAAGCTAACAAAAAAAGGAGGTAAATAGGAAATTCCGATTTGGCAAGCTCGGCAGATTAGACACTACCTAGAAAAACTGGGATCAGCAGAAACATATAGACGGACACGGACAATATTTGAGGATTACTGTGAGGGAGGGGAACCACTTTCACATGTCATATCGAAAATGTATGCATTGTTGATTGCACCCCTAGACGACTTTAAAATGGAATGTCTTGGTAAATGGGAGAGAGATATAGGCCATGCTTTCTCTCCAGCACAATGTCAGAATATAATAGAGTTGGCCACAAAAACATTGAGGTGTATTAAAATACAAGAATCAAATTATAAAATTTTAACACGCTGGTATTATACACCGGTAGCCCTAAATACATTTTTTCCAGAATTTTCTGACAGGTGTTGGAGAGGATGCAAGGAAAGAGGGACAATGATACACATATTTTGGTCTTGCCCAGTAATTAGACAATTCTGGGAAACAGTGCATAGAATTACACATAAATTTACTGAATATCTAATTCCAGGGGAACCAGATTTCTTCTTGTTGCACAATGTACAAATTCCATCTAAGAGACACAGCAATTCAATTCTGTGCCACCTAATAAACGCAGCAAAAAGTTGTATTGCAACAAATTGGAAAGATATAAAAGCCCCGACAGCGTCGGGGTGGCTTAAGAAAGTTAGGAAAATAGGAATAATGGAGAAACTGTTACCTATAACATTAGATAGAAGGGAACAAGTTAAAGAAATCTGGGCCCCATGGGATATATATATGCAATCAGAAGAGGGTAGGAGATTATTGGGAGAGTAGGGGAGGGAGGGGAGAGAGAGAAATTACTTGAGTGAGTTTTTTTCCCTTTTTTTTTTTTTTTTCTTCCGGGAGGGGAGGAATATGGGGATTGAAGGGAATAGGAAATGGGTATTGGGAGGAATTTGGGGATAAGGGGGAAGGCAATAGGGGAAGATGAAAATATGTAGATAAGAGATGAAGGAAACTAGAGAATAGGAAGAAAGAAAGATGGTTTGTATGAAGTTTAAATATAAACAATTAATTAATATTTTATTAATACAATATGAAGATGGCATAGATTTAATTTCTGAAAGATGAGATGTAAAGAAATAGGGCATGATGTGAACTTTGTTTCTTTGTAATAACATATTATTTAAGAAACCCTGTTGATAAAATAAATAAAGAATAAAATAAAAAAAAAATGTCATGGAGTTCTTCCCAAAAATCCATACCAGACCCTTTATTCGATCACGCAACCTGGCAGGGCGCAGGAAAAGAGGGGGGGGGGCGAGAGAGCGCCCCTCCTCCTGAACCACACCATGCCACATGCCCTCAACATGGGGAGGATGCTTTTTGGGGTCTGTGACCCCTCAGGGCATCATGTCCCCATGTTGGTGGGGACAAGGGCCTCATCCCCACAACCCTTGCCGGGTGGTTATGGAGGTCTGCGGGCGGGGGGCTTATCAGAATCTGGAAGACCCCTTTAACAAAGGGGACCCCCAGATCCCGGATCCTCCCCATGTGAATTGGTAAGGGGTACATTGTACCCCTACCATTTCACAAAGAAAGTGTAAAAAATTGTAAAAAAACACACAGACACCGTTGGGATAAGTCCTTTATTAAAAATAAAAAAATACAAATTAAAAAAAAGATTCCAGTGGTGGAAATCCACTCTCGGTCTCCACTCCAACGCTGTCAGTATCCTGCGATGGATGCTCTCCTCTCCGGGTTCCAGCGGTGGCTGATCTCCTCTCCATCCAGGTCCAGGCTCCAGCACAGCGCATCCTGTCTCCACCGGAGACACCCCGGGAATATCCTCGCCGCAGCCTGACAGGTCTTATATAGCTGAGGACGGGGCCATCCGTCACGTGACCCCGTCCCCCTCTGACGCAAGGGGAAACCCGGGTTTACCCAGTGACGTGCGGGTGACCCCGCACCCTCTGATGTAACGCAGGTTTCCGTTGCATCAGAGGGGGCAGGGTCACCCGCACGTCACTGGGTAAGCCCGGGTTTCCCCTTGCGTTAGAGGGGACGGGGTCACGTGACGGGTGGCCCCGTCCTCAGCTACATACGAGACCTGTCAGGCTGCGGCAACGATATTCCTGGTGTGTCTCCGGTGGAGACAGGATGCGCTGCGTTGGACATCTCATTGCTGGAGCCTGGACCTGGATGGAGAGGAAATCATCCACCGCTGGCCCCCGGAGAGGAGAGCATCCATCGCAGGATATCGACAGCGTTGGAGTGGAGAACGAGAATGGATTACCACCGCTGGAATCTTTTTTTTTTTTTAATAAAGGACTTATCCCAACTGTGTCTGTGTGTTTTTTTTACAATTTTTTACACTTTCTTTGTGAAATGGTAGTGGTACAATGTACCCCTTACCAATTCACATGGGGAGGCCGGGATCTGGGGGTTCCCTTTGTTAAAGGGGTCTTCCAGATTCCGATAAGCCCCCCGCCCGCAGACCCCCACAACCACCAGGCAAGGGTTGTGGGGATGAGGCCCTTGTCCGCATCAACATGGGGACATGGTGCTTTGAGGGGTCACAGACCCCTAAAGCATCCTCTCCATGTTGAGGGCTGCAGTTCCCCTTAAAATCTATGCCAGACCTGAAGGGTCTGGTATTGATAATTAGGGGGAACCCCACGTAATTTTTTTTATTTTATTTGACGCAGGGTTCCCCTTAATATCCATACCAGACATGAAGGGTCTGGTAATTTAATTTGGGGGGACCCCCACGCATTTTTATTATTTTTTTATTATCAATTACTTTCAATGACTTTTCTCTGTATTGCCGGGAGCCGACAATTCATTATAGCCACGAGTACTTTTAAATTACTTTTTTTTCTTCAGAAATGACACTTTGTGCAGGGACAGTTCTAAGCACGGGAAACAAGCGCTACTTTACAGGCATACTATACACACCCCCCAGGTACGAAATTTAAAGGAATATTTCACTTTTATTGTTTTACTTCAAGCATTATTAAAATCACCGCTCCCAAAAAAACTGTTGTTTTTAAAACTTTTTTTTGCATTGATACATGTTCCCTGGGGCAGGACCCAGGTCCCCAAACACTTTTTATGACAATAACTTGCATATAAGCCTTAAAACTTAGCACTTTAGATTTTTCATGTTCAAGTCCCATAGACTTTAACGGTGTTCGGATGTTCCAACAAATTTATTGCCTGTTCGCATGTTCTGATGCGAACCGAACTGGGGGGTGTTCGGCTCATCCCTAGTAGAGAGCGCAGGGACCTTGCTGCATGCATTATATCCTCTTTGAAGTGAAAGAAGTGTACTTTTGCTAGAATGTCTATCAGGCTGAGTACTTACCGAGGCCGAGATGCCGAGAGTGGTTCACAATTGCACCCAAGCGCACTCCGCCCCCTGGAGGTGAGACAGGGAGAGGACAGCACGAGGGAGCACTGGCCACCAGCAGGTAGAGGTGTCTTGCTGAAGAATCTGGCAGGGATGAGTAGACCGAAGAACAGGCTGGGAGTCAAACACCAAGGGTAGACAGGTTCAATCAGCAACCAGTAGCAAGAGCACAAGTCCGATTAGGAGCTTAGCAGGAGGCACCAGAATAGTCAGGTTAAGCAAGAAGTCCAGGGTACAGGCAGAAGGTAGAGGGCTGGAGACAGGCAGCAGATCCGGGTCACAGGCCAAGGGTCAAGCACAAGGAGAGAGGCAGAAGTCCGTTAAGCAAGCCAAGGGGTCAGGTTCAGGAGAAGCAGAAGCGTAGTCAAATCCGGTCCGGGTCACAACAGGAGATCTTAACTTATTTCAGGCACTAGGAAACACAGCAACGCTGACAAACCAGCAACCAGATAGTGTCACTGCATCTGTTTAAATAGGCCCGCCTGTAGTCCCATTGGCACGCTATTGCGCACGCGCATTCACCATTGCGCCGGTGCGCGCACCCGAGAACGCCAAAGCGCCGTCCCGCCACGTACGCGCATGCGCCGATGCGCGTTTCGCCGCGCATGCGTACTGAGCGCAGATTGGTGACAACAGACGGGGAATTTCCCTGACAATGTCTCTGGGGATAGAAGCTGGCAAGTGTTGTGGTTTATGGATCCTGTGCACGCGGTCAATAAGCATGTCATTCATTGGTAGCCCTGGAATAAGTTTACAAAAAAGCTGGTGTAGCCGGGCCACCCCTAATTTTATTATTGTTCCGTCGCGAGCAATCTTCAAGGTCTGTGATTTTTAAGCGGAGCATGCAGATAGTATTGGCTTGGTCATCCTGTATGTCCACAATAGCATTATGAGCTTTAATGGCTTCAGATAGATGCTGCTCAATATGGTCAGTACGTTTTTCTACAGAACTAACTCTGTCTTGTAGTTGGTTAATGGATATTTTTAAATCCCTGTGAAGATCAGCCTGTAGGGATAATAGCATGGCTTTATGGGAGTGTTCCAATGCAGGATTATCAGTAGTAGGGTATGCTGCAAGAGAGCATATAGGTGGTATGTCTGCTGTGGGACTACAGGTCCCAGCGCGATATTGTTTTTTCATAGGAGGCTGTTTGTCAGGGGAGTGAGCGGGAGAGTCATCCAGTCTCTTACCTCTATTCCCTGCCATGCCACACCCCCGGACAAGATTTTTTTTAAATTAGTATCAGTGTCAGTGTGTGTTAGGTAGGATAATAAGAAAAGCAAAATGAGCACTATTGTTTCTGGGCTGCACTACGTGTACAAACAACAACTAACATATGCATATGTGGTTTTTGCTGCAATTGTCAGGAGCAGGAGAATTTAATTTGGGTTGTTCTTTGGTGTCAGGTTATGGTAGTAGCAAGAAATATACAGTTGAATTTAAAACCCGATTTTTTTTTTTTACTATTTTGGGCCAGTTTTTCTTATATAATATTTTTTTTTTAGGAGACATCCATTACCATTTACCACCAAATGAAAGCCAATTTGTCCTGAAAAGCCAAGGTACAATCCACCTGGATGCACAAAGTATTTGTGATGATATGTACAGTTTTACTAACACATGCCAACGTTGCAAAATTGGGCTTAGGCATTAAGATATGTTTTACCCTTAGGCGCAAAGGGGTTAAATTACACATACTTACTTATGCCCAATACCATACACAGAGCAAGTAAGGGAAGTGCTATCTTTAGCGTGTATGTTGTAGTTGACCCCCTGGCTTCATTTAGCAAGAAGGTGGTACCTAACAGGGGTCTGGGGGGGTTAGGGGGCTTTTCGGATGGCAGACTGGAGACATGTTTTTATTTCACTGATTATGCACTAGTGAGTTATTTATAAATGTAAGAGTATATATGTGGCAGTTCCTCTTTAAACATTCAAAGAGAAAATACTTTTTTTGGTGGAGAGGTGGGGAGGAGGGATATTGTTTAGGATGGGGAGGGGGTTATTGCTTAGGGTGGAGAGGTGGGGAGGGGGTTATTGTTTAGGGTGGGGAGGGGGTTATTGTTTAGGGTGGAGAGGAGGGGGATTGTTATTGTTTAGGGTGGAGAGGTGGGGGAGGGTTATTGTTTAGGGTGGAGAGGTGGAGAGGGGGTTATTGTTTAGGGTGGGGGTATTGTTTAGGGTGGCGAGGTGGGGGGAGGGTTATTGTTTAGGGTGGAGAGGTGAGGAGGGGGTTATTGTTTAGGGTGGAAAGGTGGAGAGGGAGTTATTGTTTAGGGTGGAAAGGTGAGGAGGGGTGTTATTGTTTAGGGTGGGGAGGTGGGGAGAGGTGTTATTGTTTATGGTGGGGAGGGGGTTATTGTTAATGGTGGAGAGGTGGGGAGGGATGTTATTATTTAGGATGGGAAGAGGGTTATTGTTTAGGGTGGAGAGATGAGGAGGGGTGTTATTGTTTTAGGGTGGGAAGAGGGTTATTGTTTAGGGTGGAGAGGTAAGAAGGGGGTTATTGTTTAGGGTGGGGAGGGGGTTATTATTTAGGGTAAGGAGGGGTGTTATTGTTTAGGGTGGGGAAGGGGTTATTGTTTAGGGTTTTAGAGGTGGGGAGGGGTGTCATTGTTTAAGGTGGGGAGGGGGTTATTGTTTAGGGTGGAGAGGTGGGGAGGGGTATTATTGTTTAGGGTGGGGAGGGGGTTATTGTTTAGGGTGGAGCGATGGGGAATGGTTATTGTTTAGGATGGAGAGGTGGGGAGGGGTGTTATTGTTTAGGGTGGGGAGGGGGTTATTGCTGACAGTGGGGTACAGGGGGGATGAAGATGACATGGGGTGGGGTGGTAGTAATCTGACAGTGAGGCACATGGGGATGAAGATGACATGGGTGGGATGGTAGGAAGCTGACAGTGGGGTACAGGGGAATGAAGAGGACATGGGTGGGATGGTAGAAAGCTGACAGTGGGGTACAGGGGGATGAAGATGACATGGGGTGGGGTGGTATGAAGCTGGTTGTGGGGTACGGGGGGGATGACAAGAAGTATGTGACAGGAGGTAGGTTAGTGGGATGCCAGGAACAGGGTGATGATGAGGAGGATAAAGATGATGACAGGGGGACAGTAGGTGGCATCATATGCCGGATGGCATATGTACTGTGAGGGCTGTGTGTGTGGGGCAGCTGGTAGCAGTAATATTTAGGGCGCCCTCAGTCAGGGAGTGACGTCATGGTTACTGTCATTGTTGGGCAGGACCATCATGACTCATGCAGTACCTTGAGACTTCGGAAGAATGATGATCGCCAGGTTCCTGCTCTGGCAGGTCCTTCACCACAGATGTCCATCCTGGAGAGGAGATCAGGGAGCTACTCAGCCGCGGCGGCCATTATCCGGGCTCTGCACACATGGTAGGGGATCGGCAGAGCGTGGGGGCAGGGGAGGGGCCGGGGGAGGGGAGCACATGGAACCACCCACAGACCCACTGATCCAGCAGCTATTGCATTTCCTTCTCTGCATCTCCTCTCCTCACAGAACAGGGATGTGTGTGTTTACACACACACATCCCTGTTCTGCCTCTCGTGCCCACGATTGGGCGTGGCCGGTGGAGCGGACGTACAGCTACGACAGCTCGCGGGATCGTGCCGACCTGCCGCAGTATAATGACGGTGGCTGGTCGGCAAGTGGTTAAATGACATGAGTTAAATTCTTTTAGGATCCGTTGGTGTATGCCATCTGGTCCATGTGCTTTATTCATCTTGATTCTGTCTAAATATTCCTGGACCCTATCAATTTTGAGCCATTGTGGGTCATTTGGGGCTGTGTCAATACCATCCCCATTACGGACATGAGCTCCCCCATGCTCCTTTGTATACACAGAGCGGAAGAAGGTATTTCATAAATTTGCCTTCTCTTTGTCCCAGTTACCCACTCTAGATTATTTTGTAAAGGGCCTACATGCCCAGACCTGACCTTTTTACTATTGATATATTTGAAGAATATTTTGGGGTTTGTCCTGCTATCTTTTGCAATCTGTCATTCATTTTGAATTTCCTTTTTACATATTCTGTTATATTCTTTGTAACATTTAACCACTTCAGCCCCGGAGGATTTGGCTGCTCAATGACCAGGCTAATTTTTGGGTTACGGCTCTGCGTCGCTTTAACTGAAATTTTGCGGTTGTGCAACGCTGTACCCAAACAAAATTGATGTCCTTTTTTCCCACAAATAGAGCTTTCTTTTGGTCGTATTTTATAACCTCTGCGGATTTTATTTTTTGCGCTATAAACAAAAGAAGAGCGACGATTTTGAAAAAAACACAATGGGGGTGTTCTACTAACAACAGTGCGCTGCGCCGGTTCATACCTTAATTGGTGCGCCGGATAGATCATTAATTGGGCGCGTGAACCGGCGGCGCACTATGATAGTAAATAAAAATCTCAATGGCGCTTCTGTCTCTATTCAAAATGAATGGTTCCCTATGGAAGCCCATTGATTTGAATAGAGGTCGCACCAGAAGTGGGATCAAGACGATCCAACTTGCGGGGCGACTCATTTGCCGGTTGACACAGGGGCAGCGCGACTTTGCGAGGTGCTCCCCTGCCCCAAAGCACCCACCCCCCCCCCCCCATGTTGAGGGCATGTGGCTTAGTATGATCTAGAAGGGGGGGCGCTCACTCGCCCCCTTTTTCTGACCTGCTGGGCTGCGTGCTCGGATAAGGGTCTGGTATGGATCCTGGGGGATCCCCACACCATTTTTATTTGGTGTGGGGACTTCCCCTCAAGATCCATACCAGACCGAAGGGTCTGGTATCGTCCTGGGGGGAACCTCACGCAATTTTTTTTTAAAATTTTCGCAGGGTTCCCCTTAAAGGTTACGAGTCGCCCCGCAAGTCGGATCATCTCGATCCAACTTCTGGTGCAACCTCTATTCAAATCAATGGGCTCCCATAGGGAACCATTCATTTTAAATAGAGAAAGTGTTTTTTGGTGCATTTTACAGAATTGCAGGGAAATTTGTTAACATGGGTTCCTATGGAACATGTTCACATCAATGCATTTTGTGCCTCTGCATTTTTGGAAAGGGTCGCAGACTTTTTTTTCCGGAAAAAAAAGCTTTTTGCATGTAATAGAATTCAATGGTCCCGCATCCAAAGCGCAAGTACCGCGATTTTGCCACGATTTGCGTTTTTTAAATTTATTTATTTTAACCTGTTTATAGCTGGTTGTTAAAGGACATGTAAAAAAATAAACATTGCTGGCTATAAAAAAAATCGCGAAAAAAACAGCGTGGGGTCTCCCCCCTGGTCCATACCAGGCCCTTGAGTCTAGTATGGATTCAGAGGGGACCCCCCCCACACCAAACTTAAAAAAAAAATGGCGTGGGGGTCCCCCCAAGATCCATACCAGACACTTATCCGAGCATGCAGCCCGGCAGGTCAGGAAAGGGAGGGGACGAGCGAGCGCCCCCCCTCCTGAACCATACCAGGCCGCATGTCCTCAACATGGGGGGTGGGTGCTTTGGAGAAGGGGGGCTCTGTGCCCCCCACCCCAAAGCACCCTGCCCCCATGTTGATGGGGACAGGGGCCTCTTCCCGACAACCCTTGCCCGGAGGTTGTCGGGGTCTGCGGGCGGGGGGCTTATCGGAATCTGGAAGCCCCCTTTAACAAGGGGGCCCCCAGATCCCGGCCCTCCCCCTATGTGAATGAGTATGGGGTACATTGTACCACTACCCATTCACTTAAAAAAAAGTAGTGTAGTGTTAAAAATGACAATTTAAGCTGCAAAAAACGCTCAAACAAGCGGCTGTAAAAACGTCCGTGTGCATGTAGCCTTATGTTAACCACTTGCTTACTGGGCACTTAAACCCCCTTCCTGCCCAGACCAATTTTCAACTTTCAGCGCTGATGCACTTTGAATGACAATTGCGCAGTCAAACAACACTGTAACCCAATGAAAATTAATTAATAATTTTTTGCACACAAATAGAGCTTTCTTTTGGTGCTATTTGATAACCTCTGTGTTTCTTTTTTGTTTTTTTCTATAAATAAAAAAGTCCGACTAAAAAAAAAAAATTTGGATATTTTAACCACTTCAGCACCGGGCCTATTCTGGCACTTCTTTTCTTCATGTAAAAATCATAATTTTTTTGCTATAAAATTACTTAGAACAGCCAAACATTATATATGTTTTTTAGCAGACACCCTAGGGAATAAAATGGCGGTCATTGCAAATTTTTATCTTAGACGGTATTTGCGCAATAAATTTTCAAACGCCTTTTTTTTTTTAAAAAAAACGGTTTCATTAATTAAAAAATAACAAAACAGTAAAGTTAGCCCAATTTTTTTGTATAATGTGAAAGATGTTGTTATGCTGAGTAAATAGATACCTAACATGTCACGCTTTAAAATTGCGCACACTCATGGAATAACACCAAATTTCAGTACTTAAAAATCTCCATAGGCGATGCTTTAATTTTTTTTACACGTTACCATTTTCGCATTACAGAGGAGGTCTAGTGCTAGAATTGTTGCACTCATTCTAATGCACGCAGCAATACCTCACATGTGTGGTTTGAACGGCGTTTACATATGTGGGCGGGACTTACGTGTGTGTTTGCTTCTGAGCGCGAGCTACCGGGGACAGGGGCGTTTAAATTTTTATTTTATTTTTACTTTTTTTTTTTTACACTTTTTTTTACTTTTTTTTTTTTTTGATCACTTTTATTCCTATTACAAGGAATGTAAACATCCCTTGTAATAGGAATCTTTTGTGAAAGGTCCTCTTTATAGAGAGATGCGGGGTCAATAAGACCCCACATCTCTCCTTCAGGCTGGAAATCATGAGATCGGTAAAAAAAATCACTGATCTCATGCTGATAGCCGAGATCGCGACTTTGTTTACATACGGGAACCCGGCGTGACGTCATAACGTCGCGCCCGGGCCTCCGACGGTCATAAAGATGACTGGTGACCATCTGGTTACCAGTCATCTCTATTCTTCCTATCCAGCGCCGGCCAATTCATTCTCCGGGCCCCCGATGGCACGGAAGAGCCCGGAGAAACACCGGATGGCGGCGGGAGGGGCGTCCCCTCCCGCCGCCTATAAGAACGATCAAGCGGCAGAACTGCCGCTATGATCATTTTTATCGTGCACAGAATCGCCGGCTGAAAAGAATGATATCTGAATGATGCCTGCAGCTGCATCATTCAGATGTCACCGCACAAAGTCAAGGACGTCATTTGACAGTGGGCGGTAGGGAAGTGGTTAATATTTAGTTCGAAAATTTTGAAAAAAGGTAATTTTTCTCCTTCATTGATGTAAACTAATGAGACTGCACTGATGGGCACCAATAAGGTGGCAAGGGTGGGCACTGAGAGGTGGTATTGCTAGACGGCACTGGTGGGAATTGAGAAGTGGCACTGCTAGGTGGCAATGATAGTTGGCAGTGATGGGCACTGATAGGCAGCACTGCTAGGTGGCACTGATTGGCACCAGTGGTGGGCATTGATAGGTGGCACTGGCAGGGGCTACTGATTGTCACAGATGACGCAGAATTGCCTCTTGCTCTTCGGGCCCAATGTCCCTTGCACATAAGCCGGTGATTGCCTTTTTTATGCTCACGCTGTCAGCACAAGTAGAAAACAAAAACCATTACCGAGCTTTTGTTTACATCACGTGATTAGCTGTCATTGGCTGACAGCTGATCACTTGGTAAGGGGCAGGGATCGGCCCCTTACTCGGATCTGTCATCACTCGAGTCTCAGTGACTCGGTGACCACAGCGCACACGCGAAGGGGAGGACGTCTATTGACGGACTCCTGGTAATTGAGGACCGTGCTGTGGCTGTCGATCAGCTATAGCGCTGATCTCAAGTGGTTAAAGAGGGTCTAAATGGGCCATTGACAGGCATCACAATTATACTTAGGAATGTGTCTTCGCAAAGTTAAACTATATTAAATCCTTTTTTATTTTTGCTTGGGGATAGAGTGCAGAGGGATTAGAAGTCTGGACAGTTTTTGGGGATGTCTGCACCCCTGATAGGGTGAAGACAACTCCCAAATTTGGCCACTTTATCCTTCCAAATAATTCACTTCCTGTCACACAGGAAGCAAGGGTAAATCCCTACCAATGTCTTTCCTTAGGGACACACAGGTCAATCGAAATAGTTTGTACATTGCACTCCAGCATTTTGCTGGGTACACCCCAAATTATTAGGTATCTTGGACTTTATTTACGAAAGGCAAATCCACTTTGCACTACAAGTGCACTTGCTGGATAACCGAGGGGGACATGCAAGGAAACAAAAAAAACACCATCTTTGCTTCTACATGATTGGATGTTAAAATCACCAGTGCTTCCCCTCAGATTTTCAGCAACTACACTTGTACTGCAGAGTGAATTTGCTTTTACTAAACCCCAAACTACCTAATGACTTGGGGTGTAGACAACAAAGTGCTAGAGTGCAATTTGCTTAATGGGGACACTAGTTAGATTGATCTGAGTGTCCCCAAGAAAATACATTGGTAGTGTTTTACCTTCACTTCCTGTTTAGCTGTGTGACAGGAAGTGAAGCCAATTTTACTTAAAGGGACACAAAGCCCAATTTAAAATAAACAAGCAGGGGTTCTGACACTTACTTGGTTTCCCTCAAAATGCCCACAATTAAAATAGTATTGCCTTGAGCTATTTTTAAGTGCAGTGCTCTAAATCAGTGCTTCTCAAGTACCCCCAAAAGGCCATGTTTGCAGGTTTTCCTTCATCTTGCACATGTGCTTTAAATCACAGGCAATGGTTTGGTATTTTGGACAGCAATTCTCAATAAGATAAATTCACAAAACATGTCCTGTTGGGGGTACAGAGGCTGAGAACCACTGCAGTAAAAAGGAAAATTGAATACTTTCCGCTCTGTATTTTTCATTTCCTGGTGACTATCCATGGCAGCACACAATCCATGCATATGCTACCATGAAGGCACCAGGTTAGACAAATCACACCTGTTTTGTTTTGACATGCCAATAAGCATAGTTAAGCTGCAGCGGTCATTTTTGTTGCATAGAAAACAAAAAACATCAAACTTTGCATCAAATTTTATTGGTCAACAAAACAGGACTTGGAAAAAACAAAGGGAAGCAAAAAAAAATAAGACATGAAGGTAAATTTGAAACATTAGTCACATCTTGAGAAAGATTTAGCAAAATAATGCAGCACAGACAATTAAATCAAAGTGAACAAACGACACACATTAACAACATCAAAAATATTTCAGGGGAACATATCCCCCACACAAAAAAAAAACAATCAACAAAAGTAAAACAAACATCTGTTTTGCAAAGACATAACAAATAAAATACATGTGTTACAAACTCGATAAGGACACCAAAATGTAAATTTTGCCGGCCAGCCGGCGCCACACACACAATCTTGCCTCTTTTTAGGGCAAGGGAGAGAATGCTATCTGCAAGCTTTATATAACATAGGTTTGTGTGCTAATGAGGCAATTGAAAACATATGCAGTCCATGAAACACCCAAAATGCAAGTTCACCCAATGTAGAGACTGAACTTCAAAGTGGGTACACCTGTTAAGGATGTCCTTCAATTACTAACCCAAAAAACAAACTCTCTCTGAGCATGCCCAGAAATATCTGGGTGCTGTTCACACACAAAAAGCACAAAAAAAAATAAGTCCCTGAACATGCTCAGACCAACACAAATGCAGCTAGCAGAAAATAAGCCCCCCCTGTCCAAAATTAAGCACATCGTCCAGCATGCTACAAAATTAGAGATGGGACAAACAACCCCCCCCCGGTCCGGGGGGCAAACAAAGAGCCTAACACGGGCAAAAGTTATACAACAAATACCATTGCAGTCTATGGGAACTGACTTGTTAATTTTGCTTAAGATTTAAGCTTGGCTGGCTTATTTTATAGTTATTGGCCTTAAAATGGGTATGGGGGCCCAGGTCCCACCCTAAGGGACATATATCAATGTCACCAATTTGGACAACACCAAAAACAAAACAAGGAGAAGTGCCTTTAAATATGCCAAATTGCTTTAGGGCCATTTCACACCACATGCAGTCCATTGCGTTTTTTATGCATCAAAAATGCATGGAAAGTTGGTTATATGGTTCTAAATCGCAGTGTTTGTTCCAGTGCATTCCAGTTCCACAAAAAAAGTAGAACATGCTGCATTTTACCTGCACTGGAACGCTTCCAAACGCATAAAAAATGCACTGGAATGCACCGGAACGCACCTAAATGCACCAAAAACGCACTGGAACACACTTGTCCTTATCTATGGTTAATAAAAAAGAGGGGTGAAAAAAAAGCACTGGACTGCATAAAAATGTACCAAAAATGCACTGAAACGCATCAAAAACGCGCATGCATAAAAGCACCTGGAACGCATCCGGAATGCGTTTCTATGGTGTGAACTGGCCCTAAGGGAAAACACAGTCTAGGGCCAGTTTACACCATAGAAACGCAATCCGGATGCGTTCCAGGTGCTTTTCTGCATGCGCGTTTTTGAAGCATTCCAGTGCATTTTTTATGCGTTTTTGATGCAGTGCAGTGCTTTTTTCCCCCTCTTTTCACTTAACCTTAAGGGCCAGTTCACACCAGATGCAGTTCCGTTCAGTTTCGTGCGCATTTTTACTGCACTAAAAATGCATGCACAGTGTTTTCCATGTATTCCAATGGCTCTTGTTGGCTCTAGTTCACACCATACAGTCAGTTTATGGTCAGTTTCCAGTGCAGAAACTGAACAGAACTGTGTCTGGTGTGAACTGGCCCTAATAAGGACAAGTGTGTTGCAGTGCGTCTTTTGTGCATTTAGGTGCGTTCCGGTGCGTTCCAGTGCATTTTTGGTACGTTCCGGTGCGTTTTTGATGTGTTTTACTGCGGTCCAGTACAGTTCTGTACATAAAAAACGCACTGGAACAGACTGCATTGGTGTGAACTATGCCATTGGCATTAATGTGATCAACTTTCTTTGCGTTTTTCATGAATCAAAAAAACACACTGCACTGCATCCGGTGTGAACTGGCCCTAAATATCATACCTGGGGGGTGTCTATATTATGCCTGTAAAGTAGCGCATGTTTTCCATGTTTATAACAGTCCGAGAGCAAAATGACATTTCTAAAGTAAAATAATAGTCATTTAAAAGCACTCGCGGCTGTAATGAATTGCTGGTTCCCGTCAATACAGAGAAAAGTCATTGAAAGTCTTTGAAAAAACAAAATGCATGGGGGTCCTCCCAAATTCCATTACCAGGCCCTTCAGGTCTGGTATGGATATTAAGGGGAACTCCGCGCCAATTTAAAAAAAAAATGGCGTGGGGGTTCCCCTCAAAATCCGTACCAGGCCCTTCAGGTCTGGTATGGATTTTAAGGGGACCCCGCGCCAAAATTAAAAAAAATGTCAGCTAGCAGAAAATAAGCCCCCCCCCCCGTCCAAAATTAAGCACATCATCCAGCATGCTACAAAATTAGAGATGGGACATACCACTGACACCACGGGGAAAGTCCCCGTGAAGTCCATTTGCGTCAGAGGGGGGCGGGGTCACCAGGTGGCCGCAGACTCAGAGGAGAACTGTCACAAGAACTGATGCGTCACACAGTGGGAACCTCGAATGCAAACGAATCGTCCGGAGAAAGAAGAGGGGAACAAGAAGCCAGGGCAAGATGCAGACGAGAACACCGATGGAAGAAGGAAGTTGAAGATTAGGATGAAGAACAAGATGGAGGAAGAAACCCGAATGGAGAAAAGAAGAAGATGGAAGAAGAAGATGGAAGAAGATGGAAGAAAGGAGAAGACATTAATAAAGGAATTGTCAAAAACCGGCTATTGTCATTTTTACATTTTTTGACACTTTTTTTGTGAAATGGTAGGGGTACATTTGTACCCCATTACCATTTCACACGGGGGGGGCAGGATCTGGGGGTCCCCTTTGTTAAAGGGGGCTTCCAGATTCCGATAAGCCCCCCGCCCGCAGACCCCCACAACCACCGGCAAGGGTAGTGGGGATGAGGCCCTTGTCCCCATCAACATGGGGATATGGTGCTTTGAGGGGTCACAGACCCCTAAAGCATCCTCTCCATGTTGAGGGCATGTGGCCTGGTATGGTTCAGGGGGGGGCGCTCTCTCGTCCCCCCTCTTTTCCTGCGGCCTGCCAGGTTGCGTGCTCTAATAAGGGTCTGGTGTGGATTTTTAGGGGACCCCACGCCATTTTTTTTTATGTTGGGCGCGGGGGTCCCCTCAAAATCCGTACCAGACCTGAAGGGCCTGGTACGAATTTTAAGGGGAACCCCCACGCCATTTAAATAAAAATTTTGGAGCGGAGTTCCTCTTAATATCCATACCAGACCTGAAGGGCCTGGTAATGAAATTTGGGGGACCCCCAGGCATTTTTTTTTTTTTACAAAGACTTTCAATTACTCTTCTCTGTATTGACGGGAGCTGACAATTCATTATAGCCGCGAGTGCTTTTAAATTACTTTTTTTTTCCTTTAGAAATGTCATTTTGTGCAGAGACTGTTATATAATGCAAGTTTAGGAGGTGCGCCTGTTCAACTTATGCAAATGCATTTACGTGACTTGACATTTACTAAGATTTTGCCGGCGCAATGAACCGGCGCATTTGAACGAGTGAAATTGCCGCGCAGTGCACAAAAAGACCTCTCGCAGTTATAAACTTAATTGCAGGCGCAGCAGGCTGGTTCATAAAAAGTTACTTTCTCATTCTATTTTGGCCATATTTGTTACTTGGGCAGTTGTCACTATACTTCCTCACATCACCCCACATCACCCCATTATATTGGCACTTCCAGCTTCTTTATACTATTTTGATTTGAAGATGCCGTGTACCAGGTCCATAGCGGCGCACTGAGCGCCTCCTCCCGTGCGCCGAGAACATTATAGTAAATCGGGAATAGCGCTGCGTTACCGGCGCAAATGTTTCGTAAATACCAAAACTGCAGTTGCGTGCGCCGATGCGCCGATACTCATGGCTCAAACGTTTCGGAAATCATCCCCAATATCTTTTACTTTTAGCTATAATAAATATCCCAATTTAAAAATAAATAAATAAAAATGATTTCCTCATTTTATTCTAATATGTATTCTTCTACATATTTTTGGTAAAAATATGCAATAAGCGTATATTGATTGGTTTGCGCTAAAAGTTATAGCGTCTACAAAATAGGGGATAGATTTATGGCATTTTTATTATTATTTTTTTTTTACTAGTAATGGCGGTGATCAGCGATTTTTATCAGGACTGCAATATTGCAGCTGACAGATCGGACACTTTTGACACATTTTTTGACCAGTGACATTTATACAGCGATCAGTGCTATAAAAATGCACTGAATACTGTATAAATGTCACTGGCAGGGAAGGGGTTAACACTAGGGGGTGATCAAGGGGTTACCTGTGCTCCCTAGGTGTGTTCCAACTCTGGGGGGGATGGGACTGACTAGGAGGAGAGAGAGATCGGTGTTCATACTTATGCCGTGTACACACGATCAGTTTTACCGATGAAAACAGATGGGCCCCATCGGTATTTTTTCCATCGGTGAGAAAAAATAGAACATGTTTTAAATTTATCCGATGGGAAAAAAACTGATAGCAAATTCCGATCGTCTGTGTGGAACTCCATCGGACAAAAAAACCCACGCATGCTCAGAATCAAGTCGACGCATGCTCAGAAGCATTGAACTTAATTTTTCTCGGCTTGTCGGTGTGTTTTACGTCACGGCGTATGGGACGGTCGGATTTTTGACTGATGGTGTGTAGGCAAGACTGATGGAAGTCAGCTTCATCAGATTTCCGATGGAAAATCCATCGGATTAGAATCCATAGGAAATCCGATCGTGTGTACAGGGCTTTAGTATGAACACACAAACAGTCTCTTCTCCCCTGAGAGAACCAGGATCTGTGTGTTTACACACACAGATCCCAGTTCTCACTCTGTCACAAAAGATCACGGGTGCCCGGCGGTCATCAAGCCCGCTGGGCACTTGCATCGGCTCCAGCGGCGAGCCGTGGGCACGCACGCGCTCCCCCTAGTGGTCAAAAGGTGAAGCGACGTAAGGTAATGTTGTTTCGCCCAAGGGAGACAACCCGCCGCAGTACAACTGTGGTGGCTGGTCAGGAAAGGGTTAAGCAATGATAGTATTCCTTAATTTTTATAATTTTTGAAAACTCTTTTCTTTTTCATAGCTTTTTTAACTTTGGTCATGAGCCACAATGGTTTTATTTTTAGCCTTTTAAACTTATTTCCCATGGGAATATACTCTATTTTGCAGTGGGTTCACATACAGACTTTTTGAAGAATTCCCATTTATGTTCAGTGTTCATCAATGCCAATATTTCCTCCCAGTCTAAGTCCTGGAGAGCAGCCCTCATACTTGGAAAATTTGCTCTCTTAAAGTTACAGTAAGTGTTTTTATCTTTCCAGTAGGTGCTTGTTGTTTACAGCTAACTTTAAATGATATCGTGTTATGGTCCTTGCTACCCATATGTTATTTTATATGAACATTAGTAATAAGCTCTGCATAGTTTGAGATTACCAGGTCCAGCAGAGCATCATTCCTAGTTGGGGCCTCTATGAAATGCACCATAAAATTGTCTTATAATAGGTTTATAAATGTTTGTGCTTTAACTGTTCCTGCAGTGCCATTACTCCAGTCAATTTTCTGGGTAGTTAAATCCCCCATTATTCTCACTGTCCCAGCCCTTGCATCCCTTTAAATCTGAGAAAGGCGCTCAGTCTCCACCTCCTCATTAGGGATGAGCCAAACACTATTAAATACAATGGACTTGAACGTTCGAAATCAAAAGTGCTAATTATCAAGGCTAATATGCAAGTCCTAAAAAGGGTTTGGGGACCCGGGTCCTGCCCCAGGGGACATGTATCAATGCAAAAAAAGTTTTAAAAACAGAGTTTTTTTTGGGTCCGGCAATTCATTATAGCCGCGAGTGCTTTTAAATGACTTTTTTTCCTTCAGAAATGACACTTTGTGCAGGGACAGTTCTAAGCACGGGCAACATGTGCTACTTTACAGGCATACTATACACACCCCCTAGGCACGAAATTTGAAGGAATATTTAACTTTTATTGTTTTACTTTAAGCATTATTAAAATCACTGCTCCCGAAAAAACGTCAGTTTTTAAAACTTTTTTTTGCATTGATACATGTCCCCTGGGGCAGGACCCGGGTCCCCAAACACTTTTTATGACAATAACTTGCATATAAGCCTTTAAAATTAGCACTTTAGATTTCTCCCATAGACTTTTACAGGGCTTTTCGAATTTGCCGCGAACACCCCAAATTGTTAGCTGTTCGGCGAACGGGCGAACAGGCAATGTTTGAGTCAAACATGAGTTTGGCTTGAACTAGAAGCTCATCCCTACTCCTCATTAACATTAGGTGGCCTATAACAAACTCCAATGATTAACTTTGTAGAACACACACCTATGTGTAGTTCCACCCATAATGCTTCAGCCTCATCACACTCTCCATCAACTAGGTCCTCATTCACACTCGCTTTGAGATCACTTCTCACATAGAGACATGCACCACCACCTTTCCTTTTTACCCTGTCTGTCTGAAAGAGAGCATAGCCATGAATATTAATAACCCAGTCATGTGAAGAATGAAGCCAAAATTCAGCAATACCAATTAAAACATGGTTCTTTTTGTGCACCAAAGCTTCCAACTCTCCTATTTTACTTGGAAGGCTTCTGGCATTGGTGAACAAACACTTCAAGTCATTGTCAAATTTTGCACACATATTTTGCAATTATTTTTTTTTGGTAGAACTTATAGCACCATTTCCGATATTGGTTTGTAACATGGGAACCTTCTTATCACCTGCCATAGCCCCCCCATATTTCCACCTGCCTATAGGTAATGACACCTGTCTGACCTGTCTGCCTCATTATAACCTAATTCTCTCTCCCCTCTATCCTAGTTTAAACACTCCTCCAGCCTTCCCATAAACCTGTCACCCATCACAGCATACCCCCTTCATCTTTAGCATATAGGTTGTACCCCAATTAATTTTTTTCCAGTGCTCTAGGCACCCAAATGCTTCCCTCTTACACCCAGTCCTTAGCCATGCATTCAGTTCTCTAATCTCCTCCTGTCTTTCCTGTGTTGAGCATGGTGCAGGCAATATTTCAGAGACTATCACCTTTGAGGTCCTATGCAACCATTGGAGCATGTTGTCAAGGACTCAGATCCTCATTTATTATTAGGAACAATGCTCACTGACTCACCAAAAAAATGGCAACACACTCTTCACCTGTCATCAGCTCACTGAGAATGATAGCTCCCAGTTACCCCTGATGCTTGGAAACTAAAAGGCAGGGTCTCTTGGGTGACATCATTGACCAATATTTTTTCTTACACTATTCATGCCCCTTTGTTTACTCTCATCTGTCAGCTAGGAGTCTCTAGCTAGGGTCAAACATTCCCATAGACGCACTCCTAAACCTTATGGACAGACAGCCTTCCCAAAAGAGTTGAAGCTATTATAAGTGCAAAGGATGGGCCACCTCAATATTGAACCCTACGGACTAAGACTGGGATGCCATTAAAGGTCATGTGCGTGTAAAAGCAGGTGTCCCAATATTTTAGGTAATATAGTGTATATATACTGTGAGGGGGTTAGCTCGGCAGCGGGTGTGGGTGACCCCCGGGATGGGCTCCCCACACAAAAACAGGCCCAGCAAACGGAGGTTGTGGTTTTCAAAATCAAAAAGGTGTGGTTTATTTTCTATTTACAGTGACAAAACACAGCAAAGCAAAAGAAACATAAACAAAATAAATCCTGGTCAACTTGACCTCTAACTAAACATACAGGTTTCCTAACTAACAACTGGGATCAGCCTAGTGCTGTCCTAGTCCCTAAGTCCCTGGTTTTAAATGTCCAAGCAAATAGCCACACAGGCTTTGTCTCACCGCACAGGGGTTCACTCTCCCTAGACAGTCCACACAGGTCTGGTTCCAGGCATGAGCTAACACCTAATGAATCTGAGAGTTTTTATAGAGGCCTTAAACGAACTGACAGGCTTCAGCTGGTCTCATCAACTCCCTGCCTGCACGACGCCCAGCCCTCTCCCTAGAGGTATGAGTCATCCATGAGCCCACTAGCCCCAGCTGGGCTTATACAACTCTCCGCCTAGTTGTATAAGTCGGCGTAAAGCCTGAATCTGGGCGAAATATATCTACCCCCCTGGATGCAACCAGGTGACTTTACCTTCCTGCTGTCACATACCCCCCCCCTCTTGTTTTAACCTCGGGGTTGGAACACCAGCAATCAGGCATTCATGTACTCGAGACAAAGCATCCACATTCCCCATTTGAACGCCAGGGCGATGCTTTACTGTGAAGTTGAATTCCTGGAGGGCCAGGAACCACCTATTCACTCTTCTATTTGTTTCCTTGTTTTGAGCCATCCACTTTAACGGAGCGTGATCCGTAACCAAGTCAAAGTGCCTACCTAGCAGGTAGTACCGAAGGGAATCTAGAGCCCACTTCACCGCTAAACACTCCTTTTCAACGGTGGCGTAATTTACCTCATGGGACTTCAACTTCCTGCTGAGGTAAATGACTGGGTGCTCTTCCCCGTTCCAGACCTGGGACAATACTGCTCCTAACCCCACATCTGACGCATCACTTTGTACGACAAAGTCTTTAGAGAAGTCGGGTGAGTACAACACTGGCTGGCTACATAAGGCTTGTTTCAAGAATTGGAATGCTGCCTCAGCCTCGGGGGTCCATTTAATCATGACCGACCCTTTCCCCTTCGTCAGGTTGGTTAGGGGCACAGCCTTAGAAGCAAAGTGGGGAATGAATCGCCGATAATACCCAGCGATTCCCAGAAAGGCTCGTACCTGCTTCTTGCTGTTGGGACATGGCCAACTCTGGATGGCCTCGACTTTGTTGAGTTGGGGTTTTATTACTCCCCTCCCAATGGTGTACCCAAGATATTTGGCCTCTTCCTGCCCAATGGTACACTTCTTGGGGTTAGCCGTAAACCCCGCTTCCCGAACAGAGTCCAGGACTGCTTGCACTTTTGGCAGATGTGAGGCCCAATCTGTGCTATGGACAATTACGTCATCCAGGTAAGCCGCAGCATACTTCCGATGGGGCCTCAGCATCTGGTCCATTTTCCGCTGGAATGTGGCCGGCGCATTCTGTAACCCGAACGGCATTCTTTTATATTGGAACGCCCCGTCTGGGGTTACAAATGCGGTTTTCTCTTTGGCCGACTTGGCCAGGGGGATTTGCCAATACCCTTTTGTGAGGTCAAGAGTCGTCATGTATCGGGCTGTTCCCAGCCGGTCGATCAACTCATCTATACGTGGCATGGGGTAGGTGTCAAATTTTGTACCTTTGTTCAACTGACGAAAATCGTTACAAAATCGCCAGCTCCCATCCGGTTTAGGCACCAACACAATGGGACTAGACCAATCACTTTGGGACTCCTCTATCACCCCTAAGTTCAGCATTTTCTGTACTTCCTCCCGTATTGCCTCCCGTCGGGCCTCTGGGATCCGATAGGGTTTTAACTTCACCCTTTCACCGGGCGGGGTAATGATGTCATGCTCTACCCCAGATGTTTGTCCCGGCAGCTCAGAGAATACCTCCTTGTTGCGAAGCACAAACTCCTTAACCTCCTGTTGTTGGGGTTGTGACAAGGTGGCTGCTATTCCAACCTCAGGAATCACGCAACCAGTTTGAGCTGGTGACCAAGTGTCTGCGACTAGGGACTCTCTATCCCTCCAGGCTTTCAACAGATTAACGTGATAGATCTGTTCGGGCTTTCGCCTTCCTGGTTGTCTGACCTTGTAATTCACTTCGCTCACTTTTTCCATTATCTCGTAGGGGCCTTGCCATTTGGCAAGGAATTTACTTTCAACCGTAGGGACAAGTACCAGTATCCTATCCCCCGGGGAAAAGGTACGGGTCTTGGCTCCACGGTTGTACACTCTCTGCTGTGCTAACTGCGCTTGGGCCAAATGTTCCTTCACGATGGGCATTACCTGTGCAATTCGGTCTTGCATCAGGGCGACATGCTCAATCACACTCCTGTGGGGAGAACTCTCACTTTCCCAAGTTTCCTTGGCAATATCCAACAGCCCTCTTGGGTGTCTCCCATACAGTAACTCAAAGGGGGAGAATCCCGTAGAGGATTGGGGCACCTCCCTAATAGCAAACATCAGATAAGGAAGTAGACAGTCCCAATCCTTTCCATCTCTATCCACCACTTTCTTCAACATTTGTTTTAGGGTTTTGTTGAATCTTTCAACCAGCCCATCGGTTTGGGGGTGATACACAGATGTACGTAATTGCGTCACTTTGAACAATTTACACAGCTCCTTCATAACCCGGGACATAAAGGGTGTACCTTGGTCCGTAAGCAGTTCTTTACAAATACCCACCCGGCTAAACACAAGAGATAGCTCTTTGGCTATGGTTTTGGCCGAGGTATTTCGGAGAGGGATCGCTTCTGGATAATGGGTGGCATAGTCCATTATAACTAATATGTACTGGTGCCCCCTAGCGGACTTGATTATAGGACCTACCAAATCCATGGCGATCCTCTCAAACGGGACCTCAATGATGGGTAGAGGGACCAGCGGGCTACGGAAATGTGGCATCGGGGCCGACCTCTGACACACAGGGCAGGAGGAACAATAATTTTCTATGTCCTTCATCACCCCCGGCCAATAGAATCTCTGTAATACCCTCTCTCGGGTTTTCTCTGTCCCCAGATGACCTCCAAGAATGTGCCCATGAGCCAACTCCAACACCAACTTCCTGTAAGGTTTGGGCACCACAAGCTGCTCAACGGTTTCTTCTGCCCTTTTTGCCACCCGATACAGTAGGTCCTTCTCTACGCTGAAGTATGGGTAAGTGCAGGTATTATCTGGGTTCACTAACTCGCCATCTATTTTCACTACGTTTTCCCGTGCCTTTATTAGGGCGGGGTCTTTCAACTGTTCTGTGGCAAAGTTTTCCCTGTGAACCTCAAGATCAGAAAACTCCACAGACGGTAGGTTTTCGTCTGAGGAGGTGGGCTCCTCTCCAGTTTCTTGAGTCTCCCCTGCCAATACTGATAAGGGAAATTCCGGAGAGTCCTCACCACTCTCAGGGGAGTTCTGGCTATCACATTCCTGGTACATAGGGGCACCAGTGGGGGGCTCAGGATCATCCCACAGTTCCCAGAACTTCGGAAAATCCCTTCCCACAATGGCGTCATGCGGTAACTGAGATACTAAGCCCACTGGATGAAAGAGGGTACCTTTGGGGGTCTCGAAACACACTGTAGTCACTGGATACTCTCGGGTGTCCCCATGCACACAAATAACAGCTACCTTGCTATTCCCAGAGACCTCTGTTTTAACTAACTCAGCCTTTATCAGGGTCACAAGGCTACCTGAATCCAGCAATACCACAACATTTCTACCATTAACACACATTTTGCATAAATGTTTCTCAGTTCCTCGAATGGCAGTGCATGCGACTGTCGCACACAGCGACTGACGTCTGCCCGTCAGAAAGTCACACTGCATGGGTTCCTCCACAACCGGGCAATTGGCTGCAATATGTCCCGCTTGCCGGCAGCGGTAGCAAACGATCCTTCTTGCCGCCTCTTGAGCCGCTGATTTCCCAGGCTGTTCTCGCCAAACTTGGGGTAGAGCTCCCACCCTCTCACTCTCTCCACCCTCACCCCTTGGAATCCTCTTATCCGCCCCTGGGGATGGTCTGGTCTTAGGGTGGAAAGTCCGAGTGTCTCTGGAAGAGGCCGTCAGGTTCTCTGTAGCCAAGTATTTCTCCACACGATCCACAAGACCATCGGCCGTCTCTGGGTCTCCATGGCTTACCCACTTTTGGATGGCAGTAGGAAGAGCTCTCAAAAACCGATCCATTACAACACGTTCCACAATCTTTGGTGCGGACAAAGTCTCTGGCTGTAGCCACTTTCTGCTCAGGTGAATGAGATCATACATTTGAGACCTGGGGGGTTTTCCAAGCTGGAAAGTCCAGTTATGCACACGCTGAGCCCGGACAGCCAGGGTGACACCCAGCCTTGCCAATATTTCAGCTTTTAGCATCACATAGTCTTTTGCTTGGTTAGGCTCTAGGTCATAGTAAGCTTTCTGTGATTCACCAGTTAACAGAGGAGCCACCAGTCCAGCCCACTGCTCCTCAGGCCACTTTTCTCTTTCAGCGGTCCTTTCAAATGTGGTCAAAAATACCTCTGGATCATCCTCTCCAGTCATTTTTGTCAATAAACGACTGACCCCAAAGGACGCGGTATTAGTGGGACGGCTTTCCTCACTGGTCTGCGGACGTTGCTGCATTACTGCTTCCATCTGTTGTTGTAGTCTCTGCTCTTGCTTCTGCAACAGGTCTATGAAGCGGGCCTCAGATTGCTGCTGGGCTTGTTGCTGAGCCTCCAGACTCTGTTGCAAAGTTGCGTTTGTCTGCTGCTGGGCTGCAAGGCTCTGTTGATGAGCTTGCTGCTGGGCTGCAAGGCTCTGTTGATGAGCTTGCTGCTGGGCTGCAAGGCTCTGTTGATGAGCTGCAAGGCTCTGTTGATGAGCTGCAAGGCTCTTTTGCAAACCTGCATTTGTCTGCTGTTGATTGGCATTTGCTAGAGCCAGCTGTTTCAGTATCTCCTCCATGCTGGCTTAAAAAAAAACTGCCACTGGTTCTCCACCAACTGTGAGGGGGTTAGCTCGGCAGCGGGTGTGGGTGACCCCCGGGATGGGCTCCCCACACAAAAACAGGCCCAGCAAACGGAGGTTGTGGTTTTCAAAATCAAAAAGGTGTGGTTTATTTTCTATTTACAGTGACAAAACACAGCAAAGCAAAAGAAACATAAACAAAATAAATCCTGGTCAACTTGACCTCTAACTAAACATACAGGTTTCCTAACTAACAACTGGGATCAGCCTAGTGCTGTCCTAGTCCCTAAGTCCCTGGTTTTAAATGTCCAAGCAAATAGCCACACAGGCTTTGTCTCACCGCACAGGGGTTCACTCTCCCTAGACAGTCCACACAGGTCTGGTTCCAGGCATGAGCTAACACCTAATGAATCTGGGAGTTTTTATAGAGGCCTTAAACGAACTGACAGGCTTCAGCTGGTCTCATCAACTCCCTGCCTGCACGACGCCCAGCCCTCTCCCTAGAGGTATGAGTCATCCATGAGCCCACTAGCCCCAGCTGGGCTTATACAACTCTCCGCCTAGTTGTATAAGTCGGCGTAAAGCCTGAATCTGGGCGAAATATATCTACCCCCCTGGATGCAACCAGGTGACTTTACCTTCCTGCTGTCACAATACTATATTGTCAAAGGTTTTGGGACACCTGCCTTTACACGCACATGAACTTTAATGGCATCCCAGTTTTCGTCGGTAGGGTTCAATATTTAGTTGGCCCAACCTTTGCAGCTATAACAGCCTAAACTCTTGTCAATATAGCTAAAGTCAATATAGCTAAAGAAATACTACAAGAAGTCGAATGACAGAGCCTAAAATTATGTTTTTATTTTTTAGAATATATGTCCTGTATGGGTATTTTTACATTTGCCTGTAATCACATTTCATTTTTTAAAAAGGTATCACCAAACAGAAAGTAAGCACTAATAATCCCATTCCCCTGCTTTACAAAACTAGTCATGCTATGGAGGTAACATATCATCTTTAAGTTATGCATACATTATAAAATTACACATTAATATATAGCAAATAGGAGATGGAAACAGATCCAATGTCCTAATGCAAAATTAGGGCTAGAGGGCAAAAAGAAAGTACAGATTAGTAAGATTAACTTCATATGATAAAATGATTTTTGAATAATTATTAAGAAATAAAATCCAGGTACATGGTAAAGAGACAAGAATTATTAGTGGCGCTTAGCACAATTTATGATAGACAGGTCAGGCCAAGTTAGCCTTCCCACTTCTTTGCAGCAGTCAGCATAAATTTAGACAAGATGATCATAAGCTTTTTATGAATTATTCTCATTCTTTAATTTGAAAATAATGAGTTTTAGCAATATACAATTAAAACATTTTCTTTTTAGCATACACATGCACACATATGCTATTCTAGCACAACAATGAATAAACACATTTTTCACATTTTGCCATATGAATAAAATATATTTGTATTACTGATTTAGATTTATCTATATATGTTAAGGGACTATTTATTACTCCCAACATTGAGTGCTATAAAATATATGCTAAAGGCATATTTATACTTCCAACTTTAAAAAAAAAAACAACTACAAGTGCTGCATAAATAAGAACTTTAAAATAAGAAAACTTAACAATATAGCTAAATGTATTGCCTTTTTTAAAAGTTTATTGCATCCTGTGTGGAAATCTGTGTGGTGGATGCAGCGTGTGACAATGTAAACAATATACTGTATATAAATTGTAAAAAAAAAAGTTTTTACATGCTGTCACCAGTCAGTGTCCCTGATCACCGCCACCCACTCACAGCATCCCTAATCACTGCTGCCCCAATTTCAGTGTCCCTGATTACCGTATCAGTCATAATGTCCCCAATCACCACCACACCAGTTATAATGTCCCTGATCACTGCCACAGCAACTATAGTGTCCCTGATTGCTGCCTCCCCAGTTACAGTGTCCCTGATCATTGTCGACTAATCATATTGTCCCCAATCAGTACCACATCAGTTACAGTGTTTCTGATCCCCACCATCCACTTACAGTGCCCCTAATCACTGGCCCACTAGTCCTAGTGTCCCTTATCATTGTCAGTTATCAGTTACAGTGTTTTTAAAAAAATTATAAAAAATATATATATATTTTTATTAAAAAAAAGGGGGGTTGCCATCCGGGGCCCTGTGGACAGGATGCCTGTGGCCAATTATAGCTGAGGGGGTTTAGTACACACCCCACACTATAAAAGGCCGCCAGCGCGGCGGCCTCGTGTAGTCTGTTCCGGAGCAGGGAAAGTGAAGGCTAGGCAGGGACAGTGTCAAATCTATTCTTTGCTAAACCTTGTGTGTAGGGACAGAGAAGGATAGGCAGGGAGAGTGTCAGTGTCATATTCTTTGCTAAACCTTGTGTGTAGGGAGAGAGAAGGATAGGCAGGGAGAGTGTCAGTGTCATATACTTTGATAAACCTTGTGTGCAGGGAGAGAGAAGGATAGGCAGGGGAAAGTGTCCGTGTCATATTCTTTGCTAAACCTTGTGTGCAGGGAGGGAGAAGGATAGGCAGGGAGAGTGTCAGTGTCATATACTTTGATAAACCTTGTGTGCAGGGAGAGAGAAGGATAGGCAGGGGACAGTGTCAGTGTCATTGTTGCTAAGCCTCCTGCACATTATACACCTGAACTTAGCCCGTATTGCTGCTTTTTCCTGGTGTGTTACACCAACAAGCATTTGCGGCACTTACAGCGGGCGGAGTGTGCCTCCTGATCATATTACACCTGAAGTTAGCCTGTATTGCTGCTTTTTCCTGGTGTGTTACACCAACAGGATTTTGCGGCACTTACAGTGGGCGGAGTGTGCCTCCTGATCATATTACACCTGAACTTAGCCTGTATTGCTGCTTTTTCCTGGTGTGTTACACCAACAGGATTTTGCGGCACTTACAGTGGGCGGAGTGTGCCTCCTGATCATATTACACCTGAACTTAGCCTGTATTGCTGCTTTTTCCTGGTGTGTTACACCAACAGGATTTTGCGGCACTTACAGCGGGCGGAGTGTGCCTCCTGATCATAATACACCTGAACTTAGCCTCTATTGCTGCTTTTTCCTGGTGTGTTACACCAACAGGATTTTGCGGCACTTACAGCGGGCGGAGTGTGCCTCCTGATCATATTACACCTGAACTTAGCCTGTATTGCTGCTTTTTCCTGGTGTGTTACACCAACAGGATTTTGCGGCACTTACAGCGGGCGGAGTGTGCCTCCTGATCATATTACACCTGAACTTAGCCTGTATTGCTGCTTTTTCCTGGTGTGTTACACCAACAGGATTTTGCGGCACTTACAGTGGGCGGAGTGTGCCTCCTGATCATATTACACCTGAACTTAGCCTGTATTGCTGCTTTTTCCTGGTGTGTTACACCAACAGGATTTTGCGGCACTTACAGCGGGCGGAGTGTGCCTCCTGATCATATCACACCTGAACTTAGCCTGTATTGCTGCTTTTTCCTGGTGTGTTACACCAACAGGATTTTGCGGCACTTACAGCGGGCGGAGTGTGCCTCCTGATCATATTACACCTGAACTTAGCCTGTATTGCTGCTTTTTCCTGGTGTGTTACACCAACAGGATTTTGCAGCACTTACAGCGGGCGGAGTGTGCCTCCTGATCATATTACACCTGAACTTAGCCTGTATTGCTGCTTTTTCCTGGTGTGTTACACCAACAGGATTTTGCGGCACTTACAGTGGGCGGAGTGTGCCTCCTGATCATATTACACCTGAACTTTGCCTGTATTGCTGCTTTTTCCTGGTGTGTTACACCAACAGGATTTTGCGGCACTTACAGCGGGCAGAGTGTGCCTCCTGATCATATTACACCTGAAGTTAGCCTGTATTGCTGCTTTTTCCTGGTGTATTACACCAACAGACATTTGCGGCACTTACAGCGGGCGGAGTGTGCCTCCTGATCATATTACACCTGAACTTAGCCTGTATTGCTGCTTTTTCCTGGTGTGTTACACCAACAGGATTTTGCGGCACTTACAGCGGGCGGAGTGTGCCTCCTGACCATATTACACCTGAACTTAGCCTGTATTGCTGCTTTTTCCTGGTGTGTTACACCAACAGGATTTTGCGGCCCTTACAGCGGGCTCAAGCGTATATCGCGTGGCCAAAACATCACCCGCTTGGGCACCACATGCTTGACCAGACATATGTTGACCTGCCATGCTGCTCATTGGCAAGCCTACCTTAAAGACCCACACCAAAGAACAAAGCGGACCTCTTCTTGCACCGCATCAGCTGGGATCTCCAACCCCACTATACCTTCAGTCCTCTCTGAAACCTGCTCTGAGAAGAATGAAGGTGTAGAATTAGGTGTATCACAGCCAAGTACTTGCGGGCACTCTGCTAGCAGTACACCGACGTCCGATTCTAGCAAGCAAATTTCCCTGCCCCAGCTGCTGGACCGTCAAAAGAAGTTCACTCCCAGCCATCCACATGCCCAGTGGTTGAATGCTAGCTTGGCTAAATTGTTAGCGCTTCAACTGCTGCCTTTTCAGTTGGTAGACTCGGCCCCCTTCCGTGAGTTTGTGCAATGTGCGGTTCCTCAGTGGCAGGTTCCCAAACGCCACTTTTTCTCATGGAAGGTGATTCCGGCTCTCTACCGGCATGTGGAAGGCAATGTCTTGGCCTCGCTGGACAGGGCGGTCAGCGGTAAGGTGCATATTACCGCTGACTCATGGTCCAGCAGGCATGGACAGGGACGTTACCTTTCTTTCACAGCCCATTGGGTCACTCTTTTGGCAGCTGGGAGGGATGCAGGACAAGGTGCAGTAGTGTTGGAGGTTGTTCCACCGCCACGCCTCCAAAATGCTACTACTGGTTGTGACACACCTCTGTCCTCCACCCCCTCCTCTTCTTCTTCCTCCATGGCCTCTTCCTGTGCTTTGTCCTCGGAACCAGCGGTGCTCCGTAGGCGTTCAAGGGGCTACGCAAGTACGCAGGCGAAAAGATGCCATGCCGTGCTTGCGCTGGTGTGTTTGGGGGACAGGAGCCACACTGGGGCAGAGGTTCTGTCTGCTCTGCAGGGGCAGGCCAAGAGGTGGTTGACGCCACGCCAGCTTAAGCCAGGAATGGTAGTTTGCGACAATGGCACCAACCTCCTCTCCGCTCTCTGACAGGGACAACTGACCCATGTGCCCTGTGTGGCTCACGTCCTTAACCTGGTGGTGCAGCAGTTCTTGGGCAGGTACCCGGGCTTACAGGATGTCCTGAGGCAGGCCAGGAAAGTCTGTGTGCATTTCCGCAGATCTTATAATGCCAGTGCTCGCCTGGCTGAGCTGCAAAAGGAGTTGAACCTGCCCAAGAACCGCCTTATATGTGACATGCCCACCAGGTGGAACTCAACGTTGGCCATGCTGCAGCGGCTGCACACGCAGCAGAGGGCCATCATTGAGTACCTGTGCGACTATGGCACCAGGACAGGGTCAGGGGAGCTCGGGTTTTTTTCACGACGCCAGTGGGGCATGATCAGGGATGCATGCACTATCCTGGCACCATTTGAGGAGGCCATGAGGATGGTGAGCAGTGACAGTGCATGCATCAGTGACTGAAAAAGAGAAAAGACAAGGGCGCACCAGCCTGGTGTGATATCGTTTAGGATAATTTATTTAATAAGTGACACTGTACCTCTTGTCCACCTGTTGGAACATACGCTGCGTGGAATAATGGACAGTGCACTTGAGGCAGAACAGAGGCAGGAAGAGGAGGACTTCCTTGCCTCTCAAGGCCCCCTTTACCCAGACAGTGTTCCTTCTGTCCCACCCATCGCACAGGAAGAAGAGGAGGAGGAGGAGGAGGATTGTGTCAGCATGGAGGTGGAGCCTGGCACTCAGCATCATCAGCAGCAGTCTTTTAGGGATGATTTACAGCCCAAAGAAACCAGTGAACTTGTACATGGCTGGGAGGAGGTGGCTGCGGATCATGTCGTCCTTAGTGACCCAGAGGACTCCGGACCGAATGCCTCAGCTAACCTACGCTGCATGGCCTCCCTGATCCTGCAAAGTCTGCGGAAGGATCCTCGTATTCTTCGGATCAAGGAGAGGGACCATTACTGGCTGGCCACTCTCCTTGATCCACGGTACAAGGGTAAGGTTGCGGACTTTATCTTACCATCGCAAGAGGGAGCAGAGGATGAGACAACTCCGGGAGGCCTTGCAGAAAGGTCTGTGCAATGCGTTCCCAGAGACTGGGAGGTTACAAACTCCTGGTCCTGGACAACGAGTTGCTGAGGCTTCGGTCAGTCAAAGAAGGAGCGGTGGGGAAGATGGCCGTCTGACCGATGCGTTCAGACAATTCTTTAGTCCGCAGCCCCAAGGTATGATCGGTTCCAGCAACCATCGCCAGCGTCTGATATACATGGTGCAGGAATACCTAGGGGCAAGGTCAGACTTGGACACCTTCCCCACCGAAAATCCTCTGGCTTACTGGGTCTTGAGGATGGATCACTGGCCAGAGCTTCCACAGTATGCAATTGAGCTACTGGCCTGTCCTGCATCCAGCGTTCTTTCAGAATGCACATTCAGTGCTTCTGGAGGATTTGTCACGGATCACAGGGTGCACCTGTCCACCGACTCTGTTGATCGACTGACCTTCATAAAGATGAACCAGTCTTGGATCACCACCAGCTACCAAACACCTGAAGCTGATCTAACAGACTAATTTATTTTCAAATGTCACATCCCTTCAAGACTGATGCTGAGAGACTGTCCTGTTATGTTGACTGACTATCCTCCTCCTCCTCAATGATCCGATTGATGATGATAGCTTGGAAGAACATTTTTGTTTCTGGGTGCCGCCACCAGTGGCTAAGGCCCAATTTTTCAGCCCCTGTTTAACAGGGGCGTGTTATTACAATTTTTTATGCAATGCTTTGCAGCAGGGCTCATTCCTGCACTCCAACTAGAGTATCTGGGAGAGGTTGCAGTGTCGTGGCACCAGCACCAGTGGCTAAGGCCCAATTTTTCAGCCCCTGTTTAACAGGGGCGTGTAATTACAATTTTTGATGCAATACTTTGCAACAGGGCTCATTGCTGTGCTCCAAGTACAGTATCTGTGAGGGGTTGCAGTGTTGTGGCACCAGTGCCTAAGGCCCAATTTTTATGCCCCTGTTTAACAGGGGCATGTAATTACAATTTTTTATGCAATGCTTTGCAGCAGGGCTCATTCCTGCACTCCAACTAGAGTATCTGGGAGAGGTTGCAGTGTCGTGGCACCAGCACCAGTGGCTAAGGCCCAATTTTTCAGCCCCTGTTTAACAGGAGCGTGTAATTACAATTTTTGATGCAATACTTTGCAACAGGGCTCATTGCTGTGCTCCAAGTACAGTATCTGTGAGGGGTTGCAGTGTTGTGGCACCAGTGCCTAAGGCCCAATTTTTCTGCCCCTGTTTAACAGGGGCATGTAATTACAATTCTTGATCTAATAATTCACAGCAGGGCCCATTCCTGCGCCCACCAAGACTAACTGTGAGGCCTTACAGTGTTGTGTCAACACCACCAGCACCACCACCACCAAAGGCCCAATTTTTCAGCCCCTGTTCAACAGGGGCATGCAATTACAATTCTTGATCTAATAATTCACAGCAGGGCCCATTCATGCGCCCACCAAGAGTAACTGTGAGGGCTCACAGTGTTGTGGCAACACCAACATGTAAGGGGCAAATTTCAGCTGAATATATACGGCAGGCCCCAACTTTCAAACATCCAACTTACAAACGACTCCTCCTTGCAAACGGAAGGATACAACAGGAAGTGAGAGGAAATCTACCCCTAGGAAGGGAAATTCTCTCCTGTAAGAGTTAATATGGGGAAAAAAGTGTCTCCTCTCCACTGATGCTTTATCACCAATTCTTGTTTCAATAAAAAACCCAAATTTTCAAAACACATTTGTCATTAGGACGGAATGTGAGGTGAACTGTTCTGAACAGGTGCACACTGCACAGACAGCAAAACAAATGTTACAGGGGTGATAACCCTTCCCTATGTTTTCCAAAAAGCTTAAAAATAGATTTTTTGGCTGGAGCTACACTTAAACAATGTACCTGTTCAAAATTACAAACAGATTCTACATAAGAACAAACCTACAGTCCCTGTCTTGTATGCACCGCCTGTATACGGCTGTTCAGAGTATATAGGGCCTTTTTTATTTTGTGTGCGGGGTTCCCCTTAATATCCACACAAGACCCAAAGGGGCTGGTAATGGGCTGGGGTAGGGGGGGGGCTGTGATGGGGTAGCTATGCCATTTTTCATCCATATTACCGGGACCAGACACAGGGCCGATCCTAGGGTCACAGACGCCTGGGTGCAGAAATATTTCTGGCGCCCCCACATGGGCGTGGTCACCATCTTACCAACTCCTCCCCTTTACAAATGTTTCTAGGGCAACGACTCAAACGCAGAGATGCTCCCCTAAGAAGTCTTCGTTACCCTAGGATCCTCCCATGATCTTTTAACAATTAAGAAAATACTGGAAGAGAGTACACTAATGAGACCTGGAGGGGAGTCTCTCTGATGAACACAGAGAGGGCTTCAGTTAGAGAGTGCCCCAAGACATACTACAGGAGATGCTCAGAGACTGTAGACATGATACAAGAGACGGTCAGAGACTGCAATCATAGTACAGGAGATGGTCAGAGAGTGCAGACATATTACAGGAGACAGTCAGAGAGTGTAGACATATTAAAGGATACGGTCAGAGAGTGCAGACATATTACAGGAGATGGTCAGAGACTGCAGACATACTACAGGAGACGGTCAGAGACTGGAGATATAATACAGGAGACGGTCAGAGACTGCAGATATAATACAGAAGATGGTCAGAGACTGCAGACATGATACAAGAGACGGTCAGAGACTGCAATCATAGTACAGGAGATGGTCAGAGAGTGCAGACATATTACAGGATACAGTCAGAGAGTGCAGACATATTACAGGAGATGGTCAGAGACTGCAGACATACTACAGGAGATGGTCAGAGACTGGAGATATAATACAGGAGATGGTCAGAGACTGCAGATATAATACAGGAGATGGTCAGAGACTGCAGTTCCTATGGACGCTAGTAGATATTGGCCGATCGGCCCTCTCACCTGACCCAGCGATACAGCAACAATGGTTCCTCTGATCAGGAGTCAGCTCACTCTGAATTGCCCCGACTCCGCTGGGTAGAGCCCAGGTCTGTATTCTGGCAATGACTCCATTCTTTTTTACACCAGGGATGGCGCCAGGCTGTGTGGCTTTCACTCTGGTGGCGCAGGGCAGCGGGGTTCTCTCTCTGATGGTGTTCTCTCAGCACTGTCCTTTCCCTCTGGAGTAGTGATGAGCCGAACACCCCCGGGTTCGGTTCGCACCAGAACCCGCGAACGGACCGAACGTTCGTACGAACATTAGAACCCTATTAAATACAATGGATGCGAATGTTCAAATTCTAAAGTGCTAATTATAACGACTATTATGCATGTTATTGTCCTAAAAAGGGTTTGGGAACCCGGGTTCTGCACCAGGGGACATGTATGAATGCAAAAAGAAGTTTTAAAAACGGTCGTTTTTCGGGAGCAGTCATTTTAATGATGCATAAAGTGAAAAAAAAAAGTCAAATATTCCTTTAAATATCGTACCTGGGGGGTGTCTAAAGTATGCCTGTGAAGTGCCATGTGTTTCCCGTGTTTAGAACTGTCCCTGCACAAAATGACACTTCTAAAGGAAAAAAAAAACATTTAAAACTGCTTGCGGCTTTAATGTAATGTCTGGTCCCGGTAATATGGATGAAAATCTTTAAGAAAAATGGCATAGCTACCCCATGACCCCCCCCCCCCTACCCCAGCCCATTACCAGCCCCTTTGGGTCTTGTATGGATATTAAGGGGAACACCGCACACAAAATAAAAAAGGCCCTATATATTCTGAACAGCCGTATACAGGCGGTGCATACAAGACAGGGACTGTAGGTTTGTTCTTATGTAGAATGTGTTTGTAATTTTGAACAGGTACATTGTTTAAGTGTAGCTCCAGCCCAAAAATCTATTTTTAAACTTTTTGGAAAACATAGGTAAGGGTTATCACCCCTGTAACATTTGTTTTGCTGTCTGTGCCCCTGTTCAGAACATTTCACCTCACTTTCCGTCCCAATGACAACTGTTTTTGAAATGTGGTGTTTTTCTTGAAACAAGGATTGGTGATAAAGCATCAGTACAGAGGAGACACCTTTCTCCCATATTAATTCTTACAGGAGAGAATTTTCCTTCCTAGGGGTAGATTTCCTCTCACTTCCTGTTGTCTTCTTGCGTTTGCAAGTAGGAGTCGTTTGTAAGTTGGAAGTTTGAAAGTAGGGACCTGCCGTATATACTCTGCAGAAATAGGCCCCTTAGTTGTTGGTGTTGGCACAACACTGTAAGCACTCACAGTTACTCTTGGTTGGTGCTGGAACGCCCTGCTGTCAACTATTATATCAGGAATTGTAATTACATATAATTGTTGAACAGTGGTAGTAAAAATTGGGCCTTTAATGGTGGTGCTGGTGCCACAACACTGTAAGCCCTGACAGTTACTCTTGGTGGGTGCAGCAATGGGCCCTGCTGTGAATTATTAGATCAAGAATTGTAATTGCATGCCCCTGTTGAACAGGGGCTGAAAAATTGGGCCTTTCGTGGTGGTGGTGGTGTTGCCACAACACTGTAAGCCCTCAGAGTTACTCTTGGTGGGTGCAGGAATGGGCCCTGCTGTGAATTATTAGATCAAGAATTGTAATTACATGCCCCTTTTGAACAGGGGCTGAAAAATTGGGCCTTTCGTGGTGGTGGTGGTGGTGGCGTTGCCACAACACTGTAAGCCCTCAGAGTTACTCTTGGTGGGTGCAGCAATGGGCCCTGCTGTGAATTATTAGATCAAGAATTGTAATTACATGCCCCTGTTAAACAGGGGCTGAAAAATTGGGCCTTAGGCACTGGTGGCACAACACTCCAACCCCTCACAGATACTGTACTTGGAGCACAGCAATGAGCCCTGTTGCAAAGTATTGCTTCAAAAATTGTAATTACACGCCCCTGTTAAACAGGGGCTGAAAAATTGGGCCTTAGCCACTGGTGGCGGCACCCATAAACAAAAATGATCTTCCAAGCTATCATCATCAATCGTATCATTGAGGACTCGGAGGAGGAGGATAGCCAGTCAACATAACAGCACAGGAACTCAGCATCAGCATCAGTCTTGAAGGGATGTGACATGTTAAAATCAATTAGTCTGTTATATCAGCATCAGGTGTGTGGTAGCTGGTGGTGATCCAAGACTGGTTCATCTTGATGAAAGTCAGTCGATCAACCGAGTCGGTGGACAGGCGCACACTGTGATCCGTGACAAATCCTCCAGCAGCACTGAATGTGCGTTCCGAAAGAACGCTGGATGCAGGACAGGCCAGTAGCTCAATTGCATACTGTGCAAGCTCTGGCCAGTGATCCATCCTCAAGACCCAGTAAGCCAGAGGATTTTCGGTGGGGAAGGTGTCCAAGTCTGACCTTGCCCCTAGATATTCCTGCACCATGTTTATCAGACGCTGGCGTTGCTTGCTGGAACCGATCATACTTTGGGGCTGCGGACTAAAGAATTGTCTGAACGCATCGGTCAGACAGCCACCTTCCCCACCGCTCCTTCTTTGACTGGCCGAAGCCTCAGCAACTCGTTGTCCAGGACCAGGAGTTTGTAACCTCCCAGTCTCTGGGAACGCGTTGCACAGACCTTCCTGCAAGGCCTCCCGGAGTTGTCTCATCCTCTGCTCCCTCTGCGACGGTAACATAAGGTCCGCAACCTTACCCTTGTACCGTGGATCAAGGAGAGTGGCCAGCCAGTAATGGTCCCTCTCCTTGATCCGAAGAATACAAGGATCCTTCCGCAGACTTTGCAGGCTCAGGGAGGCCATGCAGCGTAGGTTAGCTGAGGCATTCGGTCCGGAGTCCTCTGGGTCACTAAGGACGACATGATCCGCAGCCACCTCCTCCCAGCCACGTACAAGTCCACTGGTTTCTTGGGACTGTAAATCATCCCTAAAAGACTGCTGCTGATGATGCTGAGTGCCAGCCTCCACCTCCATGCTGACACAATCCTCCTCCTCCTCCTCCTCTTCCTGTGTGATGGGTGGGACAGAAGGAACACTGTCTGGGTAAAGGGGGCCTTGAGAGGCAAGGAAGTCCTCCTCTTCCTGCCTCTGTTCTGCCTCAAGTGCCCTGTCCATTATTCCACGCAGCGTGTGCTCCAACAGGTGGACAAGAGGTACAGTGTCACTGATGCATGCATTGTCACTGCTCACCATCCTCGTGGCCTCCTCAAATGGTGCCAGGACAGTGCATGCATCCCTGATCATGCCCCACTGGCGTGGAGAAAAAAAACCAAGCTCCCCTGACCCTGTCCTGGTGCCGTAGTCGCACAGGTACTCATTGATGGCCCTCTGCTGCGTGTGCAGCCGCTGCAGCATGGCCAACGTTGAGTTCCACCTGGTGGGCATGTCACATATAAGGCGGTTCTTGGGCAGGTTCAACTCCTTTTGCAGCTCAGCCAGGCGAGCACTGGCATTATAAGATCTGCGGAAATGCACACAGACTTTCCTGGCCTGCCTCAGGACATCCTGTAAGCCTGGGTACCTGCCCAAGAACCGCTGCACCACCAGGTTAAGGACGTGAGCCACACAGGGCACATGGGTCAGTTGTCCCTGTCGGAGGGTGGAGAGGAGGTTGGTGCCATTGTCGCAAACCACCATTCCTGGCTTAAGCTGGCGTGGCGTCAACCACCTCTCGGCCTGGCCCTGCAGAGCAGACAGGACCTCTGTCCCAGTGTGGCTTCTGTCCCCCAAACACACCAGCGCAAGCACGGCATGGCATCTTTTTGCCTGCGTACTTGCGTAGCCCCTTGAACGGCTACGGAGCACCGCTGGTTCAGAGGACAAAGCACAGGAAGAGGCCATGGAGGAAGAAGAAGATGAGGGGGTGGAGGAGAGAGGTGTGTCACAACCAGTAGTAGCATTTTGGAGGCGTGGCGGTGGAACAACCTCCAACACTACTGCACCTTGTCCTGCATCCTTCCCAGCTGCCAAAAGAGTGACCCAATGGGCCGTGAAAGAAAGGTAACGTCCCTGTCCATGCCTGCTGGACCATGAGTCAGCGGTAATATGCACCTTACCGCTGACCGCCCTGTCCAGCGAGGCCAAGACATTGCCTTCCACATGCCGGTAGAGAGCCGGAATAGCCTTCCGTGAGAAAAAGTGGCGTTTGGGAACCTGCCACTGAGGAACCGCACATTGCACAAACTCACGGAAGGGGGCCGAGTCTACCAACTGAAAAGGCAGCAGTTGAAGCGCTAGCAATTTAGCCAAGCTAGCATTCAACCGCTGGGCATGTGGATGGCTGGGAGTGAACTTCTTTCGATGGTCCAGCAGCTGGGGCAGGGAAATTTGCCTGCTAGAATCGGACGTCGGTGTACTGCTAGCAGAGTGGCCGCAAGTACTTGGCTGTGACACACCTAATTCTACACCTTCATTCCTCTCAGTGCATGTTTCAGAGAGGACTGAAGTTATAGTGGGGTTGGAGATCCCAGCTGATGCGGTGCAAGGAGAGGTCCGCTTTGTTCTTTGGTGTGGGTCTTTGAGGTAGGCTTGCCAACGAGCTGCATGGCAGGTCAACATATGTCTGGTCAGGCATGTGGTACCCAAGCGGCTGATGTTTTGGCCACGTGATATACGCTTGAGACATATGTTGCAAACAGCAGCTGTGCGATCTGATGCACTAGCCTCAAAAAAGGCCCACACCAAAGAACTTTTTGAATGACGGGCAGAGGCAGCGCCCTGCACAGGCGGAGCTCTGCGGTGTGATTCCGTCGGTGTACTGCCCTTACGCTGGCCACCAAAGGGCATCCTGCCTCGTTGGAGATGTGCCTCCTCCTCATCCTCCTCCTCCTCCTCTCTCCTATTAGGCACCCACGTGGAGTCAGTGACCTCATCATCCCCTCCCTCCTCATCACTGGAGCCAATCTGGCAGTATGCTGCAGCTGCTGGAACATGACTGCCAGATTGGTGTCCTTCTTGAGCATCCCCTCTGTCTGCTCTCACTTTACTGCCTTCCTGTAGCTGGGTTTCATCATCAGACCCTTCGAAACGCTGGGCATCCTCCTGGAGCATGTACCCAACACTGTGCTCAAACAGTTCGGGGGACTCTTCAGGAGGAGGACATGGTGGGTCTAGGGAAGGAGTGACTGATGATGAGTCTGACATTGATACCAGGGAAGAGGACGCTTTGGCAGCTGCTTTGCCAGTACCCTGAGCCTGGGTGAGAGAGGATGAGGAGGAGGAGGAGGGCTTGGTCATCCACTCTACCAAGTCTTCGGCATGATGTGGCTCAACATGTCCAGCTGCCGAAAAGAAGGACAAGCGTGTCCCATGGCCATGTGCTGATGACAATGCACCGCGTCCACGACCAGCACTGTTGCCCCCAGACACAGAGCCTGCTTGCCCTCTTTTATTGCCTCATGACTGTCTGCCTCTCCTTGTTTGCCTTCCAGACATTCTAATGGATGGCCTGCAGGGAGATGGGAAAAAGCAATAAGGGCTACCTTCAGGTGTCCTTCTCTGTCCCTTTACTTAAGGATTTCTAAATATGGTTGAGGATGATTGCTTTCGCACAGAATAGCACAATGACAATTTCCCTGACTGTCCAAAAAACAAGGATTTCAAAGATGGTTGATGAGGAATGCTTTAGCACAGTATAGCACAAGGAGAATTTCCCTCACTGTCCTTCCCTGTCCCTACAAACAAGGATTAGCACAGTAAAACACACTGACACTCTCCCTACCTATAGTTTTCTGTCCCTATAAAAAATGTTTTTTTAAAGATGGTTGATGATCAATGCTTTAGCACAGTATAGCACAAGGAGAATTTCCCTCACTGTCCTTCCCTGTCCCTACAAACAAGGATTAGCACAGTAAAACACACTGACACTCTCCCTACCTATAGTTTTCTGTCGCTATAAAAAATGTTTTTTTTAAAGATGGTTGATGATCAATGCTTTAGCACACTATAGCACAAGGAGAATTTCCCTCACTGTCCTTCCCTGTCCCTACAAACAAGGATTAGCACAGTAAAACACACTGACACTCTCCCTACCTATAGTTTTCTGTCCCTATAAAAAATGTTTTTTTAAAGATGGTTGATGATCAATGCTTTAGCACAGTATAGCACAAGGAGAATTTCCCTCACTGTCCTTCCCTGTCCCTACAAACAAGGATTAGCACAGTAAAACACACTGACACTCTCCCTACCTATAGTTTTCTGTCCCTATAAAAAATGTTTTTTTAAAGATGGTTGATGATCAATGCTTTAGCACACTATAGCACAAGGAGAAATTCCCTCACTGTCCTTCCCTGTCCCTACAAACAAGGATTAGCACAGTAAAACACACTGACACTCTCCCTACCTATAGTTTTCTGTCCCTATAAAAAATGTTTTTTTAAAGATGGTTGATGATCAATGCTTTAGCACACTATAGCACAAGGAGAATTTCCCTCACTGTCCTTCCCTGTCCCTACAAACAAGGATTAGCACAGTAAAACACACTGACACTCTCCCTACCTATAGTTTTCTGTCGCTATAAAAAATGTTTTTTTTAAAGATGGTTGATGATCAATGCTTTAGCACACTATAGCACAAGGAGAATTTCCCTCACTGTCCTTCCCTGTCCCTACAAACAAGGATTAGCACAGTAAAACACACTGACACTCTCCCTACCTATAGTTTTCTGTCCCTATAAAAAATGTTTTTTTAAAGATGGTTGATGATCAATGCTTTAGCACAGTATAGCACAAGGAGAATTTCCCTCACTGTCCTTCCCTGTCCCTACAAACAAGGATTAGCACAGTAAAACACACTGACACTCTCCCTACCTATAGTTTTCTGTCCCTATAAAAAATGTTTTTTTAAAGATGGTTGATGATCAATGCTTTAGCACACTATAGCACAAGGAGAATTTCCCTCACTGTCCTTCCCTGTCCCTACAAACAAGGATTAGCACAGTAAAACACACTGACACTCTCCCTACCTATAGTTTTCTGTCCCTATAAAAAATGTTTTTTTAAAGATGGTTGATGATCAATGCTTTAGCACACTATAGCACAAGGAAAATTTCCCTCACTGTCCTTCCCTGTCCCTACAAACAAGGATTATCACAGTAAAACACACTGACACTCTCCCTACCTATAGTTTTCTGTCCCTATAAAAAATGTTTTTTTAAAGATGGTTGATGATCAATGCTTTAGCACACTATAGCACAAGGAGAATTTCCCTCACTGTCCTTCCCTGTCCCTACAAACAAGGATTAGCACAGTAAAACACACTGACACTCTCCCTACCTATAGTTTTCTGTCCCTATAAAAAATGTTTTTTTAAAGATGGTTGATGATCTATGCTTTAGCACACTATAGCACAAGGAGAATTTCCCTCACTGTCCTTCCCTGTCCCTACAAACAAGGATTAGCACAGTAAAACACACTGACACTCTCCCTACCTATAGTTTTCTGTCCCTATAAAAAATGTTTTTTTAAAGATGGTTGATGATCAATGCTTTAGCACACTATAGCACAAGGAGAATTTCCCTCACTGTCCTTCCCTGTCCCTACAAACAAGGATTAGCACAGTAAAACACACTGACACTCTCCCTACCTATAGTTTTCTGTCCCTATAAAAAAATTTTTTTTAAAGATGGTTGATGATCAATGCTTTAGCACACTATAGCACAAGGAGAATTTCCCTCACTGTCCTTCCCTGTCCCTACAAACAAGGATTAGCACAGTAAAACACACTGACACTCTCCCTACCTATAGTTTTCTGTCCCTATAAAAAATGTTTTTTTAAAGATGGTTGATGATCAATGCTTTAGCACACTATAGCACAAGGAAAATTTCCCTCACTGTCCTTCCCTGTCCCTACAAACAAGGATTAGCACAGTAAAACACACTGACACTCTCCCTACCTATAGTTTTCTGTCCCTATAAAAAATGTTTTTTTAAAGATGGTTGATGATCAATGCTTTAGCACAGTATAGCACAAGGAGAATTTCCCTCACTGTCCTTCCCTGTCCCTACAAACAAGGATTAGCACAGTAAAACACACTGACACTCTCCCTACCTATAGTTTTCTGTCCCTATAAAAAATGTTTTTTTAAAGATGGTTGATGATCAATGCTTTAGCACACTATAGCACAAGGAGAATTTCCCTCACTGTCCTTCCCTGTCCCTACAAACAAGGATTAGCACAGTAAAACACACTGACACTCTCCCTACCTATAGTTTTCTGTCCCTATAAAAAATGTTTTTTTAAAGATGGTTGATGATCAATGCTTTAGCATAGTATAGCACAAGGAGAATTTCCCTCACTGTCCTTCCCTGTCCCTACAAACAAGGATTAGCACAGTAAAACACACTGACACTCTCCCTACCTATAGTTTTCTGTCCCTATAAAAAATGTTTTTTTAAAGATGGTTGATGATCAATGCTTTAGCACAGTATAGCACAAGGAGAATTTCCCTCACTGTCCTTCCCTGTCCCTACAAACAAGGATTAGCACAGTAAAACACACTGACACTCTCCCTACCTATAGTTTTCTGTCCCTATAAAAAATTTTTTTTTAAAGATGGTTGATGATCAATGCTTTAGCACACTATAGCACAAGGAGAATTTCCCTCACTGTCCTTCCCTGTCCCTACAAACAAGGATTAGCACAGTAAAACACACTGACACTCTCCCTACCTATAGTTTTCTGTCCCTATAAAAAATGTTTTTTTAAAGATGGTTGATGATCAATGCTTTAGCACACTATAGCACAAGGAGAATTTCCCTCACTGTCCTTCCCTGTCCCTACAAACAAGGATTAGCACAGTAAAACACACTGACACTCTCCCTACCTATAGTTTTCTGTCCCTATAAAAAATGTTTTTTTAAAGATGGTTGATGATCAATGCTTTAGCACAGTATAGCACAAGGAGAATTTCCCTCACTGTCCTTCCCTGTCCCTACAAACAAGGATTAGCACAGTAAAACACACTGACACTCTCCCTACCTATAGTTTTCTGTCCCTATAAAAAATGTTTTTTTAAAGATGGTTGATGATCAATGCTTTAGCACAGTATAGCACAAGGAGAATTTCCCTCACTGTCCTTCCCTGTCCCTACAAACAAGGATTAGCACAGTAAAACACACTGACACTCTCCCTACCTATAGTTTTCTGTCCCTATAAAAAATGTTTTTTTAAAGATGGTTGATGATCAATGCTTTAGCACACTATAGCACAAGGAGAATTTCCCTCACTGTCCTTCCCTGTCCCTACAAACAAGGATTAGCACAGTAAAACACACTGACACTCTCCCTACCTATAGTTTTCTGTCCCTATAAAAAATGTTTTTTTAAAGATGGTTGATGATCAATGCTTTAGCACACTATAGCACAAGGAGAATTTCCCTCACTGTCCTTCCCTGTCCCTACAAACAAGGATTAGCACAGTAAAACACACTGACACTCTCCCTACCTATAGTTTTCTGTCCCTATAAAAAATTTTTTTTTAAAGATGGTTGATGATCAATGCTTTAGCACACTATAGCACAAGGAGAATTTCCCTCACTGTCCTTCCCTGTCCCTACAAACAAGGATTAGCACAGTAAAACACACTGACACTCTCCCTACCTATAGTTTTCTGTCCCTATAAAAAATTTTTTTTTAAAGATGGTTGATGATCAATGCTTTAGCACACTATAGCACAAGGAGAATTTCCCTCACTGTCCTTCCCTGTCCCTACAAACAAGGATTAGCACAGTAAAACACACTGACACTCTCCCTACCTATAGTTTTCTGTCCCTATAAAAAATGTTTTTTTAAAGATGGTTGATGATCAATGCTTTAGCACACTATAGCACAAGGAGAATTTCCCTCACTGTCCTTCCCTGTCCCTACAAACAAGGATTAGCACAGTAAAACACACTGACACTCTCCCTACCTATAGTTTTCTGTCCCTATAATTTTTTTTTTTTTTAAAGATGGTTGATGATCAATGCTTTAGCACACTATAGCACAAGGAGAATTTCCCTCACTGTCCTTCCCTGTCCCTACAAACAAGGATTAGCACAGTAAAACACACTGACACTCTCCCTACCTATAGTTTTCTGTCCCTATAAAAAATGTTTTTTTAAAGATGGTTGATGATCAATGCTTTAGCACACTATAGCACAAGGAGAATTTCCCTCACTGTCCTTCCCTGTCCCTACAAACAAGGATTAGCACAGTAAAACACACTGACACTCTCCCTACCTATAGTTTTCTGTCCCTATAATTTTTTTTTTTTTTAAAGATGGTTGATGATCAATGCTTTAGCACACTATAGCACAAGGAGAATTTCCCTCACTGTCCTTCCCTGTCCCTACAAACAAGGATTAGCACAGTAAAACACACTGACACTCTCCCTACCTATAGTTTTCTGTCCCTATAAAAAATGTTTTTTTAAAGATGGTTGATGATCAATGCTTTAGCACACTATAGCACAAGGAGAATTTCCCTCACTGTCCTTCCCTGTCCCTACAAACAAGGATTAGCTCAGTAAAACACACTGACACTCTCCCTACCTATAGTTTTCTGTCCCTATAAAAAATGTTTTTTTAAAGATGGTTGATGATCAATGCTTTAGCACACTATAGCACAAGGAGAATTTCCCTCACTGTCCTTCCCTGTCCCTACAAACAAGGATTAGCACAGTAAAACACACTGACACTCTCCCTACCTATAGTTTTCTGTCCCTATAAAAAATGTTTTTTTTAAAGATGGTTGATGATCAATGCTTTAGCACACTATAGCACAAGGAGAATTTCCCTCACTGTCCTTCCCTGTCCCTACAAACAAGGATTAGCACAGTAAAACACACTGACACTCTCCCTACTGTGACAGCAGGAAGGTAAAGTCACCTGGTTGCATCCAGGGGGGTAGATATATTTCTCCCAGATTCAGGCTTTATGCTGACTTATACAACTAGGGTGGAGAGTTGTATAAGCCCAGCTGAGACTAGTGGGCTCATTGATGACTCATACCTCTAGGGAGAGGGCTGGGCGTCGTACAGACAGGGAGTTGATGAGACCAGCTGAACCTTGTCAGCTCATTTAGGCCTCTATAAGAAATCCCAGCTTCATTAGATGTTAGCTCATGCCTGGAACCAGACCTGTGTGGACTGTCTAGGGAGAGTGAACCCCTGTGCGGTGAGGCAAAGCCTGTGTGGCTATTTGTTTGGACTTTTACTAAACCAGGGACTTAGGGACTAGGACAGCACCAGGCTGATCCCAGTTGTTAGTTTAGGAAACCTGCATGTTTAGTCAGAGGTCAAACTGACCAGGATTTATTTTGTTTGTTTCTTTTTGGCTTTGCTGTGTTTTTGTCACTGTACATAGAGAAATAAACCGCACCTTTTGATTTTGAAAACCACAACCTCCGTCTGCTGGCCCTGTTTTTGTGTGGGGAGCCCAACCAGGGGGTCACACACACCCGCTACCGAGTTAACCCCCCTCACAGTTGGTGGAGAATGCGGGCAGTTTTTTTTAAGCCAGCATGGAGGAGATACTGAAACAGCTGGCTCTAGCAAATGCCAATCAACAGCAGACAAATGCAGGTTTGCAAAGGAGCCTTGCAGCCCAGCAGCAAGCTCATCAACAAGCCCAGCAGCAATCTGAGGCCCGCTTCATAGACCTGTTACAGAAGCAAGAGCAGAGACTACAACAAATGGAAGCAGTAATGCAGCAACGTCCGCAGACCAGTGAGGAAAGCCGTCCCACTAATACCGCGTCCTTTGGGGTGAGTCGTTTATTGACAAAAATGACTGGAGAGGATGATCCAGAGGTATTTTTGACCACATTTGAAAGGACTGCTGAAAGAGAAAAGTGGCCTGAGGAGCAGTGGGCTGGACTGGTGGCTCCTCTGTTAACTGGTGAATCGCAGAAGGCTTACTATGACCTAGAGCCTGACCAAGCAAAAGACTATGTGATGCTAAAAGCTGAAATATTGGCAAGGCTGGGTGTCACCCTGGCTGTCCGGGCTCAGCGTGTGCATAACTGGACTTTCCAGCTTGGAAAACCCCCCAGGTCTCAAATGTATGATCTCATTCACCTGAGCAGGAAGTGGCTACAGCCAGAGACTTTGTCCGCACCGGAGATTGTGGAACGTGTTGTGATGGATCGTTTCTTGAGAGCTCTTCCTACCGCCATTCAAAAGTGGGTAAGCCATGGAGACCCAGAAACGGCCGGTAAACTTGTGGATCGTGTAGAGAGATACTTGGCTACAGAGAACCTGACGGCCTCTTCCAGAGACTCTCGGACTTTCCACCCTAAGACCAGACCATCCCCAGGGGCGGATAAGAGGATTCCAAGGGGTGAGGGTGGAGAGAGTGAGAGGGTGGGAGCTCTACCCCAAGTTTGGCGAGAACAGCCTGGGAAATCAGCGGCTCAAGAGGCCGCAAGAAGGATCGTTTGCTACCGCTGCCGGCAAGCGGGACATATTGCAGCAAATTGCCCGGTTGTGGAGGAACCCATGCAATATGACTTTCTGATGGACAGACGTCAGTCGCTGTGTGCGACAGTCGCATGCACTGCCATTCGGGGAACTGAGAAACATTTATGCAAAATGTGTATTAATGGTAGAAATGTTGTGGTATTACTGGATTCAGGTAGCCTTGTGACCCTGATAAAGGCTGAATTAGTTAAAACAGAGGTCTCTGGGAATAGCAAGGTAGCTGTTATTTGTGTGCATGGGGACACCCAAGAGTATCCAGTGACTACAGTGTGTTTCGAGACCCCCAAAGGTACCCTCTCTCATCCAGTGGGGTTAGTATCTCAATTACCGCATGATGCCATTGTGGGAAGGGATTTTCCGAAGTTCTGGGAACTGTGGGATGATCCTGAGCGCCCCACTGGTGCCCCTATGTACCAGGAATGTGATAGCCAGAACTCCTCTGAGAGTGGTGAGGACTCTCCAGAATTTCCCTTGTCAGTATTGGCAGGGGAGACTCAAGAAACTGGAGAGGAGCCCACCTCCTCAGACGAAAACCTACCGTCTGTGGAGTTTTCTGATCTGGAGGTTCACAGGGAAAATTTTGCCACAGAACAGTTAAAAGACCCCGCCCTAATAAAGGCACGGGAAAACGTAGTGGAAATAGATGGCGAGTTAGTGAACCCAGATAATACCTGCACTTACCCATACTTCAGCGTAGAGAAGGACCTACTGTATCGGGTGGCAAAAAGGGCAGAAGAAACCGTTGAGCAGCTGGTGGTGCCCAAACCTTACAGGAAGTTGGTGTTGGAGTTGGCCCATGGGCACATTCTTGGAGGTCATCTGGGGACAGAGAAAACCCGAGAGAGGGTATTACAGAGATTCTATTGGCCTGGGGTGATGAAGGACATAGAAAATTATTGTTCCTCCTGCCCTGTGTGTCAGAGGTCGGCCCCGATGCCACATTTCCGTAGCCCGCTGGTCCCTCTACCCATCATTGAGGTCCCGTTTGAGAGAATCGCAATGGATTTGGTAGGTCCTATAATCAAGTCCGCTAGGGGGCACCAGTACATATTGGTTATAATGGACTATGCCACCCGTTATCCAGAAGCGATCCCTCTCAGAAATACCTCGGCCAAAACCATAGCCAAAGAGCTATCTCTTGTTTTTAGCCGGGTGGGTATTTGTAAAGAACTGCTTACGGACCAAGGTACACCCTTTATGTCCCGGGTTATGAAAGAGCTGTGTAAATTGTTCAAAGTGACGCAATTGCGTACATCTGTGTATCACCCCCAAACCGATGGGCTGGTTGAAAGATTCAACAAAACCCTAAAACAAATGTTGAAGAAAGTGGTGGATAGAGATGGAAAGGATTGGGACTGTCTACTTCCTTATTTGATGTTTGCTATTAGGGAGGTGCCCCAATCCTCTACGGGATTCTCCCCCTTTGAGTTACTGTATGGGAGACACCCAAGAGGGCTGTTGGATATTGCCAAGGAAACTTGGGAAAGTGAGAGTTCTCCCCACAGGAGTGTGATTGAGCATGTCGCCCTGATGCAAGATCGAATTGCACAGGTAATGCCCATCGTGAAGGAACATTTGGCCCAAGCGCAGTTGGCACAGCAGAGAGTGTACAACCGTGGAGCAAAGACCCGTACCTTTTCCCCGGGGGATAGGATATTGGTACTTGTCCCTACGGTTGAAAGTAAATTCCTTGCCAAATGGCAAGGCCCCTACGAGATAATGGAAAAAGTGAGCGAAGTGAATTACAAGGTCAGACAACCAGGAAGGCGAAAGCCCGAACAGATATATCACGTTAATCTGTTGAAAGCCTGGAGGGATAGAGAGTCCCTAGTCGCAGAAACTTGGTCACCAGCTCAAACTGGTTGCGTGATTCCGGAGGTTGGAATAGCAGCCACCTTGTCACAACCCCAACAACAGGAGGTTAAGGAGTTTGTGCTTCGCAACAAGGAGGTGTTCTCTGAGCTGCCGGGACAAACATCTGGGGTAGAGCATGATATTATTACCCCGCCCGGTGAAAGGGTGAAGTTAAAACCCTATCGGATCCCAGAGGCCCGACGGGAGGCAATACGGGAGGAAGTACAGAAAATGCTGAACTTAGGGGTGATAGAGGAGTCCCAAAGTGATTGGTCTAGTCCCATTGTGTTGGTGCCTAAACCGGATGGGAGCTGGCGATTTTGTAACGATTTTCGTCAGTTGAACAAAGTTACAAAATTTGACACCTACCCCATGCCACGTATAGATGAGTTGATCGACCGGCTGGGAACAGCCCGATACATGACGACTCTTGACCTCACAAAAGGGTATTGGCAAATTCCCCTGGCCAAGTCGGCCAAAGAGAAAACCGCATTTGTAACCCCAGACGGGGCGTTCCAATATAAGAGAATGCCGTTCGGGTTACAGAATGCGCCGGCCACATTCCAGCGGAAAATGGACCAGATGCTGAGGCCCCATCGGAAGTATGCTGCGGCTTACCTGGATGACGTAATTGTCCATAGCACAGATTGGGCCTCACATCTGCCAAAAGTGCAAGCAGTCCTGGACTCTGTTCGGGAAGCAGGGTTTACGGCTAACCCCAAGAAGTGTACCATTGGGCAGGAGGAGGCCAAATATCTTGGGTACACCATTGGCAGGGGAGTAATAAAACCCCAACTCAACAAAGTCGAGGCCATCCAGAGTTGGCCACGTCCCAACAGCAAGAAGCAGGTACGAGCCTTTCTGGGAATCGCGGGTTATTATCGGCGCTTCATTCCCCACTTTGCTTCTAAGGCTGTGCCCCTAACCAACCTGACGAAAGGGAAAGGGTCGGTCATGATTAAATGGACCCCCGAGGCTGAGGCAGCATTCCAATTCTTGAAACAAGCCTTATGTAGCCAGCCAGTGTTGTACTCACCCGACTTCTCTAAAGACTTTGTCGTACAAAGTGATGCGTCAGATGTGGGGTTAGGAGCAGTATTGTCCCAGGTCTGGAACGGGGAAGAGCACCCAGTCATTTACCTCAGCAGGAAGTTGAAGTCCCATGAGGTAAATTACGCCACGGTTGAAAAGGAGTGTTTAGCGGTGAAGTGGGCTCTAGATTCCCTTCGGTACTATCTGCTAGGTAGGCACTTTGACATGGTTACGGATCACGCTCCGTTAAAGTGGATGGCTCAAAACAAGGAAACAAATAGAAGAGTGAATAGGTGGTTCCTGGCCCTCCAGGAATTCAACTTCACAGTAAAGCATCGCCCTGGCGTTCAAATGGGGAATGTGGATGCTTTGTCTCGAGTACATGAATGCCTGATTGCTGGTGTTCCAACCCCGAGGTTAAAACAAGAGGGGGGGGGTATGTGACAGCAGGAAGGTAAAGTCACCTGGTTGCATCCAGGGGGGTAGATATATTTCTCCCAGATTCAGGCTTTATGCTGACTTATACAACTAGGGTGGAGAGTTGTATAAGCCCAGCTGAGACTAGTGGGCTCATTGATGACTCATACCTCTAGGGAGAGGGCTGGGCGTCGTACAGACAGGGAGTTGATGAGACCAGCTGAACCTTGTCAGCTCATTTAGGCCTCTATAAGAAATCCCAGCTTCATTAGATGTTAGCTCATGCCTGGAACCAGACCTGTGTGGACTGTCTAGGGAGAGTGAACCCCTGTGCGGTGAGGCAAAGCCTGTGTGGCTATTTGTTTGGACTTTTACTAAACCAGGGACTTAGGGACTAGGACAGCACCAGGCTGATCCCAGTTGTTAGTTTAGGAAACCTGCATGTTTAGTCAGAGGTCAAACTGACCAGGATTTATTTTGTTTGTTTCTTTTTGGCTTTGCTGTGTTTTTGTCACTGTACATAGAGAAATAAACCGCACCTTTTGATTTTGAAAACCACAACCTCCGTCTGCTGGCCCTGTTTTTGTGTGGGGAGCCCAACCAGGGGGTCACACACACCCGCTACCGAGTTAACCCCCCTCACACTACCTATAGTTTTCTGTCCCTATAAAAAATGTTTTTTTAAAGATGGTTGATGATCAATGCTTTAGCACACTATAGCACAAGGAGAATTTCCCTCACTGTCCTTCCCTGTCCCTACAAACAAGGATTAGCACAGTAAAACACACTGACACTCTCCCTACCTATAGTTTTCTGTCCCTATAAAAAATGTTTTTTTAACCACTTCAGCCCTGGAAGAATTTACCCCCTTCCTGACTAGAGCACTTTTTGCGATGCAGCACTGCGTCGCTTTAACTGACAATTGCGCGGTCGTGCGACGTTGAACCTAACCAAAATTGACGTCCTTTTTCCCCCACAAATAGAGCTTTCTTTTGGTGGTATTTGATCACCTCTGCGGTTTTTATTTTTTGTGCTATAAACAAAAGAAGAGCGACATATTTGAAAAAAATGCAATATTTTTTACTTTTTGATTTAATAAATATCACAATTTTTTTTTTTAAAACAATTTTTTTTCTAAGTTTAGACCGATACGTATTCTACATATTTTTGGTAATTTTTTTTTGCAATAAGCGTATATTGATTGGTTTGCGCAAAAGTTATAGCGTCTACATAATAGGGGATAGATTTATGGCATTTTTATTTTTTTTATTTTTTTTACTAGTAATAGCGGCGATCTGCGATTTTTATTGTGACCGTGACATTGCGGCAGACACATCGGACACTATTGGCGCGTTTTTGGGACCATTCACATTTATACAGCGATTAGTGCTATAAAACTGCACTAATTACTGTGTAAATGTGACTGGCAGGGAAAGGGTTAACACTAGGGGGCGATCAAGGGGTTAATATGTTCCCTATTGAGTGATTGTAACTGTAGGGGGAGGGGACTCACAAGGGGAGGAGACCGATCTGTGTTCCTCTGTACTGGGAACACACATCGGTCTCCTCACCTCTGACAGGAGGTGGATCTGTGTGTTTACACACACAGATCCACACTTCTGCCGTGATCGTGGGCAATCGCAGGTGCCCAGCGGACATCGCGACCGCCGGGCACACTCACCGGGTCACAAGCGTTGCCGCGGGTGCGCGCGCCGCCGGCGGCGCGCGCGCGCCCCATAGACGGCCGGGAAAAAAGGACGTCATATGACGTCCGCCCGGAGGGAGGGAGGGTTCCTGCCGGCGTCATATGTCTATGACCCGGTAGGAAGTGGTTAAAGATGGTTGATGATCAATGCTTTAGCACAGTATAGCACAAGGAGAATTTCCCTCACTGTCCTTCCCTGTCCCTACAAACAAGGATTAGCACAGTAAAACACACTGACACTCTCCCTACCTATAGTTTTCTGTCCCTATAAAAAATGTTTTTTTAAAGATGGTTGATGATCAATGCTTTAGCACACTATAGCACAAGGAGAATTTCCCTCACTGTCCTTCCCTGTCCCTACAAACAAGGATTAGCACAGTAAAACACACTGACACTCTCCCTACCTATAGTTTTCTGTCCCTATAAAAAATGTTTTTTTTAAAGATGGTTGATGATCAATGCTTTAGCACACTATAGCACAAGGAGAATTTCCCTCACTGTCCTTCCCTGTCCCTACAAACAAGGATTAGCACAGTAAAACACACTGACACTCTCCCTACCTATAGTTTTCTGTCCCTATAATTTTTTTTTTTTTAAAGATGATTGATGATCAATGCTTTAGCACACTATAGCACAAGGAGAATTTCCCTCACTGTCCTTCCCTGTCCCTACAAACAAGGATTAGCACAGTAAAACACACTGACACTCTCCCTACCTATAGTTTTCTGTCCCTATAAAAAATGTTTTTTTAAAGATGGTTGATGATCAATGCTTTAGCACACTATAGCACAAGGAGAATTTCCCTCACTGTCCTTCCCTGTCCCTACAAACAAGGATTAGCACAGTAAAACACACTGACACTCTCCCTACCTATAGTTTTCTGTCCCTATAAAAAATGTTTTTTAAAGATGGTTGATGATCAATGCTTTAGCACACTATAGCACAAGGAGAATTTCCCTCACTGTCCTTCCCTGTCCCTACAAACAAGGATTAGCACAGTAAAACACACTGACACTCTCCCTACCTATAGTTTTCTGTCCCTATAAAAAATGTTTTTTTAAAGATGGTTGATGATCAATGCTTTAGCACAGTATAGCACAAGGAGAATTTCCCTCACTGTCCTTCCCTGTCCCTACAAACAAGGATTAGCACAGTAAAACACACTGACACTCTCCCTACCTATAGTTTTCTGTCCCTATAAAAAATGTTTTTTTAAAGATGGTTGATGATCAATGCTTTAGCACAGTATAGCACAAGGAGAATTTCCCTCACTGTCCTTCCCTGTCCCTACAAACAAGGATTAGCACAGTAAAACACACTGACACTCTCCCTACCTATAGTTTTCTGTCCCTATAAAAAATGTTTTTTTAAAGATGGTTGATGATCAATGCTTTAGCACACTATAGCACAAGGAGAATTTCCCTCACTGTCCTTCCCTGTCCCTACAAACAAGGATTAGCACAGTAAAACACACTGACACTCTCCCTACCTATAGTTTTCTGTCCCTATAAAAAATGTTTTTTTAAAGATGGTTGATGATCAATGCTTTAGCACACTATAGCACAAGGAGAATTTCCCTCACTGTCCTTCCCTGTCCCTACAAACAAGGATTAGCACAGTAAAACACACTGACACTCTCCCTACCTATAGTTTTCTGTCCCTATAAAAAATGTTTTTTTAAAGATGGTTGATGATCAATGCTTTAGCACACTATAGCACAAGGAGAATTTCCCTCACTGTCCTTCCCTGTCCCTACAAACAAGGATTAGCACAGTAAAACACACTGACACTCTCCCTACCTATAGTTTTCTGTCCCTATAAAAAATGTTTTTTTAAAGATGGTTGATGATCAATGCTTTAGCACACTATAGCACAAGGAGAATTTCCCTCACTGTCCTTCCCTGTCCCTACAAACAAGGATTAGCACAGTAAAACACACTGACACTCTCCCTACCTATAGTTTTCTGTCCCTATAAAAAATTTTTTTTTAAAGATGGTTGATGATCAATGCTTTAGCACACTATAGCACAAGGAGAATTTCCCTCACTGTCCTTCCCTGTCCCTACAAACAAGGATTAGCACAGTAAAACACACTGACACTCTCCCTACCTATAGTTTTCTGTCCCTATAAAAAATGTTTTTTTAAAGATGGTTGATGATCAATGCTTTAGCACACTATAGCACAAGGAGAATTTCCCTCACTGTCCTTCCCTGTCCCTACAAACAAGGATTAGCACAGTAAAACACACTGACACTCTCCCTACCTATAGTTTTCTGTCCCTATAAAAAATGTTTTTTTAAAGATGGTTGATGATCAATGCTTTAGCACACTATAGCACAAGGAGAATTTCCCTCACTGTCCTTCCCTGTCCCTACAAACAAGGATTAGCACAGTAAAACACACTGACACTCTCCCTACCTATAGTTTTCTGTCCCTATAAAAAATGTTTTTTTAAAGATGGTTGATGATCAATGCTTTAGCACACTATAGCACAAGGAGAATTTCCCTCACTGTCCTTCCCTGTCCCTACAAACAAGGATTAGCACAGTAAAACACACTGACACTCTCCCTACCTATAGTTTTCTGTCCCTATAAAAAATGTTTTTTTAAAGATGGTTGATGATCAATGCTTTAGCACACTATAGCACAAGGAGAATTTCCCTCACTGTCCTTCCCTGTCCCTACAAACAAGGATTAGCACAGTAAAACACACTGACACTCTCCCTACCTATAGTTTTCTGTCCCTATAAAAAATGTTTTTTTAAAGATGGTTGATGATCAATGCTTTAGCACACTATAGCACAAGGAGAATTTCCCTCACTGTCCTTCCCTGTCCCTACAAACAAGGATTAGCACAGTAAAACACACTGACACTCTCCCTACCTATAGTTTTCTGTCCCTATAAAAAATGTTTTTTTAAAGATGGTTGATGATCAATGCTTTAGCACACTATAGCACAAGGAGAATTTCCCTCACTGTCCTTCCCTGTCCCTACAAACAAGGATTAGCACAGTAAAACACACTGACACTCTCCCTACCTATAGTTTTCTGTCCCTATAAAAAATGTTTTTTTAAAGATGGTTGATGATCAATGCTTTAGCACAGTATAGCACAAGGAGAATTTCCCTCACTGTCCTTCCCTGTCCCTACAAACAAGGATTAGCACAGTAAAACACACTGACACTCTCCCTACCTATAGTTTTCTCTCTCTATAAAAAATGTTTTTTTAAAGATGGTTGATGATCAATGCTTTAGCACACTATAGCACACGGAGAATTTCCCTCACTGTCCTTCCCTGTCCCTACAAACAAGGATTAGCACAGTAAAACACACTGACACTCTCCCTACCTATAGTTTTCTGTCCCTATAAAAAATGTTTTTTTAAAGATGGTTGATGATCAATGCTTTAGCACACTATAGCACAAGGAGAATTTCCCTCACTGTCCTTCCCTGTCCCTACAAACAAGGATTAGCACAGTAAAACACACTGACACTCTCCCTACCTATAGTTTTCTGTCCCTATAAAAATTTTTTTTTTAAAGATGGTTGATGATCAATGCTTTAGCACACTATAGCACGAGGAGAATTTCCCTCACTGTCCTTCCCTGTCCCTACAAACAAGGATTAGCACAGTAAAACACACTGACACTCTCCCTACCTATAGTTTTCTGTCCCTATAAAAAATGTTTTTTTAAAGATGGTTGATGATCAATGCTTTAGCACACTATAGCACAAGGAGAATTTCCCTCACTGTCCTTCCCTGTCCCTACAAACAAGGATTAGCACAGTAAAACACACTGACACTCTCCGTACCTATAGTTTTCTGTCCCTATAAAAAATGTTTTTTTAAAGATGGTTGATGATCAATGCTTTAGCACACTATAGCACAAGGAGAATTTCCCTCACTGTCCTTCCCTGTCCCTACAAACAAGGATTAGCACAGTAAAACACACTGACACTCTCCCTACCTATAGTTTTCTGTCCCTATAAAAAATGTTTTTTTAAAGATGGTTGATGATCAATGCTTTAGCACAGTATAGCACAAGGAGAATTTCCCTCACTGTCCTTCCCTGTCCCTACAAACAAGGATTAGCACAGTAAAACACACTGACACTCTCCCTACCTATAGTTTTCTGTCCCTATAAAAAAAGTTTTTTTAAAGATGGTTGATGATCAATGCTTTAGCACAGTATAGCACAAGGAGAATTTCCCTCACTGTCCTTCCCTGTCCCTACAAACAAGGATTAGCACAGTAAAACACACTGACACTCTCCCTACCTATAGTTTTCTGTCTCTATAAAAAATGTTTTTTTAAAGATGGTTGATGATCAATGCTTTAGCACACTATAGCACACGGAGAATTTCCCTCACTGTCCTTCCCTGTCCCTACAAACAAGGATTAGCACAGTAAAACACACTGACACTCTCCCTACCTATAGTTTTCTGTCCCTATAAAAAATGTTTTTTTAAAGATGGTTGATGATCAATGCTTTAGCACACTATAGCACAAGGAGAATTTCCCTCACTGTCCTTCCCTGTCCCTACAAACAAGGATTAGCACAGTAAAACACACTGACACTCTCCCTACCTATAGTTTTCTGTCCCTATAAAAAAATTTTTTTTAAAGATGGTTGATGATCAATGCTTTAGCACACTATAGCACGAGGAGAATTTCCCTCACTGTCCTTCCCTGTCCCTACAAACAAGGATTAGCACAGTAAAACACACTGACACTCTCCCTACCTATAGTTTTCTGTCCCTATAAAAAATGTTTTTTTAAAGATGGTTGATGATCAATGCTTTAGCACACTATAGCACAAGGAGAATTTCCCTCACTGTCCTTCCCTGTCCCTACAAACAAGGATTAGCACAGTAAAACACACTGACACTCTCCCTACCTATAGTTTTCTGTCCCTATAAAAAATGTTTTTTTAAAGATGGTTGATGATCAATGCTTTAGCACACTATAGCACAAGGAGAATTTCCCTCACTGTCCTTCCCTGTCCCTACAAACAAGGATTAGCACAGTAAAACACACTGACACTCTCCCTACCTATAGTTTTCTGTCCCTATAAAAAATGTTTTTTTAAAGATGGTTGATGATCAATGCTTTAGCACAGTATAGCACAAGGAGAATTTCCCTCACTGTCCTTCCCTGTCCCTACAAACAAGGATTAGCACAGTAAAACACACTGACACTCTCCCTACCTATAGTTTTCTGTCCCTATAAAAAAAGTTTTTTTAAAGATGGTTGATGATCAATGCTTTAGCACAGTATAGCACAAGGAGAATTTCCCTCACTGTCCTTCCCTGTCCCTACAAACAAGGATTAGCACAGTAAAACACACTGACACTCTCCCTACCTATAGTTTTCTGTCCCTATAAAAAATGTTTTTTTAAAGATGGTTGATGATCAATGCTTTAGCACACTATAGCACAAGGAGAATTTCCCTCACTGTCCTTCCCTGTCCCTACAAACAAGGATTAGCACAGTAAAACACACTGACACTCTCCCTACCTATAGTTTTCTGTCCCTATAAAATTTTTTTTTTAAAGATGGTTGATGATCAATGCTTTAGCACACTATAGCACAAGGAGAATTTCCCTCACTGTCCTTCCCTGTCCCTACAAACAAGGATTAGCACAGTAAAACACACTGACACTCTCCCTACCTATAGTTTTCTGTCCCTATAAAAAATGTTTTTTTAAAGATGGTTGATGATCAATGCTTTAGCACACTATAGCACAAGGAGAATTTCCCTCACTGTCCTTCCCTGTCCCTACAAACAAGGATTAGCACAGTAAAACACACTGACACTCTCCCTACCTATAGTTTTCTGTCCCTATAAAAAAATTTTTTTTAAAGATGGTTGATGATCAATGCTTTAGCACACTATAGCACGAGGAGAATTTCCCTCACTGTCCTTCCCTGTCCCTACAAACAAGGATTAGCACAGTAAAACACACTGACACTCTCCCTACCTATAGTTTTCTGTCCCTATAAATTTTTTTTTTTTAAAGATGGTTGATGATCAATGCTTTAGCACACTATAGCACAAGGAGAATTTCCCTCACTGTCCTTCCCTGTCCCTACAAACAAGGATTAGCACAGTAAAACACACTGACACTCTCCCTACCTATAGTTTTCTGTCCCTATAAAAAATGTTTTTTTTAAAGATGGTTGATGATCAATGCTTTAGCACACTATAGCACAAGGGGAATTTCCCTCACTGTCCTTCCCTGTCCCTACAAACAAGGATTAGAACAGTAAAACACACTGACACTCTCCCTACCTATAGTTTTCTGTCCCTATAAAAAATGTTTTTTTAAAGATGGTTGATGATCAATGCTTTAGCACAGTATAGCACAAGGAGAATTTCCCTCACTGTCCTTCCCTGTCCCTACAAACAAGGATTAGCACAGTAAAACACACTGACACTCTCCCTACCTATAGTTTTCTGTCCCTATAAAAAAAGTTTTTTTAAAGATGGTTGATGATCAATGCTTTAGCACAGTATAGCACAAGGAGAATTTCCCTCACTGTCCTTCCCTGTCCCTACAAACAAGGATTAGCACAGTAAAACACACTGACACTCTCCCTACCTATAGTTTTCTGTCCCTATAAAAAATGTTTTTTTAAAGATGGTTGATGATCAATGCTTTAGCACAGTATAGCACAAGGAGAATTTCCCTCACTGTCCTTCCCTGTCCCTACAAACAAGGATTAGCACAGTAAAACACACTGACACTCTCCCTACCTATAGTTTTCTGTCCCTATAAAAAATGTTTTTTTAAAGATGGTTGATGATCAATGCTTTAGCACACTATAGCACAAGGAGAATTTCCCTCACTGTCCTTCCCTGTCCCTACAAACAAGGATTAGCACAGTAAAACACACTGACACTCTCCCTACCTATAGTTTTCTGTCCCTATAAAAAATGTTTTTTTAAAGATGGTTGATGATCAATGCTTTAGCACACTATAGCACAAGGAGAATTTCCCTCACTGTCCTTCCCTGTCCCTACAAACAAGGATTAGCACAGTAAAACAAACTGACACTCTCCCTACCTATAGTTTTCTGTCCCTATAAATTTTTTTTTTTAAAGATGGTTGATGATCAATGCTTTAGCACACTATAGCACAAGGAGAATTTCCCTCACTGTCCTTCCCTGTCCCTACAAACAAGGATTAGCACAGTAAAACACACTGACACTCTCCCTACCTATAGTTTTCTGTCCCTATAAAAAATGTTTTTTTAAAGATGGTTGATGATCAATGCTTTAGCACACTATAGCACAAGGAGAATTTCCCTCACTGTCCTTCCCTGTCCCTACAAACAAGGATTAGCACAGTAAAACACACTGACACTCTCCCTACCTATAGTTTTCTGTCCCTATAAAAAATGTTTTTTTAAAGATGGTTGATGATCAATGCTTTAGCACACTATAGCACAAAGAGAATTTCCCTCACTGTCCTTCCCTGTCCCTACAAACAAGGATTAGCACAGTAAAACACACTGACACTCTCCCTACCTATAGTTTTCTGTCCCTATAAAAAATGTTTTTTTAAAGATGGTTGATGATCAATGCTTTAGCACACTATAACACAAGGAGAATTTCCCTCACTGTCCTTCCCTGTCCCTACAAACAAGGATTAGCACAGTAAAACACACTGACACTCTCCCTACCTATAGTTTTCTGTCCCTATAAAAAATGTTTTTTTAAAGATGGTTGATGATCAATGCTTTAGCACACTATAGCACAAGAAGAATTTCTCTCACTGTCCTTCCCTGTCCCTACAAACAAGGATTAGCACAGTAAAACACACTGACACTCTCCCTACCTATAGTTTTCTGTCCCTATAAAAAATGTTTTTTTAAAGATGGTTGATGATCAATGCTTTAGCACAGTATAGCACAAGGAGAATTTCCCTCACTGTCCTTCCCTGTCCCTACAAACAAGGATTAGCACAGTAAAACACACTGCCACTCTCCCTACCTATAGTTTTCTGTCCCTATAAAAAATGTTTTTTTAAAGATGGTTGATGATCAATGCTTTAGCACACTATAGCACAAGGAGAATTTCCCTCACTGTCCTTCCCTGTCCCTACAAACAAGGATTAGCACAGTAAAACACACTGACACTCTCCCTACCTATAGTTTTCTGTCCCTATAAAAAATTTTTTTTTAAAGATGGTTGATGATCAATGCTTTAGCACACTATAGCACAAGGAGAATTTCCCTCACTGTCCTTCCCTGTCCCTACAAACAAGGATTAGCACAGTAAAACACACTGACACTCTCCCTACCTATAGTTTTCTGTCCCTATAAAAAATGTTTTTTTAAAGATGGTTGATGATCAATGCTTTAGCACAGTATAGCACAAGGAGAATTTCCCTCACTGTCCTTCCCTGTCCCTACAAACAAGGATTAGCACAGTAAAACACACTGACACTCTCCCTACCTATAGTTTTCTGTCCCTATAAAAAATGTTTTTTTAAAGATGGTTGATGATCAATGCTTTAGCACACTATAGCACAAGGAGAATTTCCCTCACTGTCCTTCCCTGTCCCTACAAACAAGGATTAGCACAGTAAAACACACTGACACTCTCCCTACCTATAGTTTTCTGTCCCTATAAAAAATGTTTTTTTAAAGATGGTTGATGATCAATGCTTTAGCACACTATAGCACAAGGAGAATTTCCCTCACTGTCCTTCCCTGTCCCTACAAACAAGGATTAGCACAGTAAAACACACTGACACTCTCCCTACCTATAGTTTTCTGTCCCTATAAAAAATGTTTTTTTAAAGATGGTTGATGATCAGTGCTTTAGCACACTATAGCACAAGGAGAATTTCCCTCACTGTCCTTCCCTGTCCCTACAAACAAGGATTAGCACAGTAAAACACACTGACACTCTCCCTACCTATAGTTTTCTGTCCCTATAAAATTTTTTTTTTTAAAGATGGTTGATGATCAATGCTTTAGCACACTATAGCACAAGGAGAATTTCCCTCACTGTCCTTCCCTGTCCCTACAAACAAGGATTAGCACAGTAAAACACACTGACACTCTCCCTACCTATAGTTTTCTGTCCCTATAAAAAATGTTTTTTTAAAGATGGTTGATGATCAATGCTTTAGCACAGTATAGCACAAGGAGAATTTCCCTCACTGTCCTTCCCTGTCCCTACAAACAAGGATTAGCACAGTAAAACACACTGACACTCTCCCTACCTATCCTTCTCTTTCCCTAAACTAAAGGAATCCAGGTTAAGCAAGAAAAAAAATGTCACTGTCCCTGCCTATGCTTCTCTTTCCCTGCTCCGGAACACACTACACTAGGCCGCCGTGCTGGCGGCCTTTTATAGTGTGGGGCGTGTACTAAACACCCTCAGCAATAATTGGCCACAGGCATCCTGCCTGTGGCCAATCATTGCTCTCCTCGCTGCCGGCGCTGTGATTGGCCAAGCATGCGGGGTCACAGTGCATGCTTGGCCAATCACAGCGCCTGGATGACACTGCGATGGCGTAGTGCATTGTGGGCCGTTCGCGTCACTCGAATTAGGCGCGAACGGCCCAAATCGTTCGATCTTCGTCGAACGATCGAACAGCCGATGTTCGAGTTGAACGTATGTTCGACTCGAACACCGAGCTCATCCCTACTCTGGAGTCCTGGGTGCACTTCCCTGAAAGCTTTCTCTGGCTCCTGGCTCTCTCTCTCTCTCTCTCTCCCATTCAGCTGGGCATGCTGTGTGGGCTGCAGTTTCTTTGTTACAGTGGGGCTGCCAGTCCTCGAACTACATGTCCCGCAATCCTCTTCTCTGCTCCTTTTTCTATTCTATTTCTTCCCTGGCCGATATGAAGGTGGGGGGAAGAAACATAGTGGGCGGCTGTGCTGGCAAGCGCCGCTCACTAGTACAGCATTGCGTGCGAGGAGGAGAGGGAGGGGGGAAAGAAGAGCCCGCAGCTGCAGTGGCGTCACTAGGGTTGGTGTCACCCGGTGTGGTAAAACATGGTGTCACCCCCCTTCCACCACCTATAGTCGCCCCTCAGTACAGACCCCCTCCACTAAGTATAGACCCCCTCCGTCAGTGCAGACTCCCCACTAAGTATAAACCCCTCCCTCAGTACAGACCCCCAAGGACAAACCACCCCCTCCATTAGTACAGACCCCCCAGGACAAACCAATCCATCTCCATTAGTACAGACTCCCCAGGACAAACCCCCCATTAGCACAGACCCCCAGGACAAACTCTCCCATTAGTAAAGACTCCCCCCAAGACAAACCCCCCTCCATTAGTACAGACCCCTCCAGGACAACCCCCCATAGTACAGACTCCCCCCAGGACAAACCCCCCCATTAGTACAGACTCCCCCCAGGACAAACCCACCCCACCATTAGTACAGACTGCCCCAGGACAAACCACCCCCCAACTTTAATACAGACCCCTCCAGGACAACCCCCCCATTAGTACAGACTCTCCCCAGGACAAACCCTGCCTCCATTTGTACAGACCCCTCCAGGACAACCCCCCATTAGTACAGACTCCCCCAGGACAACCCCCCTCCATTAATACAGACCCCCAGGACAAACCCCCCCCTTAGCCCAGACCCCTCCAGGACAACCCCCCATTAGTAAAGACTCCCCCCAGGACAAACCCCCCTCCATTAGTACAGACCCCTCCAGGACAACCCCCCCATTAGTACAGACTCCCCCCATTAGTAAAGACTCCCCCCAGGACAAACCCCCCTCCATTAGTACAGACCCCCCTAGGACAACCCCCCCATTAGTACAGACTCCCCCCAGGACAAACCCAGCCTCCATTAGTACAGACCCCCCCCCAGGACAAACCCCCCTCTCCATTAGTACAGACTCCCCCCAGGACAAACCCCCCTCTCTATTAGTACAGACCCCCCAGGACAACCCCCCCATTAGTACAGACTCCCCCCAAGACAAACCCCGCCTCCATTAGTACAGACCACTCCAGGACAACCCCCCCATTAGTACAGACTCCCCCAGGACAAACCCCACCTCCATTAGTACAGACTCCCCCCAGGACAAACCCCCCTCCATTAATACAGACCCCCCAGGAAGAACCCCCCATTAGTCCAGACCCCTCCAAGACAAACCCCCCCAGGACAAACCCCCCCATTAGTACAGACTCCCCCCAGGACAAACCCCCCTCCGGCCCCCTCCATTAGTCCCCCCCCCATTACATACATAAAAACACCCGGCGGCAGCTGAAGAGGAGTGGACAATGTGCAGCCGCGCCGCCCTGGTGGAGCACAGATCACAGCAGCAGCAGGCAGGAGCTAAGACACAGAGAGGAGGAGAAGGCACGGACCACCCCCTCAGCGACGGCATTGCGCGGCTTGTCTCTATCCACACAGAGAGAGCCGCTCTGAGCTCTGCTTCACTCTCCTCCTCTGACAGGAGGAAGGAGGAGGGAGGGGGGACGCCGGGCTTAGGTTTGAAAAACACATCGGCGGCGGCGACTGGCACGGACAAGGAGAGGAGGTGGAGAATAGAGGGGAGCACTCTGGTGCTTCAGCGCCCCCACCTCTGTGGCACCTGGGTGAACTGCACCCCCTGCACCATATCTAGGATCGGCCCTGACCAGACATTACATTAAAGCCGCAAGCAGTTTTAAATGGCTTTTTTTCCTTTAGAAATGTAATTTTGTGCAGGGACAGTTCTAAACACGGGAAACACGTGGCACTTCACAGGCATACTTTAGACACCCCCCAGGTACGATATTTAAAGGAATATTTGACTTTTTTTTCACTTTATGCATCATTAAAATGACTGCTCCCGAAAAACGGCCGTTTTTAAAACTTTTTTTTGGATTGATACATGTCCCCTGGTGCAGAACCCGGGTTCCCAAACCCTTTTTAGGACAATAACATGCATATTAGTCATTATAAATAGCACTTTAGATTTCGAACGTTCGCATCCATTGTATTTAATAGGGTTCTAAAGTTCGTGCAAACTTTCGGTCCGTTCGCGGGTTCTGGTGCGAACCGAACCCGGGGGTGTTCGGCTCATCACTATTCCTGATCATCGCCACAGCAGTCATTGTGTCACCATAAGGACTTCTTCACATGTGCGATGCTCTCTTAAGAGCCATCCATGTTCAGATCGCTCTTCAGAGAGCATTTGACAGGCAGTGAGGAGGCATTGTATCGCCTCCTCACCACCTGTTTTAACTCCTCTGACTATTTCACTTGAATGAGTCATGATCAGCATGTGTACAGAGGGCATAATTCCTTCAATAGCTAAAGCACTGCAACCATGGCATGTGTACACCCCCAGCTACTACCTCTTCAGCTAAAGGGGGAGGTGGTTGGGGGTGGTAAAACTCTGGCTAAACTGCAAGGCTTTACCACCCCCACCCTCATATGTAAACAAATCATCTGGGGTCCAGACGATATCTATTCAGACGAAAAATGTCGGAGTGACACTCATTTAACTACCGCGTTTACTACAAGGACATTGGACTGTTTGATGACATGCTTGTTTATATTCTACTTGATGTAAGTGCAATATTCTTTTAATAAATAGCATCTTAAATGGTTTTACAATATTTGGAGATCTTTTTCACTTTTACGATGATTGACCTACCAAGGGGTTTACCTTGTTTGATGTGGAATTGATCAGTGATCGGCCATACAGTGAGAAGTTTGGGAGAGCATATTCTCCTGATGCACGTCTGACTCAGTGTTGATAGCACATGAGTCCACACTATCTGGTAAGTGTACCCTAACCCCCTCAGTGGTGGTGGCTTATACACTTGGGTGATTTCTGTGGATTGGCTTGGCTTGGTTACCTTCTATCAACACTGAAGTTCAACACATCTAAAACTGTACTTTTTTTACATTTTTGTCGTTGATGTCACCCAATGGACTTTTTCTGTTTAATTCAAATTCACTGAATTGGTGTGGATATCCATATGGTCATATGTTTATATTTTTTGTATACACAATTTAACATTGACACTATAGATGTTGTATTGTCATTTTTAGTACAAGTCACTATGTAGCACTCAACATAGCTCGGCACTTTCTAACACTTTTCTACATTTATACAATATTGTCAAATTGTGGTGCTCGCAGCTGTTCACTTTCAAAGTCAATAGCGCAGTATTATTGGAAGGTACAGTATTAGTATTCTAAATGTATGAAGGAAGATCATTTACTGCAAAATTTTATATTAGAAACTAAGAAAAACATGTTGTTTTTTTTTCACTTTTATAGCAAGTGGTGATTAAATATAACCAAAATAAAGCTCTATCTTTTAAAAAAAGATATAAAAATTTTACTTGAGTACAGTGCTGTATGAATGAGTAATTGTCATTTAAAGTGTGATGAAAAAAGGGGATTAAGGTGTCTGGTATAGGAGTGGTTAAAGATGAACTTAGCCTTTACGTTGTTCAGGCTGTTGGGGTCCAGTAGGAGCTTTTTAAGTGTGGAGGGGACCAGTGCATTTGTTTAACTAATAGAAAGCCATGATTAATTACAAATGTCATTATATATGTGAAAGACATCAATACAGTACAAATTGCATTTTGCCGTTTCTACTGGGTACCATCAGTGAAAAAACTATAAACTTTGAAATAATACAACTAGTTTAATTTATCCTACAGTTGCAAAGCTCCAGACATGTCATACTGCTTGTTATGGATTTTACTGTGCTAACTTGAAACTTTTGTTCTGACATACAACCACTGTCCTGCATTGTTTGATATTCTTTTAGTCTAATATACTTCAATATATACAATGATGTTTGATTTTTTTTAATGCCCCTAGGCAGGGTTGTCGCTAGTGGGTGGCTATTGGGGCTATTTCCCGAATCTGGGGCCCATAGCCCCAAGTCTTTTGCCGCAGGGTCCCTGCCTAACCAGCGGGTTGTGGCTGCGGCGGGGGCGGGCTGCATGAGAGGAGAGAAGCGAGCAGGCGGACGAGCAGAGATGACATTATCTCTCTCCACCTGCTCCACATCAGCGCTCTTCCACCCTCACAGCCGGGCCTCTTCAATGTGGCAGCGAGGTGCGGCGGGAAGCAGAGAGATGACATCATCTCTCACTGCCCGCCAAACATCAGCGCTCTTCCACCCTCAGAGCGCGGGCTTATTTAATGTCGGAGGTGTGGCGGGGAGCAGCGAGATGACATCATCTCTCGCTGCCTGCCCCGCATCACCATTCTCCTGCCCTTACTAAATGGACCAGTGCTGCCAGCCTGCCACCAATGCAGCGACAATGTACATTTGGCAATGTTTGCTATCAGTTGGCATCAATTTGGCATCAGTTGGCAAGTGACAATCCACATCTGGTGCCAGGCGACGTGGCAAGTGACAATATGCAAATCGTGTCAGGTGCCTTGGCAAGTGACAATCCGCATGAGGTGGCAGGTGATGTGGCAAGTGACAATCTGCAAATGGTGGCAGGTGACGTGGCAAATGACAATCCACATCAGGTGGGAAATAACGTGGCAAGTGACAATCTGCAAATGGTGGCAGGTGACGTGGCAAGTGAAAATCTGTAAATGGTGGCAGGTGACGTGGTAATCTGCAAATGGTGGCAGGTGACGTGGCAAGTGACAATCCACATCTGGTGCCAGGCAACATGGCAAGTGACAATCCACATCTAGTGGCAGGTGACGGTGACAAGTAACAAGCTGCATGTGGTGACAGGCGACGGTGGCATGTGACATGCTGCATCTGGTGGCACAGGAAGTATATATATATATATATATATATATATATATATATATATATAGTATCTTACAAAAGAGAGTACATCCCTCACATTTTTGTAAATATTTAAATATATCTTTTGATGTGACAACACTGAAGAAATGACACTTTTTAAATGTACAATGTAAAGTAGTGAGTGTACAGCTTGTATAACAGTGTAAATTTGCTGTCCCCTCAAATTAACTCAACACACAGCCATTAATGTCTAAACTGCTGGCAACAAAAGTGAGTACACCCCTAAGTGAAAATGTCCAAATTGGGCCCAATTAGCCATTTTCCTTCCCCGGTGTCATGTGACTTGTTAGTGTTACAAAGTCTCAGGTGAGAATGGGGAGCAGGTGTGTTAACCACTTAACGACCGCCCACTGTAATTATACGTCGGCAGAATGGCACGGACAGGCACAATCATGTGCCAGTACGTGACTGCCTTCGTATAGTTGGGGGGTCCGATCGGACCCCCCTTCTATACAGTGAGCGGTGGTTATTTGTTCGGGAGCGATCCGAGGTGAGGGGACGGCCGTTCGATTCCGGCCACCCCCTCGCGATCGCTCCCGCGAATGAAAACCTTCCTCTGCCTGTGTAATGTAAACACAGGCAGAGGAAGTGATGTCATCTCTCCTCGTGTCGGTCTTTTCGATCCGGCGCGAGGAGAGAAGACATCTCACAGTAAGTGCACCAACAGCCCACTGACACCAGTACACGTAGGCACACTTTTCACCCCCCAGTACCCCCAGTCACAGTGCACCGTTTGCAGTGGTCATTTTTTTACTGATCACTGCAATCAGTGTCATTTGTGACAGTAAAAAGTTGCAGGGCAGTTAGGTTTAGGCCCCTTTAGGTCCAGGGTAGCCCCCTAACCCCCCCTAATAAAGGTTTAACCCCTTGATCGCCCCCCAGGTAACCCTTTCACCCCCTAATGCCAGCGTCACTAAGTGATCGTATTTCCGATCGCTGTATTTAGTGCCGGAGGTGCCCTAGATAGCCAGTTTTTTATTTTTAGTTTCGCCGCAGATTTTTATAGCGTCAGGTACCCCCATATATTATTTTAACCCCCTGATTGCCCCTAGAGTTAACCCTTTCACCAGTGATCACCGTATAAGTTTTACTGGTGACACTGGTTAGCCAGTTAGTTATTTAGTTATTTAGGTTACCCGTCAGGTTTTTATATAGCGTCAGGTACCCCCATATATAACCTAATAAAGGTTTAAACCCCCTGATTGCTCCTAGTTAACCCTTTCACCAGTGATCACCATATAAAGGTTATGGGTGACGCTGGTTGGTTAGTTTGCTTTTTATAGCATCAGGGCACCCGCCGTATATAACCCAATAAAGGTTTAACCCCCTGATCGCCCAGCGGCTGATATCAATTAGGTTTTAGCGCCAGAGAGGGTCTGCGTCGCCCCAGGCAGCGTTAGGTTAGTGCCAGTAACGCTAACACCCACGCGCAAAGCATACACCTCCCTTAGTGGTATAGTATCTGAACAGATCTATACTAGATCCCCAGCGGTTTAGGGTTCACAAAAACGCAGTGTTAGCGGGATCAGCCCAGATACCTGCTAGCACCTGCGTTTAGCCCCTCCGCCCAGCCCAGCCCAGCCCACCCAAGTGCAGTATCGATCGATCACTGTCACTTACCAAACACAACACACATAACTGCAGCGTTCGCAGAGACAGTCCTGGAAGCATTTGATACATTTGCTGACAGTCAGGTGCTTTTTTTACCTGTGAATCTTACTAGTGTACCCCTAAATTTAGAGCCCAAAATGGCAAGACGAAGGTACACTAGTAAAGAGGCCTACGAGATTCTGAGCATGACAGATAGTGAAGAGGAGGTCACGCATCTGTCAGATTCAGGCTCAGAATATCTTCCCGTAGAAGACAGTGAAGTCAGCGGCTCCACGTCAGATAGCTCTGACGACGAAGGTGAGGTCCCTGCTAAGGTCAGGCGTACCCGATCCCGATCTTCTGAGGTTGTCGAGGAGCAAGAACCGCAGGTCTCTCGTATCATGGAGCAGAGTAGTACTAGCGCCGCTATTCCTTCTGGTGAATTGGCAAGCACCAGCGGCCTAGTACAGCCTGGGCGTACATCCAGCACTGCAGTATCATGTGGTGACATGGCGAGTCCCATTAGTGCAGTTCAAGCTGGCGAGGTGGCAAGCACAAGTAGTGTCCCGCTGCCACCAAGAAGACAAAGGCAGGCCCATCGTGCCCATAGTGCCCTTCCTGCAGAATTTGCCTATCCTGATTGGGTCCCCACCACTTCTGCAGAACCCGTACTTCCCCCATTCACTGCCCAACCCGGTATTCAGGTGGAAACAGCTGATTTTATGCCAACTGATTTTTATTCGCTGTTTTTCACGGAAGATCTCTATAGATCTATTGTGGACCAGAGTAATTTATATGCTGGTCAATTCATCGCCGCTAATCCCCAGTTGCCTTCCATTGCCAAAGATTGGAAACCAATTACGGTTTCCGAATTTAAGACCTTTCTGGGCCTTTCCCTCAACATGGGCACACATAAATTCCCGTCATTGCGTGCTTATTGGTCCACGCACCCAATTGACCACATGCCCGTGTTCTCTGCCTCCATGCCCAGGAAAAGATATGAGCAGATTTTGCGGTTCATGCACTTCAACGACAATGAACTTTGTCGTCCACGTGGAGACCCTGAATACGACCGGCTCTACAAAATTCGGCCCCTCATAAACCACTTCAACTAATGTTTTGCAGCCTTGTTTATTCCAGATCAAGTTGTCTGCGTTGATGAGTCCCTGATTAAATTTTCTGGCCACTTGTCTTTTAAGCAGTACCTTCCCAGCAAGCGTGCAAGATACGGGGTCAAGCTCTATAAGTTCTGTGACAGGGCAACAGGCTATGTATGGAGCTTTACGGTTTATGAGGGAAAAGACAGTCAGGTTGAGCCGGTCAACTGCCCGGATTACATAGGGAGCGCTGGCAAGATAGTGTGGAACTTGGTGTCACCCTTATTCGGAAAGGGGTACCACTTGTATGTGGACAATTATTACACGAGCGTGCCACTGTTTAGTCACTTGTTGATCATCAGATTGGAGCATGTGGCACCGTGCGACCTAATCGCCGGGGCTTTCCCCAGCGGCTTGTAGATGCCTGTCTTAGGCTGGGGGAGAGAGCCTGCTTGAAGTGTAATAACTTGCTCGCTATGAAGTGGAGGGACAATAAGAATGTTTTCCTTCTTACCTCCCTTCATGCAGACACGACAGTCCAAATTCGTACGGCGACTGGTGTTGTGGAGAAACCCCTCTGTGTCCACGAATATAACAAAAATATGGGAGGGGTGGACCTCAACGACCAGTTGTTGGCGCCATATCTAATTGACCGTAAGGCGAGACGCTGGTACAAAAAAGTGTCTCTATCCTTATTCCAATTGGCTTTGCTGAATGCTCATGTGCTATACAGAGCTTCAGGCGGGACTTTATCTCTTCTAAAATTCCAGAATTAGATAGTCACAGAACTCCTGTATCCAGGCGGTTCTGCACCTCACCATCCCCAACCAAATGCAGTAAGCCGGCTGCATGAGAGGCATTATCCGTATGCCCTCGAGAGTACCCCTACCCAACGAACCCCCCAAAAAAGATGTCGTGTCTGTAGCAAGCGCAGATTTAGGCGTGACACCCGTGTTTTTTGTCCACTCTGTCCTGACAAACCTGGTCTTTGCCTTGGTGAATGTTTTGAACGCTACCACTCAAAAGTGAAGTTTTAGCGTAGTGTACAGCATTTCACAGACTAGGACACACTTACACAGGGTCTCCCAAGATGCCATCACATTTTGAGAGACCCGAACCATTACAGTTGTTAAAGTTACAAAAAAAGTGTAAAAAAGAAAAAAAATACGTAAAAAACAAAACACAAAAAAAATATAAAAGAAAAAAAACAAAAATAGTTGTCGTTTTATTGTTCTCTCTCTCTCTCTCTCTCTATTTTCTCTCTATTGTTCTGCTCTTTTTTACTGTATTCTATTCTGCAATGTTTTATCATGCTTGCTTTTCAGTTATGTAATTTTTTGTTTTCACGTGTGCCATTCAACTGCAGCTCGGAATTATTTATCTTGACAGCAACAGCGTTTGCTCCCACGATACATAAAGCCGTGACTCCAGTGCTGTAGGAGGTGATTTCACCACCACAGTAAAAAAAAAAAAAAAGAGCATATATGCCGAAGCAGGTACGCCATTCAGTTGCAGCGTGGATTTTATTTATCTTGACAGCAACAGCGTTTGCTCCCACGATACATAAAGCCGTGACTCCAACGCTGTAGGAGGTGATTTCACCACCACAGTTAAAAAAAAGAGCATATATGCCAAAGCATGGGGGCAGCAGGGGCGGAGGTGCGATTTTGCTCCTAATGCCGCGTACATACGGTCGAAATTCCGACGGAGGCTTGCCCGTGGAAAAGTCAGACCATGTGTACGCGGCATAACTTTTTTGCGGGAGGATGCCCCCATCGGCATATATATATTTTAGGCACAGGTTGCGTCAAAAATTTGTTTTATTTTTTACTAGGTTTTGTTTTGGTATTTGCTTTGCAGGTATGGTAGGGTAAGGTCTTACTGTTATACTGTAATGTTACTTTGTTTTAATGTTAACCATCATTTGCTTAGCAGGTACGCCATTCAGTTGCGATTTTGCTCCTAATGCCACGTACATACGGTCGAAATTCCGACAGAGGCTTGCCCGTGGAAAGGTCTGACCGTGTGTACGCGGCATAACCTTTTATGCCGCGTACATACGGTCGAAATTCCGATGGAGGCTTGCCCGTGGAAAAGTCCGACCGTGTGTACGCGCCATAACTTTTTTGCGGGAGGATGCCCCCATGCTTCCGCATATATAAATGGTGCATGTATGCCCATCATTAGAAGTGGGTGGATGAAGGGAGGTATTCTAATGGTGGGCATACCCACCGATCAATCTCTTTTTTTCGTTCAGCCAACAGGCTGCATGAAAAAAAGATTACAATACATGTCCAACAAGGACCAGCAACGTACTGGTATGTTGCTGGACTATGAATGTTTATACCAGAATGATGCCTGCAGGTTTAGGTATCATCTTGGTATCATTCTTTTCAGCCAGTGGCCGGCTTTCATGTAAAAGCAATTCTAGCAGATAATTAGCCTCTAGACTGCTTTTACAAGCAGTGGGAGGGAATGTCCCCCCCCACCCGGATATAAACAGCACCATTGGGAAATTGGGAAAGCATTTTATCACACCGATCTTGGTGTGGTCAGATGCTTTGAGGGCAGAGGAAAGATCTAGGGTCTAACCCCCCAATTTTTTTCAAAAAAAGAGTACCTGTCACTACCTATTGCTATCATAGGGGATATTTCCATTCCCTGAGATAACAATAAAAATGGTAAAAAAAAAAAAAAAATCTGTAAGGAACAGTTTAAAAATAAAATAAAAAAGCAAAATAAATAATAATAAAAAAAAAAGCACCGCTGTCCCCCCCTGCTCTTGCGCAAAGGCGAACTCAAGCGTCGGTCTAGCATCATATGTAAACAGCAATTGCACCATGCATGTGAGGTATCACCGCGAAGGTCAGATCGAGGGCAGTAATTTTAGTAGTAGACCTCCTCTGTAAATCTAACGTGGTAACCTGTAAAAGCTTTTAAATGCTTTTAAAAATGAATGTAGTTTGTGCGCAATTTTAAAGCATGTCGTGTTTGGTGTCCATGTACTCGGCCTAAGATCATCTTTTTTATTTCATCAAACATTTGGGCAATATAGTGTTTTTTAGTGCATTAAAAATAAAAAAAGTGGGGGCGTGGCCTGCGTGCAAGCTGAATGGCAGCATAGAACCGGAGCTCCTGTGATTACCAGGGAATAGCAGCAAGAATCATCCCATCGGGACCCCAGAACATCATCCCCACAAGGCAATCTACCTCTGGATTACCTGGATTACTCCTGCAGCATGTCCGGGAAAAGAAAGGAGCCCCGCAAACCGCAGCGTCTGACGGACTTTTTTCCTCATAAGCCACATGAAGGTAGGCAAGATGGCCCCCGGCCATCATCCACACCTGCAGACAAAACGGCCAACAACTTGCCTGATAAAGGCAAGAAACACACAAATAACAGCTCCCCTGCAAGCTCACAGCAGCACTCTCCCTCCCCTATCTCTGGCAGCCCAGCTAAAGCAAAACTCAGGCTGGATGGAGAGGGATACAGTCCCCAGGCCAGCCATGCCACAGACTCTGGAGATGAGACACATGATCTCCCTGATTCAATAGAATCGTTTCCAACCATGCACCAGCCTGTGATAGACACTGTACTGAAAGATATGCTGCTATCACTAAGGAGCTCACTACAATCTGATATGGCACAGTGCATGCACAGGTTCCACACTGACATACAAGCAGTGGAATCGAGGGTTGATCATATAGAGCAAAAAATGGGAGACTTTGCTGAAACTATCAATGATCTAGTAGACTCACATGAGGAGAGAGAAGGGGACACGGAATGGGTGAAAGCTAAGCTGGCAGATTTTGAAGACAGGAATAGGAGGAACAATATGAAGATCAGGGGAATCCCCGAGTCAATCCAGCCAGCTGACCTGCGTGATTATGCTACATCACTGTTTAAACTGCTCACCCCTAATCTATCTAGTCTCGAGCTAACGATTGACAGAATTCACCGCTTACCTAAGCCGTCTTTTTTGCCAGAGCAGGTCCCTAGAGACGTAATACTGCGCATGCATTTCTTTCATGCAAAGGAATTGCTGATGGTGACGATGCGTAAAGGTGAACAAATACCTGCACAGTATCAAAATTTACAGTTTTATGCTGACCTGTCGCAATATACACTTCAGAAACGAAAGACCCTGAATACCGTCACCAAGATACTTAGGAATCATAAAATTGTATACAGATGGGATTATCCCACAAAGTTATCTATTGTGAAAGATGGCCGAACATACACTATAGACTCTCTGGGAAAAGGCCTTTCTCTTCTGGAAGAATGGGGTATACTGCCAGAGCATTCTGATGATTCCCCTGCTGTGAAGCCAAGGAGGTCTGCAGAACCAGATTGGAAAACTGTTACAAACAAAAACGCAAAATCGCACACTTGACCCGGATGGGTAACACTCCACTACTAACCCCTGGAGGAACGTACAGGAGCGCCATTAGGCCTGAACTTTACCCCCACCCACTTTGGGCAGCTTAACGCTGCATACGGGTATCCTGGTTCTAGTGCCCACTGAGGACTAGGACCTCTCTATTGTTTTCTATCAGTTGCTTGGTTATATTTTTCTATGTTTTTCTTTTTTCTCTCAGTTTTCTTGTTTTTACTGTTGAAAGATTTACAAGACGGAGTTCAAGTAATTACTGCTGGACCCTCCATGCAGAAATGCCACTCAACTTGGCCCGAAGTCCAAAATAGACAAACTCTCTGCGCATCACCAAATAGTAAGTACCTTTTGACTTTATGCACCATCATTTTCAGTTTCCCACCGCTATCCCAAATCCAACCACATGAGGGAGACATTGCACCACCAATGAATGTAAAGCAGCAATGTAACATAATCTTCACACTCCTGCAAGTATGGGGATAAAGATCATTTCTATAAACTCTAAAGGACTGAATCATCCTGCTAAAAGGCATTCCTTATGGTCAGAAGCCCTCTCTAACAAAGCTGACATACTTTGCGCTCAAGAGACACATTTCTCTGCTTCAACACCACCCAAATGTTCGCACAGGAACTTTCCACATCTTTTTACCGCAAATGCCCGCAATAAAACTAAAGGAGTCCTCATAGCAATACGTGACTCTGTAACTTTCACCCTACTTGAGGAAATTAAACATGAAAATGGCCGGTATCTTATCCTGGTTTGTGAACTTAACTCAATCACGTATACCATAGTAAATGTCTATTCACCAAACCAACGCCAGATTTATTTTTTTAATAAGCTGATGAAAAAGGTTAGGAAACACCACAAGGGAAGATTACTATTATGCAGGGATTTCAACGCCACCCCAGATCCTGTGATGGACTCTACCTCCGGCGCCAAACGCTATAGCCCATCCTTACTACCCTCAATTCACAAGCACGATCTGTTTGACGCCTGGAGATGCTTACATGCGGGAGAAAAAGACTTCACATTCTTTTCATCACCTCACAGGACTTATTCCCGCATTGACCTTTTTCTTGTCGACCAACAAACACTAGCCAATGCATCCACCACGAACATTAATGCCATTACGTGGTCTGACCACGCTTCTACTACCCTGTCTCTGGTGGACGGGACACCCAACACCGCACCTCCATTATGGAGATTGAACTCCTTTCTCTTAAAGCAAGCGGACTATAAGTCAGTCATTGAAAACCAGCTAACTGAATTTTTTAAGAAAAACGAATCCTCTGTGCAAGATAAATTTGTACTGTGGAATGCCCACAAAGCTTTTATTCGTGGCATTTTCATACAACAGGGAGCGAGGGTCAAGAGGCAGCGGCACAGGCAAATAAAAGAAATCACTGACAAAATCTTCCTATTAGAGACTAGTAATAAGCAAAAATCTTCTCCCAAAATTTTGAGTCAAATTACCCAGCTGAGATGTGAGTTGCGGCTCCTTCTTTTAGAGAACTTTGAAAAAACATCAAAAAAACTTAAGATGACATACTACGCTACAGGTAACAAAGCGGGTAAGAATCTAGCTCAAAGGGTAAAGGGCATGAGACAAAAAACTCAGATATATTATACACCCCGTTACCAAAAATAAATTGTATCATCCCCAAGAAATGGCGGACGCCTTTAGCCATTACTATGGCTCTCTTTACAATTTGAAAGATGATCCGAACACTACCCAACCAAATGTTGAAGCAATAAACGTGTTTCTTGGAAAATTAGACATTCCTAACATCTCACAGGAGCAACTATTGACCCTCAATCAGCCGTTCAGCATGGCAGAGATACATAGGGCGATAGACTCACTCCCAATTAACAAGTCTCCAGGGCCGGATGGATTTTCTGGTGACTATTATAAATCCTTCAAACATTTACTGACACCATATATGGAACAAATCTTTGCCGCTGCCGCCGCCTCGGCCTCATTCCCACCTGAAATGTTGGGTGCTGTTATTGTGGCCTTGCCGAAGCCAGGGAAGGAGCCTGATTCCCCTCCAAACTTTAGGCCCATATCACTTCTCAACATCGACTTAAAGGTTTATGCTAAAATTGTTGCATACAGATTAATAGACATACTTCCCCTTATCATTAACCCTGATCAGACGGGCTTCACTAAGGGTCGCCAAACATCCGATGCCACGCGTAGACTAATTAACATTATTCATCTAGCTAAACTGCACAAAAGGCCTTCTCTGCTGTTGGCATTGGACGCAGAGAAGGCCTTTGATCGTATTCACTGGATGTACCTCACCCAAGTATTACAAAGTTTTGGCTTCTCGGGTAATATACTGCAAGCAATATTAGCCTTATACTCTAACCCCTCGGCTCAGGTCTATACCTCAGGGGTGCTCTCCAAGCCATTCACCATATCTAACCAGACAGGGGTGCCCACTATCCCCTTTAATATTTAATCTTTTAATGGAACCCCTGGCCATCTATATTCGATCTCACCCCAACATTAAAGGTTTCTCCATGCCCAACTCTACACACACGATTAGCCTATTCGCTGACGACATTATAATGATTCTCACAGATGTGGAGACTTCCCTGGCTTCTGTGCACTCGGCTTTAGCTATGTTTAACCAGTTGTCTTACTATAAGGTCAATGAAAGTAAATCGTATATAATGGGATTGGGTATTGATCTATCTGTCCAAACGCGACTTAGCGCACGGTTCCCATACATATGGAAGCAAGATGGGATAAAATACCTAGGGATTACCCTCACGGCATCTACAGAAGACCTAGTTACAGCTAACTTTACTCCCTTCCTCAATATTCTGACCAACAAGTTACAGGAACTGGGCAAGGTTGAGCTGTCCTGGACGGGACGGCTAGCGTCATTTAAAATGTTAGTCTTACCACAACTGTTATACCTCTTCCGATCACTACCAATCCCGATCCCTAATTCCTTTTTCACCAAGGCTCAGTCTATACTGAACAAATTCCTGTGGCGGGGTAGAAGAGCTAGGTGCGCTTTCAAAAAATTAATTAAAACTAGAAGTGCAGGAGGTATAGGCCATGTCCTATTACAAGATTATCACTCGGCTACTATCCTTTCTCAAACCAGAGCTTGGTTTAACCAGCGCCAAGGCCCTAAATGGTTGGACCTAGAAGCAGCCCAAACCTTGGGGCACAAATTGGCTGATATACTCCTAACATGCCACATTATACCCCAGGCATACCCAGACATATCTCTAACTATGAAGGCCACACTTCAAAAGTGGAAAATGTTCACATCTCTAGACATCCCAGATCAACTTTTAAAGCCCTTACCTCTTAATATCTCTTGCTTCTCACTGATAATCCCAGACTTGTCTGTCACACATTGGGAGGCCAAAGGCATCAAAACTGTACAAGATATACTGGTAGGCCCGGCCACAAAAACATTTAGAGCATTGCAAATAGAATATAATCTTGAGGACAGGGACCAATATAGATACATGCAAATAGTTCACTTTATTCGAACATTGTCCAATTTTGAAACGTTGCTGCCATGGCGAGCATTGTTATACCTAACGAACAGTTGCACCACTATTAAAGGCATCTCACTGTTCTACTGTCTCTTACAGTCTAAAGTCTTATTTGAAAAATCCACTAATATAGTTGCATGGGAACGGGAACTAGGTGCAGAGTACTCAGAACTCCAATGGCAAAAAGCCCTAGTATATAATTTCACCGCGACTAAAAGCTCCAGTCTCTGGGAAGTAACCCATAAAATTTTACTCAGGTGGTACCTTACACCATACAGAATGTCCAAATTTAATGCTTCTACCTCCTCTCTTTGTTGGAGGAAATGCGGAGAGACGGGTACTCTGCACCATATTCTGTGGAATTGCCATGCCCTGAACCCACTTTGGTCCGAAGTGTTCAATCTCATTTCTAGGTTGGCAGGGTCACACATTGCGCCTAACACAGCACTAGCAGTATTATCATTAGGAATAGAACAAATAGCGCCACAAATAAGAACTGTAGTCACGCACATCCTTCTCAGCACTAGGCTGGTGATTCTGCGACACTGGCTAGCAGCAATCCCACCATCATTTAGAGAAATTGTAGAGACGACTAACACCCACGCCACGTACGAGTTAATGTTCGCAGCGTCTCAGGGCAAATACTTATCCACAAGAGACAAATGGTCTGCCTGGGAAATATGGTTTAAACGAAATTGGAAACCAGAGTAAAGCCGATCCTTATTTCTGATATATAGTTAAGAGACAATATATTTTTTTTCAACAATGTTCTTATTATGAGTTATAAACCAATTTCTGAGTGTTAATTCTACCTCTTATCCTTCTATTTTATGCCTTGAATATAGTCGCGGTATAAGTACATCACACAGATGTCCAAATGTTGATGGCAAAGTTTATTGCGTTGTCTATTGTATGAACCTGACTTTATAATAAAAATTTATTGAAGTTAAAAATAAAAAAAGTGTGTTTTTTCCCCAAAAAATGCGTTTGAAAAATCGCTGCGCAAATACTGTGTGGAAAAAAAAATGCAACATCCACTATTTTAATCTGTAGGGCCTTTGCTTTAAAAAAATATATAATGTTTGGGGGTTCAACATAATTTTCTTGCAAAAAAAAAATGTTTTCATGTAAACAAAAAGTGTCAGAAAGGGCTTTGTCTTCAAGTGGTTAGAAGAGTGGATGATGTGTGACATAAGCTTCCTAATGTTGTGCATAAAATGCCAGGACAGTTCAAAACCCCCCCAAATGATCCCATTTTGGAAAGTAGACACCTCAAGCTATTTGCTGAAAGGCATGTTGAGCCCATTGAATATTTTTCTTGTTCATACATCACGGGACACAGAGCAGCATAGTCATTACTATGTGGGTTATATAGAATTACCTTCAGGTGCTGGCACTGGCAACTTCCAAAACAGGAAGTACCCTCCCCTATATAAGCCCCTCCCATCCGGGAGTACCTCAGTTTTTTGCCAGTGTCTAAGGTGTTGGCCAAGGTTAACATGTATTCATCTGGGCTTGTGTACAGGTTCTCTGGGCCTTAGCAAGCTATTCCGGATCCGACCAAAAAAGCTTCATAGCTAAACGGTCGGTACCCGGGCCTTGCAGAGAAGAGCAGGGTTTTGCCTGTAATGCCTCTCTTAGGAGGGCTGGACCCTGGGATCCAGAGCTCTGGTCATACCCAAAACCAAGAGGCTATCTGTGCAGGGTGCTATACAGGTCCAGGGGAGTGGAATCCTTGGGAACCCGGTCCCTGAAGGTCTAGTACAATGCCTGCCGTGAGAGGTGAAATTTGGGCTTCTGTGGACCAAACAAAGTCCTGCGGCGGGGAAAAGGTAAGTGGGGGCCCCTCAGGAACTTGGTTCTATTGAGGGGACCCCCAAGCCTAATATGTCTTTCTGCCTGTTACCTAAAGGGTATTCCCGCTAATAGCTGTATATGCCTAAGAAATCCTAGAAATGTTTTTTCATAAGGGAAGTTTTAAAAAAACTGTAAACCTGGAAATGTTTTTTCATAAAGGAGGTTTTAAAAAAAAAAAAAAAAAAAGAAGACAAAGGTGCGGTACCTGTGTTTGTCCACTAGAGGCCGCTGTGGAACGTCTTTTTTCTTGGGACTATTCCTTCCATGGTGAAAGTCCAGGCAGATGAGTGAGCTCTCTATCAGGGAAGCTGCATTCCTCTGTCATGCTGCCAAGTAGTTTCCTTCCATCCCCGAGTCCTGGTGAAACAGGGACCCTGGCTCCTCTCCCTACATGGCGCCAAGAGCGCACACGTGCACGCGCGCACACACATGCTTTCCTTTTATAAGGTTTAGCTTCAAAAAAGGGGGCAGAGCCTGGCGGATGACGCGCTCTGTGCGCCCAGCGCTTCTGCGCATGTGCGGGCGTCCCAGCAAGATAAAAGGACTCAGTCCACGCTGCTTGCTATGGACACAGAGCATGAAAAGGAGCTGGTAGCATGGTATAGGGGCTTACAGCGGGCGGTTGATACAGGCATCCCCAGAAAGACGCATTAGTAGACACCCACTGATGTACATAGCAGCAAATTGCATTAGACTATTTCAGTAAGGGGTGTATTGCGGCTGGAATACCTCAGCTTTGAACTAAGGAATATGCCGCCTAAAAAACTCAGAGATATACCTCTCAGGAAGTGTAGGGGGTCTCCATCGGGCTCTGAGGATCTGGAGCAGTCATCTGCACCCTCCTCCCCTGAGAAATCAGAGGTTAATACCCATAAGGAACCCCCGGGAGTGCCAGGTACTGCGGCTGTCCTCAGTCCACCTGCTCCTGCATATATAACAGAGGAGGTTTTTTCCTCAACTCTGGAGGGATTGGAGCAGAGATTGGCAGCATTGATCGCTTCTTCTCTACAGGAAAGAAAGCGTGCCAGATCTCCATCACCTCCATTAGAGTGCCTGTTGGCAGAGCAACAGTCCCAGGAAGGGACCGACCTACCTGAAGGGGATCAGGAGGAGGTTAGCTCTGTTTTTGAGGAATCGACAGTAGATGAACCATTTTCAGCATCGCAGACTGAAAGATTGTGGGTCCAGACCCTAACTGACATGGTTCGATCTGCATTTAAAATGCCTCTTGTTGAACCATCAACTACTGCTGTCTCCTCATTGGGGTCGCTAAAAGCTCCCCAGGTTAATTGCTCCTTTCCAATACATCCATTATTGGAAGGACTTATATACCAGGACTGGGAACATCCTGATAAACTATTTGTTCCGCCTAAAAGGTTTCCGGTGATCTATCCCATAGAGGAAAAGTTCACCCAGAGATGGAATGTTCCTACGGTGGATGCAGCCATCTCTTCTGTGAACAAATCACTGACATGTCCAGTAGATAATGTTCAAATGTTCAAAGATCCAGTGGATAAAAAATTGGAATCTTTATTAAAATCTGCTTTTTCCACAGCAGGGGCTGTTACACAGCCAGCAGTGGCAGCTATTGGGGTCTGCCAAGCTTTAAAGGATCAAATGAAAATGGTCCTGAGGGATTTGCCAGACCAGCAGGCCCAGGCTCTGGCTGATCTGCCTAGAGCATTATGCTTTGCGGTTGACGCCATCAAGGATTCTATCCATCAGGCCTCCCGCCTCACGCTGTCTTTGGTACATATGCGTAGGCTTCTGTGGCTCAAAAACTGGTCTGCTGAAGCTCCCTGTAAGAAGCTCTTAGTTAGCTTCCCATTTCATGGGGAACGCCTTTTTGGCGAAGACCTGGATAAGTATATCCAGAAGATTTCCAGTGGTAAAAGTACTCTCTTACCGAGTAAAAAGAGGTCTAGGGGTCCATCTTTTAAGAGGACTACCTCTCCTATCCCTGCGACGTCTGCTACTAAGCAGTTCCGACGGCCTCCTCGGTCAAACTCAGGAGGTAAAAATCAGGGACAGCCACAGGGTAATAAAAAGCCCTGGATCCGAAGAGGTACTAAACCAGCCTCCAAGTCAAGCCTATGAAGGGCTGCCCCCACTCAAACGGGTGGGGGGAAGACTTCAGTTGTTCGCAGAGACCTGGCGGGAGACGATCAAAGACAGATGGGTGCTCTCCGCAGTAACTCTGGGATACAAGTTGGAGTTAAAAGAGTCTACTCTGTCCCATTTTATGTGGTCAGGCATGCCAAGAGACCCTCTGAAAAGAGGGTCTCTCCTATTGGCGTTAGAACAACTATTGCTCCAAGGAGTAATTATGGAGGTTCCTATGGAAGAGTGGGGGTTGGGTTTCTACTCAAACCTTTTCACAGTCCCGAAGCCAAACGGGGACATAAGACCCATATTGGACCTAAAGAGTCTAAACAAATTTCTAAACGTCCGGTCTTTCCGGATGGAGTCGATCCGATCGGTCACCGCTGCCCTACAAGGGGAGGAATGGTTAGCCTCGATCGACATCAAAGATGCTTACTTGCATGTTCCCATCTTTCCAGGTCATCAAAAATTCCTACGCTTTGCAGTAGAAGGGCGCCATTTTCAGTTCAGAGCCTTACCATTCGGTCTGGCCACAGCACCACGAGTGTTCACAAAAATTCTGGCCCCACTGTTGGCCGATCTAAGAACACGGGGTGTAACGATAATGGCATACCTAGACGACCTGTTGTTGATGGACCACTCAGTTGCCAAGCTAGAAGTGGTAATTGTCGATACAATCAAGTATCTAGAGTCTCACGGTTGGGTCATCAACCTGGACAAGTCAGCCCTACAGCCAGTGAAAAACCTGGTATATCTAGGGCTACGGCTGGATTCAGACCAGAGGAAGATTTTCTTACCTCTAGACAAGGTATCCTCTTTGAGGGCCTTGGTCCGTCTGCTTTGTGCAAAAAGACAGCCGTCCATACGCCTGTGCATGAGGCTGCTAGGAAAGATGGTAGCATCATTCGAAGCTGTACCATACGCCCAATTCCACTCAAGGAATTTACAAAGGGCCATATTGTCAGCATGGAACGGAAAAGTTCAGGCTCTAGACTTCCCGATGGCTTTGTCCCCTTCCGTTCGGAAGAGTCTCTGCTGGTGGTTGATCCCCCAGAATCTCCAGAAGGGAAAACCCTTCAGCCCGATATCTTGGAAGGTGGTCACTACAGATGCCAGCCTTATAGGCTGGGGGGCAGTACTGGAGCAATGGTCTCTCCAGGGCAGATGGTCAAATGTAGTAAAAACCCTGCCCATCAATCTCTTAGAGATACGAGCAGCCCGGTACGCCCTAGTAGCCTGGACATCCAGACTCCAAGGGTCCCCTGTCAGAATTCAATCAGACAATGCCACAGCAGTGGCATATATCAATCATCAGGGAGGCACCAGGAGTCGTGCAGCCCAGAGGGAAGTAAGTCACATCAGCTGTCTTCATTCCAGGGGTGGAGAATTGGAAGGCGGACTTTCTGAGTCGCCAACAGTTATGCCCAGGGGAATGGTCCCTTCATCCCGAGGTCTTTCGAGCAATATGTCAGCGGTGGGGAACACCGGATGTAGATCTGTTAGCATCCAGATTCAACGCAAAGGTGGACAGATTTGTCTCCCGGACAAGGGATCCCCTCGCTTGCGGCTCGGATGCTCTGGTGTTCCCTTGGGATCAGTTCAGACTGATATATGCATTCCCTCCGCTACAATTGTTGCCTCGACTCCTTCGCAGAGTCAGGTTGGAGAAGAAGCCGGTGATCCTGGTGGCTCCAGCGTGGCCCCGAAGGGCCTGGTACGCGGAGATCATCAAAATGTCTGTGGGGAGTCCTTGGACCCTTCCACGTCGTCCGGACCTGCTTTCGCAAGGACCGATATACCACCCTTCCTTACTAACTCTAAGTTTAACGGCCTGGCTATTGAATCCCACATCCTAAAGAAGAGAGGTCTCTCTAACTCTGTGGTATCAACTATAATCAATGCCAGGAAGCCTGTATCCAGGCAGATCTACTATAGAGTTTGGAAGGCGTACATCACTTGGTGCGAGGCCAGAAAATGGCATCCACGTAAGTACGTTATAGGCAGAATTCTGGACTTCCTGCAGTGGGCTGTAGACAGGAAGTTTGCCTTAAGTACTATCAAGGGCCAGGTTTCGGCCTTGTCAATACTATTTCAAAGGCCCCTGGCTATGCATTCACTTGTCAAATCCTTTATGCAAGGTGTGACTCGTATTATTCCACCGATTAAGGCTCCCATATGCCCATGGGATCTAAATTTGGTTCTGTCGGTTCTGCAGAAGCAGCCATTTGAACCTTTGCGGCACATTTCCTTGGTTCTACTCACCAGGAAATTGATATTTTTAGTAGCCATATGCTCGGCTAGAAGAGTGTCGGAATTAGCCGCCATGTCCTGTAAAGAGCCATATCTGGTTATCCATAAGGACAGAGTAGTATTACGTCCTCACCCAGCCTTTCTTCCTAAGGTGGTATCGAGGTTTCACTTGAACCAGGATGTGGTTCTTCCTTCTTTTTTCCCCAAACCAAGCTCGGTAGAGGAAAAGTTATTGCATTCTTTGGATGTAGTAAGAGCAGTTAAAGCTTATCTAAAAGCCACTGCTCAGATTCGTAGAACGGATTCTTTGTTTGTTCTGCCGGAAGGCCCCAGAAAGGGTCAGGCAGCATCAAAATCTACTTTAGCCAAGTGGATTCGACAGGTCATAATACAAGCCTATGGCTTGAGAAGTAGACCGCCTCCGTTCAAAGTTAGGGCGCACTCCACGAGAGCAGTTGGAACTTCATGGGCAGTGCATCACCAGGCCTCCCTGGCGCAAATTTGTAAGGCCGCAACATGGTCTTCAGTACACACGTTTACTAGGTTCTACCAGGTGGACATTAGAAGTCAGGAGGATGTCGCCTTTGGGCGCAGTGTGTTGCAGGCCGCAAAAGATCCTCATGCCTGATGGCGCCCAGCTTATGTATGGTGTATCCCCCCCCTCATGTGGCATTGCTTTGGGACGTCCCACATAGTAATGACTATGCTGCTCTGTGTCCCGTGATGTATGAACAAGAAAGTAGGATTTTTAAAACAGCTTACCTGTAAAATCCTTTTCTTGGAGTACATCACGGGACACAGAGCTCCCACCCCTCTTTTGGGGACACGTATTGCTTTGCTACAAAACTGAGGTACTCCCGGATGGGAGGGGCTTATATAGGGGAGGGTACTTCCTGTTTTGGAAGTTGCCAGTGCCAGCACCTGAAGGTAATTCTATATAACCCACATAGTAATGACTATGCTGCTCTGTGTCCCGTGATGTACTCCAAGAAAAGGATTTTACAGGTAAGCTGTTTTAAAAATCCTACTTTTTTTTTGTCCCAAGTGATTGAATAATGACAAAAAGAAAAAAAAATACTCACCATGCCTCTCAGCAAATAGCTTGGGGTGTCTACTTTCCAAAATGGGGTCATTTGTGGGGGTTTTGTGCTATCTTGGCATTTTATTCCACATTTAACCATGGCATGTTTGAGCAATATATCATTTAGTGACAACTTTTTGTACATTTTTTTTTTCTTTTTGTCATTATTCAATCACTTGGGACAAAAAATATTCAATGGGCTCAACATGCCTCTCAGCAATTTCCTTGGGGTGTCTACTTTCCAAAATGGGGTAATTTTGGGGGGTTTTGTGCTATCTTGGCATTTTATGGCCTTCAAAACTGTGATAGGTAGTGAGGAGTGAAATCAAAAATTTATGCCCTTAGAAACCTTGAAGGTGGTGCTTGGTTTTTGGGGTCCCGTACGCGGCTAGGCTCCCAAAAAGTCCCACACATGTGGTATCCCAGTACTCAGGAGAAGCAGCAGAATGTATTTTGGGGTGTAATTTCACATATGCCCATGGCATGTGTGAGCAATATATCATTTAGTGACAACTTTGTGCAAAAAAAAAAAAGTTTGTCATATTCCCCCAACTTGTGGCAAAATATAAAATATTCCATGGACCCAACATGCCTCTCAGTAAATAGCTTGGGGTGTCTACTTTCCAAAATGGGGTCATTTATTGGGGTTTTGTGCTATCTTGGCATTTTATGGCCTTCAAAACTGTGATAGGTAGTGAGGAGTGAAATCAAAAATGTATGCCCTTAGAAAACTTGAAGGCGGTGCTTGGTTTTTGGGGTCCCGTACGCGGCTAGGCTCCCAAAAAGTCCCACACATGTGGTATCCCCGTACTCAGGAGAAGCAGCAGAATGTATTTTGGGGTGCAATTCCACATATAACCATGGCATGTGTGAGCAATATATCATTTAGTGACAACTTTTTGTACATTTTTCTTTTTTTTTTCTTTTTGTCATTATTCAATCATTTGGGACAAAAAAAAAATATTCAATGGGCTCAACATGCCTCTCAGCAAATAGCTTGGGGTGTCTACTTTCCAAAATGGGGTCATTTGGGGGGTTTTGTGCCATCTGGGCATTTTATGGCCTTCAAAACTGTGATAGGTAGTGATAGTTAGTGAGGAGTGAAATCAAAAATTTGCGCCCTTAGAAATCCTGAAGGCGGTGCTTGGTTTCCGGGGTCCCGTACGTGGCTAGGCTCCTAAAAAGTCCTACACATGTGGTATCCCCGTACTCAGGAGAAGCAGCAGAATGTATTTTGGGGTGCAATTCCACATATAACCATGGCATGTGTGAGCAATATATCATTTAGTGACAACTTTTTGTAACTTTTTATTATTTTTTTTCATTATTCAATCACTTGGTACAAAAAAATAAATATTCAATGGGCTCAACATGGCTCTCAGCAATTTCCTTGGGGTGTCTACTTTCCAAAATGGGGTCATTTGGGGGGGTTTTGTACTGCCCTGCCATTTTAGCACCTCAAGAAATGAGATAGGCAGTCATAAATTTAAAGCTGTGTAAATTCCAGAAAATGTACCCTAGTTTGTAAACGCTATAACTTTTGCGCAAACCAATAAATATACGCTTATTGACCTTTTTTTTTTAACTAAAGACATGTGGCTGAATACATTTTGGCCTAAATGTATCACTAAAATTGAGTTTATTCGATTTTTCTTATAACAAAAAGTAGAAAATATAATTTTTTTTCAACATTTTCGGTCTTTTTCCGTTTATATCGCAAAAAATAAAAATCACAGAGGCAATAAAATACCATTAAAAGAAAGCTCTATTTGTGGGAAGAAAAGGACGCAAATTTCGTTTGGGTACAACATTGCATGTCCGCACAATTTCCAGTTAAAGCAGCGCAGTGCAAAATTCTGAAAACACCTCTGGTCCTTTAGCTACAAAATGGTCCGGGGCTTAAGTGGTTAAATTAGGTGTTATCACTCTCACTCTCCCAGACTGGTCACTGGAATTTCAACATGGCACCTCATGGCAAAGGACTCTCTGAGGATCTGAAAAAAATTATTGTTGCTCTACATATAGATGGCCTAGGCTATAAGAAGATTGCCAAGACCCTGAAACTGAGCTGCAGCATGTTGGCCAAGACCATACAGTGGTTTACCAGGACAGGTTCCACTCTGAACAGGCCTTGCCATGGTTGACCAAAGAAGTTGAGTGCACGTGCTCAGCATCATATCCAGAGGTTGTCTTTGGGAAATAGACGTATGAGTGCCACCAGAATTGCTGCAGAGGTTTAAGGGTGTCAGGGTTCAGACCATACACCGCACACTGAATCAAGTTGGACTGCATGGTTGTCAGTCCAGAAGGAAGCCTTTTCTAAAGATGATGTACAAGAAAACTCGCAAACAGTTTGCTGAAGACAATCAGACTAAGGACATGAATTACTGGAACCATGTCCTGTGGTCTGATGAGACCAAAATAAACATATTTGGTTCAGATGGTGCCAATCGTGTGTGGCAACAACCAGGAGAAAAGTACAAAGACAAGTGTGTCTTGCCTACAGTCAAGCATTGTGGTGGGAGTGTCATGGTCTGGGGCTGCATGAGTACTGCCGGCACTGGGGAGCTACAGTTTATTGAGGGAACCATGAATGCCAACATGTACTGTGACATACTGAAGCAGAGCATGATCCCCTCCCTTCGGAGACTGGGCCACAAGGCAGTATTCCAACATGATAACGACCCCAAACTTGCCTCCAAGACCCCCCTTCCTTGATAAAGAAGCTAAGGGTAAAGGTGATGCACTGGCCAAGCATGTCTCCAGACCTAAACCCTATTGAGCATTTGTGGGGCATCCTCAAACAGAAGGTGGAGGAGCGCAAGGTCTCTAACATCCACCAGCTCTGTGATGTCATCATGGAGGAGTGAAGAGGACACCACTGGCAACCTGTGAAGCTCTGGTGAACTCCATCCCCAAGAAGAATAAAGTAGTTGTTAAGCCACTCTAACCTGTATGCAGCATCAGCACTGCCTCCTATTTCAGTGTTCCCCTCTGTGTATGATTTATAAAAATAAATGCTGAATAAATCCTAATTTCACAGCTGAGATTGCGATCACATGACCGGCCAGCTTTCTCCTTTCCTCCACTGACAGATGCAGCGGGTGGGGCTGAAATTCCCCTGCTGACATTAGTCGGGATGGGGGGAGAAGAGGACTGGCTAGATATTTATGATTATGTCCTCTACCTAATAGTTTTAATAGGAATTTAGTTTTAATAAGAGTTTATTTTTCTGGATATTTTAGGATAAAATTTATTCAGAGGAATATTTTAATATTTAATATTCCTATTGTGATTATATATATTTGTGGGTATTAATTTTAATAATTTTATTCTCTTCCAATATGATAAATTTTACTGTAACCTCTATTTAGAATAGTTTGGCTACAGATTGGAAGTTAGTATTTCTTTTTCTTTAACCTTTGAAGACTCCTTCATTATTATCTTCTCTAAACGTTTTTTTATTTTTTACCAATTTTTAGTATTACCTATTTTTTAGTATTACCTATGTTGTAGTATTAATTATTCTTTAGATAGGTACATATAGTGAATCTATATATATATATATATATATTAATGCAAAGAGAATGTTTGATGTATACTATTGATGTATTAGCATTCAAAGTTCCCTTCAATATGAAGATTGTATATGCTAAACGTATACATCAGATATCTGTAGTCACTGTTTGTGAACATTAATATGTTTAGTGATGAATATGTATTGTGCAGCACAAACACCCTCACACACCCGGTGAAATATAGCCATGGATGCTCTGGATATTTCTGGAAGCATTAATAGGCTACTGAGGGGTTAATGTGAGGAGTGGCTAAGTGTGTTATATCTTCGTGTATGCCGCGCTGTGAGGACACGCCCTCAGAGGAAGTCGAAAGAACGAAACATCAGGGCGTGACCTCACGGCAACAGGAAGAGACGTGCTTGCGTTCCATCTGCGCTCCAACTATCAGGAAGTGGTGAGTGTTGAAGTCCACGGTGGACATGACTGACACACATACACCCTACTGTGCATGGATGCCTGGAACAGCGCGCCTATACTTATACCAATTAGCTTCATAATGCAATACGATTTTAATGTTATATGAAGACTTGTGAATAAACGGTGAAAACGGGACTACACTATCTCTGCCTTTACTTATTACTCTGAGGAAAACCAGGGGGAGTACCCAGCGTTTTGAATCGGTGTGAGAAGCGGGAGATTCACCTGCCTAGCTGCAAGGAAAAGCGTCTCGTGTTCCGGGGTGACAGAGAGGTGGAGGACGATCGGATGATCCATTGATCTACAGTGCCTGCTTTATTCAGCCATCTGGTGAGTAGGAACCCCTAAGGGGCAACTGTTATAAAGAAGGTGGATTGTGGGGCTGCTAACACAGTTGAAGCTGTAGCCAGAAAAGAAGCTGATCAGGCTCTACAGACTACCCTTTTATCAGTTGGGACATTATTATCCTTGCTACCTGCACTGAATTGAGTGGTCTTTATATACACTTTTTTATTTTATTTTATTTATTTATTCACTCTTATGGACTTCCATATGATAGAGTTGTCATATATTTGTTATGACCACTAAGCGCTGCTTCAGTAATTGACAAGCTTACTTGTTATAGTTTACTTTTTTGTTTGTTTATGTGTGTGCATTGTGCACTTTATAAAGCGGCAGCTGACTTTTTGAATATAAATGTCATATGGTAACATTTGAACATTTGGTGATATCTGCTAAAGATAATCCATTGAGACCATAGCGCCGAGATAGTGAAAGAAGGCCTTGAACTTCACTATTTTTTGGCTAGTCATGTGATCGCAATCTCAGCTGTAAAATTAGGTATTTACAGCATTTATATTTATAAATCACTGCAATGGTAGGCAGTCCTGATGGTATATATAGGTTAGTGTTATAAGAGAAGCAGGAGGGGGAGGGATGGCACTGTCACAAGCAGAAAGACAAAGAGGGGAGGGGGAGGAGGACACAGGAGCAGAGAGGAGAGCAGATAGCAGGCTGCAGATGACAGAGACACGTAAACTGACCATGGTTTCAGGGCTCAGCAGCCATGATACACTGTGGTCAGTTTACAGAGGGGAGGGGAGAAACTGGCAGGATCAGCCAGGTTTTTTAGGTGTTACAGGGGGCCAAATGACACAGCACAAGCACTGTGTCATATAACATGCTTTAAAGAAGCAGGATCCATTTTTTTTGAGTTAACAAACACTTTAAGGCAGTGCTGGAAAATAATGGTGGCCACACAAAATATTGACACTTTGGGCCTAATTTGGACATTTTCACTTATGGGTGTACTCACTTTTGTTGCCAGCGGTTTAGACACTAATTGCTGTGTGTTGAGTTATTTTGAGGGGAAAGCTAATTTACACTGTTGCACAAGCTGTACACACACTACTTTACATTGTAGCAACGTGTCATTTCTTCAGTGTTGTCACATGAAAAGATATAATAAAGTATTTACAAAAATGTGAGGGGTGTACTCACTTTTGTGAGATACTGTATGTTATACAAGTCAGGGCTATTTCTTCTAGTTTAATATATATAAGAATGACATTATATAAGCTCAAAAAGCGCAAGAAGTGAGGAGGAATCATTTTTATGACCTCTGAGTCTAGGAGAATTTGCTCTAGATTTGAGAATTTGAAATCCATATTGAGCATGTCATTATGAAGAAAAAAAGTATTTTTCCTACAGTACTCTTCTGGGACCATACTCTGTATGATACTGTACAATTTTACCCTTCATATTAAAGATAAGATGCTGTGTGCGTGAAAAGGTGACAAGGTTGAAAGAATGAGGCATAAGGACAAGCTTGAAAATCTACATCTATGAGGTTTGGAAAGAAGAAAATCACTTTAGAAGAGATTTAATTGAAGCATTTAAAATCCTAAATGGAGTAGATAATGTCAACACACAGTACCATTTTCAGAGCTGAAGATGATAGGACAAGGGGAACATAAATGGAAATTATAGTAGAGCAAATTCCGAGCAGGCATAAGTGTCCTTTCATGCAGAGAATAATAAATGTGCGGAACATGTCCCTTCAAGGAAAGATGTTGAGACAAAAACTCCAGGGTCATTTCAGAAAGAATGTAACTATCTTTCCTAACCAAAAAAATCGAGAGAAGGAAGTGGAATATTAATTGCTAAGTGAGTAGTTTTCTACCCTATCCAATCTCTTTTTTATCATGTGGGCTTCTATGGCAGAGTAAAAATGTAAGGTCTTTAAGTCGTAACAAATTATATGTTCAGTTCATTTTGCATATCATGGAACATAAATGTATCGATAGTAAACATTTCAATAAATGTGAATGGTAATTCAGACAAGTCAGTTGTTAATTATTTTTTTTTATGTTTTCATTTTAACTTCTTTACTTTAAACTCAAACTTTATTGACAATGATAATTTTATGCTTTTGGGATTTCAGATGAAAATAAAAACGATAGTTTACCAACAGTATATCTGCAACACGTGCATGCAGCAAAATAGAAACATTTTCATCCTTAACCCTGTGAGACCCTCTGTTGTAATTTTAAAACATCAATTTTAACTCTACTAAAATCAACCAGCATTTTTTTTTCACCTAAAGACAAATTTACATTATTAGTAGATCCTATTGTTCAGCCTTGCACTGATATTGGATGGTAAAATGTGTAAATAGGCCTTTTTATCTGGACATGAAGTCAGTAAACCTGTGAACTGGCCTGGAAACAAAACTGGACTTGATGAAGGAAGATTAAAATAAGTAAACTGCCTGAAATATTTTTTTCTCTGATTAACAACATGTCTAGATCATGCATATATCAAGGTACTGTTGAATGCATTGGTCATATTAGATTTTGAGCTTGTTATGGCTGTGTTGTAATTTTACAACGTTGGGTTAAAGGAGTAGAAGAATTTGCCTGTGCACCTTGCAGTTTTCACCTCTTCCATGTGGTAAAAAAAGCCATAGAAATACTGTTTTTTAAAGGTCACAATGCCAGTTTGAGATTAGATCAAAATGTAAGGCTTTTTTACTTGAAAAATTCAAGTTTAAATTAAGGAATTAATGATTTATTATTTATCTTTTAATGTATGTACTGTATATACTTAACTGGTCCTTTTGTGTTTTCTGGCTATTACTTAAATATCTGCTTGCTTGCTAGTGCTACATGAGGGACAGGTGATAATGTTATGGTATAAAGAGGGGGTATAGGTGCTAATCGCATAATAAGCCGAGGGCACAATAGCCTAACCAGATAGTATTGTGTGCCCTCTGTGAATTGTGTTAATTGATTGGAATGTGTTAAGTCTTTTGAATGTTTATGTATGACTATGATTTATTTAAATTGAGATAGTTTAGCCTGGAAAATAGTCAATTTTTTCCATCTCAGAATGCCACCAGCCAAGAGCAATGCCTAATGTTTTTTATGTCATTGATACCATACAAAATATGGACAGTGATTTAAAAGATGGATTCAGAGGACTCTGATATAAGTGATGACGAAGAATGTGAAATTGCCTGTGAACCGGAAAAGGAAAATAAAAATACTTTACTGGCCCAGAACCGGTGGAGAAGATTCAACGCTGGGACAAAGCCACCAAAAGATATGTTGAAGTTGAGAGGCCTTACATTTTGGGTGTCTATAACAAATTCATGGACGGTGTGTATATGTTGGACTCATTTGCAGCAAAATATAAGTTTCCTTTGAAATCCCGCCTCTGGTACATTTACATCTTCTGGCACACCATCATCCTAGCTGTGATCAATGCATGGATGCTGTACAAATAGGACTGCAAAGCAATGAAAGCTCCTAAGAAAAAAATACTAAACAGGAGGCTGTTTCAAGCCAAATTAGCATCCTCTCTCATTCTAGTTGGCACAACTGTAATAAAACTTAAGAGAGGGCGACCAGGTTTAATCCATGGGAGCCCAATTCTGCAGACAGAGCCCCTAAATTCACAGTAAAAGACCATCCACAGAAAAAGGGAGTCCTTCAAATGGCACTCCAGCCAAAAGGTCAACTGTACATCCACCAAAAGACATTTGCAAGGACATGTATGGACATTTCTCTATAAAAACACATAGATGACGCTGCAGACACTGTGGTAAATGATATACCCCCCCCCCCCTTTTGCAGCATGGGCAATGTCCCCCCTCTGCTTCTCAGAAGACAAGAACTGCCTTTCGGACAATCATAACTGAGCATGACTATAAACATAGATAAACATAATAAATGTCAAAGTTTTCATTTAATGCAGTAGGTTTTGTAAAAACAGTTTGAACATAGTTTTATAATAAATGATTATTAATTAAAAATATATCTTGTATCATTATTATTTTGTGATAATTAGTGTATAGATACCATAGGCTACTGTTGAAGGACTTAATAAGCAGAAAGCCCTTCAAATAAACCATTTGTTGGTCTCTACATTTGTTCTGACAGTATATGAGTAAAATTACTGAAATTCTGCTACCAAACAGATCCAAAGTTGCAAAATTACAACGATCGCATAAAAACGATCTACATTTTCAAAAATGTAAAACCCATTGATTTCTGCATTAGAGGCCTCATACAACATGTTTTTGCAGTTTTGTTTATATTTGGGTCTTCTGGGGTTAAAGCAGAGTTCCGCCCTCCTCTACAAAAATTAAAAGCAGGCAGCTACACATACTGTAGCTGCTGACTTTTAATATTAGGACACTTACCTGTCCTGGAGTCCCTCAATTCGGCACATTGTGGGTGCTGCCGCCACCATTGCTGGTAAGGGAACCTGACAGTGAAGCATGCATGAAGCGCAATGTGCTCTGTTATCAGCTCGGCAGGTAAAGGAGGAGGGAGCCAGACCTCGGATGTGGCCCCAGAGGGGGGGGGGTAGACAGATGAGTGGAAGTTCCACTTTTGGGTGGAACTCCACTTTAAAACTCTACTCTGTACCCTCCTATGACGATCTTGTCTTTGCTATCACTGCTCCTAATTTTCCATTATACAAATTTCCAATAATGGAATTTCCATTCACTAGCTATTAAAGAGACCTTATTTAAAAGTAATATCCAAAATATTTGGAGGGGATTGTAGCCGTATTAGTGCACTTGCGACAGAGACAATTGAGTACTGCCCATGATACCTTTTTTCTTTGCACTAACATACAATCTTTCGGGACAAGTTTTCAGGGTATGTCAAGGTCCCAGCAGTACTGATTCACTAAAGTTTTAGCGGAATGTTAAAAGAACACAATCTCTGAGGGAAAGCAAAAAAAAAAAGAAAACAAACCAATGTACAGTACATATTTAGGAATGTCTATCCCTGGCCACACCACAAATAATTTTACATTAGTATACCAAACTTTACTATCTGTCATCTATGTTTTTCATGTAATGAAACAAATTCTTCACTTTAGGCTTTCGTAATTTTGAGGTCCTTTGTAAGGTTTTTGTGTATCTATAAAACAGAAAGGACAGCTAGCTTAAATACAGTTGTGGAAGGAAAAAATATTATTATGTTGCTGTGAGTAACTGATGATGATGGGATGATGATGTCCTCTTCCACTCATCCATGATGACAGTGTCCTCTATTTCAGTGCTGGTGTCAGCACTCTCTATCTTAGTGCTGGTATTAGTGTTCAGTGCTGGTGTCAGTGCTCTCTATCTCAGTGCTGGTGTCAGTGAGGAAGATAGCAGTGGAAAAGCCAATCAACAGGCAGTGCCAGCACAGGATGCAGAGAACCCAGCCCACCATTGCTGAGGATCAGCACTGGACTGGGCTGGGACCTCCTGACCCCGCAGTGGTGCCCTGCATACGTGGGGGATGAAGGCAGGGTGGAGGTAGGAATCAGGGGGTGTCAATAACAGGTTGGCACACTGGGACACTGGCACAGGACTGAGCTGCCCTGACTGTGGCACTGATGATCAGGAGGAAGAGAGTGGAGGGGATGGGGCAGGGGGTGGATATAAAGGCCAGCGGCTGTGGCTGAGGGATGCTGGAGGAGCAGGGATGGGGGGCCTGGCTCTCTCTCATGCTGGTGGTAGCTGAAGGGGTTGTGGCATGGTAGCTGTGGTCCCTGCAGCTGGAGAACGGGATCCCCCTGCCCTGATTGACAGCCCCAGAGAGGGGAGGCCTGGACACCTCTTCTCTCCTACCTCCCCCTTCCATTAGCTCCATACAGCCCTGGCGAGGATTCCTCCCTGGCGGGACCCTCCTCTTCCCCTCTGCTTACCAGATGCCGGATGCCTCCTCAGGGTGTGCAGGGATCACTCAGCGCAGCACTCTAGTGGGGGGGTGATGGTGGGGGGTGGGCCGATTTGTGTCTCTGGAGGTTCAGTGGGAATAATTGTATTATTATTTTGCTGCTGGAATGAGTCTCCTCCCCTTCTCCTCCCCCAGACAATATAGTGCTGTCCCCTCCTCCTCCCCAAGACACAGCCCCAGTGACGGCTCCATCCTCTCTCTCCACTTCTTCAAGCGCCTCCTTATTTTGCATCTTAAAACAGCCACACCACATGTTTTCAGAGAGTCCTGTATTTCACCTGAAATCATTTGTGAGTTTTTCTTTGCATCCCAAACAATTTTCCTGGCAGTTGTGGCTGAAATTTTAGTTGGTCTACCTGACCATGGTTTGGTTTCAACAGAACCCCTAATTTTCCACTTCTTGATTAGAGTTTGAACACTGCTGATTGGCATTCTCAATTCCATGGATATCTTTTTACAATTCTTTTGCATTCCCCCTGACTCAGAATCCAGTGTCAGCACTGGATGAAAGATGCAAGGGTCTGTCTGGAGTCCAGAAACATATTGACCTTTTATACATACACACTAATTGACAGCAAACAGATCATAGGTAGGGATGAGCTTCGAACTCATGTTCGACTCGAACATTGCCTGTTCGTCCGTTCGCCGAACAGCGAACAATTTGGGGTGTTCGCAGCAAATTCGAAAAGCTGCGGAACACCCTGTGAAAGTCTATGGGAGAAAAAAGTGCTAATTTTAAAAGCTTATATGCAAGTTATTGTCATGAAAAGTGTTTGGGGACCTGGGTCCTGCCCCAGGGGATATGTATCAATGCAAAAAATTGTTTTAAAAATGGCCGTTTTTGTCAGGAGCAGTGATTTTAATAATGCTTAAAGTGAAATAATAAAAGTGAAATATTTCTTTAAATTTCATACCTGGGGGGTGTGTATAGTATTCCTGTAAAGTAGCGCTCGTTTCCCGTGCTTAGAACTGTCCCTGCACAAAATGTCATTTCTGAAGGAAAAAAAGTAATTTAAAAGTAATCGCCGCTGTAATGAATTGTCGGCTCCCGCAATACAGAGAAAAGTCATTGAAAGTCATTGATAAAAAAAAAATGCGTGGGGGTCCCCACAAATTCAATTACCAGGCCCTTCAGGTCTGGTATGGATATTAAGGGGAACCCTGCACCAAATTTTTAAAAAAATTACGTGGGGTTCCCCCAAGTATCCATACCAGACCCTTCAATGGCGCGGAGTTCCCCCCAAAAATCCATACCAGACCCTTATCCGAGTACACAACCTGGCAGGCCGCAGGAAAAGAGGGGGGGACGAGAGAGTGCCCCCCCTCCTTAACCGTACCAGGCCACATGCCCTCAACATGGGGAGGATACTTTGGGGTCTGGACCCCAAAGAACCATGTCCCCATGTTGATTGGGACAAGGGCCTCCTCTCCACAACCCTTGCCCGGTGGTTGTGGGGGGCTTATCGGAATCTGGAAGATCCCTTTAACAAAGGGGACCCCCAGATCCCGGACCCCCCATGTGAATTGGTAAGGGGTACATTGTACCCCTACCATTTCACAAAGAAAGTGTAAAAAATTAAAATAAAACACACAGACACAGTTGGGATAAGTCCTTTATTAAAAATAAAAAATAAAAAAATAAAAAATATATTCCAGCGGTGGTAATCCACTCTCGATCTCCACTCCAGTGATGTCGGTATCCAGCGACGGATGATCTGCAGGCTCCAGCGATGATGTCCAGCGAGGAACAGCACGTGGTTGTGTCTCCACCGGAGACACCCCGGTGTCAGGGAAATGGCCATGGAAGTACTGGCAATCTTGCCAGTAGAAGAATTGGGCGCCATAGGCACATCATGTAGTAGGTGGATCCCCCTGCTGGCCTATAAAAGGCTGCCACTGTCTGACCCAATTTGCTGGATTGTCATCAGCTTCCTGTACTCCTGAACCTCTGTGTTACTTTTTGAATCTCCTGTTTTTGACCCGGCTTGTTCCAGACCTGTTGACCTCCTCTCCTGGCTCATCCCCTGGCTTGCTCCTTCACCTTCCTTCTGCTGATTATCCGTGCATGACCCTGGCTTTGCTATTTGGACTTTGCCTTTGTTTGATAACCTGTGCATGACCCCGGCTTGCTATATGGACTTTGCCTCTGCCTGATTACCTGTGCATGACCCCGGCTTGCTATATGGACTTGCTCCTGCTTGTTTACAAGTTTATGACCTCAGCTTACTTCACGGACTTGCTCTTGCTTCTGGCCATCCTATGTTTGACCCTCAGCCGGGCGTCCACTGGCCATCCTGTGTTTGACCCTCAGCTGGGTGTCCACTGCTGTCCTCTGAAGCACGGTCTATTCCAAGCACAGCGTGAAGTTCCTGACCTCCTGTGCACCACCACGCCCTGGCAGTCCTCACAAGGTGACGCTCTTCTGGACCCATCCATATCCTGCCGGAAACCCGTGATATTTCGGGCTGTATACCTTCTGTGGCACTTTCAGAGGTATACTGCACCTAGCCGCAAGGGGAGCCCCTCTCTGCATATTGGCTTTGGATCAGGTACGTTGCACCCGGGAATGACGTTGCGGCAGCCTGACAGGTCTTATGTAGCTGAAAACGGGGCCCCCCGTCACGTGACCCCGTCCCCCTCTGACGCAAGGGGAAACCCGGGCTTTCCCAGTGACGGGTAACCCCGCCCCCCTCTGAAGTTTTAAAAACTTTTTTTCCATTGATACATGTCCCCTGGGGCAGGACCCGGGTCCCCAAACACTTTTTATGACAATAACTTGCATATAAGCCTTTAAAATTGGCACTTTAGATTTTTCATGTTCGTGTCCCATAGACTTTAAGGGTGTTCGGATGTTCGAACAAATTTATTGCCTGTTCACATGTTCTGATGCAAACCGAACTGGGGGGGTGTTTGGCTCATCCCTAATCACAGGTGAGGTTGGTTACCTTTAATAGCCATTCAAACTCCTTTGTGTCAACTTGTGTGCATGTTATCAGGCAAAAATTACCTGGGTATGTAAACTTTTTATTAGGGTCATTTGGGTAGTTTCTGTTGTCATTATGATTTAAAAAGAGTAAACACAGTTGATTGATAATAAATGGCTTCAGCCAAACACTAACTATGAGTGAGAGAAATGTTTTTGTGTTATCATTCATATTCTCTGAAAAATGGCCAAGAAATCATAAATTATGCCAGGATATGTAAACATATGAGCAAAACTGTATGCAGTATCTCACAAAAGTGAGTACACCCCTCACATTTTTGTAAATATTTTATTATATATTTTCATGTGACAACACTGAAAAATGAAACTTTGCTACAATGTAAAGTAGTGAGTGTACAGCTTGCATAACAGTGTAAGTTTGCTGTCTCCTCAAAATAACTCAACACACAGCCATTACGGTCTAAACTGCTGGCAACAAAAGTGAGTACATCCCTAAGTGAAAATGTCCAAATTGGGCCCAAAGTGTCAATATTTTGTGTGCCCACTATTATTTTTCAGCAATGCCTTAACCGTCTTGAGCATGGAGTTCACCAGAGCTTAACAGGTTGCCTCTGAAGTCCTCTTCCACTCATCCATGACGACATCATGGAGCTTGTGGATGTTAGAGACCTTGCGCTCCCCACCTTCTGTTTGAGGATGCCCCACAGATGCTTCCTTCCGGGTTTAGGTCTGGAGACATACTTGGCCAGTCCATCACCTTTATCCTCAGCTTCTTTAGCAAGGCAATGGTCGTCTTGGAGGTGTGTTTGTGGTCGTTATCATATTGGAATAGTGCCCTGCGGCCCAGTCTCCGAAGGGAGGGGATCATGCTCTGCTACAGTATGTCCCAGTACATGTTGTCATTCATGGTTCCCTCAATGAACTGAAGCTCCCCAGTGCCGATAGCACTCATTCAGCCCCAGACCATGACACTCCCACCACCACGCTTGAGTCTTTGTACTCTTTACCTGGTTGCCGGCAAACACGCTTGACACCATCTGAACCAAATAAGTTTATCTTGGTCTCATCAGACCACAGGTCATGGTTCCAGTAATCCATGTTCTTAGTCTGCTTGTTTTCAGCAAACTGTTTGCGGACTTTCTTGTGCATCATCTTTAGAAGAGGATAGGACATGATCTCCTTTAGCAAGACTCGAGTATGGAATAGGAGCATACTGTACTGCCTCAAAATAGGCTACCATGAGACCCAGGACTCACATGCAAAAAGCGCAGTGTGTCATATGGTCTGAGCACTGACAAGCTGACCAACCATCCCTTCAACCTCTGCAGCAATGCTGGCAGCACTCATATATCTATTTCCCAATGACAACCTCTGGATATGACGCTGAGCATGTGCAATCAACGTCTTTGGTCGACCATGGCAAGGCCTGTTCTGAGTGAAACATATCCTGTTCAACCACTGTATGATCTTTGCCACCGTGCTGCAGCTCAGTTTGAGGGTCTTGGCAATCTTCTCATAGCCTAGGCCATCTTTATGTAGAGAAATAATTATTTTTTTGAGATCCTCAGAGAGTTCTTTGCCATGAGGTGTGTAGCCAGGAGAATGGTACTGAAAGCTGTTATGTTAATAGTTATGCATTGTTTATTTGGCGAAGCGTTTGGCTCCCTCTGGTGACCACTGAACGTTATTAAGATGTTTCTTTTCTAGGTTTAGAATTGAACTGTGGTGCATTGTGGGATGGATAGTTCAATGAGGAATTGACTCTATAACACAAGTTAGTTTGGAAACTACAAACCCACAATGGCACTATGTGACCAGGATGCAACGCACGAGAAAACAGCCTGCTGGATAGTGAGATATAAGGGCAAGTGTGGCCCGGGCTTATTCTCTCTAGACACACCTTTTAACTGCCAGCAGGAGGTCTGCGTATGTGACTGGGAGTGAAGGCCTGCAGCCTGCAGCAGAGAGCCAGATAAATCGCCTCAGAGGAATCCCTGTTGGACGGCCCTGTCCCGTTGGACAGGCGGATTGGCCCGCGCTTCATAGCATTTGAAGCCATTTGCTCACCAACACTCTGGGAGCGGCCGCGCTGTGTACCGGTGCCATCTGATTTTCCAGAGACATCCGCAAGGGAGTTCCGGACAGAGCATACCAGAGGGCTGAGGAGCCATAGCGGTGAGAAGGCACTTGCCTACCAAGTAGTTGACTGAGATATTGAGAAGTGTTTGCTGTTATCCAGACTGTGTTTGCTGACACCTGTAGTCCCATGATTAGGAACCCACTACACTTGAGTGTCTTTACAGCCGGATTGACAGAGTTAGCGGTTCTGTTACAAGTACATCATATCTTCACAGTTATCATTCTTTACACCTTTGCATTACAAATTAAGTGCACCAACAGAGCTAGCTAAAGAAAGACTGAGATACAAAGGAGCAGCTATTACTTTGTTATTTTTCAAGTTTACCATATATGGTGACCACAACATTGAACTGTCCTTTAGAGGGAGCCATTTAGTGACATAAGCCTCTAGCATTTAATGTGAATTGTTTGCACTGTTATTGCTGCTGTGTCAGTTTTGGTGTGTGTGTGTGGGGGCCTAGGTGGAGAGGTGTTCCAATACAGGCCTTATAGTATTGGGGATTGCTCCACTGCACACCTATCCACATTTACATTTACTGCTGTCCTTCCTGAAAAGTTAGTGGGGCCATCCCCTATTGTTCCTGTACAGTAGTGATGAGCCGAACACCCCCGGGTTCGGTTCGCACCAGAACCCGCGAACGGACCGAAAGTTCGTACGAACATTAGAACCCTATTAAATACAATGGATGCGAACGTTCGAATTCTAAAGTGCTAATTATAACAACTATTATGCATGTTATTGTCCTAAAAAGGGTTTGGGAACCCGGGTTGTGCACCAGGGGACATGTATCAATGCAAAAAGAAGTTTTAAAAACGGTCGTTTTTCGGGAGCAGTCATTTTAATGATGCATAAAGTGAAAAAAAAAAAGTCAAATATTCCTTTAAATATCGTACCTGGGGGGTGTCTAAAGTATGCCTGTGAAGTGCCACGTGTTTCCCGTGTTTAGAACTGTCCCTGCACAAAATTACATTTCTAAAGGAAAAAAAGCCATTTAAAACTGCTTGCGGCTTTAATGTAATGTCTGGTCCCGGTAATATGGATGAAAATCTTTAAGAAAAATGGCATAGCTACCCCATGACCCCCCCCCCCTACCCCAGCCCATTACCAGCCCCTTTGGGTCTTGTATGGATATTAAGGGGAACCCCGCACATAAAATAAAAAAGGCCCTATATACTCTGAACAGCCGTATACAGGCGGTGCATACAAGACAGGGACTGTAGGTTTGTTCTTATGTAGAATCTGTTTGTAATTTTGAACAGGTACATTGTTGAAGTGTAGCTCCAGCCCAAAAATCTATTTTTAAACTTTTTGGAAAACATAGGTAAGGGTTATCACCCCTGTAACATTTGTTTTGCTGTCTGTGCCCCTGTTCAGAACATTTCACCTCACTTTCCGTCCCAATGACAACTGTTTTTGAAATGTGGTGTTTTTCTTGAAACAAGGATTGCTGATAAAGCATCAGTACAGAGGAGACACCTTTCTCCCATATTTATTCTTACAGGAGAGAATTTTCCTTCCTAGTGGTAGATTTCCTCTCACTTCCTGTTGTCTTCTTGCGTTTGCAAGTAGGAGTCGTTTGTAAGTTGGATGTTTGAAAGTAGGGACCTGCCGTATATACTCTGCAGAAATAGGCCCCTTAGTTGTTGGTGTTGGCACAACACTGTAAGCACTCACAGTTACTCTTGGTTGGTGCTGGAACGCCCTGCTGTCAACTATTATATCAGGAATTTTAATTACATATAATTGTTGAACAGTGGTAGAAAAAATTGGGCCTTTGATGGTGGTGCTGGTGCCACAACACTGTAAGCCCTGACAGTTACTCTTGGTGGGTGCAGCAATGGGCCCTGCTGTGAATTATTAGATCAAGAATTGTAATTACATGCCCCTTTTGAACAGGGGCTGAAAAATTGGGCCTTTCGTGGTGGTGGTGGTGGTGGTGGTGGTGGCGTTGCCACAACACTGTAAGCCCTCAGAGTTACTCTTGGTGGGTGCAGCAATGGGCCCTGCTGTGAATTATTAGATCAAGAATTGTAATTGCATGCCCCTGTTGAACAGGGGCTGAAAAATTGGGCCTTTCGTGGTGGTGGTGGTGGTGTTGCCACAACACTGTAAGCCCTCAGAGTTACTCTTGGTGGGTGCAGCAATGGGCCCTGCTGTGAATTATTAGATCAAGAATTGTAATTACATGCCCCTTTTGAACAGGGGCTGAAAAATTGGGCCTTTCGTGGTGGTGGTGGTGGTGGCGTTGCCACAACACTGTAAGCCCTCAGAGTTACTCTTGGTGGGTGCAGCAATGGGCCCTGCTGTGAATTATTAGATCAAGAATTGTAATTGCATGCCCCTGTTGAACAGGGGCTGAAAAATTGGGCCTTAGGCACTGGTGCCACAACACTACAACCCCTCACAGATACTGTACTTGGAGCACAGCAATGAGCCCTGTTGCAAAGTATTGCTTCAAAAATTGTAATGACACGCCCCTGTTAAACAGGGGCTGAAAAATTGGGCCTTAGGCACTGGTGCCACAACACTCCAACCCCTCACAGATACTGTACTTGGAGCACAGCAATGAGCCCTATGGCAAATTATTGCTAAAAAAATTGTAATTACACGCCCCTGTAAAACAGGGGCTGAAAAATTGGGCCTTAGCCACTGGTGGCGGCACCCATAAACAAAAATGATCTTCCAAGCTATCATCATCAATCGTATCATTGAGGACTCGGAGGAGGAGGATAGCCAGTCAACATAACAGCACAGGCACTCAGCATCAGCATCAGTCTTGAAGGGATGTGACATGTTAAAATCAATTAGTCTGTTATATCAGCATCAGGTGTGTGGTAGCTGGTGGTGATCCAAGACTGGTTCATCTTGATGAAAGTCAGTCGATCAACCGAGTCGGTGGACAGGCGCACCCTGTGATCCGTGACAAATCCTCCAGCAGCACTGAATGTGCGTTCCGAAAGAACGCTGGATGCAGGACAGGCCAGTAGCTCAATTGCATACTGTGCAAGCTCTGGCCAGTGATCCATCCTCAAGACCCAGTAAGCCAGAGGATTTTCGGTGGGGAAGGTGTCCAAGTCTGACCTTGCCCCTAGATATTCCTGCACCATGTTTATCAGACGCTGGCGATGGTTGCTGGAACCGATCATACTTTGGGGCTGCGGACTAAAGAATTGTCTGAACGCATCGGTCAGACGGCCACCTTCCCCACCGCTCCTTCTTTGGCTGGCCGAAGCCTCAGCAACTCGTTGTCCAGGACCAGGAGTTTGTAACCTCCCAGTCTCTGGGAACGCGTTGCACAGACCTTTCTGCAAGGCCTCCCGGAGTTGTCTCATCCTCTGCTCCCTCTGCGACGGTAACATAAGGTCCGCAACCTTACCCTTGTACCGTGGATCAAGGAGAGTGGCCAGCCAGTAATGGTCCCTCTCCTTGATCCGAAGAATACGAGGATCCTTCCGCAGACTTTGCAGGATCAGGGAGGCCATGCAGCGTAGGTTTGCTGAGGCATTCACTCCGGAGTCCTCTGGGTCACTAAGGACGACATGATCCGCAGCCACCTCCTCCCAGCCACGTACCAGTCCACTGGTTTCTTGGGACTGTAAATCATCCCTAAAAGACTGCTGCTGATGATGCGGAGTGCCAGCCTCCACCTCCATGCTGACACAATCCTCCTCCTCCTCCTCCTCCTCGTCCTCTTCCTGTGCGATGGGTGGGACAGAAGGAACACTGTCTGGGTAAAGGGGGCCTTGAGAGGCAAGGAAGTCCTCCTCTTCCTGCCTCTATTCTGCCTCAAGTGCCCTGTCCATTATTCCACGCAGCGTGTGCTCCAACAGGTGGACAAGAGGTACAGTGTCACTGATGCATGCACTGTCACTGCTCACCATCCTCGTGGCCTCCTCAAATGGTGCCAGGACAGTGCATGCATCCCTGATCATGCCCCACTGGCGTGGAGAAAAAAAACCAAGCTCCCCTGAGCCTGTCCTGGTGCCGTAGTCGCACAGGTACTCATTGATGGCCCTCTGCTGCGTGTGCAGCCGCTGCAGCATGGCCAACGTTGAGTTCCACCTGGTGGGCATGTCACATATAAGGCGGTTCTTGGGCAGGTTCAACTCCTTTTGCAGCTCAGCCAGGCGAGCACTGGCATTATAAGATCTGCGGAAATGCACACAGACTTTCCTGGCCTGCCTCAGGACATCCTGTAAGCCCGGGTACCTGCCCAAGAACCGCTGCACCACCAGGTTAAGGACGTGAGCCACACAGGGCACATAGGTCAGTTGTCCCTGTCGGAGGGCGGAGAGGAGGTTGGTGCCATTGTCGCAAACCACCATTCCTGGCTTAAGCTGGCATGGCATCAACCACCTCTCGGCCTGGCCCTGCAGAGCAGACAGGACCTCTGCCCCAGTGTGGCTTCTGTCCCCCAAACACACCAGCGCAAGCACGGCATGGCATCTTTTTGCCTGCGTACTTGCGTAGCCCCTTGAACGCCTACGGAGCACCGCTGGTTCCGAGGACAAACCACAGGAAGAGGCCATGGAGGAAGAAGAAGAGGAGGGGGTGGAGGAGAGAGGTGTGTCACAACCAGTAGTAGCATTTTGGAGGCGTGGCGGTGGAACAACCTCCAACACTACTGCACCTTGTCCTGCATCCTTCCCAGCTGCCAAAAGAGTGACCCAATGGGCCGTGAAAGAAAGGTAACGTCCCTGTCCATGCCTGCTGGACCATGAGTCAGCGGTAATATGCACCTTACCGCTGACCGCCCTGTCCAGCGAGGCCAAGACATTGCCTTCCACATGCCGGTAGAGAGCCGGAATAGCCTTCCGTGAGAAAAAGTGGCGTTTGGGAACCTGCCACTGAGGAACCGCACATTGCACAAACTCACGGAAGGGGGCCGAGTCTACCAACTGAAAAGGCAGCAGTTGAAGCGCTAGCAATTTAGCCAAGCTAGCATTCAACCGCTGGGCATGTGGATGGCTGGGAGTGAACTTCTTTTGACGGTCCAGCAGCTGGGGCAGGGAAATTTGCCTGCTAGAATCGGACGTCGGTGTACTGCTAGCAGAGTGGGCGCAAGTACTTGGCTGTGACACACCTAATTCTACACCTTCATTCTTCTCAGTGCATGTTTCAGAGAGGACTGAAGTTATAGTGGGGTTGGAGATCCCAGCTGATGCGGTGCAAGGAGAGGTCCACTTTGTTCTTTGGTGTGGGTCTTTGAGGTAGGCTTGCCAACGAGCTGCATGGCAGGTCAACATATGTCTGGTCAGGCATGTGGTACCCAAGCGGCTGATGTTTTGGCCACGCGATATACGCTTGAGACATATGTTGCAAACAGCAGCTGTGCGATCTGATGCACTAGCCTCAAAAAAGGCCCACACCAAAGAACTTTTTGAATGACGGGCAGAGGCAGCGCCCTGCACAGGCGGAGCTCTGCGGTGTGATTCCGTCGGTGTACTGCCCTTACGCTGGCCACCAAAGGGCATCCTGCCTCGTTGGAGATGTGCCTCCTCCTCATCCCCCTCCTCCTCCTCTCTCCTATTAGGCACCCACGTGGAGTCAGTGACCTCATCATCCCCTCCCTCCTCATCACTGGAGCCAATCTGGCAGTATGCTGCAGCTGCTGGAACATGACTGCCAGATTGGTGTCCTTCTTGAGCATCCCCTCTGTCTGCTCTCACGCTACTGCCTTCCTCTAGCTGGGTTTCATCATCAGACCCTTCGAAACGCTGGGCATCCTCCTGGAGCATGTACCCAACACTGTGCTCAAACAGTTCGGGGGACTCCTCAGGAGGAGGACATGGTGGGTCTAGGGAAGGAGTGACTGATGATGAGTCTGACATTGATACCAGGGAAGAGGACGCTTTGGCAGCTGCTTTTCCAGTACCCTGAGCCTGGGTGAGAGAGGATGAGGAGGAGGAGGAGGAGGGCTTGGTCATCCACTCTACCAAGTCTTCGGCATGATGTGGCTCAACATGTCCAGCTGCCGAAAAGAAGGACAAGCGTGTCCCATGGCCATGTGCTGATGACAATGCACCGCGTCCACGACCAGCACTGTTGCCCCCAGTCACAGAGCCTGCTTGCCCTCTTTTATTGCCTCCTGACTGTCTGCCTCTCCTTGTTTGCCTTCCAGACATTCTAATAGATGGCCTGCAGGGAGATGGGAAAAAAGCAATAAGGGCTACCTTCAGGTGTCCTTCTCTGTCCCTTTACTTAAGGATTTCTAAATATGGTTGAGGATGATTGCTTTTGCACAGAATAGCACAACGACAATTTCCCTGACTGTGCAAAAAAACAAGGATTTCAAAGATGGTTGATGAGGAATGCTTTAGCACACTATAGCACAAGGAGAATTCACTCACTGTCCTTCCCTGTCCCTAGAAACAAGGATTCGCACAGTAAAACACACTGACACTCTCCCTACCTATAGTTTTCTGTCCCTAGAAAAAATGTTTTTTTAAAGCACACTATAGCACGAGGAGAATTCCCTCACTGTCCTTCCCTGTCCCTAGAAACAAGGATTCGCACAGTAAAAGACACTGACACTCTCCCTACCTATAGTTTTCTGTCCCTAGAAAAAATGTTTTTTTAAAGCACACTATAGCACAAGGAGAATTTCACTCACTTTCCTTCTTTGTCCCTAGAAACAAGGTTGATCACAGTGAAAGAAACTGACACTCTTCCTTCCTATAGTTTTCTGTCCCTAGAAAAAAATGTTTTTTTAAAGCACACTATAGCACAAGGAGAATTCCCTCACTGTCCTTCCCTGTCCCTAGAAACAAGGATTCGCACAGTAAAACACACTGACACTCTCCCTACCTATAGTTTTCTGTCCCTAGAAAAAATGTTTTTTTAAAGCACACTATAGCACAAGGAGAATTCCCTCACTGTCCTTCCCTGTCCCTAGAAACAAGGATTCGCACAGTAAAAGACACTGACACTCTCCCTACCTATAGTTTTCTGTCCCTAGAAAAAATGTTTTTTTAAAGCACACTATAGCACAAGGAGAATTTCACTCACTTTCCTTCTTTGTCCCTAGAAACAAGGTTTATCACAGTGAAAGAAACTGACACTCTTCCTTCCTATAGTTTTCTGTCCCTAGAAAAAAATGTTTTTTTAAAGCACACTATAGCACAAGGAGAATTCCCTCACTGTCCTTCCCTGTCCCTAGAAACAAGGATTCGCACAGTAAAAGACACTGACACTCTCCCTACCTATAGTTTTCTGTCCCTAGAAAAAATGTTTTTTTAAAGCACACTATAGCACAAGGAGAATTTCACTCACTTTCCTTCTTTGTCCCTAGAAACAAGGATTATCACAGTGAAAGAAACTGACACTCTTCCTTCCTATAGTTTTCTGTCCCTAGAAAAAATGTTTTTTAAAGCACACTATAGCACAAGGAGAATTCCCTCACTGTCCTTCCCTGTCCCTAGAAACAAGGATTCGCACAGTAAAACACACCGACACTCTCCCTACCTATAGTTTTCTGTCCCTAGAAAAAATGTTTTTTTAAAGCACACTATAGCACAAGGAGAATTCCCTCACTGTCCTTCCCTGTCCCTAGAAACAAGGATTCGCACAGTAAAAGACACTGACACTCTCCCTACTGTGAGGGGGTTAGCTCGGCAGCGGGTGTGTGTGACCCCCGAGATGGGCTCCCCACACAAAAACAGGCCCAGCAAAACGGAGGTTGTGGTTTTCAAAATCAAAAAGGTGCGGTTTATTTTCTATTTACAGTGACAAAACACAGCAAAGCAAAAGAAACATAAACAAAATAAATCCTGGTCAACTTGACCTCTGACTAAACATACAGGTTTCCTAACTAACAACTGGGATCAGCCTAGTGCTGTCCTAGTCCCTAAGTCCCTGGTTTTAAATGTCCAAGCAAATAGCCACACAGGCTTTGTCTCACCGCACAGGGGTTCACTCTCCCTAGACAGTCCACACAGGTCTGGTTCCAGGCATGAGCTAACATCTAATGAAGCTGGGAGTTCTTATAGAGGCCTAAATGAGCTGACAAGGTTCAGCTGGTCTCCTCATCTCTGTCTGCACGACGCCCCACACTCTCCCTAGAGGTATGAGTCATCCATGAGCCCACTAGCCTTATACAACTCTCCACCTAGTTGTATAAGTCGGCGTAAAGCCTGAATCTGGGTGAAATATATCTACCCCCCTGGATGCAACCAGGTGACTTTACCTTCCTGCTGTCACATACCCCCCCCTCTTGTTTTAACCTCGGGGTTGGAACACCAGCAATCAGGCATTCATGTACTCGAGACAAAGCATCCACATTCCCCATTTGAACGCCAGGGCGATGCTTTACTGTGAAGTTGAATTCCTGGAGGGCCAGGAACCACCTATTCACTCTTCTATTTGTTTCCTTGTTTTGAGCCATCCACTTTAACGGAGCGTGATCCGTAACCATGTCAAAGTGCCTACCTAGCAGGTAGTACCGAAGGGAATCTAGAGCCCACTTCACCGCTAAACACTCCTTTTCAACGGTGGCGTAATTTACCTCATGGGACTTCAACTTCCTGCTGAGGTAAATGACTGGGTGCTCTTCCCCGTTCCAGACCTGGGACAATACTGCTCCTAACCCCACATCTGACGCATCACTTTGTACGACAAAGTCTTTAGAGAAGTCGGGTGAGTACAACACTGGCTGGCTACATAAGGCTTGTTTCAAGAATTGGAATGCTGCCTCAGCCTCGGGGGTCCATTTAATCATGACCGACCCTTTCCCCTTCGTCAGGTTGGTTAGGGGCACAGCCTTAGAAGCAAAGTGGGGAATGAATCGCCGATAATACCCAGCGATTCCCAGAAAGGCTCGTACCTGCTTCTTGCTGTTGGGACGTGGCCAACTCTGGATGGCCTCGACTTTGTTGAGTTGGGGTTTTATTACTCCCCTCCCAATGGTGTACCCAAGATATTTGGCCTCCTCCTGCCCAATGGTACACTTCTTGGGGTTAGCCGTAAACCCCGCTTCCCGAACAGAGTCCAGGACTGCTTGCACTTTTGGCAGATGTGAGGCCCAATCTGTGCTATGGACAATTATGTCATCCAGGTAAGCCGCAGCATACTTCCGATGGGGCCTCAGCATCTGGTCCATTTTCCGCTGGAATGTGGCCGGCGCATTCTGTAACCCGAACGGCATTCTTTTATATTGGAACGCCCCGTCTGGGGTTACAAATGCGGTTTTCTCTTTGGCCGACTTGGCCAGGGGGATTTGCCAATACCCTTTTGTGAGGTCAAGAGTCGTCATGTATCGGGCTGTTCCCAGCCGGTCGATCAACTCATCTATACGTGGCATGGGGTAGGTGTCAAATTTTGTAACTTTGTTCAACTGACGAAAATCGTTACAAAATCGCCAGCTCCCATCCGGTTTAGGCACCAACACAATGGGACTAGACCAATCACTTTGGGACTCCTCTATCACCCCTAAGTTCAGCATTTTCTGTACTTCCTCCCGTATTGCCTCCCGTCGGGCCTCTGGGATCCGATAGGGTTTTAACTTCACCCTTTCACCGGGCGGGGTAATGATGTCATGCTCTACCCCAGATGTTTGTCCCGGCAGCTCAGAGAATACCTCCTTGTTGCGAAGCACAAACTCCTTAACCTCCTGTTGTTGGGGTTGTGACAAGGTGGCTGCTATTCCAACCTCAGGAATCACGCAACCAGTTTGAGCTGGTGACCAAGTGTCTGCGACTAGGGACTCTCTATCCCTCCAGGCTTTCAACAGATTAACGTGATAGATCTGTTCGGGCTTTCGCCTTCCTGGTTGTCTGACCTTGTAATTCACTTCGCTCACTTTTTCCATTATCTCGTAGGGGCCTTGCCATTTGGCAAGGAATTTACTTTCAACCGTAGGGACAAGTACCAGTATCCTATCCCCCGGGGAAAAGGTACGGGTCTTGGCTCCACGGTTGTACACTCTCTGCTGTGCTAACTGCGCTTGGGCCAAATGTTCCTTCACGATGGGCATTACCTGTGCAATTCGGTCTTGCATCAGGGCGACATGCTCAATCACACTCCTGTGGGGAGAACTCTCACTTTCCCAAGTTTCCTTGGCAATATCCAACAGCCCTCTTGGGTGTCTCCCATACAGTAACTCAAAGGGGGAGAATCCCGTAGAGGATTGGGGCACCTCCCTAATAGCAAACATCAGATAAGGAAGTAGACAGTCCCAATCCTTTCCATCTCTATCCACCACTTTCTTCAACATTTGTTTTAGGGTTTTGTTGAACCTTTCAACCAGCCCATCGGTTTGGGGGTGATACACAGATGTACGTAATTGCGTCACTTTGAACAATTTACACAGCTCCTTCATAACCCGGGACATAAAGGGTGTACCTTGGTCCGTAAGCAGTTCTTTACAAATACCCACCCGGCTAAACACAAGAGATAGCTCTTTGGCTATGGTTTTGGCCGAGGTATTTCGGAGAGGGATCGCTTCTGGATAACGGGTGGCATAGTCCATTATAACTAATATGTACTGGTGCCCCCTAGCGGACTTGATTATAGGACCTACCAAATCCATGGCGATCCTCTCAAACGGGACCTCAATGATGGGTAGAGGGACCAGCGGGCTACGGAAATGTGGCATCGGGGCCGACCTCTGACACACAGGGCAGGAGGAACAATAATTTTCTATGTCCTTCATCACCCCCGGCCAATAGAATCTCTGTAATACCCTCTCTCGGGTTTTCTCTGTCCCCAGATGACCTCCAAGAATGTGCCCATGGGCCAACTCCAACACCAACTTCCTGTAAGGTTTGGGCACCACAAGCTGCTCAATGGTTTCTTCTGCCCTTTTTGCCACCCGATACAGTAGGTCCTTCTCTACGCTGAAGTATGGGTAAGTGCAGGTATTATCTGGGTTCACTAACTCGCCATCTATTTTCACTACGTTTTCCCGTGCCTTTATTAGGGCGGGGTCTTTCAACTGTTCTGTGGCAAAGTTTTCCCTGTGAACCTCAAGATCAGAAAACTCCACAGACGGTAGGTTTTCGTCTGAGGAGGTGGGCTCCTCTCCAGTTTCTTGAGTCTCCCCTGCCAATACTGATAAGGGAAATTCCTGGGAGTCCTCACCACTCTCAGGGGAGTTCTGGCTATCACATTCCTGGTACATAGGGGCACCAGTGGGGGGCTCAGGATCATCCCACAGTTCCCAGAACTTCGGAAAATCCCTTCCCACAATGGCGTCATGCGGTAACTGAGATACTAAGCCCACTGGATGAGAGAGGGTACCTTTGGGGGTCTCGAAACACACTGTAGTCACTGGATACTCTCGGGTGTCCCCATGCACACAAATAACAGCTACCTTGCTATTCCCAGAGACCTCTGTTTTAACTAACTCAGCCTTTATCAGGGTCACAAGGCTACCTGAATCCAACAATACCACAACATTTCTACCATTAACACACATTTTGCATAAATGTTTCTCAGTTCCTCGAATGGCAGTGCATGCGACTGTCGCACACAGCGACTGACGTCTGCCCGTCAGAAAGTCACACTGCATGGGTTCCTCCACAACCGGGCAATTGGCTGCAATATGTCCCGCTTGCCGGCAGCGGTAGCAAACGATCCTTCTTGCGGCCTCTTGAGCCGCTGATTTCCCAGGCTGTTCTCGCCAAACTTGGGGTAGAGCTCCCACCCTCTCACTCTCTCCACCCTCACCCCTTGGATGGTCTGGTCTTAGGGTGGAAAGTCCGAGTGTCTCTGGAAGAGGCCGTCAGGTTCTCTGTAGCCAAGTATTTCTCCACACGATCCACAAGACCATCGGCCGTCTCTGGGTCTCCATGGCTTACCCACTTTTGGATGGCAGTAGGAAGAGCTCTCAAAAACCGATCCATTACAACACGTTCCACAATCTTTGGTGCGGACAAAGTCTCTGGCTGTAGCCACTTTCTGCTCAGGTGAATGAGATCATACATTTGAGACCTGGGGGGTTTTCCAAGCTGGAAAGTCCAGTTATGCACACGCTGAGCCCGGACAGCCTGGGTGACACCCAGCCTTGCCAATATTTCAGCTTTTAGCATCACATAGTCTTTTGCTTGGTTAGGCTCTAGGTCATAGTAAGCTTTCTGCGATTCACCAGTTAACAGAGGAGCCACCAGTCCAGCCCACTGCTCCTCAGGCCACTTTTCTCTTTCAGCGGTCCTTTCAAATGTGGTCAAAAATACCTCTGGATCATCCTCTCCAGTCATTTTTGTCAATAAACGACTCACCCCAAAGGACGCGGTATTAGTGGGACGGCTTTCCTCACTGGTCTGCGGACGTTGCTGCATTACTGCTTCCATCTGTTGTTGTAGTCTCTGCTCTTGCTTCTGCAACAGGTCTATGAAGCGGGCCTCAGATTGCTGCTGGGCTTGTTGCTGAGCCTCCAGACTCTGTTGCAAAGTTGCGTTTGTCTGCTGCTGGGCTGCAAGGCTCTGTTGATGAGCTTGCTGCTGGGCTGTGAAGTTCTTTTGCAAACCTGCATTTGTCTGCTGTTGATTGGCATTTGCTAGAGCCAGCTGCTTCAGTATCTCCTCCATGCTGGCTTAAAAAAAAAAACTGCCACTGGTTCTCCACCAACTGTGAGGGGGTTAGCTCGGCAGCGGGTGTGTGTGACCCCCGAGATGGGCTCCCCACACAAAAACAGGCCCAGCAAACGGAGGTTGTGGTTTTCAAAATCAAAAAGGTGCGGTTTATTTTCTATTTACAGTGACAAAACACAGCAAAGCAAAAGAAACATAAACAAAATAAATCCTGGTCAACTTGACCTCTGACTAAACATACAGGTTTCCTAACTAACAACTGGGATCAGCCTAGTGCTGTCCTAGTCCCTAAGTCCCTGGTTTTAAATGTCCAAGCAAATAGCCACACAGGCTTTGTCTCACCGCACAGGGGTTCACTCTCCCTAGACAGTCCACACAGGTCTGGTTCCAGGCATGAGCTAACATCTAATGAAGCTGGGAGTTCTTATAGAGGCCTAAATGAGCTGACAAGGTTCAGCTGGTCTCCCCTTCTCTGTCTGCACGACGCTCCACACTCTCCCTAGAGGTATGAGTCATCCATGAGCCCACTAGCCTTATACAACTCTCCACCTAGTTGTATAAGTCGGCGTAAAGCCTGAATCTGGGCGAAATATATCTACCCCCCTGGATGCAACCAGGTGACTTTACCTTCCTGCTGTCACACTACCTATAGTTTTCTGTCCCTAGAAAAAATGTTTTTTTAAAGCACACTATAGCACAAGGAGAATTTCACTCACTTTCCTTCTTTGTCCCTAGAAACAAGGATTATCACAGTGAAAGAAACTGACACTCTTCCTTCCTATAGTTTTCTGTCCCTAGAAAAAATGTTTTTTTAAAGCACACTATAGCACATGGAGAATTCCCTCACTGTCCTTCCCTGTCCCTAGAAACAAGGATTTGCACAGTAAAACACACTGACACTCTCCCTACCTATAGTTTTCTGTCCCTAGAAAAAAAGTTTTTTTAAAGCACACTATAGCACAAGGAGAATTCCCTCACTGTCCTTCCCTGTCCTTAGAAACAAGGATTCGCACAGTAAAACACACTGACACTCTCCCTACCTATAGTTTTCTGTCCCTAGAAAAAATGTTTTTTTAAAGCACACTATAGCACAAGGAGAATTCCCTCACTGTCCTTCCCTGTCCCTAGAAACAAGGATTCGCACAGTAAAACACACTGACACTCTCCCTACCTATAGTTTTCTGTCCCTAGAAAAAATGTTTTTTTAAAGCACACTATAGCACAAGGAGAATTTCACTCACTTTCCTTCTTTGTCCCTAGAAACAAGGATTATCACAGTGAAAGAAACTGACACTCTTCCTTCCTATAGTTTTCTGTCCCTAGAAAAAATGTTTTTTTAAAGCAAACTATAGCACAAGGAGAATTCCCTCACTGTCCTTCCCTGTCCCTAGAAACAAGGATTCGCACAGTAAAACACACTGACACTCTCCCTACCTATAGTTTTCTGTCCCTAGAAAAAATGTTTTTTTAAAGCACACTATAGCACAAGGAGAATTCCCTCACTGTCCTTCCCTGTCCCTAGAAACAAGGATTCGCACAGTAAAACACACTGACACTCTCCCTACCTATAGTTTTCTGTCCCTAGAAAAAATGTTTTTTTAAAGCACACTATAGCACAAGGAGAATTTCACTCACTTTCCTTCTTTGTCCCTAGAAACAAGGATTATCACAGTGAAAGAAACTGACACTCTTCCTTCCTATAGTTTTCTGTCCCTAGAAAAAATGTTTTTTTAAAGCACACTATAGCACAAGGAGAATTCCCTCACTGTCCTTCCCTGTCCCTAGAAACAAGGATTCGCACAGTAAAAGACACTGACACTCTCCCTACCTATAGTGTTCTGTCCCTAGAAAAAATGTTTTTTTTAAAGCACACTATAGCACAAGGAGAATTTCACTCACTTTCCTTCTTTGTCCCTAGAATCAAGGATTATCACAGTGAAAGAAACTGACACTCTTCCTTCCTGTAGTTTTCTGTCCCTAGAAAAAAATGTTTTTTTAAAGCACACTATAGCACAAGGAGAATTCTCTCACTGTCCTTCCCTGACCTTAGAAACAAGGATTCGCACAGTAAAACACACTGACACTCTCCCTACCTATAGTTTTCTGTCCCTAGAAAAAATGTTTTTTTAAAGCACACTATAGCACAAGGAGAATTCCCTCACTGTCCTTCCCTGTCCCTAGAAACAAGGATTCGCACAGTAAAAGACACTGACACTCTCCCTACCTTTAGTTTTCTGTCCCTAGAAAAAATGTTTTTTTAAAGCACACTATAGCACAAGGAGAATTTCACTCACTTTCCTTCTTTGTCCCTAGAAACAAGGTTTATCACAGTGAAAGAAACTGACACTCTTCCTTCCTATAGTTTTCTGTCCCTAGAAAAATATGTTTTTTTAAAGCACACTATAGCACAAGGAGAATTCCCTCACTATCCTTCCCTGTCCCTAGAAACAAGGATTCGCACAGTAAAACACACTGACACTCTCCCTACCTATAGTTTTCTGTCCCTATAAAAAATGTTTTTTTAAAGCACACTATAGCACAAGGAGAATTCCCTCACTGTCCTTCCCTGTCCCTAGAAACAAGGATTCACACAGTAAAAGACACTGGCACTCTCCCTACCTATAGTTTTCTGTCCCTAGAAAAAATGTTTTTTTAAAGCACACTATAGCACAAGGAGAATTTCACTCACTTTCCTTCTTTGTCCCTAGAAACAAGGTTTATCACAGTGAAAGAAACTGACACTCTTCCTTCCTATAGTTTTCTGTCCCTAGAAAAAAATGTTTTTTTAAAGCACACTATAGCACAAGGAGAATTCCCTCACTGTCCTTCCCTGTCCCTAGAAACAAGGATTCGCACAGTAAAATACACTGACACTCTCCCTACCTATAGTTTTCTGTCCCTAGAAAAAATGTTTTTTTAAAGCACACTATAGCACAAGGAGAATTCCCTCACTGTCCTTCCCTGTCCCTAGAAACAAGGATTCGCACAGTAAAAGACACTGACACTCTCCCTACCTATAGTTTTCTGTCCCTAGAAAAAATGTTTTTTTAAAGCACACTATAGCACAAGGAGAATTTCACTCACTTTCCTTCTTTGTCCCTAGAAACAAGGATTATCACAGTGAAAGAAACTGACACTCTTCCTTCCTATAGTTTTCTGTCCCTAGAAAAAAATGTTTTTTTAAAGCACACTATAGCACAAGGAGAATTCCCTCACTGTCCTTCCCTGTCCCTAGAAACAAGGATTCGCACAGTAAAAGACACTGACACTCTCCCTACCTATAGTTTTCTGTCCCTAGAAAAAATGTTTTTTTAAAGCACACTATAGCACAAGGAGAATTCCCTCACTGTCCTTCCCTGTCCCTAGAAACAAGGATTCGCACAGTAAAAGACACTGACACTCTCCCTACCTATAGTTTTCTGTCCCTAGAAAAAATGTTTTTTTAAAGCACACTATAGCACAAGGAGAATTTCACTCACTTTCCTTCTTTGTCCCTAGAAACAAGGATTATCACAGTGAAAGAAACTGACACTCTCCCTACCTATAGTTTTCTGTCCCTAGAAAAAATGTTTTTTTAAAGCACACTATAGCACAAGGAGAATTCCCTCACTGTCCTTCCCTGTCCCTAGAAACAAGGATTCGCACAGTAAAACACACTGACACTCTCCCTACCTATAGTTTTCTGTCCCTAGAAAAAATGTTTTTTTAAAGCACACTATAGCACAAGGAGAATTCCCTCACTGTCCTTCCCTGTCCCTAGAAACAAGGATTCGCACAGTAAAACACACTGACACTCTCCCTACCTATCCTTCTCTTTCCCTAAACTAAAGGAATCCAGGTTAAGCAAGAAAAAAATAAATGTCACTGTCCCTGCCTATGTTTCTCTTTCCCTGCTCCGGAACACACTACACTAGGCCGCCGTGCTGGCGGCCTTTTATAGTGTGGGGCGTGTACTAAACACCCTCAGCAATAATTGGCCACAGGCATCCTGCATGTGGCCAATCATTGCTCTCCTCGCTGCCGGCGCTGTGATTGGCCAAGCATGCGGGGTCACAGTGCATGCTTGGCCAATCACAGCGCCTGGATGACACTGCGATGGCGTAGTGCATTGTGGGCCGTTCGCGTCACTCGAATTTGGCGCGAACGGCCCAAATCGTTCGATCTTCGTCGAACGATCGAACAGCCGATGTTCGAGTCGAACGTATGTTCGACTCGAACACGAAGCTCATCCCTACTGTACAGATAGAAGGCATCTACACCAAAGCTCTATTGGACACGGGGGCCCAGGTCACATTATTATACAGAGACTTTTATGACAAGCACTTGAGTCACATCCCCCTACGGAAGTTGGAAGAGTTGAAGATCTGGGGAATTGGGACCACCAGGTGCCCGTATGATGGCTATATTCCCATTCGGATATCCTTTGGGCCCGCAGTTGTTGGTAAAGTAGAAGCTTTTGATGCCTTGGCAGTTGTGTGTCCCAGGCCAAAAGGGGCGGGGCAAAACTAAATTCTGGTAGGAACCAACATGGATCTGGTGAGAAGGCTGTTATCCTCGGTCCTCACTGAAGAGGGGTCTGTCAAAAGCCCAATTCACCCCCAGCTTCTGAAGGCTTGTCACAAGGTAACCAGAGAGAAGAAAGCCCCTGACGGAGGAGTGGGACGGTTGTGGAGGTTGGAGACTGAAGACAAATTTCTGCAGTCAGGAGAGGTAGCTCATGTGAAGGCCACCGTTAAGATGACTTGGGACCAGCCAGGCCCCTTTGTGGTACTGGAAACAGATGAAATGACTCAAGCTGCTGGACTGGAGATGGTTCCCGCCTTGGTTCTGACCAGGGAGCTGCTGGCCTGGAGATGGTTCCCACCTTGGTTCCCACCAGGGAGCTGCTGAGAGCAGGAAGACAGGTGCCTATTAGTCTAAGGAATGTGTCTGACCAACCTGTAAAGTTGAAGGCTCGTATGCTGGTGGGACAAGGGAATGCAGCTACCCCTGTCATCCCGGAAGAAGCTAAGGGGTTGAAGAACAGCCAAAAGCTTCAGGCCGAGTTCCAGCAATGTGCCAAGGTCCTGTCTAGGGATGAGCCGAACACCCCCCTGTTCGGTTCGCACAAGAACCTGCGAACAGACCTAAAGTTTGCGCGAACTTTAGAACCCTATTAAATACAATGGACTCAAACGTTCGAAATCAAAAGTGCTAATTATCAAGACTAATATGCAAGTTATTGTCCTAAAAAGGGTTTGGGGACCCGGGTCCTGCCCTAGGGGACATGTAGGAGAAAGGAGAGTCAGTCCAAACCCAGTGGACCCTGCAATGTGAAGAAGCCTTACAGAGGCCCCAGTTTTGGCCTATGCTGACCCAGGCCTACCTTATGAATTACATGTGTATACCAGAAGAGAAGGGTTAGGAGGGGTATTGTACCAAGAGCAGACTGAAGGAATGAGACCTGTGGCCTATGTGAGTAGGACAATAAATATCGTGATGGTGACTGCGCTGTGGTGACTAAATAATGTAAATAAAATATAATTATCAAAGGAGTGGGAGTGTGATGGGGAAGGGAAGGGAAAAGAAGAGGGGATAGGTGAATCATAGGCTACAATGTAGCTAAATAGCAATGTTGTGCAATGTGCACAGTGACACGAATGAACTTACAAGTGTAATGTGTAAAAAACTAATAAACAAATGAAGACATATAAACAGATTCTCAACACTCCAATATTGCAAACATGATGGAGATTCAGAAAAAATTCCTAAGGTATACTGATAATAAACAACCAATAACCATAAATCAAATAAAACACACAAAGTGCATCTGCGACCTTAAACCAATAAGAAACAAAAATGTCAAAAAAAACTAAAAAAAACTCCCGGATAGGTATGATAAATATACATGAAGTCATATATAAAAATAGAAAAAATATAGTCCCATCACCAAAGGTGTGCTTGGAAGTTTTCCTGTAATGTCCACCCAGTGATCAGTAAGTCACAAAACGCTTACCTCCCTCCTAGGAGGGGGAGCAGTATATGATGGATCTAAATGATGAAGGGTGATGGAGCGTCCTTGTAATGCAGTCTTTATTTCACAGTTTCTTTATAGGTCATTGGAATGCATATGAAAAGATATAAAGCAGAGAGACATCAATAGCGCAACTTTGTGGGTGCGGCAAAGTGAATCGCTGAAGAATATATATTCACACACTCACTTGAATGATAGTGAGCGTGGACCTCAATCCAAACGAGCACCGCGCTCGTACCAATGGAACAGTGGATTGGCGTCTTAATGCAAACAATGCAGTGCGATCCTCAGGTGTCCGCAGCAGCAATCACAAAGTTGTGGTGATAAAAAAGAAGGGAAATATAGTGTGGGTCTGTAAACCCCTAGGGGTATTTATTCATACATAAATAAAAAAACTCACATTTAAAAGTTGGATAACGGATCTGGTATCCTTACGAGCAGCGAGCTCGTCTCCTCTCGGTTCTGCTGGCGGTGTGTCTGTGCTACGTCCTGACGCGTGTTGTCATGTCACATGTCACATGACTTCATCAGAGAAACTGTGAAATAAAGACTGCATTACAAGGACGCTCCATCACCCTTCATCATTTAGATCCATCATATACTGCTCCCCCTCCTAGGAGGGAGGTAAGCGTTTTGTGACTTACTGATCACTGGGTGGACATTACAGGAAAACTTCCAAGCACACCTTTGGTGATGGGACTATATTTTTTCTATTTTTATATATGACTTCATGTATATTTATCATACCTATCCGGGAGTTTTTTTGAGGTTTTTTTGACATTTTTGTTTCTTATTGGTTTAAGGTCGCAGATGCACTTTGTGTGTTTTATTTGATTTATGGTTATTGGTTGTTTATTATCAGTATACCTTAGGATTTTTTTCTAAATCTCCATCATGTTTGCAATATTGGAGTGTTGAGAATCTGTTTATATGTCTTCATTTGTTTATTAGTTTTTTACACATTACACTTGTAAGTTCATTCGTGTCACTGTGCACATTGCACAACATTGCTATTTAGCTACATTGTAGCCTATGATTCACCTATCCCCTCTTCTTTTCCCTTCCCTTCCCCATCACACTCCCACTCCTTTGATAATTATATTTTATTTACATTATTTAGTCACCACAGCGCAGTCACCATCACGATATTTATTGTTTCACTGTTGACTTGGACCAGACCTCCCGGTGATTGCTGCAGTATTCCATTCCCTTCCCATTTCCTTGTACCACCCTACACATATTTTCACTATTCAGCTAGCGCGAGGGTTTCCTTGTTTTTACATTCTATGTGAGTAGGAGCCTCACACCCGTCGGGGAAGAATTGTCCTGTTCACAAACTTGAGTTCTTGGCCCTCAAATAGACAGTAGTAGATAAGCTAAGAGACTACCTGTATGGGGCTGAATTTGTTGTCAAGACTGATAATAACCCCCTGACCTACATACTGACCTCAGCAAAGCTGGATGCTACTGGGCACAGATGCCTGGCTGTATTGGCGGGTTTCCGGTTCAGTCTGAAGAATCGACCTGGAGTGGGGAATCGAGATGCGGATGCTTTGTCCCGATGGCCTCATAGAGAAGAGGAAAATTCGGGAGAGTGGACTCATGTGACTGAACAAGGAGTGCGAGCCTTGTGTCAAGGTCTGGATCAGAATATGAAGGGGAGAGTGGCTGCAGAGTACATCCGGGTACACCCCTCAGGTATACCCAGACGTTACTGTGGGTTGACACAGGTGAGAGGAGAAGGCTTACCACAGCTATCCAAGAAAGACTTGAAGAAGGATCAAGAACAGGATCTGTTAGATCAAGTGGGGATCCAAGCTCTGAACAAGCAGAACCCTGGATTGTTACTGAACAGCCTTGAGAAAGGGGCGAAGATATTACACCGAGAGTGGGATTGGTTACAGATCAGAGATGGAGTGTTGTACAGGCGATGCCCAACTGGAAATGAGGAAGAGAAATGGCAGCTGTTCCTCCAAGAAAAACATAGACACACTATGTTGATGTCCCTGCATGGCGACCATGGCCACTTGGGCATAGATAGAACCTTCCGGCTGATTAGGGATAGATTCTATTGGCCCAACATGAGAGGGAAGGTAGAGAGCTATTGTCACTCATGCTTGACTTGCATTCAATGGAAAACTTTGCCAGTTATGGCTGCCCCAATGGGTCATTTACAGAGTCAGGAGCCATTAGATTTGGTCTGTATTGACTTTCTGTGCCTGGAACCCGATACAGGTGGAAGAAGCAACATCTTGGTCGTGACTGACCATTTCAACTGCTATGCACAAGCTTATCCCACTAAAGACCAGAAGGCCGGTACTGTGGCTAAAGTGCTTATGGAAAAGTTCTTTGTGCACTATGGGTTACCGGTGAGAATCCACTCAGATCAAGGAAGGGATTTTGAAAGTCGGTTGGTCCACCAGTTGTGTGTTCTGCTTGGCATTAAGAAGTCTCATACTACACCGTATCATCCACAAGGAGATGCTCAGCCTGAGAGATTCAACAGGACTTTGTTAAACATGCTGGGGACTTTGTCGCCTGAGAAGAAGCAGCACTGGGGCACATAGTAAAGCAGCGCTGGTACATGCTTACAACTGCACGGAGAGTGATGCTACGGGATATTCCCCATACCGGCTCATGTTTGGAAGAGAGGCCCATCTCCCTGCTGACTTAGCTTTTGACACTTCCGTTGATGATACTCCTCTAGTGTCACATAAAGATATGTGGACAGACATGGAAGAAATTTGAGACAGGCTTATGAGAAGGCTTTGGAGCATGCCTCTGTCAAAGAGACTCGGAACAAACGGAACTTTGATCTGAAGGTGAAGATACAAGATTTTCAACCTGGAGATCGAGTGTTACTAAAGAACTTGGGGATACCAGGAAAGCACAAGTTGGCTGATCCCTGGAGATCACATCCTTATGTAGTGTGCAAACAGCTTCCAGGCCTTCCTGTATATCAAATCCGACCAGAAGGGCAGAAAGGCCCTTTGAAGATGTGGCACCGAAATCACTTGCTTCCATTGACAGATGCGGTAATGTTGCCTACAGCACCTGCATCACCCCCTCTGAGGTCTACTCCACCTCGGACCCGTTCACAAAAATAGACTTTTGCTCCTGTTGAACAGATGAATGAGAAGGAAGATGAGGAAGATGAATTTGAAGAAGACTATGCTTGCTCTAGTTCAGTGCCTTCGTCTAGTTCAAGATATTCTTCAGGAGGAGGAAGAGTTGATGAGGAAGGTAGGTCCTTGGAGCCTGAGTTGAAGCCTTTACCATCTTCTAAGGATGCAAGAAGGAGCAGCCTGGAGGAAGCAGTGTCTGAATTAGGAACCAGAGGCTTAATAGACTTGTATAGTGAATCATTACCAGTTTCTAAGCAGGGGGCCACTGTTGAAATGGGAGGTCTAAATTCAGCAGAAGGAGAAGTAAAGCAGTCAAAGAATCTTCTCATTCCTCTGGAAGGAAAGGAGGTGCCTCAATCTGAGAAGGAAGTAGAGTCTACACAGGTTGCTGAATCCAACTCCCCAGTGCAACTGAGACGAAGTGTGCATCCTCAAAAAGACTTACCTATGACAAGCTGGGGGAGAGCTCTGATGAACTTGTACACACCATCAGTAGGACTGTTCCTGGAGCTACCCCTTCTACTGTTAATTGGGTAGGGGGCGACTCTGCTCTAACCTCTAACACTCAAGGGTGGCATACGGAAATTGCTCTAGCCTGTGCGCAAACTGATTGTGAAGTAACTAGAGCTGTATAGAGATGTTTTTTGATGAATCCAGAAATGGGGCAATGCTTTTTAGATGTAGCCTTTGGTTGATGAAAAAAAAAGGAGTAATTTGTTAATCTTTTTATCCGTCCTTTTTAGCTTTAGAGGGAGTCTCCCTCTGTCTTTGGGGACCAAAGATTTCAAGTGGGGGGAGTGTGTAGCCAGGAGAATGCTACTGAAAGCTGTTATGTTAATAGTTATGCATTGTTTATTTGACGAAAGGTTTGGCTCCCTCTGGTGACCACTGAACGTTATTAAGATGTTTCTTTTCTAGGTTTAGAATTGAACTGTGGTGCATTGTGGGATAGATAATTCAATGAGGAAATGACTCTATAACACAAGTTAGTTTGGAAACTATAAACCCACAATGCCACTATGTGACCAGGATGGAACGTGCGAGAACACAGCCTGCTGGGTAGTGAGATATAAGGACAAGTGTGGCCCGCGCTCGCTCTCTCTGGACACACCTTTCAACTGCCAGCAGGAGGCCTGTGTATTGCAGCGGAGAGCCGGATAAATCGCCTCAGAGGAATCCCTGTTGGACGGCCCTGTCCCGTTGGACAGGCAGATTGGCCCGCGCTTCATAGCATTTGAAGCCACCTGCTCGCCAACACTCTGGGAGCGGCCACGCTGTGTACCGGTGCCATCTGATTTTCCAGAGACATCCGCAAGGGAGTTCCGGACAGAGCATACCAGAGGGCTGAGGAGCCATAGCGGTGAGAAGGCACTTGCCTACCAAGTAGTTGACTGAGATATTGAGAAGTGTTTGCTGTTATCCAGACTGTGTTTGCTGACACCTGTAGTCCCATGGATAGGAACCCACTACACTTGAGTGTCTTTACAGCCGGATTGACAGAGTTAGCGGTTCTGTTACAAGTACATCATATCTTCACAGTTATCATTCTTTACACCTTTGCATTACAAATTAAGTGCACCAACAGAGCTAGCTAAAGAAAGACTGAGATACAAAGGAGCAGCTATTACTTTGTTATTTTTCAAGTTTACCATATATGGTCACCGCAACATTGAACTGTCCTTTAGAGGGAACCATTTAGTGACATAAGCCTCTAGCATTTAATGTGAATTGTTTGCACTGTTATTGCTGCTGTGTCAGTTTTGGTGTGTGTGTGTGGGCCTAGGTGAAGAGGTGTTCCAATACAGGCCTTATAGTACTGGGGATTGCTCCACTGCACACCTATCCACATTTACCTCCATTATATGGTGATTGGGTACAGTGATAAGACAGTGTTGAGTTAACTGTGTTGCTTTGATTTTATACAGAAATCTGTGATCAGCCATTTATGTTTGCATAATAATTGTATTTCATTTTGTCTAGTAACGCTACAGGTGCTATGTTGAACTTCCAGTGACCAGTATGAGAGAGTGAGAGCGATACCACCAAATTTAACACATCTGCTCCCCATTCACACCTAAGACCTTGTAACACTAACGAGTCACATGACACCGGGGGGGGGGGGTGGCTGGCAGCACTCATACGTCTATTTCCCAAAGACAACCTCTGGATATGATGCTGAGCACATGCACTCAACTTCTTTGGTCGACCATGGCGAGGCCTGTTCAGAGTGGAACCTGTCCTGGTAAACCACTGTATGGTCTTGGCCAACATGCTGCAGCTCAGTTTCAGGGTCTTGGCAATCTTCTTATAACCTAGGCCATCTTTATGTAGAGCAACAATTCTTTTTTTCAGATCCTCAGAGAGTTGCCATGTTGAAATTCCAGTGACCAGAGCAGGAGAGTGAGAGTGTGATATGATAACACCTAATTTAACACACCTGCTCCCCATTCACACCTGAGACTTTGTAACACTAACAAGTCACATGACACCGGGGAAGGAAAATGGCTAATTGGGCCCAATTTGGACATTTTCACTTAGGGGTGTACTCACTTTTGTTGCCAGCGGTTTAGACATTAATGGCTGAGTGTTGAATTATTTTGAGGTTTACAGCAAATATACACTGTTATACAAACTGTACATTCACTACTTTACATTGTAGCAAAGTGTAATTTCTTCAGTGTTGGCACAAGAAAAGGTATAATAAAATATTTACAAAAATGTGAGGGGTGTACTCACTTTGTGAGATACTGTCTATATATACTGTACGTGGGGCGGTCAGCAAATGGTTAGACCCCTTTCACACTGATGCAGTTTTCAGGTATTTTAGCGCTAAAAATAATACATGTAAAGCGTATGAAAACTGCCTCTCATGCCTCCCCAGTGTGAAATCCTGAGTGCTTTCACACTGGGGGGGGGGGGGGGGTGCGCTTACGGGACGGGAAAAAAAGTCCTGCAAGCAGCATCTTTGGGGTGGTGTAGGAACGCTGTATACAGCGTTTATACACCACCCCTGCCCATTGAAATGAATGGGCAGTGCTTCCGAAGCGCCGCAACACGGGCACTTTTAACCCCTTGTTAACCCCTTCTTGGGGTTAATGGTGCCCCGCTAGTGGCCGAAAAGCGCTGCTTAAACAGCGGTAAAGCACCGCTAAAACTAGCGCCGCTTTACTACTAATTACCAGCCACTCCAGTGTGAAAGGAGTCTTAAAGATTGATTCTTCCTAAGTGGAGTGTGACAATTAACCCCTGGAATGCCTAGTTTGGACGTAGCTCTATCCTATATCTTGAGACACTGAGGGTTATTTACGAAAGGCAAATCCACTTTGCACTACAACTTGTAAGTGCAGTCGCTGTAGATCTGAGGGGAAGATCTGAAATGAGGGGAAGCTCTGCTGATTTTATCATGTGCACTATTTTCCTTTCCTCAGATCTACAGCGACTGCACTTGAAAGTGCACTTTCAAGTGCACTTGCAGGGCACTTGCAGTGCAAAGTGGATTTGCCTTTCGTAAATAACCCCCACTGAGTCAATGTCAGGTTTGAAGACTGTGAGGCGATTTAATCTTTAAATCCACAACTAGTAATGGCAATAGGGTCTATTGGAGGGTGTCAGGGAATTCCTGTGGAATATCTTGTACGCAGATATGTTCATGGTGTTTCCCACAGCATGGCAACCAGGCACAGGAATACACACACACTCATGTAATATACACCCAGTACTAATTTCCCACCTACTTCTTCTCTTTGTGAGTTCTACCCACATGGATTCCACCTCCCCTTCGTCCCATTTACAATGTCACTCCCCTCTACCACCCTTACATAATTTTTGATATATAGACACACTCCTCCCCCTCTTCTACCTTCCCTGTCCTTCCAATACAAGGAATACCCCTGAATATTTGCCAGCCAGTCGTGTGAGCGGTCAAACCAAGATTCTGTTATTCCCACTAATGCCTTGTACACACGACCGGTTTTCCAGTCGAAATAAACTTGGATGGTTTTTCCGACGGAATCCTGACGAAATTCCGACGGAATTCCGCTCAAGCTGTCTTGCATACACACGGTCACACCAAATTCCGACCGTCAAGAACGTGGTGACGTACAACACTACGATGAGCCGAGAAAAATGAAGATCAATGCTTCCGAGCATGCGTCGACTTGATTCTGAGCATGCGTGGTTTTTAGTACGTCGGAATTGCATACAGACGAATGGAATTATCGATAGAAATTCTTTCCGTCGGAAAAAAGAGAACATGTTCTCTATCTAATTCCGTCAGAATGGGGCATACACACGGTCGGAATATCCGATGAAAAACTCCCATCTGACTTTTTCCATTGGAAATTCCGACCATGTGTACGCAGCATTATTCTACATCCTCCTTGTGTAATACCAGCTCCAGTTCCTACATTTTGCTAGCTAGGCTCCTGGCATTTGTGTATATGCCTCTCAGTGTTGTATAAGTGCATAATAATTACTCCTTATGTTTTCTCAGGCTTTGTTTTTGAGTTTTCCACTCATTCACCTGGGATAAAATGTTACGACTATATTATCACTACAGACTCCACTATTACCCTCTGTCCTTTTCTCACTGCTGGCTATTGCTTCCTCTGAACCCTCCCCCCCAACATCTAGTTTAAAAGCCCCTTCAACTTTGTGGCCATCTTTCCTCCCAATAGAGCTGCACCCTCACCATTAAGGTGCAGCCCATCCTTACTAAAGAGCTGGTAACCGACTGAAAAGTCAGCACAGTTCTCCAGGAACCTGAACCCCTCCTTCCTACACCAGTTCCTCCACCACTTGTTCAGTTCCCTAAGCTCCTTCTGCCTCGCTGGTGTGGCTCGAGGCACAGGTAATGTTTCTGAGAAAGCCACCTTGGAAGGCCTTCTTTTCAATCTATTCCCCAAGTCCCTGAAATATTTTTTTATGATTCTCCAACTTCCTATTACTTTGTCATTGGTGCCAACGTGTACCATGACAGCTGGGTCCTCCCCAGCCCCACCCAATAATCTGTCTATCTGATCCACGATGTGCCAAACCTGAGCACCTGGTAAACAACATACTGTTCGGTGACCATGGTCTTTGTGACAGATTGCCATCTCTGTCCTCCTAATAAGTCCCCTACTACCAGTCCCCGTCTAACCTTTCCTGTATCCCTGGCCCCCTCCTTACCGGAGCAGTCGCTCCCCTGGCAGCCAGGGGAGGACGCCTGCTCCTGCACTGTCACCCCTGAGCTGATATCCCCAACACATCATGCAACTTGGCATATTTGTTGGGGTGTACCAACTCAGGACTGGCCTCCCTAGTGCTCTTTCCTCTACCCCCCTTCTAAATGTCACCCAGCTACCTACCTCCCACTCATGTGCCTCCATATCTCCACTATCTTCTAACATTGGCCTCCGCCAGCACCTGCTGGGTAATGTCAAAGCTCCTTTGTGAGGGTGAGAATCCCTGTGAGGGAAATACTTTTCTTTTTTTTCAGAAATGTCGTTTCAAAAAGTCCTAAAAGCACACCTTTGCAAGAGTCCTTGAAGGTTCTGCACTTAAAGCTAAACTTTCAGTATATACTGTATGTACAGGGTGGACCAAAAGTAGGTATACGTTACCTGTACATTATACATTACATCATTGTATATTTTACATTATAATGAGGCCTTTCCTCATTTTGAATTGTCGGTACAGAGTCCCCTTGACAACATCTTCCCACAGCACCTGTATCAAGTTATGCGACAGCATTGACTGGCTGCCTTGCTCACCCAACTTGACACCCATGTACTTTTTTTGGGGGGGGACATAGTAAAGCACTAGACATGTTCACACTGAAATGTTGTGTTTCGGAATTTTGTTATCGTCCGAAAAATAAATTTATTTAGTTACTCCCAAAATTTGTTTTTCGTTAAAAAATGCATTCGTCCGAAAATCCAAATTAATTAAGGTCAAATCTGTCATTGAAGGCTCATGGTGTCTGTCGAATGTTCTAAGAAGATTCGACGAAGCACCGAAACAGTACAACGCTGCAATCGTACATTTCCAGTCAAATGTTCCACCTACAAGTTATAGCAGAATTCTAATGTTGTATGACTAGTAATAATTGTATTTATTAATTATTATTACTAGTCAGCCAACATTAGAATTCTTCGATAGCCTATGGGTGGAGCATTTCACCATAAATATCCGCTCGCTGCGATCGTATGTTTTTAGCTGCTTCGTCGAATCTTCATGTCTCTGTAATGTCGAATCTTTTCTCTCTATGTCGAATCTTTTCTCTCTTATGTTGAATCGTTTCTCTCTATGTCAAATCTTTTCTCTCTATGTAGAATAATATTGGACTAATAGAGTTAAGGTTAGGCACGTTCGACGGCAGGTTCGATAGACACAGATTGTTATTGTCAGCGTCATGTCGAATCTCCTATCTATATCGAACTGTTGTCGCAACGAAAACGAAAATAAAGCATATGTTTATGTCGGATCTTTCCGTTTTCGGATTCTGCGCTTTCGTTATCGTTTGTTAAAACGATAACGAAAATACCTGAAATTCGGACGAAAATGCATTTGGACGAAAACGAATGCACATGTCTATAAAGCATAAGGTTTTTTAGAAGAATCCCAAAGCAGTGGGTAAATTTAGTTAATTTCACAAGCATTTATGAACATTGATTCTATCTGGAATTTGTGTGTTACTGTGTGTCACAGTGTTGGGGACAGAATCCAGGGATGTTACAAAGTTTATGGAGGACATTTCAAGCACCTACAGTAAGAGACCAAATAGTGTTACAGTGTCAGGGACAGGATCTACTAATGTTGCACTTAAGAGACTAAATACAGTATGACCCAATCAGTTATACTTTTGGCCATATCGTTCTCAGTGCCTGTAAGCAAAATAATAAATAAGGTTAACAAATAAATGAACAAAAGTTAAATTAAAATATCCAATCAGTAATGTACACCTACTATAAAATGCCATTATCTGATCTTTGTTGTGCACATACTTTTGGCTCACCTTGTATATACAGACAAACTACCAACACACACACAACAAATTTTTCCCATATTTTGTAATGATTTTTATTTGCACAAATATTTGTGCAGCAATTAAATAATAATAGTTACATGAATAAAAATGTTTGCTTAAAGCATTCTTATTATTTATTGTACCTTAAAGATCAAACAGAAAATTATCTATATGAAAGTATGGGATGAATAAGCTATCCTGCTAAAGGGGGTAGTGAATTCTGCAATTGTAAATATGTATCATTATTTACTATATGGAAATTGTAAACAGCACCATTTAAAATACCATTTAGCCATAATCAAAATTCCTAATATTGGTGCATCTAATCCAGCGCTTAAATTCATTACTAGAATAAATGAAATATACTGCAATGTACTTTATTATATTGCTTGCATAGCAATAATTCTAAAAAAAATATACAGTGCAACTGCATTTTATTTGCTAGTTTTAAATATGAGTACATTATTTAGAATAAACCTCAAACTAAATGTTTCTACAGCATTTTGAATAAATTGGTTACCAAAGATGCACTCCATACGTCCTGGCTTTGAAAGCATCAAAACAAGTTTACAGCTGCAGCAGTAGACTTGTGCTTGTTTCTAATTTGTTTAGCAGGTCCTTAGCTATTTAATAAAAATTATCTGGGTAGCTATAGAGCTGCTAATCACTTATACAGGACTTGTAGGGTGCCAGTCTTCCCCCTGCCATCCCACCCCTTCCCCCACATATGATTTTTGGGCTCTCCTGCTCCTCCTTTTCTGTCAGAATGAGAAGCAGCAGGACGTTAAGGTCCCTTTCACACTGAGGCGCTTTGCAGGCGCTATTGCGCTCTAAATAGCGCCTGCAATGCACCCCAAAAAAGCCTCTCAATACTATCCAATGTGAAAGCCCGAGGGCTTTCACACTGGAGCGTTGCGCTTGCAGGAGGCTCAAAAAACTCCTGCAAGCCGCATCTTTGAGGCGCAATAGGAGCGCTAAAAATAGCGCTCCTATAGCGCCCCTGCCCATTGAAATTAATGGGGTAGCGCCTCTAATACGCCCACAAAACGCCTCAAAGAGGCGTTATTGCGGGCGTTTTTAACCCTTTTTCAGCCGCTAGCAGGGGTTAAAATACCCCCGCTAGCGCCCGCAAATCGCGGCCAAAAAAACGGTATAGCGCCGCTAAAAATAGCGCCGCTATACCGCCAGCGCATCCAGCGCCTCAGTGTGAAAATAGCCTTAGGAATATCAATTTCATGATGTCCCTTGCAGTGTGTGAACCTGGAAGTACTCTGAGTACTTCTGGGTACGGAGCTGGTAAAATCCCATATCAAGCACAGTCTGTGTGTAATTGGCTGGAGCTGGACCTGCTACCTTCCCAATGCTATCACATAGGGTGTGTTTTTTAGCCCCTTATGATAACCATAAACTTAATTTAACACCTTCCTTACTGGGCACATATACCCCCTTCCTGCCCAGGCGAAATTTCAGCTTTCGGCACTGCGTCGTTTTATCTGACAATTGCGCGGTCGTGCGACGTGGCTCCCAAACAAAATTGACGTCCTTTTTTCCCACAAATAGAGCTTTCTTTTGGTGGTATTTGATCACCTCTGCGGTTTTTATTTTTTGCGCTATAAACCAAAAAAGAGCGTCAATTTTGAAAAAAAACACAATATTTTTTGATTTTTGCTATAATAAATATCCCAATTTTTTAAAAAAAAAAAAAAATTTTTTCTCAGTTTAGGCCGATACATATTTTTCTACATATTTTTGGTTAAAAAAAATCGCAATAAGCGTATAGTGATTGGTTTGCGCAAAAGTTATAGCGTCTACAAAATAGGGGATAGAATTCTGACATTTTTTTTATTATTTTTTTTTTTACTAGTAATGGCGGTTATCAGCGATTTTTATCATGACTGCGATACTGCGGCGGACACATCGGACAGTTTTGACACATTTTTGGGACCATTCACATTTATACAGCGATTAGTGCTATAAAAATGCACTGATTACTGTATAAATGTGACTGACAGGGAAGGGGTTAACACTAGGGGGCGGGGAAGGGGTTAAATGTATGCCCTATGAGTGATTGCTACTGTGGGGGGAGGGGACTGACTGGGGGAGGTGACCGATCTGTGTCCCTATGTACATCGGTCTCCTCCCCTGACAGGACATGGATCTGTGTGTTTACACACACAGATCCATGTCCTTGTCTGTGTACAGGCCGATCGCGGGTGCCTGGCGGACATCGCGGCCGCCAGGCACACGCATCGGCATCTCAGTGATGCGCCGGGCGCGCGCGCGTGGCGCCGGCGGCGCTCGCGCGCCCCCCAGTGCCTGAAGGAGCGGAGGCCGTATAATGACGGCCTCCCGGCATTTAAGAACCACTTTGCAGCCGTCATTAGTCGTATGACGGGCGCGAAGTGGTTAAAAAAAATTAAAAGTGTTAAAAAATGTAAATATAATATAACATTTTCTTTATTAAGACAAGCCCATATGCCCATGAACACACATAAAAAAGCTAATGCACGCATAGGGCACACATTACATTTTGGGTATCACTTTGCACACCAGAGTGAGGGAAATAGTTCTAGGTCAGGAACGCACTACAGTCCATTTAACATGGTTTCCTATGGTACTAGTTAACATCTATGCGTTTTGCAGCTGGTGCGTTTTTGGAAAGGGTCGGGGACTTTTCTCCCACGATTTATTAATAATCTAATAGACTTCAATGGAGCTGCACCAGAAACGCAAGTGGTGCATTTTTGATGTGTTTTACGTTTCTTATTTTACCAATGTATATAGCTGGATGCTAAGCAGGGGGCCGGAAAGCCAGCCGCCGCATCGTTATCAACTGATGAGTCATCAGCAGTCAGCGGGGTTCCCCGTTGAAAGCTGAATGTAAATAAAAAAAATTGCTGGCAAAAAAACTTGTCAAAAAAATTACGTGGGGCTCCCCCCAGGTCCATACCAGGCCCTTTGGGTCTAGTATGGATTCAGAGGGGACCCCATGGCAAAAAAAAAAAATGACGTGGCCCCCCAAAATCCATACCAGACCCTTTTGCGAGCATGCCGGCCGGCAGGTCAGGAGAGGGAGGGGATGAGCGAGCGCACCCTCCTGAACCAAACCAGACCGCATGCCCTAAACATGGGGGGATGGTTGCTTTGGGGCAGAGGGGCTCTGCACCCCCACCCCAGAGCACCTTGCTCCCATGTTGATGAGGACAAGGACCTCTTTCTGACAACCCTAGCCACTGGTTGTTGGGGTCTGCGGGTGGTGGGCTTATCGGAATCTGGAAGCCCCCTTTAATAAGGGGACCCCAAGATCTGGCCCCCCACCCTATGTGAATGGGTATCGGTACATTGTAACCCTACCCATTCACCAAAAAAAGCAGTGAAAAGTAAAAAAAAAACAAGAGCCAGCTATTGACAATTCCTTTATTAGTAAAATAGCTCTGAGCCGCCGTCTCTCCCTGTGCCCTCGTCTTCTTCCGCCACCATTTTCTCCCCGAGCTGTCATCTCCCAGTGTCGTCTCCTTCCTCACTGCTGCCACCTTCTTCTTCTTCCTCCTCGTGTCACCGCCTTCTTATTTTTCTTCCAAACTGATCTCGTTGTGAAGCTGTCTTTCTCCGTTGTTATGTTCCCCGCTGTCCGGCACCTCTTATATATGCATGGGGCGTGACCATCCAATGACGTCGCTCAGGGAGAGACAGCCCCTTGTGACGTCACAATTTTTTTTGTCCTCTAGGGGGCAGCTTAAGGGCAGCCACCCTATTGCATCACACCACAGAGCTCCGCAGGTGCTAGGCGCTGCAGACTCCCCACTGACTTTTAAAAGTTCCTTGGTGTGGGCCTTTTTTGACACGCGTGCAGCAGATTGCACCATTGCTGTTTGCAACCTATGTGTGAAGCAGATCAAGCGTGGCCAGAACAGCAGCCTTTTGGGCATCACATATGACGACCTCCCAGGCAGTCCGATGGCGATGGCACTTGAAAGACCCATATCAAAGAAAAAGGCGGACTTCTCCTTGTTCCTCATCTGGTATCTCCAACCCTACTATACCTCCAGTCCTCTCAAAAACCTGCACTGAGAGGAAAGAAGGTATAGTAATAGGTGTCCCAAGTACTTGCAGCCAATCTGCTAGCAGTACACCACCAATTGATTTTAGAAGGCAAATTTCCCTTCCCCAGTTGCTGAACCGTAAAAATAAATGTTCATAGAAGGCTAGCAAACCAGACTGTGTGACTGCACAGAGGAGACCAAATGGGTGTAGGTGAAAGTATAACAGTATATTAAGATAAGTGGACAGCAGGGATGAGCCGAACACCCCCCTGTTCGGTTCGCACCAAAACCTGCGAACAGACAGAATGTTCGCGTGAACTTTAGAACCCTATTAAATACAATGGACTCGAACGTTCGAAATCTAAAGTGCTAATTATAAAGGCTTATATGCAAGTTATTGTCCTAAAAAGTGTTTGGGGACCCGGGTCCTGCCCTAGGGGACACAATGCAAAAAGAAGTTTTAAAAACGGCAGTTTTTTCGGGAGCAGTGATCTTAATAATGCTTAAAATGAAAAAATAAAAGTGAAATATTACTTTAAATTTCGTACCTAGGGGGTGTGTATGATATGCATGTAAAGTGGCGCATGTTTCCCGTGCTTAGAACTGTCCTGCATAAAATGTCATTTTTGAAGGAAAAAAAGTCATTTAAAACTCACTTGCGGCTATTAATGAATTGTCGGCTCCCGGCAATACATACAAAAGTCATTGAAAAAAAAAAGCGTGGGGGTCCCCCAAAATTCAATTACCAGGCCCTTCAGGTCTGGTATAGATTTTAAGGGGAACCCCGCCGCAAATTAAAAAAAAATGCGTGCGGTTCCCCCAAATATCCATACCAGGCCCTTCAGATCTGGCATGGATTTTAAGGGGAACTCCACCGCAAATTTTTAAAAAAATGGCGTGGAGTCCCCCCAAAAATCCATACCAGACCCTTATCCGAGCACGCAACCTGGCAGGCCGCAGGAAAAGAGGGGGGGACGAGAGAGCGCCCCCCCTCCTGAACCGTACCAGGCCACATGGCCTCAACATGGGGAGGATGTCCCCATGTTGATGGGGACAAGGGCCTCATCCCCACAACCCTTGCCCGGTGGTTGTGGGGGTCTGCGGGCGGGGGGCTTATCAGAATCTGGAAGACCCCTTTAACAAAGGGGACCCCCAGATCCCAGTCCCCCCATGTGAATTGGTAAGGGGTACATTGTACCCCTACCATTTCACGAAGAAAGTGTCAAAAAATTAAAAAAAAAACACACAAACACCTTGGAAAAGTCCTTTATTAAAAAAAAAACAAAAAAAACATTCCAGCGGTAAAATCCGGCAAACCGATGTCCAGCGCTGTCCGTCATTGGCTCATCCTGAGCGGACCTGATGGGGAACTTCCTCCGCAGTCTATTACATGTATAGACCCGCCCCTTCTAAAGTTCCCCATCAGGTCCGCTCAGCCAATGACTCAGTGTAAGGCTGAGGACCTGATGCGGAACATGAGAAGGGGCGGGTCTATTGATGCGCCACTTTACATGCATATCATACACACCCCCTAGGTACGAAATGTAAAGGAATATTTCACTTTTATTGTTTCACTTTAAGCATTATTAAAATCACTGCTCCCGGAAAAACGGTAGTTTTTAAAACTTTTTTTTGCATTGATACATGTCCCCTGGGGCAGGACCCGAGTCCCCAAACACTTTTTATGACAATAACTTGCATATAAGCCTTTATAATTAGCACTTTAGATTTCTCCCATAGACTTTTCGAATTTGCCGCGAACACCCCAATTTGTTTTGATGTTCGGCGAACGGGCGAACAGGCAATGTTCGAGTCGAACATGAGTTCGACTTGAACTCGAAGCTCATCACTAGTGGACAGACAAATATCCACCTCCAACAGAACACAGTGCAGCAATCTAACCAAATAATAGTGACTATAGCAAATATATACAATAATGGGAGATACCGGAATCGTAGTGAAAGCCAGGCCGAGGTCATACACAAGGGGATGGAAGCAGATGGACATGGACGGGAAACAGACAGGAACAGGGAGAGGACGGAAGGATTGGCTGCAGAGCAGGGATCCAAGAATCCAGGTAACAGGAGGACAAGGGACCATGGTAATCAGGAGACAGGAGGGACAGAAGCAGGATGGGCTAAAGATAGGGATCAGGTCGGATCAGGTCAGGCAGGATGCAGGTTCAAAGTCCAGATCACAGGTCCTAGGTCAAGGAGAGAGATACCCAGGCAAGGAGTGTTTGTACTTGCCGGGTATTTATAAGAAGGCTTGTGATTAGCTTCAGGTCACAGCTGAGCACAGGTACGTTTTAATCAATGAAGAGTTAAAAGTGATAACAACTCACATTTCAGTAGTAAAAGCAGGCATGTAAAAGTCCCATACAACGGTGGTCATCAGTTAGCTCAATCCCTCGATTCGCCGGTGGATGTGTTCTCCTCAGCAATCGTCTCCTGTGCATGCCTGCTTTTATTACTGAAATGTGAGTTGTTAGCACTTTTAACTCTTCATTGATTAAAACGTACCATACAGTCTGCACCCAGAGGCTTGTTTCTACAAAATGTTTATTATGCGGTTTGACATGGGCCCAAGGCCAACTGTTTTAATCTTCTTTAACTTACTTTTTTCTCCCACCACGGATTCTGACTCTGTGCTCTGATTCATCGGTCTGGGCTTGGCCGATGGTATCACCCGACTCGTGAATTAATCTTTTGATTACATGGTTCAAGGTGAGTGTGCTCTGCCCTACAACGATGGCTAAGGTAAATTAATTGTAGCACACCATAGTCACCCATAACGTCCACGGTTTTAACTCCCCATTTAAAAGAACTAAGGCCTTTCAATATTATCACTCACAGCGAGCTGACGTCCTCTTACTGCAGGAAACCCTCTTTTCTAAGACCTCGACTCCTAAATACCTGAGCACTAAATACCCGCAGTATTACTTATCCTCTGGCTCGGAGAAAAAGGGAGGGGTGGCAGTTTGTTTCTCTAAACGGACCCCCTATATACCCATCACTATAGTCAAAGACAAAATTGGTCGATATATTATGACGGTGGGACGCCTTCACGATCAAATGGTTTCATGTATTTCTTATTATGCCCCGATATCTGGACAGGTGGAGTTCTTTAGCAAGATGTTTGAGGTTTTGATGCCCAAGGTGCAGGGACTGTCCTCGGAGGGGACAGTAATATCGAGCTAGATCGGATTATGGATAAATCTGACCCACCCAAAACAATCCTTAAATGGGCACACAGCAGTAGCAGCATAGTGGCACTTCTGCTTCACTTACAGTTGCAAAAAAAAGTATGTGAACCCTTTTGGAATGATATGGATTTCTGCACAAATTGGTCATAAAATGTGATTTGATCTTCATCTAAGTCACAACAATAGACAATCACAGTCTGCTTAAACTAATAACACACAAAGAATTAAATGTTACCATGTTTTTATTGAACACACCATGTAAACATTCACAGTGCAGGAAGAAAAAGTATGTGAACCCCTAGATCTCCAAGCTCTCCAAGAGCTAATTGGAGTGAGGTCAGCCAACTGGAGTCCAATCAATGAGATGAGATTGGAGGTGTTGGTTACAGCTGCCCCGCCCTATAAAAAACACACACCAGTTCACGGTTTGCTTTTCACAAGAAGCATTGCCTGATGTGAATGATGTCTCGCACAAAAGAGCTCTCAGAAGACCTACAATTAAGAATTGTTGACTTGCATAAAGCTGGAAAGGGTTATTAAAATATCTCCAAAAGCCTTGCTGTTCATCAGTCCACGGTAAGACAAATTCTCTATAAATGGAGAAAGTTTAGCACTGCTGCTACTCTCCCTAGTAGTGGGTGTCTTGTAAAGATGACTGCAAGAGCACAGCGCAGACTGCTCAATGAGGTGAAGAAGAATCCTAGAGTGTCAACTAAAGACTTACAAAAGTCTCTGGCATATGCTAACATCCCTGTTAGCGAATCTACGATACATAAAACACTAAACAAGAATGGATTTCATGGGAGGATACCACAGAGGAAGCCACTGCTGTCCAAAAAAAACATTGTTGCACGTTTACAGTTTGCACAAGAGCACCTGGATGTTCCACAGCAGTACTGGTAAAATATTCTGTGGACAGATGAAACCAAAGTTGAGTTGTTTGGAAGAAACACACAACACTATGAGGGTTATTTACGAAAGACAAATCCACTTTGCACTATGAATGCACTGAAAGTGCACTTGGAAGTGCAGTCGCTGTAGATCTTAGAGAAAGATATGAAATGAGGAGAAGCTCTGCTGATTATATCATTCAATCATGTGCAAGCTAAAATGCTGTTTTTTATTTTCCTTGCATGTCCCCCTCAGATCTACAGCAACTGCACTTGAAAGTGCACTTGTAGTGAAAAGTGGATTTGCCTTTCGTAAATAACCCCCTATGTGTGGAGAAAAAGAGGCACAGCACACCAACATCAAAACCTCATCCCAACTGTGAAGTATGGTGGTGGGGGCATCATGGTTTCAGGCCTTTGCTGCGTCAGGGTCTGGACGGATTGCTATCATCGAAGGGAAAAATGAATTCCAAAGTCTATCAAGACATTTTGCAGGAGAACTTAAGGCCATCTGTCCACCAGCTAAAGCTCAACAGAAGATGGGTGTTGCAACAGGACAACGACCCAAAGCATAGAAGTAAATCAACAACAGAATGGCTTAAACAGAAGAAAATACACCTTCTGGAGTGGCCCAGTCAGAGTCCTGACCTCAACCCGATTGAGATGCTGTGGCATGACCTCAAGAAAGCGATTCACACCAGACATCCCAAGAATATTGCTGAACTGAAACAGTTCTGTAAAGAGGACCGTCTGATCTGCAACTACAGGAAACGTTTGGTTGAAGTTATTGCTGCCAAAGGAGGTTCAACCAGTTATTAAATCCAAGGGTTCACATACTTTTTCAACCTGCACTGTGAATGTTTATATGGTGTGTTCAATAAAAACATGGTAACATTTAATTATTTGTGTGTTATTAGTTTAAGCAGACTATGATTGTCTATTGTTGTGACTTAGATGAAGATCAGATCACATTTTATGACCAATTTGGGCAAAAATCCATATCATACCAAAAGGGTTCACATACTTTTTTTTGCAACTGTATATGACCTGATTGATGCCTGGCAAACCCCTCCACTAGAGACTTTACGCACTATTCACAGGTACATCATACATATTCTCACATTGACCACTTTTTTGTACATACCTCCTTACTTTTGTTTATAACGTCAGTAAAAATCCTGACTGTCCCCTGGTCAGACCACTCCCCGATCAAACTGTTACTGTCTGGCCTTTGGAGAAAACCCTCTCCATGGCACTTGAATGCGGCTTTACTAAATGATCCCATAATATATTCTGAACTCGAAAAAGAATTACAGGCCTATTTTAGAAACAACCCTTCTTCAGACACGTCCCTGCGATAACTTGGGCAGCTCACAAGGCTACTATATGGGGTAAACGTATACAATTAGCGGCCAGGGCCAAACGCACCCGGGAACAGATGATAAAACAATTAGAAGCTGACTTAAATAGGCTCATGGAAGAACAGCGTCTGACCCCCCGGGTTGACATTAGACACAAGATAGATGAGGCTAGACTGGCACTTAATCTAAGCCTGACCACTCAAGCAGAAAAAAGGATTTCACTGGTCGAGACACAAATATTACACAATGGGAGATAAACCAACTGCGATGCTGGCCAGAAAATAAGTACCCCGTATACATACGCCCACCCTGCCCAAATTGAGACTACCCAAGGGGACACCCCACACAAATCTCTCAATTGATCATCCAGGAATTCCATAAGTTCTACAACAAACTGTATAGTAAACCGGACAAATTCCCGCAAACAAAGGCGGAAGCATTTTTTCAGGATATATCACTGCCTAAACTTACGAGCACTCATGTAGAACTTATGGATAAAGAATTCACGGAAGCGAAGATTAAAATGGCCATAAAGAACATCCATCCTTATAAAGCCCCTGGCCCAGATGGATTCTTGGGTTATTACTATAGGAAGTACCAAGAAATCCTTCTCCCCATCTGTGCTCCTACTTTAATGACCTGAGAAGGGGTAACAATAGCCCAAAACATGAAAACACGGCATACATAAACGTGATAAGAAAACCAGGAAAAGATCATGGGAATGCTCCAATTACAGTCCAATTTCCCTTATAAATGTTGATTTAAAAATATTGACAAAAGTACTAGCCTTCAGGTTGAATTCATTTCTCTCACAATACATTCATCTAGACAAGGCGGGTTTTGTTCCTAATCGTCAGACATCTGACCAGACCCGCAGAATTATTGACATAATCTCAGCCATTCTTTCTAACTGGGATCACAAAGGACCTCGACAGGGAATGCTGCTTTCGTTGGATATTCATAAGGCGTTTGACTCCCTGTAATGGGACTATCTGTTCAATGTTTTGTCCCGCTTCGGATTTGGGGAACGCTTTTTTACTCTCCTTCGAACGCTGTACGACACACCAACAGCATCATTGATGCTTAGGGGTTATTCTTCCGAGTCTCTAAATATATGTAGGGGAACTCGACAGGGATGCCCTTTATCCCCATTGCTGTTCGTTCTGGCAATGGAGCCGCTTGCAATACGGATCCGTACCTGTCCAGATATTAGGGGTATAGAATGCGGAGATAGGAAGTCCTTACTTTTTGCTGATGATATTCTGATGGTTTTATCATCACCTATCACCTCCCTCCCCAACCTATACACAATCCTACAACCATTTTCGTCAATCTCGGGCCTTAAAATGAATCATGACAAATCAAAGGCGTTGAACATCTCCCTGCCGAGCCTTACTCAGCAGACCCTCTAACAGTTTCACCAATTTCGCTGGGAACTGGAAGCTCTGCCTTACCTCGGAATCAATCTGACCCCTTCCTTGCATACCCTATATTCGCATAACTACCCTGCTATGTATAGACGTTTGACAGCAGATCTGTCCAGATGGCAAGTCCACCCTCCGTCGTGGTTTGGCAGTTACACTCTATAAAAATTAATATTCTTCCAAGGATTTTATATTTGTTTTGTACTATACCAGTGGCGCTTAATAGATCTGACTTGATGACATTTCAAAAAAAGCTCCTTAAGTATATATGGGGGGACAAGAGGCCTAGGGTGAACAAGCTCACACTGTTCACATCAAAACAGAAGGGAAGTCTTGGACTCCCAGACCTGCTAAAATATTTTTATGCGGCCCAACTAGCCCAACTTACAAAATTTCACTCCCACCAACCTCAGACACCATGGATGACCATGGAATCCTGTTCCTGTTATCCTATACCCATCTCACATATTATGTGGTTGCCAATGAAGGCAAGGCCAATGATTCTTTGTCCTTCACTTTCCTTGTCTCTAGATATTTGGGATAGATTGTCGAGGACCCAGAAATTCAAATCGCCCCATAACCAATTGGCTCCCCTTTTGCGAAATGGGGATTTCACCCCGGGCCTCACCCCCTCCACTTTTGAATGGTGGTCCAACAAAGGCCTCCTATGTATTGCTGACCTCTCTGAAAAGAGTGCTGATAGAAAAGTACCAACTACCGGATTCCGAATTCTTTAGATATACTCAAATATTCCACTATATGCAGACTCTATCACTCAAAGGAGACCTTGCAACTATGTCACCTATGGAAAATATGTGTCGACAATTCGACAAACTTTGAGGTCTCATACCTGTAATATATACCATTTTGACATGTGTCTTGGGTAAATTGACTTATATGACTCAATGGGAATTAGATTTCCAGGATACCCTGGAACTAACGGATTGGCACTCGATGGCCTTAGCAGCTTCCAGGTCACTGATTAACACATCAATTATAGAAGCGAATTACAGGGTGCTAATGCGGTGGTATTTAGTGCCGACTAGACTGGCAGCTTTTATCCCCGGAGCTTCTTCCAAGTGTTTTCGAGGCTGTGGTCAGGAAGGGACGGTTTACCATATATGGTTGCAATGCCCAAAGATTCTGGATCAGAGTCTATAATTTCATTTATACCCTCACCCAGACTAATCTGACCAAGTCCCAAAACACGCACTCCTGGGCTGCAAGGTAGATGAGGCCTCTAACACCCAAAGACGGCTTCTTACGTTTATATTCAAATCGGCCAAAATCACTATAGCTAGGAACTGGAAGTCAGCAAGTTTTCCGTTTACCCAACTTAAACATAAACTTTCTTGGTACATGTTAAACGAGCGACTGACGGCAATCGTCTAGGATAAAATGAAGCAGTTCAATAGGGTATGGGATCCATGGATCAGAAACTTAACAAATGATCCCCGGACGATCACTGACTAGGTATTTCCCTGGTGGGAGTGAAACAGAGCGTGGAGTCCCCCCCCTTCCCCTTTCTGTCTCCTAATTAGGGATGAGCTTCGAGTTCGAGCCAAACTCATGTTCGACTAGAAAATCGGCTGTTCGACCGTTCGTCGAATTTTGAACATTATGGGCCGTTCACGCCAAATTCGAGTGGCGCGTCACGGCCCAAAATTCACTACGGCATCGCAGTGCATTGCTGGTTGATGATTGGCCAAGCATGCACTATGACCTGCATGCTTTGGCCAATCACAGCGCGGTAAGAACGGAGAGCCATAATTGTCCAAAGCCAGGGTGGCTTTGGCCAATTATGTCTCAGGGGGTTTAGTACACGCCCCACACTATATAAGGCTGCCTGTGTGGCGGCCTTGTATAGTGTGTTGCGGCGGCGGTGAAAGAAAGACAGAGAGAGAGAGATATAGTGTAAATTCATTTCAGTTAGATAGAGCAGGCAGGCGAGTCAGTTAGCTGCAGTTACAGTGTGTAGAGGATATAAATGCATCCCAGGTGTTGTGTGTATATATATATATCTATATATATATCTATATATATATATATATATAGATATATATATAGTGTGAGGGGGTTAGCTCGGCAGCGGGTGTGTGTGACCCCCGAGATGGGCTCCCCACACAAAAACAGGCCCAGCAAACGGAGGTTGTGGTTTTCAAAATCAAAAAGGTGCGGTTTATTTTCTATTTACAGTGACAAAACACAGCAAAGCAAAAGAAACATAAACAAAATAAATCCTGGTCAACTTGACCTCTGACTAAACATACAGGTTTCCTAACTAACAACTGGGATCAGCCTAGTGCTGTCCTAGTCCCTAAGTCCCTGGTTTTAAATGTCCAAGCAAATAGCCACACAGGCTTTGTCTCACCGCACAGGGGTTCACTCTCCCTAGACAGTCCACACAGGTCTGGGTCCAGGCATGAGCTAACATCTAATGAAGCTGGGAGTTCTTATAGAGGCCTAAATGAGCTGACAAGCTTCAGCTGGTCTCATCAACTCCCTGTCTGCACGACGCCCCACACTCTCCCTAGAGGTATGAGTCATCCATGAGCCCACTAGCCTCAGCTGGGCTTATACAACTCTCCACCTAGTTGTATAAGTCGGCGTAAAGCCTGAATCTGGGCGAAATATATCTACCCCCCTGGATGCAACCAGGTGACTTTACCTTCCTGCTGTCACATACCCCCCCCTCTTGTTTTAACCTCGGGGTTGGAACACCAGCAATCAGGCATTCATGTACTCGAGACAAAGCATCCACATTCCCCATTTGAACGCCAGGGCGATGCTTTACTGTGAAGTTGAATTCCTGGAGGGCCAGGAACCACCTATTCACTCTTCTATTTGTTTCCTTGTTTTGAGCCATCCACTTTAACGGAGCGTGATCCGTAACCATGTCAAAGTGCCTACCTAGCAGGTAGTACCGAAGGGAATCTAGAGCCCACTTCACCGCTAAACACTCCTTTTCAACGGTGGCGTAATTTACCTCATGGGACTTCAACTTCCTGCTGAGGTAAATGACTGGGTGCTCTTCCCCGTTCCAGACCTGGGACAATACTGCTCCTAACCCCACATCTGACGCATCACTTTGTACGACAAAGTCTTTAGAGAAGTCGGGTGAGTACAACACTGGCTGGCTACATAAGGCTTGTTTCAAGAATTGGAATGCTGCCTCAGCCTCGGGGGTCCATTTAATCATGACCGACCCTTTCCCCTTCGTCAGGTTGGTTAGGGGCACAGCCTTAGAAGCAAAGTGGGGAATGAATCGCCGATAATACCCAGCGATTCCCAGAAAGGCTCGTACCTGCTTCTTGCTGTTGGGACGTGGCCAACTCTGGATGGCCTCTACTTTGTTGAGTTGGGGTTTTATTACTCCCCTCCCAATGGTGTACCCAAGATATTTGGCCTCCTCCTGCCCAATGGTACACTTCTTGGGGTTAGCCGTAAACCCCGCTTCCCGAACAGAGTCCAGGACTGCTTGCACTTTTGGCAGATGTGAGGCCCAATCTGTGCTATGGACAATTATGTCATCCAGGTAAGCCGCAGCATACTTCCGATGGGGCCTCAGCATCTGGTCCATTTTCCGCTGGAATGTGGCCGGCGCATTCTGTAACCCGAACGGCATTCTTTTATATTGGAACGCCCCGTCTGGGGTTACAAATGCGGTTTTCTCTTTGGCCGACTTGGCCAGGGGGATTTGCCAATACCCTTTTGTGAGGTCAAGAGTCGTCATGTATCGGGCTGTTCCCAGCCGGTCGATCAACTCATCTATACGTGGCATGGGGTAGGTGTCAAATTTTGTAACTTTGTTCAACTGACGAAAATCGTTACAAAATCGCCAGCTCCCATCCGGTTTAGGCACCAACACAATGGGACTAGACCAATCACTTTGGGACTCCTCTATCACCCCTAAGTTCAGCATTTTCTGTACTTCCTCCCGTATTGCCTCCCGTCGGGCCTCTGGGATCCGATAGGGTTTTAACTTCACCCTTTCACCGGGCGGGGTAATGATGTCATGCTCTACCCCAGATGTTTGTCCCGGCAGCTCAGAGAATACCTCCTTGTTGCGAAGCACAAACTCCTTAACCTCCTGTTGTTGGGGTTGTGACAAGGTGGCTGCTATTCCAACCTCAGGAATCACGCAACCAGTTTGAGCTGGTGACCAAGTGTCTGCGACTAGGGACTCTCTATCCCTCCAGGCTTTCAACAGATTAACGTGATAGATCTGTTCGGGCTTTCGCCTTCCTGGTTGTCTGACCTTGTAATTCACTTCGCTCACTTTTTCCATTATCTCGTAGGGGCCTTGCCATTTGGCAAGGAATTTACTTTCAACCGTAGGGACAAGTACCAGTATCCTATCCCCCGGGGAAAAGGTACGGGTCTTGGCTCCACGGTTGTACACTCTCTGCTGTGCTAACTGCGCTTGGGCCAAATGTTCCTTCACGATGGGCATTACCTGTGCAATTCGGTCTTGCATCAGGGCGACATGCTCAATCACACTCCTGTGGGGAGAACTCTCACTTTCCCAAGTTTCCTTGGCAATATCCAACAGCCCTCTTGGGTGTCTCCCATACAGTAACTCAAAGGGGGAGAATCCCGTAGAGGATTGGGGCACCTCCCTAATAGCAAACATCAGATAAGGAAGTAGACAGTCCCAATCCTTTCCATCTCTATCCACCACTTTCTTCAACATTTGTTTTAGGGTTTTGTTGAACCTTTCAACCAGCCCATCGGTTTGGGGGTGATACACAGATGTACGTAATTGCGTCACTTTGAACAATTTACACAGCTCCTTCATAACCCGGGACATAAAGGGTGTACCTTGGTCCGTAAGCAGTTCTTTACAAATACCCACCCGGCTAAACACAAGAGATAGCTCTTTGGCTATGGTTTTGGCCGAGGTATTTCGGAGAGGGATCGCTTCTGGATAACGGGTGGCATAGTCCATTATAACTAATATGTACTGGTGCCCCCTAGCGGACTTGATTATAGGACCTACCAAATCCATGGCGATCCTCTCAAACGGGACCTCAATGATGGGTAGAGGGACCAGCGGGCTACGGAAATGTGGCATCGGGGCCGACCTCTGACACACAGGGCAGGAGGAACAATAATTTTCTATGTCCTTCATCACCCCCGGCCAATAGAATCTCTGTAATACCCTCTCTCGGGTTTTCTCTGTCCCCAGATGACCTCCAAGAATGTGCCCATGGGCCAACTCCAACACCAACTTCCTGTAAGGTTTGGGCACCACAAGCTGCTCAACGGTTTCTTCTGCCCTTTTTGCCACCCGATACAGTAGGTCCTTCTCTACGCTGAAGTATGGGTAAGTGCAGGTATTATCTGGGTTCACTAACTCGCCATCTATTTTCACTACGTTTTCCCGTGCCTTTATTAGGGCGGGGTCTTTCAACTGTTCTGTGGCAAAGTTTTCCCTGTGAACCTCAAGATCAGAAAACTCCACAGACGGTAGGTTTTCGTCTGAGGAGGTGGGCTCCTCTCCAGTTTCTTGAGTCTCCCCTGCCAATACTGATAAGGGAAATTCCGGAGAGTCCTCACCACTCTCAGGGGAGTTCTGGCTATCACATTCCTGGTACATAGGGGCACCAGTGGGGGGCTCAGGATCATCCCACAGTTCCCAGAACTTCGGAAAATCCCTTCCCACAATGGCGTCATGCGGTAACTGAGATACTAAGCCCACTGGATGAGAGAGGGTACCTTTGGGGGTCTCGAAACACACTGTAGTCACTGGATACTCTCGGGTGTCCCCATGCACACAAATAACAGCTACCTTGCTATTCCCAGAGACCTCTGTTTTAACTAACTCAGCCTTTATCAGTGTCACAAGGCTACCTGAATCCAGCAATACCACAACATTTCTACCATTAACACACATTTTGCATAAATGTTTCTCAGTTCCTCGAATGGCAGTGCATGCGACTGTCGCACACAGCGACTGACGTCTGCCCGTCAGAAAGTCACACTGCATGGGTTCCTCCACAACCGGGCAATTGGCTGCAATATGTCCCGCTTGCCGGCAGCGGTAGCAAACGATCCTTCTTGCGGCCTCTTGAGCCGCTGATTTCCCAGGCTGTTCTCGCCAAACTTGGGGTAGAGCTCCCACCCTCTCACTCTCTCCACCCTCACCCCTTGGAATCCTCTTATCCGCCCCTGGGGATGGTCTGGTCTTAGGGTGGAAAGTCTGAGTGTCTCTGGAAGAGGCCGTCAGGTTCTCTGTAGCCAAGTATTTCTCCACACGATCCACAAGACCATCGGCCGTCTCTGGGTCTCCATGGCTTACCCACTTTTGGATGGCAGTAGGAAGAGCTCTCAAAAACCGATCCATTACAACACGTTCCACAATCTTTGGTGCGGACAAAGTCTCTGGCTGTAGCCACTTTCTGCTCAGGTGAATGAGATCATACATTTGAGACCTGGGGGGTTTTCCAAGCTGGAAAGTCCAGTTATACACACGCTGAGCCCGGACAGCCTGGGTGACACCCAGCCTTGCCAATATTTCAGCTTTTAGCATCACATAGTCTTTTGCTTGGTTAGGCTCTAGGTCATAGTAAGCTTTCTGCGATTCACCAGTTAACAGAGGAGCCACCAGTCCAGCCCACTGCTCCTCAGGCCACCTTTCTCTTTCAGCGGTCCTTTCAAATGTGGTCAAAAATACCTCTGGATCATCCTCTCCAGTCATTTTTGTCAATAAACGACTCACCCCAAAGGACGCGGTATTAGTGGGACGGCTTTCCTCACTGGTCTGCGGACGTTGCTGCATTGCTGCTTCCATCTGTTGTTGTAGTCTCTGCTCTTGCTTCTGCAACAGGTCTATGAAGCGGGCCTCAGATTGCTGCTGGGCTTGTTGCTGAGCCTCCAGACTCTGTTGCAAAGTTGCGTTTGTCTGCTGCTGGGCTGCAAGGCTCTGTTGATGAGCTTGCTGCTGGGCTGTGAAGTTCTGTTGTTGAGCTGCAAGGCTCTTTTGCAAACCTGCATTTGTCTGCTGTTGATTGGCATTTGCTAGAGCCAGCTGCTTCAGTATCTCCTCCATGCTGGCTTAAAAAAAAACTGCCACTGGTTCTCCACCAACTGTGAGGGGGTTAGCTCGGCAGCGGGTGTGTGTGACCCCCGAGATGGGCTCCCCACACAAAAACAGGCCCAGCAAACGGAGGTTGTGGTTTTCAAAATCAAAAAGGTGCGGTTTATTTTCTATTTACAGTGACAAAACACAGCAAAGCAAAAGAAACATAAACAAAATAAATCCTGGTCAACTTGACCTCTGACTAAACATACAGGTTTCCTAACTAACAACTGGGATCAGCCTAGTGCTGTCCTAGTCCCTAAGTCCCTGGTTTTAAATGTCCAAGCAAATAGCCACACAGGCTTTGTCTCACCGCACAGGGGTTCACTCTCCCTAGACAGTCCACACAGGTCTGGGTCCAGGCATGAGCTAACATCTAATGAAGCTGGGAGTTCTTATAGAGGCCTAAATGAGCTGACAAGCTTCAGCTGGTCTCATCAACTCCCTGTCTGCACGACGCCCCACACTCTCCCTAGAGGTATGAGTCATCCATGAGCCCACTAGCCTCAGCTGGGCTTATACAACTCTCCACCTAGTTGTATAAGTCGGCGTAAAGCCTGAATCTGGGCGAAATATATCTACCCCCCTGGATGCAACCAGGTGACTTTACCTTCCTGCTGTCACAATAGACATATATATATATATATATATATATATATATATATATATATATATATACACACTGTATTCAGTCTAGCTAGATCCGTTCCTGTTATTCTCTTCCTAATATACTGACACGCAGGCAGGTGAATGTGGTAGCTGCAGTATTTTCAGTCAGTGTACTGTGTCCTTTGCACAGTGTGCACCTAAAGCTACCTGAATACAATTGCTGGTGTTCTCATACTAATACCACAGGCAGGGAGCTGAAAGTATTTGCAGTTAGTGTACTGTTTCCTTTGCACAGTGTGCACCTAAAGCTATCTGAATACAATTTCTGGTGTTCTCATACTAATACCACAGACAGGGAGCTGCAGTATTTTCAGTTAGTGTACCGTGTCCTTTGCACAGTGTGCACCAAAAGCTACCTGAATACAATTGCTGGTGTTCTCATACTAATATCACAGGCAGGGAGCTGCAGTATTTTCAGTTAATGTACTGTGTCCTCTGCACAGTGTGCAACTAAAGATAACTGAAGACAATTGCTGGTGTTCTCTTACTAATAATACTACAGGCAGGCAGTTGATTCTGCTAGCTGCAGTATAATCAGTATATATATATATATATATATATATATATATATATATATATATTGTGAGGGGGTTAACTCGGTAGCGGGTGTGTGTGACCCCCTGGTTGGGCTCCCCACACAAAAACAGGGCCAGCAGACGGAGTTTGTGGTTTTCCAAATCAAAAGGTGCGGTTTATTTTTCTATGTACAGTGACAAAAACACAGCAAAGCCAAAAAGAAACATAAACAAAATAAATCCTGGTCAGCTTGACCTCTGACTAAACATGCAGGTTTCCTAACTAACAACTGGGATCAGCCTAGTGCTGTCCTAGTCCCTAAGTCCCTGGTTTAGTCAATGTCCAAATAAATAGCCACACAGGCTTTGTCTCACCGCACAGGGGTTCACTCTCCCTAGACAGTCCACACAGGTCTGGGTCCAGGCATGAGCAAACACCTAATGAATCTGGGAGTTTTTGTAGAGGCCTTAAACGAGCTGACAAGCTTCAGCTGATCTCATCAACTCCATGCCTGCACGACGCCCAGCCCTCTCCCTAGTTGTATAAGTCGGCATAAAGCCTGAATCTGGGAGAAATATATCCACCCCCTGGATGCAACCAGGTGACTTTACCTTCCTGCTGTCACATACCCCCCCTCTTGTTTTAACCTTGGGGTTGGAACACCAGCAATCAGGCATTCATGTACTCGAGACAAAGCATCCACATTCCCCATTTGAACGCCAGGGCGATGCTTTACTGTGAAGTTGAATTCCTGTAGGGCCAGGAACCACCTATTCACTCTTCTATTTGTCTCCTTGTTTTGAGCCATCCACTTTAACGGAGCGTGATCCGTAACCATGTCAAAGTGCCTACCTAGCAGATAGTACCGAAGGGAATCTAGAGCCCACTTCACCGCTAAACACTCCTTTTCGACCGTGGCGTAATTTACCTCATGGGACTTCAACTTCCTGCTGAGGTAAATGACTGGGTGCTCTTCCCCGTTCCAGACCTGGGACAATACTGCTCCTAACCCCACATCTGACGCATCACTTTGTACGACAAAGTCTTTAGAGAAGTCGGGTGAGTACAACACTGGCTGGCTACATAAGGCTTGTTTCAAGAATTGGAATGCTGCCTCAGCCTCGGGGGTCCATTTAATCATGCCCGACCCTTTCCCTTTCGTCAGGTTGGTTAGGGGCACAGCCTTAGAAGCAAAGTGGGGAATGAAGCGCCGATAATAACCCGCGATTCCCAGAAAGGCCCGTACCTGCTTCTTGCTGTTGGGACGTGGCCAACTCTGGATGGCCTCGACTTTGTTGAGTTGAGGTTTTATCACTCCCCTGCCAATGGTGTACCCAAGATATTTGGCCTCCTCCTGCCCAATGGTACACTTCTTGGGGTTAGCCGTAAACCCCGCTTCCCGGATAGAGTCTAGGACTGCTTGCACTTTTGGCAGATGTGAGGCCCAATCTGTGCTATGGACAATTACGTCATCCAGGTAAGCCGCAGCATACTTCCGATGGGGCCTCAGTATCTGGTCCATTTTCCGCTGGAATGTGGCCGGCGCATTCTGTAACCCGAACGGCATTCTCTTATATTGGAACGCCCCGTCTGGGGTTACAAATGCGGTTTTCTCTTTGGCCGACTTGGCCAGGGGAATTTGCCAATACCCTTTTGTGAGGTCAAGAGTTGTCATGTATCGGGCTGTTCCCAGCCGGTCGATCAACTCATCTATACGTGGCATGGGGTAGGTGTCAAATTTTGTAACTTTGTTCAACTGACGAAAATCGTTACAAAATCGCCAGCTCCCATCCGGTTTAGGCACCAACACAATGGGACTAGACCAATCACTTTGGGACTCCTCTATCACCCCTAAGTTCAGCATTTTCTGTACTTCCTCCCGTATTGCCTCCCGTCGGGCCTCTGGGATCCGATAGGGTTTTAACTTCACCCTTTCACCGGGCGGGGTAATAATATCATGCTCTACCCCAGATGTTTGTCCCGGCAGCTCAGAGAACACCTCCTTGTTGCGAAGCACAAACTCCTTAACCTCCTGCTGTTGGGGTTGTGACAAGGTGGCTGCTATTCCAACCTCCGGAATCACGCAACCAGTTTGAGCTGGTGACCAAGTTTCTGCGACTAGGGACTCTCTATCCCTCCAGGCTTTCAACAGATTAACGTGATATATCTGTTCGGGCTTTCGCCTTCCTGGTTGTCTGACCTTGTAATTCACTTCGCTCACTTTTTCCATTATCTCGTAGGGGCCTTGCCATTTGGCAAGGAATTTACTTTCAACCGTAGGGACAAGTACCAATATCCTATCCCCCGGGGAAAAGGTACGGGTCTTGGCTCCACGGTTGTACACTCTCTGCTGTGCCAACTGCGCTTGGGCCAAATGTTCCTTCACGATGGGCATTACCTGTGCAATTCGATCTTGCATCAGGGCGACATGCTCAATCACACTCCTGTGGGGAGAACTCTCACTTTCCCAAGTTTCCTTGGCAATATCCAACAGCCCTCTTGGGTGTCTCCCATACAGTAACTCAAAGGGGGAGAATCCCGTAGAGGATTGGGGCACCTCCCTAATAGCAAACATCAAATAAGGAAGTAGACAGTCCCAATCCTTTCCATCTCTATCCACCACTTTCTTCAACATTTGTTTTAGGGTTTTGTTGAATCTTTCAACCAGCCCATCGGTTTGGGGGTGATACACAGATGTACGCAATTGCATCACTTTGAACAATTTACACAGCTCTTTCATAACCCGGGACATAAAGGGTGTACCTTGGTCCGTAAGCAGTTCTTTACAAATACCCACCCGGCTAAAAACAAGAGATAGCTCTTTGGCTATGGTTTTGGCCGAGGTATTTCTGAGAGGGATCGCTTCTGGATAACGGGTGGCATAGTCCATTATAACCAATATGTACTGGTGCCCCCTAGCGGACTTGATTATAGGACCTACCAAATCCATTGCGATTCTCTCAAACGGGACCTCAATGATGGGTAGAGGGACCAGCGGGCTACGGAAATGTGGCATCGGGGCCGACCTCTGACACACAGGGCAGGAGGAACAATAATTTTCTATGTCCTTCATCACCCCAGGCCAATAGAATCTCTGTAATACCCTCTCTCGGGTTTTCTCTGTCCCCAGATGACCTCCAAGAATGTGCCCATGGGCCAACTCCAACACCAACTTCCTGTAAGGTTTGGGCACCACAAGCTGCTCAACGGTTTCTTCTGCCCTTTTTGCCACCCGATACAGTAGGTCCTTCTCTACGCTGAAGTATGGGTAAGTGCAGGTATTATCTGGGTTCACTAACTCGCCATCTATTTCCACTACGTTTTCCCGTGCCTTTATTAGGGCGGGGTCTTTTAACTGTTCTGTGGCAAAATTTTCCCTGTGAACCTCCAGATCAGAAAACTCCACAGACGGTAGGTTTTCGTCTGAGGAGGTGGGCTCCTCTCCAGTTTCTTGAGTCTCCCCTGCCAATACTGACAAGGGAAATTCTGGAGAGTCCTCACCACTCTCAGAGGAGTTCTGGCTATCACATTCCTGGTACATAGGGGCACCAGTGGGGGGCTCAGGATCATCCCACAGTTCCCAGAACTTCGGAAAATCCCTTCCCACAATGGCATCATGCGGTAATTGAGATACTAACCCCACTGGATGAGAGAGGGTACCTTTGGGGGGTCTCGAAACACACTGTAGTCACTGGATACTCTCGGGTGTCCCCATGCACACAAATAACAGCTACCTTGCTATTCCCAGAAACCTCTGTTTTAACTAATTCAGCCTTTATCAGGGTCACAAGGCTACCTGAATCCAGCAATACCACAACATTTCTACCATTAATACACATTTTGCATAAATGTTTCTCAGTTCCCCGAATGGCAGTGCATGCGACTGTCGCACACAGCGACTGACGTCGGTCCGTCAGAAAGTCACATTGCATGGGTTCCTCCACAACCGGGCAATTTGCTGCAATATGTCCCGCTTGCCGGCAGCGGTAGCAAACAATCCTTTTGGCTGCCTCTTGAGCCCCTGACTTCCCAGGCTGTTCTCGCCAAACTTTGGGTAGAGCTCCCACCCTCTCACTCTCTCCACCCTCACCCCTTGGAATCCTCTTATCCGCCCCTGGGGATGGTCTGGTCTTAGGGTTTAAAGTCCGAGAGTCTCTGGAAGAGGCCGTCAGGTTCTCTGTAGCCAAGTATTTCTCTACACGATCCACAAGACCACCGGCCGTCTCTGGGTCTCCATGGCTTACCCACTTTTGGATGGCAGTAGGAAGAGCTCTCAAAAACCGATCCATTACAACACGTTCCACAATCTCTGGTGCGGACAAAGTCTCTGGCTGTAGCCACTTCCTGCTCAGGTGAATGAGATCATACATTTGAGACCTGGGGGGTTTTCCAAGCTGGAAAGTCCAGTTATGCACAAGCTGAGCCCGGACAGCCAGGGTGACACCCAGCCTTGCCAATATTTCAGCTTTTAGCATCACATAGTCTTTTGCTTGGTCAGGCTCTAGGTCATAGTAAGCCTTCTGCGATTCACCAGTTAACAGAGGAGCCACCAGTCCAGCCCACTGCTCCTCAGGCCACTTTTCTCTTTCAGCAGTCCTTTCAAATGTGGTCAAAAATACCTCTGGATCATCCTCTCCAGTCATTTTTGTCAATAAACGACTCACACCAAAGGACGCGGTATTAGTGGGACGGCTTTCCTCACTGGTCTGCGGACGTTGCTGCATTACTGCTTCCATTTGTTGTAGTCTCTGCTCTTGCTTCTGTAACAGGTCTATGAAGCGGGCCTCAGATTGCTGCTGGGCTTGTTGCTGAGCTTCCAGACTCTGTTGGTGAGCTTGCTGCTGGGCTGCAAGGCTCTGTTGATGAGCTTGCTGCTGGGCTGCAAGGCTCCTTTGCAAACCTGCATTTGTCTGCTGTTGATTGGCATTTGCTAGAGCCAGCTGTTTCAGTATCTCCTCCATGCTGGCTTAAAAAAAAACTGCCACTGGTTCTCCACCAACTGTGAGGGGGTTAACTCGGTAGCGGGTGTGTGTGACCCCCTGGTTGGGCTCCCCACACAAAAACAGGGCCAGCAGACGGAGTTTGTGGTTTTCCAAATCAAAAGGTGCGGTTTATTTTTCTATGTACAGTGACAAAAACACAGCAAAGCCAAAAAGAAACATAAACAAAATAAATCCTGGTCAGCTTGACCTCTGACTAAACATGCAGGTTTCCTAACTAACAACTGGGATCAGCCTAGTGCTGTCCTAGTCCCTAAGTCCCTGGTTTAGTCAATGTCCAAATAAATAGCCACACAGGCTTTGTCTCACCGCACAGGGGTTCACTCTCCCTAGACAGTCCACACAGGTCTGGGTCCAGGCATGAGCAAACACCTAATGAATCTGGGAGTTTTTGTAGAGGCCTTAAACGAGCTGACAAGCTTCAGCTGATCTCATCAACTCCCTGCCTGCACGACGCCCAGCCCTCTCCCTAGTTGTATAAGTCGGCATAAAGCCTGAATCTGGGAGAAATATATCTACCCCCCTGGATGCAACCAGGTGACTTTACCTTCCTGCTGTCACAATATATACATCCCAGCTTTGTGCAGTTACATCGCACTGCAGGCCATTAGTATGTCTGGAAGGACAACAAGGAGAGGCAGACAGTCACGAGCCAATAAAAGAGGGCAAGCAGGCTCTGTGTCTAGAGGCAACAGTGCTGGTTGTGGACACGGTGCATCCTCATCAGCACGTGGCCGTGGGACACGCTTTCCTTTTTTCGGCAGCTGGCTGTATTGAGCCGTAACATGCAAAAGACTTGGTAGAGTGGATGACCAAGCCGTCCTCATCCCCCTCATCCTCTCTCACCCAGACTCAGGGTACTTTGTCTGGCAAAGCAGCTGCCAAAGCGGCCTCTTCCCTCGGCTCAGTCACTGCTTCCCTAGCCCCACCATGTCCTCCTGAGAAGTCCCCCGAACTGTTTGACCACAGTGTTGGGTACATGCTGCAGGAGGATGTGCAGCGTTTTGAAGGCTCCAATGATGGTACCCAGCTAGAGGAAGTCAGAAACGTGAGCCCAGAGAGAGGGGGTCCCCAAGGAGGACAGCAATCTGGCAGTCATGTTCCCCCAGCTGCAGCATACTGCCAGGTTTGCTACAGTGATGAGGAGGGAGGGGATGATGAAGTCACGGACTCTACATGGGTGCCTGATAGGAGAGAGGAGGAGGAGGCACATTTCCAATGAGGCAGGATGCCCTCCAGGGGCCAGCTTAAGGGCAGCACACCGACAGCATCACACCGCAGAGCTCCGCATGTGCAGGGCGCTGCTGTCTCTGCGCGTTATTCCAAAAGTTCTTTGGTGCGGGCCTTTTTTGAGACGAGTGCATCATATCGCAGCGCTGCTATTTGCAACATATGTCTCAGGCGTATCTCGCGTTGCCAAAACATCACCCGCTTGGGCACCACATGCTTTATCAGACATATGTCGACCTGCCATGCAGTTCGTTGGCAAGCATACCTAAAAGATCCACACCAAAAAACAAAGCGGACCTCTCCTTGCTCCTCATCAGCTGGGATCTCCAACCCCACTATACCTTCAGTCCTCTCTGAAACCTGCACTGAGAGGAATGAAGGTGTAGAATTAGGAGTGTCACAGCCAAGTACTTGCGGGCAATCTCCTATCGGTACAACAAAGTCAGATTGTACCAGGCAAATTTCCCTGCCCCGGCTGCTGCACCACCGAAAGAAGTTCGCTCCCAGCCATCCACATGCCCAGCAGTTGAATGATAGCTTGGCTAAATTGCTACCACTTCAACTGCTGCTTTTTCAGTTGGTAGACTCTGCCCCCTTCCGTGAGTTTGTGGAATGTGCGGTTTCTCAGTGGCAGGTTCCCAAACGCCACTTTTTCTCACAGAAGGCGATTCCGGCTCTCTACCGGCATGTCTTAGCCTCGCTGGACAGGGCGGTCAGCGGTAAGGTGCATATTACCGCTGACTCATGGTCCAGCAGGCATGGTTACCTATCTTTCACGGCGCATTGGGTGACTCTGCTGGAAGCTGGGAAGGATGCAGGACAAGGTGCAGTAGTGTTGGAGGTTGTTCCGCCACCACGCCTCCAAAATGCTACTACTGGTGATTCTGACACACCTCTCTCCTCCACCCTCCTCTTCTTCTTCCTCCATGGCCTCTTCTTGTGCTTTGTCCTCGGAACCAGCGGTGCTCTGTAAGCATTCAAGGGGCTACGCAAGTACGCAGGCAAAAAGATGCCATGCGATGCTTGAGCTGGTGTGCTTGGGGGACAGGAGCCACACTGGGGCAGAGATTATGTCAGCTCTGGAGGGGCAGGCTCAGAGGTGGTTGACGCCACGCCAGCTTAAGCCAGGAATGGTGGTTTGCGACAACCTCCTCTCCACCCTCCGACAGGGACAACTGACCCATGTGCCCTGTTTAGCTCACGTCCTTAACTTGGTGGTGCAGCAGTTCTTGGGCAGGTACCCGGGCTTACAGGAGGTCCCGAGGCAGGCCAGGAAACTCTGTGTGCATTTCCGGAGGTCATATAATGCCAGTGCTCGGCTGGCTGACCTCCAAAAGGAATACAACCTGCTGAAGAACCGCCTAATCTGTGACATGGCCACCAGGTGGAACTCAACATTGGCCATGCTGCAGCGGCTGCACACACAGGAGATGGCCATCAATGAGTATCTGCGCCAATATGGCACCAGGACAGGGTCAGGGGGGCTTGTTTTTTTTGCCACGCCAGTGGGTCATGATCAGGTATGCATGCACTGTCCTGGCACCATTTGAGGAGGCCACGAGGATGGTGAGCAGTGACAGTGCATGCATCAGTGACACTGTCCCTCTTGTCCACCTGTTGGAGCACACGCTGCGTGGAATAATGGACAGGGCACTTGAGGCAGAACAGAGGGAGGAAGAGGAAGACTTCCTTACTTCTCAAGGCCCCCTTTATCCAGACAGTGTTCCTGCTGGCCCGCCTATCACACAGGAAGAGGACGAGGAGGAGGATTGTGTCAGCATGGAGGTGGAGCCTAGCACTCAGCATCAGCAGCAGTCTTCAAGGGATCAATTACAGTCCCAAGAAACCCATGGACTTGTACGTGGCTGGGAGGAGGTGGCTGCGGATCATGTCGTCCTGAGTGACCCAGAGGACTCCGGACCGAATGCCTCAGCAAACATACGCTGCATGGCCTCCCTGATCCCGCAAAGCCTGCGGAAGGATCCTTGTATTCGTGTGATCAAGGAGAGGGATCATTACTGGCTGGCAACCCTCCTTGATCCACGTTAAAAGGGTAAGGTTGCAGACCTTATCTTGCCGTTGCAGAGGGAGCAGAGGATGAAACATCTTCGGGAGGCCTTGCAGAAAGGTCTGTGCAACGCGTACCCAGAGACTGGGAGGTTACAAAATCCTGGTCCTGGACAACGTGTTGTAGAGGCTTCGGTCAGTCAAAGAAAGAGCGGTGGAGAAGGTGGCCGTCTGACCGATGCGTTCGGACAATTTTTTAGTCCGCAGCCCCAAGGTATGATCGGTTCCAGCAACCATCACCAGTGTCTGTTTTATATGGTGCAGGAATACCTAGGGGCAAGATCAGACTTGGACACCTTTCCCACCGAAAATCCTCTTGGTTATTGGATCTTGAGGATGGATCACTGGCCAGAGCTTGCAAAGTATGCATATGAGCTACTGGCCTGTCCTGCATCCAGCATTCTTTCGGAACGCACATTCAGTGCTGCTGGAGGCTTTGTAACCAATCACAGGGTGTGCCTGTCCACCAAATTGGTCGATCGGCTGACCTTCATAAAAATGAATCAGTCTTGGATCACCACCTACCAAGCACCTGATGCTGATGTAAACGAATACATTTTTTTTGAATGGGAGATCCCTTCAAGACTGCTTATGCTGATGCTGAGTGACTATCCTGTTATTCTGAGTGACTATCCTCTTCCTCCTCAATGTTCATGCTGATAGCTTGTAAGAACATTTTTGGTTCTGGGCACCGCCACCTGTGGCTAAGGCTCAATTTTTCAGCCCCTGTTTAACAGGGGCGTGTAATTTCAATTTTTGATGCAATACTTTGCAGCAGGGCTCATTCCTGCGCTCCAACTATAGTATCTGTGAGGGGTTGCAGTGTTGTGGCACCAGTGCCTAAGGCCCAATTTTTCTGCCCCTGTTTAACAGGGGCGTGTAATTACAATTTTTGATGCAATAATTTGCAGCAGGGCTCATTCATGCGCTCCAACTACAGTTTCTGTGAGGGGTTGCAGTGTTGTGGTACCAGCACCAGTGCCTAAGGCCCAATTTTTCTGGCCCTGTTAAACAGGGGCGTGTAATTACAATTTTTGATGCAATACTTTGCAGCAGGGCTCATTCCTGCGCTCCAACTACAGTATCTGTGAGGGGTTGCAGTGTTGTGGCACCTGTGCCTAAGGCCCAATTTTTCTGCCCCTGTTCAATAGGGGCATGTAATTACAATTCTTGATCTAATATTTCACAGCAGAGCCCGTTCCAGCACCCACCAAGAGTAACTGTGAGCACTTACAGTGTTGTGTCACCAGCACCACCACCAACACCACCACCAAAGGCAAAACATTTCTGCCACTGTTCAACAGGGGCATGTAATTACAATTCTTGATATAATAGTTCACAGCAGGGCGTTCCAGCGCCCACCAAGAGTAACTGTGAGGGCTTAGAGTGTCGTGGCAATACCAACACCTAAGGTTCAAATTTCTGCAGAGTACATAAGGCAGGCAAGTACTTTCAAACATCCGACTTACAAACGACTCCTACTTACAAACGGAGGGAGACAACAGGAAGTGAGAGGAAATCTACCCCATGGAAGGGAAATTCTCTCCTGTAAGACTTAATATGGAAAAAAGGTGTCTCCTCTCCACTGATACTTTATCACCAATCCTTGTTTCCCTAAAACCCCAAAATTTTCAAAATCCAATTGTCATTAGGACAGAAAGTGAGGTGTCATCTTCTGAACAGGTGCACAGACAGCAAAACAAATGTTACAGGGTTGATAACCCTTCCCTATGTTTTCCAAAAAGCTTAGAAATAGATTTTTTGGCTGGAGCTACACTTTAAAAATGTACAAGTTCAAAATTACATACAGATTCTACTTAAGAACAAACCTACAGTCCCTGTCTTGTTTGCACCGCCTGTATACGGCTGTACAGAGAATATATGGCCTGGGGGCCCCACGCCTTTCCTTTTTTAAATTTGGGTGCGGGGTTCACCTTAATATCCATACAAGACCCAAATGGGCTATGGGGGAGGTGTACCCATGCCGATTTTCTCAATGATTTTCATCCATATTGCGGGACCACACATTTCATTAAAGCCGCAATCAGTTTTAAATTACTTTTTTTCCTTTAGAAATGTCATTTTGTGCAGGGACAGTTCTAAACACGGGAAACACGTGCCACTTCACAGGCATACTAAAGATACACCCCAGGTACGATATTTAAAGGAATATTTCACATTTTTTTTTCACTTTAAGCATCATTAAAATCACTGCTCCCGAAAAAACAGTGTTGATACATGTCCCCTGGGGCAGGACCCGGGTCCCCAAACCCTTTCTAGGACAATAACTTGCATATTAGCCTTTAAAATTAGCACTTTTGATTTCAAACGTTCGAGTCCCATAGACTTTAATGATAGTTCGCGCAAACTTTCGGTCCGTTCGCAGGTTCTGGTGCGAACCGAACCGGAGGGTGTTCGGCTCATCCCTACTCATAATCCCTCCGATTCCCCCCTTTTTTTTCTCTCTTTCCTTCTCTATTCTTTTCTCTACTTCTGAGACCTCTGTGTTGTTGGGCCCGGACTATGTCTCTCCGGGGATTCAAGTTTCCCCGACTACCTGATGGGGTGACTCGCATCTCCTGGTTTGGGGGGTGTACCCTGAGTGAGTGAGTGAAAAACGTATATAGCGCTACAAATGCGAACTAAACCGCCTCAAGGCGCTTGGCATCCAGTGATGTCCTGACCCTTCAGAAGAGGTGGGTCTTAAGTTTTTTCCTGAAGGCCCGATGGTTTTCTTTCATACGGATGTCCGGTGGTAGAGCGTTCCATAGCCGTGGTCCTTGAACTGCGAATCTACGTTCTCCATTTGATTTGTAGCGGGACTTGGGGATGTGGAGGAGGTTTTGGTTGGTTGATTGGAGAATGCGTTTGGGGATGTAGTGTTTTATCTTCTCGCATAAATATTGAGGAGCGTTTCCTTGTGTGCACTTGTGGGTGAGGCAGAGGGTCTTGAATGTGACCCAATCCTTTATGGTTAGCCAATGTAGGGTCCTCAGTGAAGGTATTTTTTCTGTTATCAGTCTGGCTGCCGTGTTCTGAACAACTAGTAGGCACAAAATCTGATATTTAGGTAGTCCTATGTAGAGGGAGTTTGCGTAGTCGAGTCGGGAGTTGATGATTGTTCCAACTACTACTGATATGTCCTCTTCCAGGATGAAGGGGATGAGTCTCCGCAGCAGGCGGAGGAGATGGTGCGATCCGCTGACTACTGATCCTATTTGTGCATCCATCGACATCTCAGAGTCAAACGTGACTCCGAGACTTTTGACTTTGGTGCTTGGGGTGATGGTCTGTCCAAGAATGGTGCGTGGTGTCCAAGACGTCTTTGTTTTTGTCTTTTGGTTTGCGTGGAGAAGAAGAAGTTCTGTTTTGGAGCCATTGAGTTTGAGGGAACTCTCAGTCATCCAATCATCGATCAATGTGAGACAATTTTCCAGTCCGTGATATGGGTCTGTTTTTCCGGTGATATGAAAGTAGAGTTGGGTGTCGTCAGCGTATGAGTGGTAGCACAAATCCTGTTTGCTGATTTTGAGGAGTGGGCGGAGGTAGATGTTAAAGAGCACGGGTGACAGGGGTGATTCTTGAGGGACTCCGCAAGAAATTACGCGAGTTTCAGAGGTGAAGGCTCCTAGTTTCACTATCTGGGAGCGATTTTCTAGGAAGGATTCGAACCAGGGTAGGTCAGGGTCTGTGACTCCTGCTACTTCTTTAAGGCGGATGAGTAGAGTTTTGTGATCTACTGTGTCGAACGCTGCACTGAGATCCAGCACTACCAGAAGACATGATTCTCCGTCATCTGCAGCTTCAAGGGCGTCATCCCATATTTTGAGAAGGGATGTTTCTGTGCCATGACCTGGGCGGAAGCCTGATTGTAGTGGATCCAAGAGTTTGTGGGAGTCCAAATGGAGTTGTAGCTGTTGTACTACTGCTTTCTCCATGATCTTTGAGATGGTGTTGAGGCTTGTTACCGGTCTGTGGTAGTAAGGGTCTTTTGGGTCGAGGTTGGGCTTCTTTAGGAGGGGTTTGACTATGCCTTGCTTGAGGGAGGTCGGAACAATACCTTCTTTGAATGATTGATGTATGAGATGTGTTATGGTGGGTGCCACAATGTCGGTACATTCTTTCCGGAGTTTTGTGGAAATAATGTAATTTGGTGATGTGCTGTCTCGGAGACTTCTAATGATGTTTTTGGTGATGTCAACGGTGATCGCGACCAGCGAAAATGTAATCGATGGTATATTGGTTTCCTCTTCTTGTTTAGGCTGAGTGAGGTTGGTTGTTTTTTTCTGTTGAATTATTTCTCTAATGTTTTCGATTTTGTCGATAAAAAATCCAATAGTTCATTGCAGAATTTTTTAGTTTCATTTGCTGGGGGCTCTAGGCAGGTAGGGTTCATAGTTTGAGCTATGGAGCCTGGAGCCCTCACAATTGTGATATTATAAGGATGCAGTATATAGTGTGAAGCTTATGATGGATGGTTTATTGCATAACAGGCTAACTGATTAGAAGGGAAGGTAAACTATTCCTGTTTGAAATGTATGTTTTATTGACTAAGAAAACTGTACACTGTTAAATAACAATGCCATGGTCTTTACTCTGTATTGCGAAAAACTTCAATAAAAACTATTGGAAAATAAAATCACTGCTCCTGAAAAAATGGACGTTTTTAAAACGTTGTTTTACCTTTTTAAATGTCCCCTGGGGCAGGACTTGGGTCCCCAAACACTTTTTATGGCAATAACTTGCATATAAGTCTTTAAAATTAGCACTTTTGATTTTTCACATTCGTGTAGACTTTAACGGTGTTTGCACCAATTTTTGACCTGTTTGCATGTTCTGCTGCGAACCGAACCGGGAAGTGTTCAGCTCATCCCTACTGCCAGGGTCACCAAGTAAAAATAAATGAAAAAAAAACGCTGTAAAAGGAAAACAAATTCAGTCACAACAAGAACAGGAAACTAAAAAACAACAATTGCTCTGAGCTTACCAAAAAAATACAATATAAATGTGAGTGGTGTGGCCAAGCACACAAGTGCATTCAATCACCTATAAGCAAAAGCCTCAAATAAAGTGCAGCACAACTACAACCATGCTACAATTACATAATAAAAAATCAATAATCGTCTCCACATACAAAAATATAGTGAAGTTTTGGTAACATATATACCTATACAGAAAAAATATAGTCTAGAATATGTAAATGTTTCTATAACTGTATAACTTTCTATAACTGTATACAGTATCACACTAAATGTCCTCAAGTGAAACGTATAAACAATGTTCTTGCAAAGCAATGGTGCTCCAATAAACTTCAATAAAATTCTTGCATAAAGGAAGTGCTCCAAAACGAAACTCTTGCACCACAGTGTACCCCCACCTCACACTCTGGCCCCTCACCTCACACTTAGACCTACACAATGGTAAGGTCTAAGAACACTTGTCCCAATAATGGGTATAAGTCAAGAGATATCTTCAGCCCCACTGGTATAGTGTATAAAGTCGCTTTAAATGGTGAAACTCCCATCAACACAAATGGCAAAAATGGGGAGACCATCATGGTGCAGTATCTCAAAAAATGTATTTTACTAAAAAAAGGGGTTAAAATACTCACAAATGTAGTGCACTAGTAGCATCCATTCCACTAGATGATACACATGTTACAACAATGATGGGGTGAGAGTCCCCTTAAGGATGAGCATCCCTGGATGGATGCTGGAGTTTTTCGAGAAGCATGCGAACAGGCATACTGATGTCACACAGTTCCGCACTGACGCGTTTCGTCATGTGACTGTGACTTAATCATAGGAAAGGTCTTTTAGACTTTACCATTGTGTAGGTCTAAATGTGAGGTAAGGGCCCAGAGTGTGAAGTGGTGGTACACTGTGGTGCAAGAGTTTGGTTTTGGAGCACTTACTTCACGCAAGACTTTTTTGAAGTTTATTGGAGCACCATTGCTTTGTGAGATCCTTGTTTATATGTTTACGTATACAATTATAGAAATATTCACATATTGTAGACTATATTTTTTTCTGTACAGGTATATATGTTACCAAGATTCATTATAATATTTTTATTTGAGTTTTTATTATGTTTTTGTAGCACGGTTGTGATTGTGCTGCACTTTAATAAGGTTTTTATCTAAGGACAAGAAAGCTGTAATTTGTTTGTTTAGTTCTTGGTTTTGATACAACATACAATTTAGTTTAACTAATTTTGTACATTTTATTCTAAAAGCCTTGCTTTTTTGTATAGTTTGTAATACACCTTGTAGTATGTTTTGATGGGAAGAGCTCTATTTTCTCCTTACATACATGGACAGGCCTTACTACTTAGATAGAGTTAAATGTGCTTTACTAAACTGTCTGACTTACATAAAACATGTCTGAGATTTCATAATTGCAAGGGTTAATTACCCAGATGTTTTGGATTCCTATCTTAATCATAAATTATAATTGTGTCTTTATACAGTATATATCATACACATTTTAAATTTCATATTAACATATCAATAAAAATAATACTCATTTGATTTAGGCTGGTCACTATTCAATACAATTTTTAATTCCATTGTCTATTATTTCTTTGAAAAAATTAGCTTCATGTACAGTTTATACACCGACTACAACTTTAGAAATAAATATTGGCATGACAAATAGTTTGACTCTAGGGTCAAATGTTTTCCTAGTAGTTGCATGTGTTTATGCCAAAATATATAAAGAAATGTCACATCAGCGTATGAGTGATGAGGAACACTTGAAGTGGGACTGTAATTCATCAATCATCTTAAATGTGTAGGCAGGCTTTTCTAAAAGAACTCCAAATTCAAGCATATGCAGAAGATCATGTCACACTATAGGAAATTAACAGTTTAACATCTGCTTGTTAATTTGCATAACACCTTCTATATATTCATGTTTTTTCTATAAACATAAAGGTAAACAGACAATCCAAAGTATTCAAATAGAAAAAATGGACATTAACCCCCATAGCACAGCTAGCACAAACTAATAGGTATAGATCCAGTGCTTTTAAAATATTTATTTCCATAAAACAATTTAAAGCAGTATTAGGCCTCATGCACACTGGGTGTTTGACCAATTCTTCAAAATGCCTTTGCTCCTAGCAAGGGAAAAGCAGCTTAAAAATTGCACCTAAGGGCATGTTTTGTAAAAGCATTAAGGCATGTGTCACGGGCCGGGCAGGCGACTATAGAGGAGGCAGGAGGTGGATCCACTGTACCAGAGAGGGGATGGTACGAATCACACTGAGGGACCGGTTCTAAGCAGCTACCGGTTTTCACCAGAGCCCGCCGCAAGGCAGGATGGACTTGCTGCGGCGGTAGCAACCAGGTCGTGTCCCCCAGTAGCGACTCCACCTCTCTGGCGGCTGAGGCTGGTGCGGTACAAAGGGACTAGGCAGAGGCAAGGTCAGACGTAGCAAAGGTCAGGGCAGGCGGCAATGGTTCGTGGTCAGAGACAAAGGCAGAAGGTCAGGTACACAGGCAAGGTAAACTCAAAATACTTCCGCAAGGTACTAGGACAACAAGATCCGGCAAGGACAGGAAGGGGAAGTGGGTTTAAATAGGTTTTGGGCAGTGGAACCGTAATTGGACAGGGCACCAATCAATGGTGCACTGGCCCTTTAAATTTTAGAAGACCGGCGCGCGCGCGCCCTAGAACACAGCGGGGCCGCGCGCGCCGGGAGGAAGCAGGAAGAGGAAGGTAAGTGGAGAGGAGAGCGGAGCAGCGCCCACGGCCAGGGGGGCTGGCCGGAGCGCCGCAGAGGGGACGACGCCGTGAGTGCTCCGGGCTGGATGGGACACCCGGAGCACTCGGCGTTACAGTACCCCCCCTTAGGTCTCCCCCTTTTCCTGGAGCCCAAGAAACTACGGATGAGCTCTTTGTCTAAAATGTTGGTCTCAGGCTCCCAGGATCTCTCTTCAGGACCACAGTTCTCCCAATCAACTAAAAAGAATTTTTTACCTCGGACGACCTTGGAGGCGAGGATATCTTTCACCGAAAAGACATCGGAGGAACCAGAGACCGGAGCAGGAGCGGTGACCTTGGGGGAAAATCGGTTAAGAATGAGGGGTTTAAGGAGAGACACGTGAAAAGAGTTGGGGATGCGAAGAGAAGGAGGAAGATGGAGTTTGTAAGAGACAGAATTGATTTGGTTTTTGACTTTATAAGGTCCGAGGTAACGAGGGCCCAGCTTGTAGCTAGGTACCCGAAACCGAACATATTTGGAGGAGAGCCACACTTTGTCACCAGGGAGATAGACAGGGGGAATTCTTCTCTTTTTATCTGCATGTCTCTTCATGCGGGCAGAGGCCAGAGATAGCGAGTTTTGAGTCTCTTTCCAGATAGAGGAAAAGTCCCGGGTTAATTCATCCACGGCAGGAACTCCAGAAGAAGTGGGAATGGGGAGGGGGGGCAAAGGGTGGCGGCCGTAGACCACAAAGAAAGGTGATTTGGAGGACGATTCAGAGTTCTTGAAATTGTATGAGAATTCCGCCCAGGGCAATAGGTCGACCCAATCGTCTTGACGGGCGGAGACAAAATGTCGTAAGTAGTCACCAAGGACCTGGTTAACTCTCTCCACCTGTCCATTGGATTGCGGGTGATAAGCAGAAGAAAAATTCAATTTAATCTTAAGTTGAGTACAGAGAGCTCTCCAAAATTTTGAGATAAATTGAACGCCTCTATCCGAGACGATATGTGAGGGAAGGCCATGGAGACGGAAAATTTGAAGAAAAAAGTGCTTCGCCAACTGAGGTGCAGTAGGCAGACCAGGAAGAGGGACAAAATGAGCCATTTTCGAAAAGCGGTCAACGACCACCCAGATGACAGTGTTACCATGAGACAACGGAAGGTCCGTGATGAAATCCATGGCAATGTGGGACCATGGTAGTTCAGGCACCGGTAGAGGAAGGAGAAGACCTGCAGGCTTCAGGCGTGGAGTTTTGTCACGTGCACAGATAGTGCAGGCTCGTACAAAGTCAGTCATATCTCTTTCCTGGGTAGGCCACCAATAGTGTCTGGCCAACAATTGTAAGGATTTTTTGATCCCAGCATGGCCGGCTAGATGGGAGGAATGGCCCCACCTAAGTATCTGGAGACGAAGGCCTGGAGGAACGAAAGTTTTTCCTGGAGGGACTGGCACCAGAGCAGCGGGAGCAGAGGAAATCAGGCACTCAGGGGGTACGATGTGTTGTGGGGGGTTCCCGGTTTCGGAGGCATCAGAGGAACGGGACAAGGCATCCGCCCTGACATTCTTGTCTGCGGGACGAAAATGGATCTGAAAATTGAACCGGGCAAAGAACAATGACCACCTGGCCTGGCGAGGATTCAAGCGCTGAGCGGACTGAAGGTAGGACAAATTCTTATGGTCAGTGTAGATGGAGATGGGGTGAAGAGAACCTTCCAGGAGATGTCTCCACTCTTCTAATGCCAACTTGATGGCCAACAGTTCACGGTCACCTATGGAATAGTTCTTTTCAGGAGGGGAGAAGGTTTTAGAGAAAAAACCACACGTGACGTTTCCTCCTTTAGCATTTCTTTGAAGAAGAACGGCTCCGGCTCCTACCGAGGAGGCGTCAACTTCAAGGAAGAACGGCTTAGTGGGGTCTGGTCGAGATAGAACAGGTGCCGAAGAGAAGGCGGTCTTTAGGTGAGTAAAGGCTTCTTCCGCCTGAGGTGGCCAGGACCTTGGATTCGCGTTTTTCTTAGTCAGCGCCACTATCGGTGCAACGATGGTGGAGAAGTGGGGTATGAACTGGCGATAGTAGTTGGCGAATCCAAGGAAGCGCTGGATAGCATGGAGTCCAGAGGGACGTGGCCAATCTAAGACTGCGGAAAGCTTGTCAGGATCCATTTGAAGACCTTGTCCTGAAACCAGATAACCTAGGAAAGGAAGGCTGCTACACTCAAAAAGGCATTTTTCAAATTTAGCGTAAAGATGATTTACACGGAGGCGCTGGAGTACTTGACGGACATGGAGCCGATGTTCCTCAAGGTTGGTAGAGAAAATTAGGATGTCGTCAAGATAGACAACCACACAGGTATATAGTATGTCCCTAAAGATTTCATTGACAAAATCCTGAAAGACTGCAGGGGCGTTGCAAAGTCCAAAAGGCATGACGAGATATTCGAAGTGGCCGTCTCTGGTGTTAAATGCGGTTTTCCATTCATCTCCTTTACGGATTCTGATGAGGTTATAAGCGCCCCTGAGGTCTAACTTTGAAAAAACCTTTGCTCCTCGCAGACGGTCAAAGAGCTCCGAGATGAGAGGCAGAGGGTAGCGATTTTTAACAGTGATCTTATTAAGACCACGATAGTCTATGCAAGGGCGTAGTGAACCATCCTTCTTGGTAACGAAGAAGAACCCCGCTCCGGCTGGGGAGGATGATTTCCTAATAAACCCTCTCTTGAGGTTCTCCTGTATGTAATCGGACATGGCCTTGGTTTCGGGAGAGGAGAGAGGGTAAATTCTGCCACGGGGTGGTGTAGTACCTGGGAGCAAGTCAATGGGGCAGTCGTAGGGTCTATGTGGAGGTAAGACCTCCGCCTGTTTTTTGCAAAAAACATCGGAAAAGTCCTGATAGGCCTTGGGAAGGCCAGGCAAAGGAGTAGAAACGGGAATTCGACTGGTAGGTATAGACTTAAGACAATGCTTGTGGCAGGAATAGCCCCAGGATTTGATGTCTCCCGTGGTCCAGTCGAGGGTAGGAGAATGACGCTGGAGCCAGGGTAGGCCAAGAAGGATGTCAGAAGTACAGTTCGGCAAAACAAAGAATTCAATCTTTTCTTGGTGAAGGACCCCAACGGACATGAGCAGGGGTTCGGTGCGGTAACGCACGGTACAATCCAGATTCTCTCCATTTACGGAGGAAATGAAGAAGGGTCTGATGAGACGGATAACAGGAATGTTGAACCTGTTGATGAAGGAGGCTTCAATAAAGTTTCCTGCAGAACCGGAGTCCAGGAAGGCCACCGCAGAGAAGGGGGAGCCGACAGAAGGAGAGATCCGCACAGGAATAGTCAGACGTGGAGAGGAAGAATTCACACCTAGTAACGCCTCTCCCACGCTCACTAGGTGCGAGCGTTTCCCAGACGTGGAGGACGAATTAGGCAGTCCTTTAGGAAATGTTCAGAGCTCGCACAATAGAGGCATAAGTTCTCATTCCTACGGCGAGACCTTTCTTGCAGGGTCAGACGAGATCGGTTGACTTGCATGGCCTCCTCGACAGGAGGCATGGTATCAGGATGCGTAGGATTCAGGAAGAGAGGAGCCAGGCGCGGATAACACCTGGTACGAACAAGATCTTTCTCCAGGCGAAGCTCTTGGCGTATTTCAACGTAGCGGATGTCAATGCGGGTAGCTAAGTGGATAAGCTCTGTCAGGGTGGAGGGTATGTCTCGTGCGGCCAGAGAGTCCTTGATGTGGCTGGATAAGCCTTTCTTGAAGGTTGCGCAGAGAGCCTCATTATTCCAGGCTAGCTCTGAGGCCAGTGTGCGGAACTGTATGGCATATTCGCCCACAGAGGAGTTTCCTTGGACCAGGTTAAGCAGGGCGGTTTCAGCGGATGATGCTCGGGCTGGTTCCTCAAAAACGCTACGAACCTCAGCAAAGAAGGACTGAACGGTGGCCGTAGCAGGGTCATTGCGGTCCCAGAGTGGCGTGGCCCAGGCCAAGGCCTTCCCAGACAACAGACAGACCACAAATGCCACCTTAGAGCGTTCTGTGGAAAACTGGTCCGACATCATTTCAAGATGCAGGGCACATTGAGACAAGAATCCCTGGCACATCTTAGAATCCCCGTCAAATTTCTCCGGAAGAGACAAGCGGATCTTTGAACTAGACGCGGCTGCTCGGAGAGGAGGAGATGCTGGAGCTTGTCGCGGCAGACGCTGCTGGACCATGGCGGTCAACTGCGCCAGCTGCTGTCCTTGTTGGGCAATCAATTGCGACTGCTGGGCAACCACGGTAGTGAGATCAGCGAGATTGGGCAGCGGCACCTCAGCGGCATCCATGGCCGGATCTACTGTCACGGGCCGGGCAGGCGACTATAGAGGAGGCAGGAGGTGGATCCACTGTACCAGAGAGGGGATGGTACGAATCACACTGAGGGACCGGTTCTAAGCAGCTACCGGTTTTCACCAGAGCCCGCCGCAAGGCAGGATGGACTTGCTGCGGCGGTAGCAACCAGGTCGTGTCCCCCAGTAGCGACTCCACCTCTCTGGCGGCTGAGGCTGGTGCGGTACAAAGGGACTAGGCAGAGGCAAGGTCAGACGTAGCAAAGGTCAGGGCAGGCGGCAATGGTTCGTGGTCAGAGACAAAGGCAGAAGGTCAGGTACACAGGCAAGGTAAACTCAAAATACTTCCGCAAGGAACTAGGACAACAAGATCCGGCAAGGACAGGAAGGGGAAGTGGGTTTAAATAGGTTTTGGGCAGTGGAACCGTAATTGGACCGGGCACCAATCAATGGTGCACTGGCCCTTTAAATTTTAGAAGACCGGCGCGCGCGCGCCCTAGAACACAGCGGGGCCGCGCGCGCCGGGAGGAAGCAGGAAGAGGAAGGTAAGTGGAGAGGAGAGCGGAGCAGCGCCCACGGCCAGGGGGGCTGGCCGGAGCGCCGCAGAGGGGACGACGCCGTGAGTGCTCCGGGCTGGATGGGACACCCGGAGCACTCGGCGTTACAGCATGTCAAGTGTTTGGGCATTCATTCCTTCAATTGGCCAGAGTATTACTTTGTTCTCGCCACTGAGATGAATGAACACTCAAGCGCTAGCGTTTAGTCGCATTTACATGCATTTAGGCAAGTTTTTCTGCTCAAACACTCCTCTCCTGAACACGCAAGTGATGTTTTTTTTATGCTTCTAAACTCTCCTGCCTCTAAATGCCTGGTGTGCTACAAGCCAGATCAGCAGGTGAAAGGGAAAAAAAAAAAAAAAAAAACGAATGCAGCCATCCCAGCTAATGATTGGCAAGCTGCAATATATTACATTTAAAGTCAATCATCATCCCATTTCACACAAGATGTAACACTGATAGTCACAGAATAAGGGAATTTAAAATAAACCTGTAATAGGAGAAATATATGAGCTGTCATTGCTAGCCTCCTTCTGAAAATTATATTTACCTGGCTGAGTTTACCTTTAATAATTTTGAGTCATAGAACAAGTATGCAAAATAAGGATTGTTAGACATGAATGTATTATTTTTATTATTTTTCATCACGAGAAAAGCATTAGAATGACAGCTGAGTCCAGCAGCTAGCATTTTCAAAAGGGGAGGACATCTGTGTTAGGTCACATATTTTTTTCTTAGATGTATACTTTAAATCAGAGATCCACCCAAAAGGGGAATAACCACTTTAAAGCCACCTCCTCGGCTCCTGTTTGTGAAACTAAGCTTTGGGAAGGAGGGGGGAGCGGGTAACCTGATTTTCCCACTTCCGTTCTGGTCAATTTAGGCGATCAGAAGCGGAAGTTCTCCTTCCTGAAGTCTTCGGGGATACATGACAGGTCCCAGAAGACTTTGAGACCAGTCACAGAGTGCAGCGCCACTCACGTAGGCGCAGAGGGCACCTGGCTGTGAGGCCGCAAGCAGTCTCAGCCGGGTGCCCATAGTGAAGATGCCGGCACCACCAAAGTAGTACTTGGCAGGGGTGAGTGCACTGCTGGATCATGGGACAGATGAGTGGCTGTTTACTAAAAGTCAGCAGCTACACTTTTTGTCACTGCTGAATTTTAATAAATACAAAAATGGTTGGAACTCTGCTTTAACCACTTGGCCTCCAAAAGATTTACCCCTATCCATGATCAGGCCATTTTTGTGATAAGGCACTGTGTTACTTCAACTGACAACTGTGCAGTCGTGCGACACTGTACCCAAATAAAATGTATGTCTTTTTTTCTCACAAATAGAGCAAGAGGTAGATTTAGTTTTTTTTTTTTTGCTTTGCAGGAACACAAAATTCTTTCCTTCCCCCCTGTCAGAACTGAGATTTGCCTTGTATATATTGGCAGATCTCAGTTCTGTGTGTATTACCGACGATTGGCAGGTGCTGGCAGACATCCAGTGCCCAACACCCGCAGATCAGCTTTTTCTGTAAATAATCACAGCAGAAGCAGTCCGCCAATGGCATGTGCATCCGCCCCCTGCAGGCGGAAGTGCAGAGTTACATATATATTGTATAAGGAAAACAATCAGCGCAAAACAAACCCTCACAATTAAGCAGCTGGACACTCAAGGCCAAAGTAACAAATCCTATTATATAATATGTTAAACAATAGTGCAGAGTTGTACAAACTTAAAAACTAGACACATAAATAATCAATAAGAAAATTCATAAAAAGTTCATAAACAGCAAGACACATAAGATCCCAGATAGTGACAAGATGTGCATCTACATTTCCTGTTGATGTATCCGTGAAGAGCCTCCACCAAAAGCAATAATAGCAGCTCATCTCACTGAGTAATCTAAGTAATCAGACAGGTCAAACATGCATTCCCATACAGGGCAGTCATAAGAAGCAATGATGCCTGGAGAGATCTCCTGTAGATGAGATGTTATACCAGAGCAGGCTGAGAAGGATAAACTCATGTGCTAGTGACTAATAGATTGCCACAATCCGGAACGTCACTAACATTGTACATGCAAAAAAATCCTAAAGAATATAATGCTCTCTGTAGCGTATAACTTTTATTTAAGATAAAAATAAATTCACTCACAAGTACAGCACTGTGACTCAGTGCTGCGTGTACAAATGTTCAGTACAAATAGATTCAAAGATGGCCACGGGTGACATGGGGAGACTCCTTCTTGTACAAGTTACACCCTCAAAGGGGCAGGATTTCATCAGCGGGTACAGAGTCATGTGCAAAACCCGCCTCTTATAGTGAAACCTTAAAGTGGATGTTAACCCACTCTCATCCTTTCCAAACTACTGCCATAGTGGTTATCTATAAGGATATACATGCCTCCTGCATGTATCCTTACCTGTCAAATGTCTCCCCTCTGTCTGTTATGAGACTAGAAAAACTGCAGATTCTGTGGGTGGGTCTGTTGTCCGGAGCTCGGTGTGTGGAGTCGTGATGTCAGTAGACTCCCTGCCCACCTCTACACTCCCCTTGTCAAGATGAATTTTCTGCTATGTATTTCTTACACTGAACTTCTGCTATGATCACCAACATCCAGTTAAAACCCAGAAAAGTCACCACATGACTTCAGCATGCCCAATCATGCTGAGGTGTGGAGCAGCCAATCCTGGAAGAGCTGGAGAAGTGCATGAGATATGTAAATCACCTGTCACTTACAGCAAGGGGGAAGAATTGACTCAGATTTCTCTGTGTGTCAGTTTTTATCTTACTGAAAAAAGATAAGAGGATTGCTCACAGCTGGAATAACTCTTCGTGGCAAGACTGGGCACAGATGCCATGAAATCCTATACTGTACAAGGTACATCCACTTTAATCAGTATGATTAGTAGAGTGTTACTAGACAACCAGACGCTCTCCCGGCCAAGCCAGGAAGTGACTACCACATTAAGAAAAGTGCTGGGGCAGAACGCCTCCTCGCATAAAAAATTCCTATGGGGACACAAAACATTCCCAACATAGACAGGAAATGATTGCAGCATACTAATGAGCAAAGTCAAAAGCATAAAAAATGCCACAAAAAATTTTAATTAAATGAAATGCATAAAACTCATCTAGGAGAATTCACATCATAAAAAACATTAATACATTAACGATCAGAAATAAAGCAATTTAGATCAAAATCAACATTTAAGCCCATAGGGACTGCAGCCTTGGTTTCATATATCCAGAATGATTCCCTACGGCTTAGATGCCTAATAAAATCCCCTTCCCCTCCAGTGTTTGACGATTCTCTCTATTCCCCAAAATTTGAGACCCCTAGGGTCATGATTGTGGAATAATCTGAAGTGTTTTGAAACATTGTGAGTTTTTTTAATATTATTGACATGTTCCCCTAATCTCACATTAAGGGGTCTCGAGGTCCTACCAATATATTGCAAACCACTTTCGCATTCTAACATATAGACAATGCCCATTTTATAAATGAATTGTGGACGTGCTGGTAAAACCGGGCCCAGTACCCTGTCTTGTTTGAGTATCGACCAATTTTTTTGGACTATTTAAAAAAAAAATTGGTGGAGGCTCTTCACAGATACATCCGCAGGAAATGTAGATGCACATCTTATCACCAACTGGAATCTTATGTGTCTTGCTCTTTTTGAACTTTTTATAAACTTTCTTATTGATTATTTATGAGCTTAGTTTTTAAGTTTGTACAGCGCTGCACTATTGTTTATCATATTACATATATTTATATATATATATATATATATATATACAGTATATATATTGTGAGGGGGTTAGCTCGGCAGCGGGTGTGTGTGACCCCCGGGATGGGCTCCCCACACAAAAACAGGCCCAGTAAACGGAGGTTGTGGTTTTCAAAATCAAAAAGGTGCGGTTTATTTTCTATTTACAGTGACAAAACACAGCAAAGCAAAAGAAACATAAACAAAATAAATCCTGGTCAACTTGACCTCTGACTAAACATACAGGTTTCCTAACTAACAACTGGGATCAGCCTAGTGCTGTCCTAGTCCCTAAGTCCCTGGTTTTAAATGTCCAAGCAAATAGCCACACAGGCTTTGTCTCACCGCACAGGGGTTCACTCTCCCTAGACAGTCCACACAGGTCTGGTTCCAGGCATGAGCAAACACCTAATGAACCTGGGAGTTCTTATAGAGGCCTAAATGAGCTGACAAGCTTCAGCTGGTCTCATCAACTCCCTGTCTGCACGACGCCCCACACTCTCCCTAGAGGTATGAGTCATCCATGAGCCCACTAGCCCCAGCTGGGCTTATACAACTCTCCACCTAGTTGTATAAGTCGGCGTAAAGCCTGAATCTGGGCGAAATATATCTACCCCCCTGGATGCAACCAGGTGACTTTACCTTCCTGCTGTCACAATATATATATATATATATATATATATATATATGTGATTCTGCAGAGGAGAGTCGCCCTGTAGCAGTAAAACTGCTATGGGGCAGATGTCACGTGGTTAAGGAGGTTGAAGGTGGACATAGCATCAGATATATATTTTTAGCCTTCTATGTAATGTTTACGTATCACTTTCAGGTATGTATTGCCTCTCAGAGATTAAAGTCCAAGTCCAAGTCATTAAAAAAATAACGATTACGCTGTATTTACAGCAAAAAAAATGTGTCGGTAAATACCATTTAAAAAGCTGTTAAGTCCAATTCATAAACGGACCAGAGTGTAAAAAAAAAAATTGATATTTAGCACTAGGGTTTTGCTGGCATTATCACATATCACGTATTTGTCAAAAAATTGTGTGGAAACCCCCACGCTGTTTTTTGACAAATAGCTAGTTGCTAAGGAGCGGGCCGGGAAGCCGGGTGACGCATTCTTAACAACAGATGGCTCATCAGCTGAATGTAAAAAAAAAAAAAAATGCAGACAATTAATATCACCAACCAGTGTATGCTGGGTCGGTAACGTCACTAGGGACATGGTAATCAGGTGACATCACCGGGTGGCCCCACCCCTTCCCTATTTAAGAACTGCCACACAGCAGAGCAGGAAGACCATGAGAGCATTCGTCCAGAGCGGACCTTTTTTTTTTTGTGTCCGCGTTGCGGCGGGCGTCATAATTGATAATGGATACCTCCTGTCTTTTTTTCACTTTTACACTTTTTTGGTAAATGGTTAGGGGTACAATGTACCCCATACTCGTTCACATGGGGGGCCGAGATCTGGGGTCAGTATCTATTTCCTGGACTGGGATGTTGTCTCAGAGATGACGCCATTGTGTAAATCCTGATGCCAGTGTAGCTTTTGCCTGTGCTTACAAATGGCTGACGCTAATCAGCTTCTGGTTATGAGATGTTTTCTCCTGTCTACAGCAGGCTGATTTTATCTTTTCAGCCTTGGCAAAGCTCAAAGACTGCTTTAAAAATATATATATATATATATATATACTGCTTTTTTGATAAATTATACAATTACTGAATATGTCTGGGATTTATTCAAACAAGCTTGTAATGTTACCGAAAGGTCACCAATAATCATACAAACAGGAACCATGAAATAATAAAAAACAAAGCCCACAATTTGAAGTTTTTTTTTAAATAATGTTTAATTTTACGTTTTTAGTTGTTCATCCATGTTACAGTTTTAAATATCCAATGGACATGCATTCAACACAAGGACTCTCCCTAATTATAGTTTGGAACAAGAATGTACATTTCACCCACCTAAAACTGTTCTAAATTTAATATAGTACAAAATTCAGTGATAATCAAACTGAAAAGCAACACTTTCTAATACTTTCTGTAAAGTAATGAACAATACAATGAATCAATAAAGTGTTGTGTGAATTCTCCCGTATGCCCCGTACACACAAACGGATTTTCCATTGGAAAAAAATCGGATGGTTCTTCCGACGGAATTCCGCTCAAGCTTGGCTTGCATACACACGGTCACACCAAATTCCGACCGTCAAGAACGCGGTGACGTACAACATGTTCAACGGCACTATAAAGGGGAAGTTCCATTCCAACGACGCCACCCTTTGGGCTGCTTTTGCTAATCTTGTGTTAGTAAAAGTTTGGTGAGAAACGATTCGCGCTTTTCAGTCTTCGTGCTTTTCAGATCGTTTTCTGCTGTTCAGTTGGTGCTTGTGGGTTTGTATCTGTCTTTCAGTGTGTGAAGTGAGTTCGTATCTGTTTTTCAGTGCATTCTTGTCCACTCATTTCTGATTTTCAGGTCGTTCTTCATAGGCCTTTCTGTTCTTCAGTGCGTTCTGTTAGTTCGTTCTGACCAGCCAACCGTTTTCTAGCTATGTTGCGGGTATGTACTCGTCGAAGAGTTCGTGCTGTGCAGGGGCTTGGTGTTGGGCTTCTTGCTTTGACCCAATCTCAGTCCATGAACAGGGTGAGGAGGAGTTCATGGACGAAGAATTGGTTGCTCCAGCGTGACCAATTCTGTCATATGCCTTTTCTACGGGAGATCCAGGAGAATAATCCTGATGATTTCAGGAATTATCTCCGGATGACGGACCCCATTTTTCACCGTCTGTTGGCTTTTCTGTCCCCTTATATAGCGACGCAGGACACCTGCATGCGGCAAGCCATCACTCCCGAGCAGAGGCTAGTCGCCACGTTGCGATACTTGGCGACAGGGAGAAGTCTGCAGGACCTCAAGTTCACGTCAGGCATCTCCCCCCAGGCTTTGGGGATCATTATCCCAGAGACCTGTTCTGCCATCATAGAAGTCCTGCAGAAGGACTATATTAAGTTAAGGTTTCTCCTTTAACATCACTTTCTATGTATTTAATGTTTGCTAATGTATTGTATTTCTTTCATCATTCCCAAATTACCATGATTGCAATATGCTGTGAATGTCGCCTTTGTCCTCATGCATGCTGTAAGCTTTTAATGCTCCTTTTTTGGCCTACATGTATATTTGCCTTCACTAACCTCTCCAGAATGCTATCCTGGGCCCAAACACACCTAGCCTAGTCACTTACAAATGTATTTTGTCAGCTCCATTGTAGTGGCAGAGGCTTTTTTTGGGGGGCCCAAACTCATCTAGAACCCTCCCCCCCTAAAATGTTTACAATGGGCCATCAGAAGGAGTGAGGAATCTGATAAGTGGGCCTTATATTTTTGTCTTTAAATAGTCCTTAAAATAAATGTTATACTGATGTTGACCAAGAATGTTGTTGTATAATCTGCTTGCAATGTTATGTGTAAAAGTACTGATTTTTTTTTTCTGGTTTGACTCCACAGTTTCCTTCAACGCCACAGGAATGTCAGACAGTGGCATCCCATTTGCCGAGCGGTGGGACTTCCCTAACTGCGGAGGGGCTATAGATGGGAAACATGTCCGCATCGTGCCACCACCCCATTCGGGGTCATACTATTATAACTATAAGGGGTTTAATAGTATAGTGTTGATGGCGGTGGTTTTGGCACAATACGAGTTTCTCTATGTGGACGTGGGGAAGAATGTCCGGAAGTCGGATGGTGGAGTCTTCGCCCAGATGGAGTTTTCCCGATGTCTCCAGAGGGGTGGCCTGGCATTGCCACCTAATGAAGACAATGTGGAAGGACTCCCATTTGTGTTCATTGCAGATGAAGCATTCGGTCTGGGTGATCATCTTATGAGGCCATTCCCCCAGGGGACACTCACCCCGGAGAGGAGGGTTTTTTAGTTTCAATAATTTTTATTGAGAAGATGCAATCTTCAAAATAGACAATAGTACAAAAAGAAAATATATATATGACTGCTGACAGAAGAGAGCAGTAATACAGAACATAATACAAAAGAAAATTAGCACAAACAAAAGAGACTTTGCCAAGTTGGAGCAAGTGCTCCATCAGAACCTTTCATAAACAAGGCCTAAATAAAGGCCTGATAACGAAGAAAACTCGAATCAAACATTAAATCTGCCAAACATTATCAATTTGCCTAGTCACAAACATGACAGTAGCTATGAATATTTACATATTCTATACCATGGGACCTCAGTAATGCTTATTATTGACTTGGATCAAATCAATACATGGACACCAGATGGGAAGTTTGGATTGATTTGTACCCGGCGAAGCGGCAAACATCATCTCATAATTAATATGTAATGTAGTAGTCCTGACGACTTCAGTTAGGGTTGGGGTTATTGCATTTTTCCACTTCCTGACTATAGCTAATCTAGCACTCATAAGGATTTGGGAGACTATATTCCTAAATTTGGGAGGGACCTCTTCAATCCCCAACGATAAAATGGCAAGTCCTGGGTTTGTGGAGATGGAAGTATTGGTAACCGATCTTATAAGATCAAAAACTAGAGCCCAGAAAGGATTTAAAGATGGGCAAGCCCACAATATATGCATGAGAGAACCCCTATGCCCACACTGTCTCCAACAGAGAGAGGATGAATGAGCGTTGAAACCCGCTAACCTAGTAGGTGTTAAGTACTATCTTAGGAGGATTTTGTTGTGGAGTTCCCATAGGTTAACACATCTAGTAGAGGTATAAGTTAGTTTAAGAGAATATTGCCATTGCTCTATAGAATATTGAGATAATAAATCTAGTTCCCAGGATTTCATGGATGGGGTTTTAAGGAAGTCAGATTTCTGATTCAAGTAGTTGTAGAAAAGAGATATGCCTCTTTTAGAGGAGTTGGGATTAGGGATGAGCTTCGTGTTCGAGTCGAACATACGTTCGACTCGAACATCGGCTGTTCGATCGTTCGACGAAGATCGAACGATTTGGGCCGTTCGCGCCAAATTCGAGTGACGCGAACGGCCCACAATGCACTACGCCATCGCAGTGTCATCCAGGCGCTGTGATTGGCCAAGCATGCACTGTGACCCCGCATGCTTGGCCAATCACAGCGCCGGCAGCGAGGAGAGCAATGATTGGCCACAGGCAGGATGCCTGTGGCCAATTATTGCTGAGGGTGTTTAGTACACGCCCCACACTATAAAAGGCCGCCAGCACGGCGGCCTAGTGTAGTGTGTTCCGGAGCAGGGAAAGAGAAACATAGGCAGGGACAGTGACATTTATTTTTTTCTTGCTTAACCTGGATTCCTTTAGTTTAGGGAAAGAGAAGGATAGGTAGGGAGAGTGTCAGTGTGTTTTACTGTGCGAATCCTTGTTTCTAGGGACAGGGAAGGACAGTGAGGGAATTCTCCTTGTGCTATAGTGTGCTTTAAAAAAACATTTTTTCTAGGGACAGAAAACTATAGGTAGGGAGAGTGTCAGTGTGTTTTACTGTGCGAATCCTTGTTTCTAGGGACAGGGAAGGACAGTGAGGGAATTCTCCTTGTGCTATAGTGTGCTTTAAAAAAACATTTTTTCTAGGGACAGAAAACTATAGGTAGGGAGAGTGTCAGTTTCTTTCACTGTGATAATCCTTGTTTCTAGGGACAAAGAAGGAAAGTGAGTGAAATTCTCCTTGTGCTATAGTGTGCTTTAAAAAAACATTTTTTCTAGGGACAGAAAACTATAGGTAGGGAGAGTGTCAGTGTCTTTTACTGTGCGAATCCTTGTTTCTAGGGACAGGGAAGGACAGTGAGGGAATTCTCCTTGTGCTATAGTGTGCTTTAAAAAAACATTTTTTCTAGGGACAGAAAACTATAGGTAGGGGGAGTGTCAGTGTGTTTTACTGTGCGAATCCTTGTTTCTAGGGACAGGGAAGGACAGTGAGGGAATTCTCCTTGTGCTATAGTGTGCTTTAAAAAAACATTTTTTTCTAGGGACAGAAAACTATAGGAAGGAAGAGTGTCAGTTTCTTTCACTGTGATAATCCTTGTTTCTAGGGACAAAGAAGGAAAGTGAGTGAAATTCTCCTTGTGCTATAGTGTGCTTTAAAAAAACATTTTTTCTAGGGACAGAGAACTATAGGTAGGGAGAGTGTCAGTGTCTTTTACTGTGCGAATCCTTGTTTCTAGGGACAGGGAAGGACAGTGAGGGAATTCTCCTTGTGCTATAGTGTGCTTTAAAAAAACATTTTTTCTAGGGACAGAAAACTATAGGTAGGGAGAGTGTCAGTGTGTTTTACTGTGCGAATCCTTGTTTCTAGGGACAGGGAAGGACAGTGAGGGAATTCTCCTTGTGCTATAGTGTGCTTTAAAAAAACATTTTTTTCTAGGGACAGAAAACTATAGGAAGGAAGAGTGTCAGTTTCTTTCACTGTGATAATCCTTGTTTCTAGGGACAAAGAAGGAAAGTGAGCGAAATTCTCCTTGTGCTATAGTGTGCTTTAAAAAAACATTTTTTCTAGGGACAGAAAACTATAGGTAGGGAGAGTGTCAGTGTGTTTTACTGTGCGAATCCTTGTTTCTAGGGACAGGGAAGGACAGTGAGGGAATTCTCCTTGTGCTATAGTGTGCTTTAAAAAAAAAATTTTCTAGGGACAGAAAACTATAGGTAGGGAGAGTGTCAGTGTCTTTTACTGTGCGAATCCTTGTTTCTAGGGACAAAGAAGGAAAGTGAGTGAAATTCTCCTTGTGCTATAGTGTGCTTTAAAAAAACATTTTTTCTAGGGACAGAAAACTATAGGTAGGGAGAGTGTCAGTGTGTTTTACTGTGCGAATCCTTGTTTCTAGGGACAGGGAAGGACAGTGAGGGAATTCTCCTTGTGCTATAGTGTGCTTTAAAAAAACATTTTTTCTAGGGACAGAAAACTATAGGTAGGGAGAGTGTCAGTGTCTTTTACTGTGCGAATCCTTGTTTCTAGGGACAGGGAAGGACAGTGAGGGAATTCTCCTTGTGCTATAGTGTGCTTTAAAAAAACATTTTTTTCTAGGGACAGAAAACTATAGGAAGGAAGAGTGTCAGTTTCTTTCACTGTGATAATCCTTGTTTCTAGGGACAAAGAAGGAAAGTGAGTGAAATTCTCCTTGTGCTATAGTGTGCTTTAAAAAAACATTTTTTCTAGGGACAGAAAACTATAGGTAGGCAGAGTGTCAGTGTGTTTTACTGTGCGAATCCTTGTTTCTAGGGACAGGGAAGGACAGTGAGGGAATTCTCCTTGTGCTATAGTGTGCTTTAAAAAAATTTTTTTTCTAGGGACAGAAAACTATAGGTAGGGAGAGTGTCAGTGTGTTTTACTGTGCAAATCCTTGTTTCTAGGGACAGGGAAGGACAGTGAGGGAATTCTCCTTGTGCTATAGTGTGCTTTAAAAAAACATTTTTTCTAGGGACAGAAAACTATAGGTAGGGAGAGTGTCAGTTTCTTTCACTGTGATAATCCTTGTTTCTAGGGACAAAGAAGGAAAGTGAGTGAAATTCTCCTTGTGCTATAGTGTGCTTTAAAAAAACATTTTTTCTAGGGACAGAAAACTATAGGTAGGGAGTGTCAGTGTCTTTTACTGTGCGAATCCTTGTTTCTAGGGACAGGGAAGGACAGTGAGGGAATTCTCCTTGTGCTATAGTGTGCTTTAAAAAAACATTTTTTCTAGGGACAGAAAACTATAGGTAGGGAGAGTGTCAGTGTCTTTTACTGTGCGAATCCTTGTTTCTAGGGACAGGAAAGGACAGTGAGGGAATTCTCCTTGTGCTATAGTGTGCTTTAAAAAAACATTTTTTTCTAGGGACAGAAAACTATAGGAAGGAAGAGTGTCAGTTTCTTTCACTGTGATAATCCTTGTTTCTAGGGACAAAGAAGGAAAGTGAGTGAAATTCTCCTTGTGCTATAGTGTGCTTTAAAAAAACATTTTTTCTAGGGACAGAAAACTATAGGTAGGGAGAGTGTCAGTGTGTTTTACTGTGCGAATCCTTGTTTCTAGGGACAGGGAAGGACAGTGAGGGAATTCTCCTTGTGCTATAGTGTGCTTTAAAAAAACATTTTTTCTAGGGACAGAAAACTATAGGTAGGGAGAGTGTCAGTGTGTTTTACTGTGCGAATCCTTGTTTCTAGGGACAGGGAAGGACAGTGAGGGAATTCTCCTTGTGCTATAGTGTGCTTTAAAAAAACATTTTTTCTAGGGACAGAAAACTATAGGTAGGGAGAGTGTCAGTGTGTTTTACTGTGCGAATCCTTGTTTCTAGGGACAGGGAAGGACAGTGAGGGAATTCTCCTTGTGCTATAGTGTGCTTTAAAAAAACATTTTTTTCTAGGGACAGAAAACTATAGGAAGGAAGAGTGTCAGTTTCTTTCACTGTGATAATCCTTGTTTCTAGGGACAAAGAAGGAAAGTGAGTGAAATTCTCCTTGTGCTATAGTGTGCTTTAAAAAAACATTTTTTCTAGGGACAGAAAACTATAGGTAGGGAGAGTGTCAGTGTCTTTTACTGTGCGAATCCTTGTTTCTAGGGACAGGGAAGGACAGTGAGGGAATTCTCCTTGTGCTATAGTGTGCTTTAAAAAAACATTTTTTCTAGGGACAGAAAACTATAGGTAGGGAGAGTGTCAGTGTGTTTTACTGTGCGAATCCTTGTTTCTAGGGACAGGGAAGGACAGTGAGGGAATTCTCCTTGTGCTATAGTGTGCTTTAAAAAAACATTTTTTTCTAGGGACAGAAAACTATAGGAAGGAAGAGTGTCAGTTTCTTTCACTGTGATAATCCTTGTTTCTAGGGACAAAGAAGGAAAGTGAGTGAAATTCTCCTTGTGCTATAGTGTGCTTTAAAAAAACATTTTATCTAGGGACAGAAAACTATAGGTAGGGAGAGTGTCAGTGTCTTTTACTGTGCGAATCCTTGTTTCTAGGGACAGGGAAGGACAGTGAGGGAATTCTCCTTGTGCTATAGTGTGCTTTAAAAAAACATTTTTTCTAGGGACAGAAAACTATAGGTAGGGAGAGTGTCAGTGTGTTTTACTGTGCGAATCCTTGTTTCTAGGGACAGGGAAGAACAGTGAGGGAATTCTCCTTGTGCTATAGTGTGCTTTAAAAAAACATTTTTTTCTAGGGACAGAAAACTATAGGAAGGAAGAGTGTCAGTTTCTTTCACTGTGATAATCCTTGTTTCTAGGGACAAAGAAGGAAAGTGAGTGAAATTCTCCTGGTGCTATAGTGTGCTTTAAAAAAACATTTTTTCTAGGGACAGAAAACTATAGGTAGGGAGAGTGTCAGTGTGTTTTACTGTGCGAATCCTTGTTTCTAGGGACAGGGAAGGACAGTGAGGGAATTCTCCTTGTGCTATAGTGTGCTTTAAAAAAACATTTTTTCTAGGGACAGAAAACTATAGGTAGGGAGAGTGTCAGTGTCTTTTACTGTGCGAATCCTTGTTTCTAGGGACAGGGAAGGACAGTGAGGGAATTCTCCTTGTGCTATAGTGTGCTTCAAAAAAACATTTTTTCTAGGGACAGAAAACTATAGGTAGGGAGAGTGTCAGTGTGTTTTACTGTGCGAATCCTTGTTTCTAGGGACAGGGAAGGACAGTGAGGGAATTCTCCTTGTGCTATAGTGTGCTTTAAAAAAACATTTTTTTCTAGGGACAGAAAACTATAGGAAGGAAGAGTGTCAGTTTCTTTCACTGTGATAATCCTTGTTTCTAGGGACACAGAAGGAAAGTGAGTGAAATTCTCCTTGTGCTATAGTGTGCTTTAAAAAAACATTTTTTCTAGGGACAGAAAACTATAGGTAGGGAGAGTGTCAGTGTGTTTTACTGTGCGAATCCTTGTTTCTAGGGACAGGGAAGGACAGTGAGGGAATTCTCCTTGTGCTATAGTGTGCTTTAAAAAAACATTTTTTCTAGGGACAGAAAACTATAGGTAGGGAGAGTGTCAGTGTCTTTTACTGTGCGAATCCTTGTTTCTAGGGACAGGGAAGGACAGTGAGGGAAATCTCCTTGTGCTATAGTGTGCTTTAAAAAAACATTTTTTCTAGGGACAGAAAACTATAGGTAGGGAGAGTGTCAGTGTGTTTTACTGTGCGAATCCTTGTTTCTAGGGACAGGGAAGGACAGTGAGGGAATTCTCCTTGTGCTATAGTGTGCTTTAAAAAAACATTTTTTTCTAGGGACAGAAAACTATAGGAAGGAAGAGTGTCAGTTTCTTTCACTGTGATAATCCTTGTTTCTAGGGACAAAGAAGGAAAGTGAGTGAAATTCTCCTTGTGCTATAGTGTGCTTTAAAAAAACATTTTTTCTAGGGACAGAAAACTATAGGTAGGGAGAGTGTCAGTGTCTTTTACTGTGCGAATCCTTGTTTCTAGGGACAGGGAAGGACAGTGAGGGAATTCTCCTTGTGCTATAGTGTGCTTTAAAAAAACATTTTTTCTAGGGACAGAAAACTATAGGTAGGGAGAGTGTCAGTGTGTTTTACTGTGCGAATCCTTGTTTCTAGGGACAGGGAAGGACAGTGAGGGAATTCTCCTTGTGCTATAGTGTGCTTTAAAAAAACATTTTTTCTAGGGACAGAAAACTATAGGTAGGGAGAGTGTCAGTGTGTTTTTGTCATGGATATGCATTAATGTCTGTCTGCCATCTTACCTTCCTCCTCATGTGTTCATCTAGAGACCAGACCTCCTTCACCTGGCTTCCTTTATAATCTCCTCCCAGCCTGACTCCACCCCAGGCCCTATCACTGAACACTATATTAACCTGTGCACTGCAAGCCTGCTTTGCTGATCAACATGTTTGTTAGGCATTGTGTGTTTGGGTTCCTGCCTGCCGTGTGCTACGTCTGTCTCTCTGTTACGTTATTGGCTTGTCCCCGACCATCCCTGTCTGCTCGTGACCCTTGACCTTCGGCTCGTTCTTCGTTATCCTTGTCTGCTTGTGGCCCCTGACCTTCGGCTTGTTATTCGGTTCTCTCTATCGTGTGCTGCTGCTTCCCCTTATCCTACGGGGCGTGAGCTAGGAAACTCCAGGGGCCGCGACCTGGTCCCAGCCTGCAGCGTAACATCCTCACCACTAGAGGCCCTGGAGAAGACCAGCTGGGTCTTAGACTCCGCGCCCTGGGGAATCTTGGCTCTCGCTTCCGTTGGGATCCCGGTTGTGCTCCTCTGGTCCCGCTTTCCACAACCACCCAGTTTCCTATCCACAGAAGCCAGCCATAGGGTTCACTACCTCGCGGTGCACTCCTGTCCCCCTACGGTGTGCATCTGTCACCTGGCCACAGGTGACCCTGACAGTTTGATCAGCCATGAACCCGGCTGACATCCCGCTTCCCGCGGATGATCCATTGCAGGGCATAGTTCGCAGACTTGAGACCCAGGAATCAAATCAGACCCAGGTGATGCGATTCCTCCAGGATCTGGCTTCTCGATTCGAGCAGCTTCAGGTCTCCTTGGGAACCCCGAATCCGCAACCCCAAGTACAACCAGCGGCTGTACCTATCGCACCAGTCGCAGCCTCACACTCACTAAGATTGCCAGCTCCGTTCCGTTTCTCTGGGGACTCCAAGGCCTGCAGGGGGTTTCTCAGCCAATGCACTATTCATTTTGAGCTTCAGCCTCAAAGCTTCCTATCTGACTGGGCTAAGGTAGCCTATATCATTTCCCTCCTCTCCGGTGAAGCTTTGGCCTGGGCTGCCCCCCTGTGGGAGAGGAACGATCCGGTGGTTTCCAGTCTGTCCGAATTCTTGAAGCTCTTTCGTAATATCTTCGAAGAGCCGGCTCGGGCTTCTTCAGCGGCTAGTGCTGTCTTACGTCTTCGCCAAGAATCTAGTTCAGTGGGGCAATATGCTCTTCAGTTCCGTATCCACACAGCTGAATTGAGCTGGAATAATGAGGCCCTGGTCGCTACCTTTTTACATGGCCTCTCTGACCGAGTGAAAGACGAATTAGCGGGAAGAGCCATTCCCGTCGGTCTGGACGATGTAATTTCATTATGCAACCAGTTCGACATTCGTTTTCAAGAGAGGTCCTTAGAAAAAAGACGCCAGCACTCTCTGGGTCCTAGCCAGTCTGAGCTCCCCTCCCTTCATTCCGTGGAGCATCCTCTTCCTGCTGAAGAACCTATGCAGCTGGGCCGGACCAGACTAACCCCCGAAGAACGTGCTAGGCGCAGAACTCTGGGCTTGTGCCTCTATTGTGGGGGCAAGGGTCATTTTCGTGACTCCTGCTCGCTTCGTCCGGGAAACGCTCGGGTCTAATACATTTGGAAGGTGGAGTATTGGACCCAGAAACATCACCTTCTCGCCTGCTCTTGCCGGTGTCCCTTCATGTAGGCACTTCTCCTCAGTCAACCCTTGCATACCTGGATTCCGGGGCTGCCGGCAATTTCATGGATTGGAGAACTGCTTCTTCTATGAAGCTTACCCTTTCACCTCTCACTACCCCATTGGTAGTCTCGGCAATTGATGGCACTGTTCTCCCAGGGGGCCCTATTCGCTTCCAGACGCTACCCATTAGGATGTCGGTAGGGATTCTCCACCAGGAGTGGATATCCTTTCTTATTCTACCCAAGGCCTCTACCCCAGTTGTATTGGGCCTCCCTTGGCTACAGCTCCACTCTCCACATGTGGACTGGGTCTCTGGGCAGATCCTGGCCTGGGGTTCCTCATGTTTCTCGTCGTGTCTTCTCAAGGTGACCCCCAAGGAGAGTCTTCCGGTTGCTGCCACTTCTGTTTCTTCTGATCTTCCCGCCGCATACAGCGATTACCGGGATGTGTTCTGTAAAAAATCAGCTGAGGTGCTTCCTCCCCACAGGTCTTTTGACTGTGCTATTGATCTTGTCCCCGGAGCAACTCTACCCAGGGGTCGTACCTACCCTCTGTCCATCCCAGAGACCCAGGCCATGTCGGAGTATGTAGCAGAGAATCTGGGGAGAGGGTTCATCCGGAAATCCTCATCGCCTGCAGGGGCAGGGTTCTTTTTTGTTGCCAAAAAGGATGGTACCTTAAGACCCTGCATCGATTATCGGGGTTTAAATGCGGTTACTATTAAAAATCGATACCCCTTACCCTTAATATCTGAGCTATTCGATAGGTTGAAGGGTGCCTCCATCTTCACCAAGTTGGATCTCAGAGGCGCGTACAATCTCATTCGAATACGGGAGGGTGACGAATGGAAGACTGCATTTAACACTAGAGACGGGCATTACGAATATCTGGTGATGCCTTTTGGTCTGTGTAATGCTCCAGCCGTGTTTCAAAACTTTGTCAATGAAATCTTCAGAGATCTGCTGTACCAGTTTGTTGTCATCTATCTGGATGACATTCTGATCTTTTCTGAAAATCTGCTCGTCCACAGAAACCATGTCCGCACTGTACTTCAACGTCTTAGAGAGAACAATCTCTATGCCAAGCTGGAGAAATGTTCCTTTGAATGTTCTGAGGTCCTGTTTTTGGGGTGCTTTGTCTCATGTTCGGGGCTTCGTATGGACCCTGGGAAGGTCTTGGCTATCACCAACTGGCCTCTTCCTGCTAGCCTCAAGGCCACACAGCGCTTTCTTGGCTTCACTAATTATTATAGGCAGTTCATAAGGAATTACTCTTCCATTGCCGCGCCTATTATCGCTTTGACCAAGAAGGGTGTGAATGCCAGGGACTGGCCTCCCGAAGCTGTCTCTGCATTTCACAACCTGAAACAGGCCTTTGTTTCTGGCCCCCTCTTGAGGAGACCAAATCCTGGGAATGCATTTTTTATTGAAGTGGACGCTTCCTCAATGGGGGTGGGAGCTGTGCTTCTTCAAATCTTTGAGAAGAGACGCCAACCATGTGCGTTCTTCTCCAAAAAATTTTCTCAGGCAGAGAGGAATTATGCCATCGGTGATCGGGAACTTCTCGCAATTAAATTGGCGTTAGAGGAGTGGCGTCATCTCTTGGAGGGTTCCCCTCACTCCATAACGATCTTTACCGATCACAAGAATTTACAGTATCTACAGAATGCTAAACGTCTGAATCCTAGACAGGCCAGGTGGAGTCTCTTCTTTGCCCGTTTTAATTTCACGATTACCTACAAACCTGGTTCCTGCAACGGTCGGGCTGATGCGCTCTCTAGGTCATTTGACACTTTGGACGAGGAGTCCGCCCCTGAACCTGAGCCGATCATTCCCACCTCATGCATTGTTGCCCACTCTACCACCCTGAAGTCTAAAATTCCGCCTGGTAAGACCTTTGTCCCCACTGGGCTAAGAGCTAAGATCCTTCGTTGGGGACATGATTCCAAGGTGGCAGGGCATTCTGGATTCCTCCGATCCTTCCTACTCATCAGTCGTCACTACTGGTGGCCTAATCTCCGCTCAGACGTCAAAGACTACGTTAAAGCTTGTCATGTCTGTGCTCAGTCCAAATCCTCCACACAAGCTCCTGCTGGTCTCCTCATGCCCTTGCCTATTCCTAAGGAACCCTGGGCCCATATTGCCATGGATTTTATCACCGATCTCCCACTGTCTGAGAATAATACAGTCATTTGGGTGGTAATCGATCGATTCTCCAAGATGGCTCATTTTGTTCCTCTTCCTGGTCTTCCTTCTGCCCCTGCCTTGGTTCCCATTTTCATTCGAGAAATTCTCCGCCTACATGGGGTCCCTTCTCATATTGTTTCCGACAGGGGAGTCCAATTCACGTCTCGTTTTTGGAGAGCCTTTTGCAAATCCCTCAATATTGTCTTGGATTTTTCTTCTTCTTACCATCCCCAATCCAATGGACAGACTGAGAGGGTTAATCAGGAGTTAGAGGTCTTTCTTCGCACCTTTGTGTCTTCTCACCATGACGATTGGTCCTCTCTACTCCCGTGGGCAGAATTCTCCCATAACAATCATGTGAATACCAGTTCGCAGAAGACACCCTTTTTCACAGTTTATGGAAAACACCCTCAACTTCCTCTTCCTATGATCTGTTCTCCAGACATTCCAGCTTTGGCTTCGGTTCAGGAGTCTCTCAATTCCGTTTGCGGTCACGTTCATGATTCCCTCCGGGCAGCTGCTGAAAAATTCAAAGGCTTTGCCGACCGCCGCAGGCGTAAACCGCCTTCTCTTCAGCCAGGGGACAAAGTCTGGCTCTCTACCAGGAACATCAAGCTCCGAGTTCCTTCTCTGAAGTTTGCTCCACGATTCATCGGTCCATACACGGTAACTGCTAAACTGAATCCGGTTTGTTTCAAACTCCAGATTCCTAAGAGCCTTAAAATCACTAACTCCTTTCATGTTGCTCTTCTAAAGCCTTTAGTCCTCAATAAATTCTCTCGTCCTCTTCCTACCGTGGCGCCTGTCTCTGAGGATAATCAGGAGTACGAGATCAGTCAAATTCTGGACTCCCGACTCTGTAAAGGCGTTCTTCAGTACCTCGTTCATTGGAAAGGGTTTGGTCCTGAGGAGAGGTCTTGGATCACTGCATCTGAGGTCTTTGCACCTCGTCTGTTAAAGGAGTTTCATCTGAAGTTTCCCTCTAAACCTGGGCCCAGGCGGGGAAGGGGGAGGCCTCGTAAGAGGGAGGGTACTGTCATGGATATGCATTAATGTCTGTCTGCCATCTTACCTTCCTCCTCATGTGTTCATCTAGAGACCAGACCTCCTTCACCTGGCTTCCTTTATAATCTCCTCCCAGCCTGACTCCACCCCAGGCCCTATCACTGAACACTATATTAACCTGTGCACTGCAAGCCTGCTTTGCTGATCAACGTGTTTGTTAGGCATTGTGTGTTTGGGTTCCTGCCTGCCGTGTGCTACGTCTGTCTCTCTGTTACGTTATTGGCTTGTCCCCGACCATCCCTGTCTGCTCGTGACCCTTGACCTTCGGCTCGTTCTTCGTTATCCTTGTCTGCTTGTGGCCCCTGACCTTCGGCTTGTTATTCGGTTCTCTCTATCGTGTGCTGCTGCTTCCCCTTATCCTACGGGGCGTGAGCTAGGAAACTCCAGGGGCCGCGACCTGGTCCCAGCCTGCAGCGTAACATCCTCACCACTAGAGGCCCTGGAGAAGACCAGCTGGGTCTTAGACTCCGCGCCCTGGGGAATCTTGGCTCTCGCTTCCGTTGGGATCCCGGTTGTGCTCCTCTGGTCCCGCTTTCCACAACCACCCAGTTTCCTATCCACAGAAGCCAGCCATAGGGTTCACTACCTCGCGGTGCACTCCTGTCCCCCTACGGTGTGCATCTGTCACCTGGCCACAGGTGACCCTGACAGTTTTACTGTGCGAATCCTTGTTTCTAGGGACAGGGAAGGACAGTGAGGGAATTCTCCTTGTGCTATAGTGTGCTTTAAAAAAACATTTTTTTCTAGGGACAGAAAACTATAGGAAGGAAGAGTGTCAGTTTCTTTCACTGTGATAATCCTTGTTTCTAGGGACAAAGAAGGAAAGTGAGTGAAATTCTCCTTGTGCTATAGTGTGCTTTAAAAAAACATTTTTTCTAGGGACAGAAAACTATAGGTAGGGAGAGTGTCAGTGTCTTTTACTGTGCGAATCCTTGTTTCTAGGGACAGGGAAGGACAGTGAGGGAATTCTCCTTGTGCTATAGTGTGCTTTAAAAAAACATTTTTTCTAGGGACAGAAAACTATAGGTAGGGAAAGTGTCAGTGTCTTTTACTGTGCGAATCCTTGTTTCTAGGGACAGGGAAGGACAGTGAGGGAATTCTCCTTGTGCTATAGTGTGCTTTAAAAAAACATTTTTTTCTAGGGACAGAAAACTATAGGAAGGAAGAGTGTCAGTTTCTTTCACTGTGATAATCCTTGTTTCTAGGGACAAAGAAGGAAAGTGAGTGAAATTCTCCTTGTGCTATAGTGTGCTTTAAAAAAACATTTTTTCTAGGGACAGAAAACTATAGGTAGGGAGAGTGTCAGTGTCTTTTACTGTGCGAATCCTTGTTTCTAGGGACAGGGAAGGACAGTGAGGGAATTCTCCTTGTGCTATAGTGTGCTTTAAAAAAACATTTTTTCTAGGGACAGAAAACTATAGGTAGGGAGAGTGTCAGTGTGTTTTACTGTGCGAATCCTTGTTTCTAGGGACAGGGAAGGACAGTGAGGGAATTCTCCTTGTGCTATAGTGTGCTAAAGCATTCCTCATCAACCATCTTTGAAATCCTTGTTTTTTTGGACAGTCAGGGAAATTGTCGTTGTGCTATTCTGTGCAAAAGCAATCATCCTCAACCATATTTAGAAATCCTTAAGTAAAGGGACAGAGAAGGACACCTGAAGGTAGCCCTTATTGCTTTTTTCCCATCTCCCTGCAGGCTATCTATTAGAATGTCTGGAAGGCAAACAAGGAGAGGCAGACAGTCAGGAGGCAATAAAAGAGGGCAAGCAGGCTCTGTGTCTGGGGGCAACAGTGCTGGTCGTGGACGCGGTGCATTGTCATCAGCACATGGCCATGGGACACGCTTGTCCTTCTTTTCGGCAGCTGGACATGTTGAGCCACATCATGCCGAAGACTTGGTAGAGTGGATGACCAAGCCCTCCTCCTCCTCCTCCTCCTCTCTCACCCAGGCTCAGGGTACTGGAAAAGCAGCTGCCAAAGCGTCCTCTTCCCTGGTATCAATGTCAGACTCATCATCAGTCACTCCTTCCCTAGACCCACCATGTCCTCCTCCTGAGGAGTCCCCCGAACTGTTTGAGCACAGTGTTGGGTACATGCTCCAGGAGGATGCCCAGCGTTTCGAAGGGTCTGATGATGAAACCCAGCTACAGGAAGGCAGTAGCGTGAGAGCAGACAGAGGGGATGCTTAAGAAGGACACCAATCTGGCAGTCATGTTCCAGCAGCTGCAGCATACTGCCAGATTGGCTCCAGTGATGAGGAGGGAGGGGATGATGAGGTCACTGACTCCACGTGGGTGCCTAATAGGAGAGAGGAGGGGGAGGAGGATGAGGAGGAGGCACATCTCCAACGAGGCAGGATGCCCTTTGGTGGCCAGCGTAAGGGCAGTACACCGACGGAATCACACCGCAGAGCTCCGCCTGTGCAGGGCGCTGCCTCTGCCCGTCATTCAAAAAGTTCTTTGGTGTGGGCCTTTTTTGAGGCTAGTGCATCAGATCGCACAGCTGCTGTTTGCAACATATGTCTCAAGCGTATATCGCGTGGCCAAAACATCAGCCGCTTGGGTACCACATGCCTGACCAGACATATGTTGACCTGCCATGCAGCTCGTTGGCAAGCCTACCTCAAAGACCCACACCAAAGAACAAAGTGGACCTCTCCTTGCACCGCATCAGCTGGGATCTCCAACCCCACTATAACTTCAGTCCTCTCTGAAACATGCACTGAGAGGAATGAAGGTGTAGAATTAGGTGTGTCACAGCCAAGTACTTGCGGCCACTCTGCTAGCAGTACACCGACGTCCGATTCTAGCAGGCAAATTTCCCTGCCCCAGCTGCTGGACCGTCGAAAGAAGTTCACTCCCAGCCATCCACATGCCCAGCGGTTGAATGCTAGCTTGGCTAAATTGCTAGCGCTTCAACTGCTGCCTTTTCAGTTGGTAGACTCGGCCCCCTTCCGTGAGTTTGTGCAATGTGCGGTTCCTCAGTGGCAGGTTCCCAAACGCCACTTTTTCTCACGGAAGGCTATTCCGGCTCTCTACCGGCATGTGGAAGGCAATGTCTTGGCCTCGCTGGACAGGGCGGTCAGTGGTAAGATGCATATTACCGCTGACTCATGGTCCAGCAGGCATGGACAGGGACGTTACCTTTCTTTCACGGCCCATTGGGTCACTCTTTTGGCAGCTGGGAAGGATGCAGGACAAGGTGCAGTAGTGTTGGAGGTTGTTCCACCGCCACGCCTCCAAAATGCTACTACTGGTTGTGACACACCTCTCTCCTCCACCCCCTCCTCTTCTTCTTCCTCCATGGCCTCTTCCTGTGGTTTGTCCTATGAACCAGCGGTGCTCCGTAGCCATTCAAGGGGCTACGCAAGTACGCAGGCAAAAAGATGCCATGCCGTGCTTGCGCTGGTGTGTTTGGGGGACAGAAGCCACACTGGGGCAGAGGTCCTGTCTGCTCTGCAGGGCCAGGCCGAGAGGTGGTTGACGCCACGCCAGCTTAAGCCAGGAATGGTGGTTTGCGACAATGGCACCAACCTCCTCTCCGCCCTCCGACAGGGACAACTGACCCATGTGCCCTGTGTGGCTCACGTCCTTAACCTGGTGGTGCAGCGGTTCTTGGGCAGGTACCCGGGCTTACAGGATGTCCTGAGGCAGGCCAGGAAAGTCTGTGTGCATTTCCGCAGATCTTATAATGCCAGTGCTCGCCTGGCTGAGCTGCAAAAGGAGTTGAACCTGCCCAAGAACCGCCTTATATGTGACATGCCCACCAGGTGGAACTCAACGTTGGCCATGCTGCAGCGGCTGCACACGCAGCAGAGGGCCATCAATGAGTACCTGTGCGACTACGGCACCAGGACAGGGTCAGGGGAGCTTGGTTTTTTTTCTCCACGCCAGTGGGGCATGATCAGGGATGCATGCACTGTCCTGGCACCATTTGAGGAGGCCACGAGGATGGTGAGCAGTGACAGTGCATGCATCAGTGACACTGTACCTCTTGTCCACCTGTTGGAGCACACGCTGCGTGGAATAATGGACAGGGCACTTGAGGCAGAACAGAGGCAGGAAGAGGAGGACTTCCTTGCCTCTCAAGGCCCCCTTTACCCAGACAGTGTTCCTTCTGTCCCACCCATCGCACAGGAAGAGGAGGAGGAGGAGGAGGAGGATTGTGTCAGCATGGAGGTGGAGGCTGGCACTCAGCATCATCAGCAGCAGTCTTTTAGGGATGATTTACAGTCCCAAGAAACCAGTGGACTTGTACGTGGCTGGGAGGAGGTGGCTGCGGATCATGTCGTCCTTAGTGACCCAGAGGACTCCGGAGCGAATGCCTCAGCAAACCTACGCTGCATGGCCTCCCTGATCCTGCAAAGTCTGCGGAAGGATCCTCGTATTCTTCGGATCAAGGAGAGGGACCATTACTGGCTGGCCACTCTCCTTGATCCACGGTACAAGGGTAAGGTTGCGGACCTTATGTTACCGTCGCAGAGGGAGCAGAGGATGAGACAACTCCGGGAGGCCTTGCAGAAAGGTCTGTGCAATGCGTTCCCAGAGACTGGGAGGTTACAAACTCCTGGTCCTGGACAACGAGTTGCTGAGGCTTCGGCCAGTCAAAGAAGGAGCGGTGGGGAAGGTGGCCGTCTGACCGATGCGTTCAGACAATTCTTTAGTCCGCAGCCCCAAAGTATGATCGGTTCCAGCAACCATCGCCAGCGTCTGATAAACATGGTGCAGGAATATCTAGGGGCAAGATCAGACTTGGACACCTTCCCCACCGAAAATCCTCTGGCTTACTGGGTCTTGAGGATGGATCACTGGCCAGAGCTTGCACAGTATGCAATTGAGCTACTGGCCTGTCCTGCATCCAGCGTTCTTTCGGAACGCACATTCAGTGCTGCTGGAGGATTTGTCACGGATCACAGGGTGCGCCTGTCCACCGACTCGGTTGATCGACTGACTTTCATCAAGATGAACCAGTCTTGGATCACCACCAGCTACCACACACCTGATGCTGATATAACAGACTAATTGATTTTAACATGTCACATCCCTTCAAGACTGATGCTGATGCTGAGTGCCTGTGCTGTTATGTTGACTGGCTATCCTCCTCCTCCGAGTCCTCAATGATACGATTGATGATGATAGCTTGGAAGATCATTTTTGTTTATGGGTGCCGCCACCAGTGGCTAAGGCCCAATTTTTCAGCCCCTGTTTTACAGGGGCGTGTAATTACAATTTTTTTAGCAATAATTTGCCATAGGGCTCATTGCTGTGCTCCAAGTACAGTATCTGTGAGGGGTTGGAGTGTTGTGGCACCAGTGCCTAAGGCCCAATTTTTCAGCCCCTGTTTAACAGGGGCGTGTCATTACAATTTTTGAAGCAATACTTTGCAACAGGGCTCATTGCTGTGCTCCAAGTACAGTATCTGTGAGGGGTTGTAGTGTTGTGCCACCAGTGCCTAAGGCCCAATTTTTCAGCCCCTGTTCAACAGGGGCATGCAATTACAATTCTTGATCTAATAATTCACAGCAGGGCCCATTGCTGCACCCACCAAGAGTAACTCTGAGGGCTTACAGTGTTGTGGCAACGCCACCACCACCACCACCACGAAAGGCCCAATTTTTCAGCCCCTGTTCAAAAGGGGCATGTAATTACAATTCTTGATCTAATAATTCACAGCAGGGCCCATTGCTGCACCCACCAAGAGTAACTCTGAGGGCTTACAGTGTTGTGGCAACACCACCACCACCACCACCACCACGAAAGGCCCAATTTTTCAGCCCCTGTTCAACAGGGGCATGCAATTACAATTCTTGATCTAATAATTCACAGCAGGGCCCATTGCTGCACCCACCAAGAGTAACTCTGAGGGCTTACAGTGTTGTGGCAACGCCACCACCACCACCACCACGAAAGGCCCAATTTTTCAGCCCCTGTTCAAAAGGGGCATGTAATTACAATTCTTGATCTAATAATTCACAGCAGGGCCCATTGCTGCACCCACCAAGAGTAACTCTGAGGGCTTACAGTGTTGTGGCAACACCACCACCACCACCACCACCACGAAAGGCCCAATTGTTCAGCCCCTGTTCAACAGGGGCATGCAATTACAATTCTTGATCTAATAATTCACAGCAGGGCCCATTGCTGCGCCCACCAAGAGTAACTGTCAGGCCTTACAGTGTTGTGTCAACACCACCACCACCACCACCACCACCACCACCAAAGGCCCAATTTTTCAGCCCCTGTTCAACAGGGGCATGCAATTATAATTATTGATCTAATAATTCACAGCAGGGCCCATTGCTGCGCCCACCAAGAGTAACTGTCAGGCCTTACAGTGTTGTGGCACCAGCACCACCATCAAAGGCCCAATTTTTACTACCACTGTTCAATAATTATATGTTATTACAATTCCTGATATAATAGTTGACAGCAGGGCGTTCCAGCACCCACCAAGAGTAACTGTGAGTGCTTACAGTGTTGTGCCAACACCAACACCTAAGGGGCCAATTTCTGCAGAGTATATACGGCAGGTCCCTACTTTCAAACATCCAACTTACAAACGACTACTACTTGCAAACGGAAGAAGACAACAGGAAGTGAGAGGAAATCTACCCATTGGAAGGAAAATTCTCTCCTGTAAGAATTAATATGGGAGAAAGGTGTCTCCTCTCTACTGATGCTTTATCACCAATCCTTGTTTCAATAAAAACACCACATTTCAAAAACAGTTGTCATTGGGACGCAAAGTGAGGTGAAATGTTCTGAACAGGGGCACAGACAGCAAAACAAACGTTACAGGGGTGATAACCCTTCCCTATGTTTTCCAAAAAGCTTAAAAATAGGTATTTGGGCTGGAGCTACACTTAAACAATGTAGCTGTTCAAAATTACAAACAGATTCTACATAAGAACAAACCTACAGTCCCTGTCTTGTATGCACCGCCTGTATACGGCTGTTCAGAGTATATAGGGCCTTTTTTATTTTGTGTGCGGGGTTCCCCTTAATATCCATACAAGACCCAAAGGGGCTGGTAATGGTCTGGGGTAGGGGGGGGTCATGGGGTAGCTATGCCATTTTTCTTAAAGATTTTCATCCATATTACCGGGACCAGACATTACATTAAAGCCGCAAGCAGTTTTAAATGGCTTTTTTTCCTTTAGAAATGTAATTTTGTGCAGGGACAGTTCTAAACACGGGAAACACGTGGCACTTCACAGGCATACTTTAGACACCCCCCAGGTACGATATTTAAAGGAATATTTGACTTTTTTTTTTTCACTTTATGCATCATTAAAATGACTGCTCCCGAAAAACGACCGTTTTTAAAACTTCTTTTTGCATTGATACATGTCCCCTGGTGCACAACCCGGGTTCCCAAACCCTTTTTAGGACAATAACATGCATAATAGTTGTTATAATTAGCACTTTAGAATTCGAACGTTCGCATCCATTGTATTTAATAGGGTTCTAATGTTCGTACGAACTTTCGGTCCGTTCGCGGGTTCTGGTGCGAACCGAACCCGGGGGTGTTCGGCTCATCACTAGTTGGGATTAGTAAGATAAAGGAAACTCCTAACCTATAGAGACAGATCTAGTAGGAATGGTTGAAAAAGTATGAGCTATTTGATTGTAAGTATATACCTCGTTTGGATCTAAGCCGTATTCTAGCTGGAGTGCTCTAAATGTTTTTATTGTTGGATCAATAGATAAGTCTTCCACTTTGACGATACCCCTTGACTCCCAAGTACGAATGCGCAGGTCAGGGATAATTAGTTGTAAACTCGAAATGGTCAGTGGTATAACTTTGGCTATGGATTGGGACATAGGATTATTTACAAATATATTCCAGGCGCGGAGAGTAGCTATCATAGTAGGTGACCTATTGCTTATTTTGATCGTTTTAAAAGGGCTTGTTATAAGTAGATCAAATGTGTTATTGTTAATACACTGATGTTTCTCCAATTCTTTCCATCTGGGCGCATGAGTTTGTGGAAACCATTGTTTAGCTTGGGATAAAATAGCTGCAATATAGTAATCTTTCAGCACAAAGTGTCCTACTCCCCCAGCTCTTCTAGTTTTAATTAATTTTTGAAATGCACATCTGACTTTTTTCCCTTGCCATAAGTATGTGTTGAGTATAGATTGTGCTTTTGTGAAAAAAGCCTCAGGTACTGGGATTGGTAAAGCTCTGAATAGGTAGATAAATTGAGGAAATACTATCATCTTAAAGGCAGCTAATCTTCCTGTCCATGACAGTTCCACTTTCGCTATGTTACAGAGTTTAGAATCAAGGCTCCGGAGGAAGAGTGTATAATTTGCATCAAATAGTTGGGAGGATTGTTCAGTTAGTGTTATACCCAAATACTGTATGCCACTAGAGTTCCAACCATAGGGGAAACACTTCTGAAGTCTATTTTTCTGAGAATTAATTATTCCTAGTCCAAGTATTTGGGACTTACTCTCATTAACTTTGTAATATGAGACTTGGTTGAACAATGAGAGAGCCTCATGTGCTGCAGCCAGGGAAGTTTCAATATTTGTAAAAATCATGATAACGTCATCAGCAAAAAGGCTAATGACGTGTTCAGATCCTCCAATAGCGAAGCCCACAATTTGTGGGTGTGATCTGATATGTATAGCAAGGGGTTCCATTAGTAAATTAAAAATTAAAGGTGAGAGGGGGCATCCCTGACGTGTTCCATTAATTATGGAGAAGGGAGAAGATAATATGCCTGATAAATATACTCTAGCCCAAGGTTCGGAATATAAGGCCAAAATGGCCGATAGTATAGGCCCATCAAAACCAAATTTTGAAGACTCTTCGACTAACACCCAACGAAATTTGGAGAGAAACCCAACTCAAAATCGCCCATTGGGCCTATATCCCGTTCCTCTCCCCCAAATCCAATAAGGATGGTGCCTCATGTCCTTTATGCAAGGTACCCAAACCTCCTCTCTCGCACCGTTTCTGGTCCTGCTCCTTCATTTCATCATTCTGGGATCAAGTCATATACTACATTTTCTAAATTACTTTATTGAAGCTGCCCAAAGACCCATTACTCCTAATATTCGGATATTGGGACCCTCTACTGCTACCCTGGTCTCGGTCCCCTGCTGCATCACCCTCCTCACGGACCACCAAACATCCTTCCTCCAAAGACTGGATTTTGCTTTGCCTGCTTATCGCAAGGAGACTCATTCTTAGACACTGGATCTCTCCTCAAAGCCCTTCCCACATCCAACTTGAAAAGGATTGCCTCAACCTTTTTTTATAAAGAACGATTTCTCACAGACTTCAAAGAACCTAGATCAAGAGCTTGCTTTTTCTACAGATGGCACTCCTTCATCACTTCGACCCTCTCTTCTGCTGATCAGGCGGCTCTGGAACATTTTTCCTTTTCCTATGATGACCCAATCTCAAAAGGGCTGTAGGCAATACCTAGACTTTACTTTCCTATTGGCTCTACCATGGCTGTTTTCGTTCTCGGGATCCTCCATGTTTTGGAACGCATAGCCCACCTTTACCTCTGGACCCTCACCCCTTCCCCCCCTCCTCTTCACTTATTATTTTCTGTTATGTTCCTTCCCCCCTTATTCCCGATCTTAATTAATTACAGGGGCGCGTAGACAGAGTCATCCAGTATCTACCTTCTTGACGTATATCAGTATTGATATTTATCTAGGATGACTTTCTGTATCCTCACTAGGTGAGACCCATGTCTTTTTCAATGCTCTCTAGTGCTGTTCAGTTTTCTAGTGTCAAATTTTATCTTTTGTTTTTGTCCTCCTTGAACTATGCAACTCGCTATATCTTTGTCTATGTGAACCTGTGTTTTGAAACTGACTGACATTTTCTTTGTACAATTGTCTTTATTTCCCAATAAAATTTTGTTAAAAAAAAATAAAAAATTTCCAGAACCTTGACCAAATATTGCCAATGTATGTGGTCGAAGGCCTTCTCTGCATCCAAAGTAAGAAACAGAGAGGGCCTTTTCCTCACCTCGGCCAGATGCATTATGTTAATTAGTCTCCTGGTGGCATCAGACGACTGTCTGTTTTTGGTAAAACCCATTTGATCGGGATGGATAAGTGTAGGTAGCCAACAATTTTGCATAAACCTTTAGGTCAATATTCAAAAGAGAAATCGGCCTAAAGTTTTGTGGCGGAGTCTGGAACCTTCCCTGGCTTTGGCAGAGTAACTACAAGTGCCTCCAACATTTCGGGAGAGGGAAAGAGGCAGAGGCAGTATCAAAAAGTTGTTTCATATGAGGAGTATCAGGGAAATAGACGCTTTGATGCGCATGCGCGCACAAGGATGCCCGGTGTGATGGATGCCTGGCCTATTTAAACTCACTGCTAATAGTGGCGCATCGCTGGTGTATCTTCAGCTTGTCTGTGTTCCTGTGTCCTGTGAATCTGCTGTTCCTGATCCGTGTACCGACTCGGCTTGTCCTGACCTGATCATTCTGGCTTGATCCTTGGCTTGCATCTGACTTCCCTCTGCCTGCTTCCTGCATCTGATCCTGGACTGACTTCCTGTGTTGACCCCTGGCCTTGCTCCCGACTCCGTTATCAAGTCTGTCCACCGGTCCCTGCTTCCTGGACCATCCAAGCACGCCTGTCTCCAGTTCCAGCTACCAGGCACCCGTGCTTCTGTGGGCACCACACCTGCTGTGTCACCTCCAGTGGTGTGCTGCGCTAGGCCGCAAGGGGAGCCCTCCTAGCATCTCGGCCTCCTGCCAAGTTCCTGACAAGGAGATAAAATAGATTTATATACCTTATAGTATTCACCACAGAATCCGTCAGGACCCGGAGATTTATTTGGGGGCAAAGAGTCAATTACTTTCTGAATCTCCGCTTCAGTAAACGGGGCATTTAGAGAGGTTAATTGGTCAGACGTTAATTGTGGTGCAGACAACTGAGATAAGAGCTTGTTAATTCCCTCTGGGGTTGGTTGGTAGGTTGTGGGATCGTCCTTTAAGTTGTATAAAGATTTGTAATAGAAGCTAAATGCATCCGCTATTTGTTGAGGGTGATAAAGCTTTTGCTTGGTGCCTGGGTGTATGATGTAGGGAATTTTTGCCTTACTTCTGTGACCTCTGATGGTTTGTGCTAATAGCTTTCCTGCTCTATTCCCATTAGCATAGTATGACATTTTAAATTTTTTACTGGCCTTCTCAAAATTGTCTAACAGTAAGATTCTAAGTTCACATCTTAGTTGTGAATTTTTTTGGGAGAGTGAAGGGGATGGATTGATTTTGTTTTGCTTATCCAGCGTGGAAAGTTCAGTTGTTATATCAGTCAAATGCTTTTGCCTCTGCCTCTTTACCCTTGCCCCCATTTTTATACACATTCCTCTCATAAACGCTTTATGAGCATTCCATAACATAAAAGGGTCCTTTACTGACCCCACATTATTAGAAAAAAACTCTGATAATTGAGCCTGAAAAACTTTAGTACATTCTTCTCTTTGTAGGAGAAATGCATTCATTCTCCATATTGGCCTCGTGTTAACCGACGTCGAGTCCGCTATGGAAAGAACAACAGACGCATGGTCCGACCATGTGATATCATTAATTGTGACAAAAGAAGTTTGTAGTAAAGCCTGTTGATCAACCAGAAACAGATCAATTCTTGTATAGGTGAGAGCTATGAGTAAGCATCTCACGATGTGAAACGCGTTAGCCTATCTCTGTGTTCACTTTTGAGTGCCTTTGCTGTATTTGTGGATTTTATTAATAAACCAGCATCCTTTGCAGAGTGCGGCCATCCAGAATTTTTTCTTTCCTCACCTAATAGGTGAGATGGGGTGGTGAAAAGAAAGTGAAGTCACGTTCAGTAGCGTGAAAGCAACGCCAGGCATCAGACAAATTATGAGTCAGGATGGAGGGCAGAAGTGATGGGATCACCCGTTTAGAGTGAGAGGTAGAGTCCAAGTAAGGGTCAGGGGTAATATTAAAGTCTCCACACACCACTAGTAATCCTTTTTGAAGGCGTGACACTTTTTTCATCAGATCAGTCTGTTGAAAAACGGAATTTGGTGTTTATTAGGCGAGTATACGTTCACTATTGTGTACGTGGAGGAGTTCCAGTCGCAGGTTAGTATCAAAAACCTAAACAAAGGGTCATACACTATATCCTGCAGTTTGAATGCCACTGTGTTTCTGATGGCTATCAGCACCCCTTTGGTTTTGGAGTCCGCATTCCCTTTGTAGACATGAGGGTAATTCTTTTGGGAACACCTGGGGGGATTAGAGGCTTTGAAGTGAGTCTCTTGCGCACATATTATGTCGCAATGATGTGCAAGCGCTTCTCTCCATAGTGAACTGGGTTTCGCAGGATGATTGAGTCCCTTAGAATTAATAGAAAGTATGTGCAGTGTCATAGAGCAGAGGATTTAAGTCTGATGTAAATGTGTCTTGAGTTAAATCCTGTGGTGAGGAGGAGTCTCTATGCTGACTGCCGCCACCACCGCAGACAGCAAAGAGGATGGTGCTCACTAGCAGCAAAAAAGTACTCACTTTTAGAGGAATGAAGTTTAAAAGTATGAAGGTCAGGCGATGTAAAGAAGTCACCTCCACATAAGACAGTCTCTTGACTCCGGCTGACTGAGCATCTCCAATCCTGTTTCTTGGTCCGGTTATCTGAAAAACTTGGCATAGAGAAAAAAAAAAGAAGAAAAAACAAGCTAGTAACTGAAAAAAAAAAACAAGAGAGTATAAAAGGTAGAACAGTCAAAGGCAGCATGGGCTGCTAATTCTAACTGGGGGGTAAGTTCAACCCTAGTATGGAATTCACAAGGACCTAGGAGTATAACGTTGACTTCCGAGTGATGTTAAACATGAGTTTTGGCATTTCTCGCCGTTACTTTCTTCCACTACTGATCAATTGGACGTGGGGTGCTTGTAGCGAGGGCACCTTCTACCTGATCCAGGAGAATGCCCCAATCTTTCAGCAGAGTGATCCCCTTCTCCAACGAATTTATTGTGTACGTGTGGTTGTCCTTAGTCACGGTGAGTTTAGTCGGATATCCCCACCTGTACAGAATTTTATGGTTTCGGAGAACCTTTGTCACCGTGTTCAAGTTTCTCCTTTTCTGGAGCGTATATTGAGAGAGATCAGAGTAGAATTGAAGATTTTGATATTGCGGGGGAATTGGTTCCTGCTTCCGCATAGTTGACATAATTTGCTTCTTTACATGAAAAAAGTGTAAGCGTAATAGGACATCCCTAGGGATGTGTTCTGATAAGTGAGGGGGTTTGGGGAGATGATGGATCCTATCAATGGTGACATCTAGATCCGTGAGACCTGGCAGGATTTGTTTAAAAAGGGTTGCAGCATAACGATTTAGATCCGACTGTTGGACAGATTCGGGGATCCCCTTATTTTTAGGTTGTTCCTTCTGGATCTGTCTTCCATATCAGCGAGCTTTGTTTTGATTAATTCTGTATCCCCCTCTCTCACTTCGTTGGCATCCACTAAGTCATTGATAGTCTCTGCATACTCCCCCATTTTTGTTTCTATGTGATCCACCCTGCTCTCTACCGCTTGGATCCCTCTATTGAAAGTATGCATATGCGATGCCATGTCAGATTGGATTGTGCTGCACAACGATAATAATATGTCCTTTAAAACGGTGTCAATCACTGGCTGATTCTGAGTGGGGAATGATTCTATAGATTCCATCATCTCCCTGGTATTTTCCCCTGAATCTGAGGCCTGGCTGTACGCCGGGCTTGATCCGCTGCCATCCATCCTCGGTTTGGACTTAGCAGGGCTGGGGTGCTGGCTTGGGTGAGGAGTGCATCTCGGCTGGTTTTTACCTTTGTTAGAGGTCTTCCCGTGGGTGGATGCAGCTGTAGGAGAGTAGGCCACGGCGCCATCTTGCCCCTTGTCTCCGCCGGGAACCACAGGATACAAGTCTGTGAGTCTTTGAGGCTTTCTATTGCCTTGTCGCTTGTTCAGCATGGTCCTGGCACCTTCCCATACACTATCGCTGTAATGCCAGGTAGAAAAGTAACTCAGATGGGGTTGCTGAATGTCGCTTTTGTCCAGTGAATCCGAAATACCGGTTCTATGCGACCATCCGGCTCTCGCATCAGGCCACGCCCCTCGAGAGGAGGGTTTTTAACTACCAGCTGGCCAGAGCCAGAAGAGTCATTGAGAATGCCTTCGGGATAATGGTCAGCCGGTTCTGCCTATTTCTGACAGCAATACATATGGCGGACTACAAACTGAACCACATCATTTTATCCTGCTGCATACTGCACAACTTTTTAAGGCAAAATTCACAAAATTATCTTGCCTCAGTTGGGCCTGAGGCCAGACTTTCTGGGAATCCCCTGACGGGCCTGGAATCTGGCCGTCCTGGCCTGCCCCCCCCCCCCAAAGCTCCCGTGAAGTTGGCCAAAAAATGTCGATTGCTATGCCAGACAATGTATGAATATAAAAAAAAAAATAATAATTATCTGATAAAATCTTGAATTTTATTTATTGCTTGTGTTTCTTTTAGCTGTCTCCTAGGTTCTCCTAGTGCAATTGTAGTGCCAAGTGGATTTTCCTTTAGTAAATAACCCCCATTGTCACTGTAAACACCAAATTACTACAAAAAATGGTATTGAGCATTGAAAGAAGAAGCCACACATTGTTGAGTAGAAAATGTTTTACTCTGTGCACATTCACATGGGCGTTATACAATTTTTGGGTAAATTAAAAAAAAAATCTCAAGTTTTACAATTTACATTTTTTTTTTGTATAAACAATCATGTTTCAAAACATAACATACACCACTCTGGAACTTACAAAGTTCAACCTTGAAAAACTGAAGGCAATATCAGATATTATAGTGTGTCAAAACTGTGTTGATCTTGCCTTCATCAGATGGGGTGATCTCTGGGAGTCCTGAACCAGATTGTGCTCCCTATTGTATGGACTCCTCAGGCTACCAATTTTCTTTTCCACGGAGTTGATGTCTGCCCTGGGGTCCAAAGGCTTCGCTAATTCCAGAAGTTTCTCCAGCGTTGCCTTCCTCTTTATTTTGTTACCCAGAATAAATGGATATTTTTTTTTCAGAAAATACACTTCAAAATTACAAAGTCAAATTAACAAGGGACACCAACACCAACCTCCTTGATTTAAAAAAAATACAAGATAATAATGTTGTTGAGGTAACTTGACAAAAAAAAAAAAAATGGAGATCACTAGAAAAAAAAAAAAAAAAAAAGGAGATCTTGATTAAAACAACAAAAAAAGAAAGATGACTATAAAAAATAATTCTAAACATTATTATGGAGATCTGGCTTTAAAAAAAAAAGATTATTCATGAGATCACGAGAAAAAATAAAGAAATAAGTTTGTCTGAACTGTGTGAATATCAGCAGCAAAACAACTTCATTATTCTGGCATTATAAAGAAAAAAAGAATGCGCTGCATTAAAAGATCTCAGAATTTGCAGCGTGACGAATGTGCTATCTCCATTATGAATGCTAGTTTTACCAGACTGAGTGCTCCCGTCTCATACTTGATTCTGAGCATGCATGGTTTTTAGTGCGTCGGAATTGCATACAGGTGAACGGATTTTCCAATAGGAATTTGTTCCGTCTGAAAAATTGAGAACGTGCTATCTATCTAAGTCCATCGGAAATTCCGACAGAAAAAGTCCATCGGAAATTCCGATCGTGTGTACAGGGCATAATACTTTATACTGAGTTGGGTGGGGGTATTATTGCCAACTAATCAGTCAGGATTGCATAGGGGGGGACACATTACTGACAGAATTAACTTCTCACACCAAAGACAGACGCAAGATACAGCAAGAGAGCAGGGGATCATGGCTATAAAGATAAAACCAGTACATAATTTAGGTGTGGAATAATAAGAAAACAAAAACAGACATCACAGTGATATGGGCAGAGGTAAAGAATTTGAAGGCAGCATAGATTACCATTTAAGCATGTTTAAAACAATGAAGCAGTTGCAGTTAAAGGTGGATTTTGAAGGCAGCATAGATTACCATTTAAACATGTTTAAAACAATGAAGCAGTTGCAGTTAAAGGTGGTAACTAGTAAGTTAGAAACGCACTTGCGCCAACAAGCATAAGGCTTCCATCATGTTTGAAACATACCATTCACTTATTAACCATTCTGGATGGTATAAATGTATACAAAGATACCTTTTTGTTGTATTGATTGATGTGGAAACATTATATTCAAGTATTCCACACTAAAAATATTGAAACTGTTATGCCTGTACACACGATCGGAAATTCTGACAAGAAAACCGTGGATTTTTTCTGACGGAATGTTGGCTCAAACTTGTGTTGCATACACATGGTCACACAAATCTTGTCTGAAATTCCGACCATCAAGAACGCGGTGACGTACAAGACGTACGACGAGCCGAGATCAATGAAGTTCAATAGGCAGTTCGGCTCTTCTGCTTGATTCTGAGCATGCATGGTTTTTTGCGCATCGGAATTGCATACAGACAAACTTTTTCCGTCGGAAAAATAGAGAACCAGCTCTCAATCTTTTGCTGGCAGAAATTCTGACAGAAAATGTTGGATGGAGCATAGACACAGTCGGAATATCTGACCAAAAGCTCACATCCAACTTTTTTTGACGGAAAATCCTATCCTGTCTACAGGGCATCAGAGTTCATATTATACCATAATGCATTTCTGTCTGATGGGTTCCACTACCTCCAGGTGCAGAACATGGTGACTGGGAAAAACCTGTGTCCTGATCTATGCCAATTTGTACCTGGAGGGATGGGAATGTGCTTTGTTTACAGATGAATGAACTTCAATGTACATCTGCCATGTCATTTCAAGGTACAGGTACATTGATGAAATCTTTTTATGGTTATGGTCAGGAGATGGTTATTGCTTCAGTAGTTTGTTATCTAAAATCAAAACGTGTTTAATTTTTACTTTACACATGCATGCAACCTACAACCTACAACAAATAGCTTTTTTAAACCTTTTGATCTATACAATTCTTGATATTATGATCGGCACTACTTTGTTTAGAAAACTGTCAGTGGGCAACACTACAGTATATTGCACATGCATAGTGCTAATAAACAGTATGTTGTATAGTAAAAGGTCAGTATTTAGGGATAAGGTGCAATTGTACCAGAAAAAGCAATTTTGAAGAAAAAAACCCCAAAATAAATTATTTAAAAAGGAGGTATTAGTAGAAAAAAATGCAAAGCACACTAACATGCTATAAGCAGCCCTACCATTTTATCAGGAGAAAAATAGGCTGGAAAGAAAAACAAAATTATAATTATTACACAGTTCAGCAATAAGGGCTACACCACATTTAAAAAGTTATAAAACACACAAGCATGTTTTAAAAGATGATGTAATGATTCTTAGAATTACTGATCACTTCATTCAAGAGAAATGTTTTGTTTTGAGACAAACTGGTACACAGCCATTTCTAAATTTAGAGGAAACCCAAATTAACATTAACATTTTCTTCATAGCACCTTTGAATGTGGAAGCTGGTCATATTGTAGGTTTAATTGTACAGACAAAGAAAACAATGCAGGATCTCCAAATATAGAATATTAAAAACTTAAAGCATGTACTATCAACACAGCATTCATAATGTGCAAAAAAGCATTCACAATATTCAAAAATGATAATAAAAATAAGTCAGTGCGAATAAAAGTCCAATGCAGAAGAGTCCAAAATATGTGATAGATATCACCGCAAAGAAAGGGTCTTCCACCAGCTAATAAAAATCCTCTCCATCACACGTGAGTAACAGAACTAAAATGCACAGACCGACATTAAAGCTGCCAGGGGAAAGCAGCAGCATTCGAGTACGTGTCAACAGAATCGTTCACACATGGTCAACCAGCTCCATTCTCACAATAGGGACATGCTGCAATACAGCTTCTCACCACTGGGGACAGTCAGAAGGTTTGCTTGATACTGTCTGGGAAGCAAGCAAGCAAGCACTCACCACATGGAGCCACAAGCAGGGGACCACATATAGTATAGTGTAGTATATTTATTAAAAGGTATAGATTTCACATAAAAAAAGAAAAAAGGCTTCATCCAAATGCCAGTAAAACAATTGTCATGACAAATAAAACAGTGCAATTACAAAGAGATCCGCCAGTTTCAAGCATGGAAGTAGTGGCGAGATGTTAGCATGTAGCTCCTGCACAACACATTTTATGAGAATGCACGTTTTCAGGGGGCGCTTGTGTCATGTTTACTATTTAAAAAAAAAAAATGTTGACTTTAAAAATGCTTTGATAATAGCATTCCAAGCTGCAGTTTCTAAAGCAAGCAAAATCATTTCTTGTATTAACAGAGACATAGTATCCAGAGAGAGAGACATAATTGTGTCCTGTAAAAATCAATAGTAAAACCTCATCTAGAATATGCAGTTTTGGGCACCTGTTCACAAAAAGAATATTGGTAATCTGAAAACAGTGGAAAGAAGGGCAACCAAACTTATAAGAAGCACGGAGTGAGGAAAAATTAGCTGAACTAAACTTGTTCTCTCTTGAGAAGAGCTAGTTAATGAGCGATATGATAAAAGTGTATAAATATGCAAATGATCAATATAGCAAACTTGGTGTAGAGTTACTCACTTTAAGCTCATCACAAAAGAAAAGGGGGCATGCTACATCTGGAGAAAGAGAGAGTTATTCTCCGAATATGGAAAGGGTTCTTCACAATAAGAGCTGTGAAAATGTGGAATAGATTCCCTCAAGTATTAGTTCTGTCCAGCTCAGTAGATTTAATGAAAAAAAAGACTTGGATTCTTTACTAAATCTAATTTACCTTTATTTTCTTTCTTCGGGATCAACTTTGGGTACAGGAGTGTGTGTACAGAGGTTTTTTATGTGTGTGTTTTTTCAGTTGAAAGGTTGAACTTGGACTTTTTTCAACCAGACTAACTATGTGACTATGCAATTATGACAACACACAGGCAACAAACTGTTGTCAACTGTGGGCAATAGTGTTAAAATGTGAGAAACAAATAAGCAATACTAGGACAAAAAAATGTCCAGTTGTGAAAATACACAGACAAGAATCAGGCAATCCTGACAACCCATGGGCAATAATAGTATTTGCTACACTATGTAGGCAACAAAAAGACAATTGTTAAAATATGCCATATTCATTACAATACCTAATTTGTTTCCAGCTACTGAGAGCTAGGGATGAGCTCGGTGTTCGAGTCGAACATACGTTCAACTCGAACATCGGCTGTTCGATCGTTCGGTGAACATCGAACGATTTGGGCCGTTCGCGCCAAGTTCGAGTGACGCGAACAGCCCACAATACACTGCGCCATCGCAGTGCAATCCTGGCACTGTGATTGGCCAAGCATGCACTGTGACCCCGCATGCTTGGCCAATCACAGCGCCGGCAGCTAGGAGAGCCATAATTGGCCACAGGCAGGTTGCCTGTGGCCAATTATAGCTCAGGGGGTTTAGCAAACGCCCCACACTATAAAAGGCCGCCAGCGCGTCGGCCTTGTTTAGTGTGTTCCGGCGCAGGGAAAGAGAAGGATAGGCAGGGACAGTGTGATATTCTTTGTGCTATTCTTGTGTGCAGGGAGAGAGAAGGATAGGCAGGGAGAGTGTCAGTGTCATATTCTTTGCTAAACCTTGTGTGCAGGGAGAGAGAAGAATAGGCAGGGGACAGTGTCAGTGTCATATTCTTTGCTAAACCTTGTGTGCAGGGAGAGAGAAGGATAGGCAGGGAGAGTGTCAGTGTCATATTCTTTGATAAACCTTGTGTGCAGGGAGAGAGAAGGATAGGCAGGGGACAGTGTCATTGTCATATTCTTTACTAAACCTTGTGTGCAGGGAGAGAGAAGGATAGGCAGGGAGAGTGTCAGTGTCATATTCTTTGATAAACCTTGTGTGCAGGGAGAGAGAAGGATAGGCAGGGGACAGTGTCAGTGCCATTGTTGCTAAGCCTCCTGCACAGTATGCACCTGAAGCTAGCCCTTATTGCTGTGTTTTCCTGGTGTGTTACACTAACAGGCATTTGCAGCACTTACAGCGGGCAGAGTGTGCCTCCTGCACATTATACACCTGAAGCTAGCCCGTATTGCTGTGTTTTCCTGGTGTGTTACACCAACAGGCATTTGCAGCACTTACAGCAGGCGTAGTGTGATTCCTGCAAAATATACTCCTGAAGCTAGGCCTTATTGCTGTGTTTTCCTAGTGTGTTACTCTAACAGGCATTTTCAGCACTTACAGCAGGCATAGTGTGATTCCTGCAAAATATACACCTGAAGCTAGCCCGTATTGCTGTGTTTTCCTGGTGTGTTACACCAACAGGCATTTGCAGCACTTACAGCGGGCGTTGTGTGCTTCCTGCAAAATATACTCCTGAAGCTAGGCCTTATTTCTGGTTTTCCCATCTCCCTGCAGGCCATTAGAATGTCTGGAAGGCAAACAAGGAGAGGCAGACAGTCAGGAGCCAATAAAAGAGGGCAAGCAGGCTCTGTGTCTAGAGACAACAGTGCTGGTCATGGACGCGGTGCATCGCCATCAGCACGTGGCCATGGGACACGCTTGTCCTTCTTTTCGGCAGCTGGATGTGTTGAGCCGCATCATGCCGAAGACTTGGTAGAGTGGATGACCAAGCCCTCTTCATCCTCCTCATCCTCTCTCACCCAGGCTCAGGGTACTGGCAAAGCAGCTGCCAAAGTGTCCTCTTCCCTGGTATCAATGTCATCATCAGTCACTCCTTCCCTAGACCCACCATGTCCTCCTGAGGAGTCCCCCGAACTGTTTGAGCACAGTGTTGGATACATGCTCCAGGAGGATGCCCAGTGTTTCAAAGGGTCTGATGATGATACCCAGCTAGAGGAAGGCAGTAGCGTGAGAGCAGAGAGAGGGGATGCTCAAGAAGGACAGCAATCTGGCAGTTATGTTCCAGCAGCTGCAGCATACTGCCAGATTGGCTCCAGTGATGAGGAGGGAGGGGATGATGAGGTCACTGACTCCACGTGGGTGCCTAATAGGAGAGAGGAGGAGGATGAGGAGGAGGCACATCTCCAACGAGGCAGGATGCCCTCGGGGGGCCAGCGTAAGGGCAGCACACAGACGGAATCACACCGCAGAGCTCCGCCTGTGCAGGGCGCTGCCTCTGCCCGTTATTCAAAAAGTTCTTTGGTGTGGGCCTTTTTTGAGTCGAGTGCATCAGATCGCACAGCTGCTGTTTGCAACATATGTCTCAAGCGTATATCGCGTGGCCAAAACATCAGCCGCTTGGGCACCACATGCTTGACCAGACATATGTTGACCTGCCATGCAGCTCGTTGGCAAGCCTACCTTAAAGACCCACACCAAAGAACAAAGCGGACCTCTCCTTGCACCGCATCAGCTGGGATCTCCAACCCCACTATACCTTCAGTCCTCTCTGAAACCTGCACTGAGAGGAATGAAGGTGTAGAATTAGGTGTGTCACAGCCAAGTACTTGCGGGCACTCTGCTAGCAGTACACCGACGTCCGATTCTAGCAGGCAAATTTCCCTGCCCCAGCTGCTGGACCGTCGAAAGAAGTTCACTCCCAGCCATCCACATGCCCAGCGGTTGAATGCTAGCTTGGCTAAATTGCTAGCGCTTCAACTGCTGCCTTTTCAGTTGGTAGACTCGGCCTCCTTCCGTGAGTTTGTGCAATGTGCGGTTCCTCAGTGGCAGGTTCCCAAACGCCACTTTTTCTCACGGAAGGCGATTCCGGCTCTCTACCGGCTTGTGGAAGGCAATGTATTGGCCTCGCTGGACAGTGCGGTCAGTGGTAAGGTGCATATTACCGCTGACTCATGGTCCAGCAGGCATGGACAGGGACGTTACCTTTCTTTCACGGCCCATTTGGTCACTCTTTTGGCAGCTGGGAAGGATGCAGGACAAGGTGCAGTAGTGTTGGAGGTTGTTCCACCGCCACGCCTCCAAAATGCTACTACTGGTTGTGACACACCTCTCTCCTCCACCCCCTCCTCTTCTTCTTCCTCCATGGCCTCTTCCTGTGGTTTGTCCTATGAACCAGCGGTGCTCCGTAGCCATTCAAGGGGCTACGCAAGTACGCAGGCAAAAAGATGCCATGCTGTGCTTGCGCTGGTGTGTTTGGGGGACAGAAGCCACACTGGGGCAGAGGTCCTGTCTGCTCTGCAGGGCCAGGCCGAGAGGTGGTTGACGCCACGCCAGCTTAAGCCAGGAATGGTGGTTTGCGACAATGGCACCAACCTCCTCTCCGCCCTCCGACAGGGACAACTGACCCATGTGCCCTGTGTGGCTCACGTCCTTAACCTGGTGGTGCAGCGGTTCTTGGGCAGGTACCCGGGCTTACAGGATGTCCTGAGGCAGGCCAGGAAAGTCTGTGTGCATTTCCGCAGATCTTATAATGCCAGTGCTCGCCTGGCTGAGCTGCAAAAGGAGTTGAACCTGCCCAAGAACCGCCTTATATGTGACATGCCCACCAGGTGGAACTCAACGTTGGCCATGCTGCAGCGGCTGCACACGCAGCAGAGGGCCATCAATGAGTACCTGTGCGACTACGGCACCAGGACAGGGTCAGGGGAGCTTGGTTTTTTTTCTCCACGCCAGTGGGGCATGATCAGGGATGCATGCACTGTCCTGGCACCATTTGAGGAGGCCACGAGGATGGTGAGCAGTGACAGTGCATGCATCAGTGACACTGTACCTCTTGTCCACCTGTTGGAGCACACGCTGCGTGGAATAATGGACAGGGCACTTGAGGCAGAACAGAGGCAGGAAGAGGAGGACTTCCTTGCCTCTCAAGGCCCCCTTTACCCAGACAGTGTTCCTTCTGTCCCACCCATCGCACAGGAAGAGGAGGAGGAGGAGGATTGTGTCAGCATGGAGGTGGAGCCTGGCACTCAGCATCATCAGCAGCAGTCTTTTAGGGATGATTTACAGTCCAAAGAAACCCGTGGACTTGTACGTGGCTGGGAGGAGGTGGCTGCGGATCATGTCGTCCTTAGTGACCCAGAGGACTCCGGACCGAATGCCTCAGCTAACCTACGCTGCATGGCCTCCCTGATCCTGCAAAGTCTGCGGAAGGATCCTCGTATTCTTCGGATCAAGGAGAGGGACCATTACTGGCTGGCCACTCTCCTTGATCCACGGTACAAGGGTAAGGTTGCGGACCTTATCTTACCGTCGCAGAGGGAGCAGAGGATGAGACAACTCCGGGAGCCCTTGCAGAAAGGTCTGTGCAACGGGTTCCCAGAGACTGGGAGGTTACAAACTCCTGGTCCTGGACAACGAGTTGCTGAGGCTTCGGTCAGTCAAAGAAGGAGCGGTGGGGAAGGTGGCCGTCTGACCGATGCGTTCAGACAATTCTTTAGTCCGCAGCCCTAAGGTATGATCGGTTCCAGCAACCATCGCCAGCGTCTGATATACATGGTGCAGGAATACCTAGGGGCAAGGTCAGACTTGGACACCTTCCCCACTGAAAATCCTCTGGCTTACTGGGTCTTGAGGATGGATCACTGGCCAGAGCTTGCACAGTATGCAATTGAGCTACTGGCCTGTCCTGCATCCAGCGTTCTTTCAGAACGCACATTCAGTGCTGCTGGAGGATTTGTCACGGATCACAGGGTGAGCCTGTCCACCGACTCGGTTGATCGACTGACTTTCATAAAGATGAACCAGTCTTGGATCACCACCAGCTACCAAACACGTGAAGCTGATATAACAGACTAATTTATTTTCAAATGTCACATCCCTTCAAGACTGATGCTGATGCTGAGTGACTGTCCTGTTATGTTGACTGACTATCCTCCTCCTCCTCAATGATCCGATTGATGATGATAGCTTGGAAGAACATTTTTGTTTCTGGATGCCGCCACCAGTGCCTAAGGCCCAATTTTTCAGCCCCTGATTAACAGGGGCATGTAATTACAATTTTTTTTGCAATGCTTTGCAGCAGGGCTCATTCCTGCACTCCAACTAGAGTATCTGGGAGAGGTTGCAGTGTCGTGGCACCAGCACCAGTGCCTAAGGCCCAATTTTTCAGCCCCTGTTTAACAAGGGCATGTAATTAAAAAAAAATATGCAATGCTTTGCAGCAGGGCTCATTCCTGCACTCCAACTAGAGTATCTGGGAGAGGTTGCAGTGTCGTGGCACCAGCACCAGTGCCTAAGGCCCAATTTTTATGCCCCTGTTTAACAGGGGCATGTAATTACAATTTGTATGCAATGCTTTGCAGCAGGGCTCATTCCTGCACTCCAACTGGAGTATCTGGGAGAGGTTGCAGTGTCGTGGGACCAGCACCAGTGCCTAAGGCCCAATTTTTCAGCCCCTGTTTAACAGGGGCGTGTAATTACAATTTTTGATGCAATACTTTGCAACAGGGCTCATTGCTGTGCTCCAAGTACAGTATCTGTGAGGGATTGCAGTGTTGTGGCACCAGTGCCTAAGGCCCAATTTTTCTGCCCCTGTTTAACAGGGGCATGTAATTACAATTCTTGATCTAATAATTCACAGCAGGGCCCATTCCTGCGCCCACCAAGAGTAACTGTGAGGCCTTACAGTGTTGTGTCAACACCACCACCACCACCACCACCAAAGGCCCAATTTTTCAGCCCCTGTTCAACAGGGGCATGCAATTACAATTCTTGATCTAATAATTCACAACAGGGCCCATTCATGCGCCCACCAAGAGTAACTGTGAGGGCTTACAGTGTTGTGTCAACACCACCACCACCACCACCAAAGGCCCAATTTTTCAGCCCCTGTTCAACAGGGGCATGCAATTACAATTCTTGATCTAATAATTCACAGCAGGGCCCATTCATGCGCCCACCAAGAGTAACTGTGAGGGCTTACAGTGTTGTGGCAACACCAACATGTAAGGGGCAAATTTCAGCAGAGTATATAGGGCAGGCCCCTACTTTCAAACATCCAACTTACAAACGACTCCTACTTGCAAACGGAAGGAGACAACAGGAAGTGAGAGGAAATCTACCCCTAGGAAGGGAAATTCTCTCCTGTAAGAGTTAATATGGGAAAAAGGTGTCTCCTCTCTACTGATGCTTTATCACCAATCCTTGTTTCAATAAAAACCCCACTTTTCAAAAACATTTGTCATTGGGACGGAAAGTGAGGTGAAATGTTCTGAACAGGGGCACAGACAGCAAAACAAATGTTACAGGGGTGATAACCCTTCCCTATGTTTTCCAAAAAGCTTAAAAATAGATTTTTTTGGCTGGAGCTACACTTAAACAATGTACCTGTTCAAAATTACAAACAGATTCTACATAAGAACAAACCTACAGTCCCTGTCTTGTATGCACCGCCTGTTCAGAGTATATAGGGCCTTTTTTATTTTGTGTGCGGGGTTCCCCTTAATATCCATACAAGACCCAAAGGGGCTGGTAATGGGCTGGGGTAGGGGGGGGTGATGGGGTAGCTATGCCATTTTTCTTAAAGATTTTCATCCATATCACCGGGACCAGACATTACATTAAAGCCGCAAGCAGTTTTAAACTGCTTTTTTTCCTTTAGAAATGTCATTTTGTGCAGGGACAGTTCTAAACACGGGAAACACGTGCCACTTCACAGGCATACTTTAGACACCCCCAGGTACGATGTTTAAAGGAATATTTGACTTTTTTTTTTCACTTTATACATCATTAAATGACTGCTCCCGAAAAACGGCCGTTTTTAAAACTTATTTTTGCATTGATACATGTCCCCTGGTGCAGAACCCGGGTTCCCAAACCCTTTTTAGGACAATAACATGCATAATAGTCGTTATAATTAGCACTTTAGATTTCGAACGTTCGCATCCATTGTATTTAATAGGGTTCTAACGTTCGTGCAAACTTTCGGTCCGTTCGCGGGTTCTGGTGCGAACCGAACCCGGGGGTGTTCGGCTCATCCCTACTGAGAGCCAATATGTGGTACAAGAACTGGTCTAGGATAGTTAAATTGACCATTGAAACCTCAACCACTTAACGACCGCTCACTGTATATATACGTCGGCAGAATGGCACCGACAGGCACAATCACGTAGAGTGTATGTGATTGCCTTTGTACAGTTGGGGGGTCCAATCGGACCCCCCTCCTATACAGTGAGCGGTGGCTAAGTGTCCGGGAGCGTTCCGGGATGAGGGGGCAGCCATTCGTTTCTGGCCACCCCCTCGCGATCGCTCCCGGCAAATGGAAATGCCCCCTCTGTCTGTGTCAGACAGAGGGAGCAGGAGGAAGTGATGTCATCTCTGGTGCGGCGCTCACATATACCGAGCGCCGTACAAGAGAAGATATCAGGTCAGTGCACACAACACTACACTGACACCAGGACACATAGGGACATAAATCGCCCCCCCCAGGCCCCCCCAGACACCCCAGATCACCCCCCAGATCACCCCCCCAGCCCCCAGTCACAGTGTCACTGATTGCAGTGACCATTTATTTAGTGATCACTGCAATCAGTGACATTTGTGACTGTAAAAGTGTCACCAAAGTTTAGTCTTAGGTCCAGTGTAGCCCCCTAACCCCCCCTAATAAAGGTTTAACCCCCTAATCACCCCCCAGATAACCCTTTCACCCCCTATCACCACTGTCGCTTAGCGATCATTTTTCTGATCGCTGTCTTAGCGTCAGTGATGCCGATCGGCAGCCAGTAATTTTTTTTAGGTTCGCCGCAGGTTTTTATAGCGTCAGGTACCCCAATATATTATCTAATAAAGGTTTAACCCCCTTGATCGCCCCCCAGGTAACCCTTTCACCCCCTATCACCACTATCACTAAGCGATCGTTTTTCTAAACGCTGTCTTAGTGTCTGTGATGCAGATCGGTAGCCGGTAATTTTTTTTAGGTTCGCCGCAGGTTTTTATAGCGTCAGGTACCCCAATATATTATCTAATAAAGGTTTAACCCCCTTGATCGCCCCCCAAGTAACCCTTTCACCCCCTATCACCACTGTCGCTAAGCAATTGTTTTTCTAAACGCTGTCTTAGTGTCGGTAATGCAGATCGGTAGCTGGTAATTTTTTTTAGGTTCGCCGCATGTTTGTATAGCGTCAGGTACCCCAATATATTATCTAATAAAGGTTTAACCCCCTTGATCGCCCCCCAGGTAACCCTTTCACCCCCATCACCACTGTCGCTAAGCAATCGTTTTTCTAAACGCTGTCTTAGTGTCGGTGATGCAGATCGGTAGCTGGTAATTTTTTTTAGGTTCGCCGCAGGTTTTTATAGCGTCAGGTACCCCCATATATTATCTAATAAAGGTTTTAACCCCCTGATTGCCCCTAGTTAACCCTTTCACCAGTGATCACCATATAAGTGTTACGGGTGACGCTGGTTAGTTAGTTTGCTTTTTATAGTGTCAGGGCACCCGCCGTGTATATAACCCAATAAAGGTTTAACCCCCTGATCGCCCGGCGGGTGATATCAATTAGGTTTTAGCGTCAGAGAGGGTCTGAGTCACACCCCAGGCAGCGTCAGGTTAGTGCCAGTAACGCTAACACCCACACGTGAAGCATACACCCCCCTTAGTGGTATAGTATCTGAACAGATCAATATCTGATCTGATCAGATCTATACTAGCGTCCCCAGCAGTTTAGGGTTCCCAAAAATGCAGTGTTAGCGGGATCAGCCCAGATACCTGCTGGCACCTGCGTTTTGCCCCTCCGTCCAGCCCAGGCCACCCAAGTGCAGTATCGATCGATCACTGTCACTTACAAAACAAAAACACACATAACTGCAGCATTCGCAGAGACAGGCCTGATCCCTGTGACTCCAGTGCTGTAGGAGGTGATTTCACCACCACAGTTAAAAAAAAAAAGCAAATATGCCGAAGCATTGGGGCAGCAGGGGCGGAGGAGCGATTTTGCTCCTAATGCCGCGTACATACGGTCGAAATTCCGACGGAGGCTTGCCCGTGGAAAAGTCCGACCATGTGTGTGCGGCATAACTTTTTTGCGGGAGGATGCCCCCATGCTTCGGCATATATAAATGGTGCGTGTATGCCCATCATTGGAAGTGGGTGGATGAAGGGCGGTATTCTAATGGTGGGCATACCCACCGATCAATCTCTTTTTTCGTTCAGCCAACTGGCTGCATGAAATAAAAAGATTACAATACATGTCCAACAAGGACCAGCAACGTACTGGTATGTTGCTGGACTTTGAATGTTTATACCAGAATGATGCCTGCGGGTTTAGGTATCATCTTGGTATAATTCTTTTCAGCCTGCGGCCGGCTTTCATGTAAAAGCAATCCTAGCGGCTAATTAGCCTCTGGACTGCTTTTACAAGCAGTGGGAGGGAATGCCCCCCCCCCGGATATAAAAAGCGCCATTGGGAAATTGGGAAAGCATTTTATCACACCGATCTTGGTGTGGTCAGATGCTTTGAGGGCAGAGGAAAAATCTAGGGTCTAGACCCCAGTTCTTTCAAAAAAAGAGCACCTGTCACTACCTATTGCTATCATAGGGGATATTTACATTCCCTGAGATAACAATAAAAATGATAAAAAAAAAAATACTTGGAAGGAACAATTTAAAAATAAAATAAAAAATAAAAATTAATAATAAAAAAAAAATAAAATAAAAAAAGCACCCCTGTCCTGCCCTGCTCTTGCCCAATGGCGAACGCAAGCGTCGGTCTGGCGTCATATGTAAACAGCAATTGCACCATGCATGTGAGGTATCACCGCGAAGGTCAGATCGAGGGCAATCATTTTAGCAGTAGACCTCCTCTGTAAATCTACTGGGGTAACCTGTAAAGGCTTTTAAAGGCTTTTAAAAATGTATGTAGTTTGTCGCCAATGCGCGTTTGTGCGAAATTTTAAAGCATGTCGTGTTTGGTATCTATGTACTCGGCCTAAGATCATCTTTTTTATTTCATCAAACATTTGGGCAATATAGTGTGTTTTAGTGCATTAAAATTAAAAAAAGTGTATTTTTTAACCCAAAAAATGCGTTTGAAAAATCGCTGCGCAAATACTGTGTAGAAAAAAAAATGCAACACCCACCATTTTAATCTGTAGGGCCTTTGCTTTAAAAATATATATAATGTTTGGGGGTTCAACATAATTTTCTTGCAAAAAAAAAATGTTTTCATGTAAACAAAAAGTGTCAAAAAGGGCTTTGTCTTCAAGTGGTTAGAAGAGTGGATGTAAGCTTCCTAATGTTGTGTATAAAATGCCAGAACAGTTCAAACCCCCCCCAAATGACCCCATTTTGGAAAGTAGACACCCCAAGCTATATACTGAGAGGCATGTCGAGTCCATGGAATATTTTATATGTTGACACAAGTTGAGGAAAAACAACAATTTTTATTTTTTTTTGCACAAAGTTGTCACTAAATGATATATTGCTCAAACATGCCATGGGCATATGTGGAATTACACCCCAAAATACATTCTGTTGCTTCTCCTGAGTACGGGGATACCACATGTGTGAGACTTTTTGGGAGCCTAGCCATGTACGGGACCCCAAAAACCAAGCACCGCCTTCAGGCTTTCTAAGGGTGTAAATTTTTGATTTCACTTCTCACTGCCTATCACAGTTTCGGAGGCCATGGAATGCCCAGATAGCACAAAACCCCCCCAAATGACCCCATTTTGGAAAGTAGACACCCCAAGCTATTTGCTGAGAGGTATTGTGAGTATTTTGCAGATCTCGCTTTTTGTCACAAAGTTTTGAAAATTGAAAAAAAAAATATATATATATATTTCCTTTCTTCATTTTCAAAAACAAATGAGAGCTGTAAAATACTCGCCATTCCTCTCAGCAAATAGCTTGGGGTGTCTATATTCCAAAATGGGGTCATTTGGGGGGGTTTTGTGCGATTTTGGCATTTTATGGCCTTCGAAACTGTGATAGGTAGTGAGGAGTGAAATCAAAAATTTGTGCCTAGAAATCCTGAAGGCGGTGCTTGGTTTTCGGGGTCCCGTACGTGGCTAGGCTCCTAAAAAGTCCCACACATGTGGTATCCCCGTACTCAGGAGAAGCAGAAAAATGTATTTTGGGGTGTAATTCCACATATAACCATGGCATGTGTGAGCAATATATCATTTAGTGACAACTTTTTGTAATTTTTTATTTATTTTTTTGTCATTATTCAATCACTTGGGACAAAAAAAATTATATTCAATGGGCTCAACAGGCCTCTCAGCAATTTCCTTGGGGTGTCTACTTTCTAAAATGGGGTCATTTGGGGGGGTTTTGTGCTATTTTGGCATTTTATGGCCTTCGAAACTGTGATAGGTAGTGAGGAGTGAAATCAAAAATTTGCGCCCTTAGAAATCCTGAAGGCGGTGCTTGGCTTCCGGGGTCCCGTACGCGGCTAGGCTCCCAAAAAGTCCCACACATGTGGTATCCCCGTACTCAGGAGAAGCAGCAAAATGTATTTTGGGGTGAAATTCCACATATAACCATGGCATGTGTGAGCAATATATCATTTAGTGACAACTTTTTGTAATTTTTTTTTTTTTGTCATTATTCAATCACTTGGGACAAAAAAATAAAAAATTCAATGGGCTCAACATGCCTCTCAGCAATTTCCTTGGGGTGTCTACTTTCCAAAATGGGGTCATTTGGGGGGGGGTTTGTACTGCCCTGTCATTTTAGCACCTCAAGAAATGAGATAGGCAGTCATAAATTTAAAGCTGTGTAAATTTCAGAAAATGTACCCTAGTTTGTAAACTCTATAACTTTTGCGCAAACCAATAAATATACGCTTATTGACATTTTTTTTACTAAAAACATGTGGCTGAATACATTTTGGCCTAAATGTATGACTACAATTGAGTTTTTTCGATTTTTCTTATAACAAAAAGTAGAAAATATCATTTTTTTTCAAAATTTTCGGTCTTTTTCCGTTTATATCGCAAAAAATAAAAATCGCAGAGGCAATCAAATACCATTAAAAGAAAGCTCTATTTGTGGGAAGAAAAGGACACAAATTTAGTTTGGGTACAACATTGCATGTCCGCACAATTTACAGTTAAAGCAGCGCAGTGCAAAATTCTGAATTCACCTCTGGTCCTCTAGCTACCAAATGGTCCGGGGCTTAAGTGGTTAAAAACAACCATATTTTTGCCTTTCAAAGTGACTCAAGTACGTTTTACAAACTAGGTGAAATGTTTCTAAAGTATAAAGATTTTTTTGCTGAGTGCAGTTTTGAGACTTGAGAGACCTGAGTGGTAATGTATCTGGACAACATTTATTTTCAACACATGCAACACTAGTGGTTTCTTGCTTTTCTTCAAAAAAAAATAAAAACAAAAAAAATGGTTCATTTTAACAAATGATCTTTATTTTTTATTCCAAGCATAAACTTTGGTTTCCTAGTCCATTCTTTCTCACTAGAATTTTTCTTTTTTGGTATTAATCACTTATCTTCCAGTCTAGTCTAATTTAGAATTCAATTGCTCATCCATTTCCTAAAAAGCTGCTGTATCTCTCATCAAAGAAATGTCCTTCTTTAACTTGTAGTTATTTCTTATTGTACAGATTCCAATTCAGCTAATAATCATGCTCATCAAATCAAAAGAACAAGCAGTTAAAGTGTCTTTCCATCAACTTTTCAGATCATCATTCAGTAGCAGATAAGGGAAACGTATGTATTCTCATGGTATCTTTTCAGGCAAATATAGTAAAATGTCATGGTTAACTGAAGGGTTTAGTAGTGATGCGTGTAGTGTGCTGTGGCAAAACATTGAGGATAACAGTAGACTGAGAATCCTGCAGATATTAAAGTATAGTAGTATAGTAATATGATTCTCCTATGGTTCTCCTTGTGTCAACAGTGACCATACATCACCAACAAATGGGCAATTGGTACAATATGCAGGCAACATACAGGCTATTATTACAATAACACAAATAGTGACATTAGTGGCAATAGCTGAGCTTAGTCTGTTTTCCATTCTCCTTCTCCCCTTATCTTTACCCCAGGTATACAAGAAGTATTATACAACAATATCCTGCCTCTCCTTTTCCACCTATCTAGAGCTGGCTATCCATTCTGACCACTGGCTATCAGGAGCATTGATAATGCTCTTACTTCTCCTGTCAGTGTACTCCTGACCGGTTGCTCAGAAACCCTGTGATAAAAAGTATTAGCCACAGTTTGAAGACGGATGATGTCACACGGTGACCCGTCCCATGCCAATATAAGTAGTGGCACACAGCACATAGGGCATTAGAATGGGGGTGAGCGTTTGAGTCAACATCGGAAGAAGAACAGAGAGAGAAGACAGCGAAGAAGACCCGGCAGAGGACAGCTGACAGAGGGAGAAGAACCAGAGAGAGCGGAGAAGAGTCAGAGAGGGGAGAAGAACCGGAGAGGGCTAGAAGACATCAGCGGAGGAGGCAGAAGAGTCGGAGAGGGAAGAAGAAGTCGGAAGAGACCCCCAGAGCTGCTTAATAAATTACTTTAAAAACCTGTGTAGTGTTGTCAGGGAAATAGCCGAAGAAGGACTGGCAATTCTGCCCAAGACAATCATGGCCGCCATGGTGCATAGCATGACTAAGGTGGGCGGTACTTCCTCCTTGTAACCTGAACAGATCACATGACTAACTTCCTGGTCTATTTAAGCCTGCTGCTGGAGCTGCTCATTGCTGGATTATCTCTTCAGTCTCCTGTGTACCTTGACCTTGTCTCCTGATCCGTGCTATCCGTTGTGACCCGGCTTGCCTTGACCTCGCTTCCTGATCTCCTGTGTTTGACCCTCGGCCTGCTTCTGGACTCTGCTTACGCTTCCTGACCACCCGGCTTGACCCTCGGCTTGTACCTGGACCCTGCACGTGTATGACCTTGGCTCGCCCCTGTATATGCTCTGGACTGATCTCCTGTGTTCGACCCCCAGCCTGGCTTCCGATATCTCCGTTCATCTGAATATAAAAAGCTCAGTTCTGCCTGCCTCCGCCATCCCTCAGTGGCTGAGCTCATCAGACTGCAAGCAAGCACCTGGCCAACCGTGCTTCTGTGGGCACCGCGCTCCCTGTTCCCAACTCCAGGGTCGCGCTGCACTCAGCCGCAAGGGGAGCCCTCTTAGCATCTCGATCTCCATACTCGTTCCTGACAGTATAATCCAGCCATGTCAGAGATCGACAGAGGCGCTTCCCTTATAGAGGCTATGTGCCAGCAGATCACCGCACTTACCCAAACAGTGCAAAGACTACAAGACGCCTATGAGCAATTAGAGGGTCACCTGCATCACTTGTCTTCCAATCCTATATCTCCTGATCCAAGACCTACCTCCAGTTGTACTCCCTCTGCTGCAATGTCTCAGGAGGTTCCTCTCACGGTGCCGATCCCGCTTCCTGAACCACGTGTGCCGACCCCTGAACGGTTCTCGGGGGACCGAAGAAAGTTTAGGACTTTTAAAAATTCCTGCCTACTATACCTGGCTCTTCAACCAAGAACTTTCTCCTTGGAGAATATTAAAGTTGGTTTCATTATCTCCTTACTCTTGGACGACCCCCAGGTGTGGGCCCACGGGCTACTGGAACAGAAGAGCCCCATTACTGACTCTGTTGACACTTTCTTCACAGCTATGGCCCAGTTGTACAATGATCCCCAACGTATGACTACGGCCGAGAATGCCCTGCACACCCTGCAGCAGGGGCAACTTCCCGCAGAGGATTACACTGTGGACTTCCGCACATGGGCCGCAGACACATGTTGGAATCAAGCTGCCCTGAAGTACCAATATCGTCTGGGCCTATCGGAGTCCCTCAAGGATGAGCTGGCCAGGGTAGCAATCCCGGATACCTTGGAGGGCCTCATCCAGTTAGCCATACAACTGGACAGACGCCTACGTGAACGTCTATTCGAGAAGTCTCTCCAATCAGCTCAAGAACTGCCAGAATCCTCTTTTTCTCTCGCCTCCAGTCCACCCATACCTGAAGTCAAGCCCAGACAGATGGGCCTGTTTCAGCCTGCTCTATCACCTGAGGAAAGACTCTACCGTCGAAAGGCGAACCTTTGCTTTTACTGTGGAGACAATGGCCATTTCTTACAAAATTGCCACCTCAGGGCGAAGAAACCATTCTTCAAACCCCCAGTACATTGTCAAGTGTCAGGACTTACCTCATCTCACCCTGTCCTCGCTATCTCCCTATCGGTGGCCAGGGAAGAGATCCGGCTTTCAGCCATCATCGACTCTGGGGCCTGCAGCTGCTTCCTAGACATCAACTTGGCCAAAGGACTTGGAATTCCCCTTGTTACCAAGAAGCAGCAGTTAACAGTTCATTTGGCTGATGGATCTCTACCCAGTTCTGGACTGATAACCCATGAGACCCTGCCAATCCCTATGACAACCAGCTCTGGCCACAAGGAACTGGTACGTTTCGATGTTTTGTGCTCTCCTCTGTTTCCGGTCATTCTGGGAGTTCCCTGGTTATGAGCACACAACCCTCACATTGACTGGCTGAAGAATGAAGTGCTGTTTTCATCTGCTTACTGTCAGCAGAATTGTCTGCCCCCTGGCCCTAAGGACTTTACCAGCTGCCTGACCATACAACCTGTTTCTAGTTCCAATCCTCATGTACCCTCTGCCTACCTAGAATTTCTGGATGTATTCGACAAGAAGGGAGCAGACTCCCTTCCACCTCATTGTCCCTACGACTGCCCTATTGACTTGCTCCCAGGCTCCGAAATTCCCTTTGGTCGTATCTTCCCTTTATCAGAGACTGAACTCGAAACATTACGACTCTATGTCGATGAAAACCTGGAAAAGGGATTCATTCGTCCCTTTTCTTCCCCTGCAGGTGCTGGCATATTTTTTGTCGAAAAAAAGGATAAAGCGCTTAGGCCTTGTATAGACTACCGAGATCTGAATAAGATCACTATCAAAAATCGCTATCCACTCCCTCTCATCCCGGAACTCTTCCAACGATTCTGTTCTGCCCGAGTTTTCTCCAAACTGGACTTGCGAGGTGCTTATAATCTGGTTCGCATTCGAGAGGGGGATGAGTGGAAAACAGCTTTCCGAACTCGTTTCGGACATTTCGAATATTTGGTGATGCCTTTTGGCCTCTGCAATGCTCCAGCCACGTTCCAGCACTTTGTGAACGACATTTTCCGAGACCATCTTGACAACTTCCTCATTGTATACCTGGATGACATCCTTGTCTTCTCAGCCACGCTGGAGATTCATCGAGTGCACATGAAAAAGGTACTAACTATTCTAAGAACGCATGGACTATATGTAAAAGCCGGAAAATGTGACTTTGAGAAATAATCTATCCAGTTTTTGGGTCTTGTCATATCTACGAAAGGAGTGGCCATGGATCCCCAGAAAGTAAAAGCGATCCTGGAGTGGCCTGTCCCCTCCGACAAGAAGGGTGTTCAAAGGTTTATTGGCTTTTCAAACTTTTACAGACGATTTATTAAGAACTTTTCAGCCATTATATCACCCATTACCCAACTAACCCGTTTGCATTTCAGATTCCAGTGGTCCCCGGAGGCTCAGGCAGCTTTCGACAGACTTAAAACAGTGTTTGTTTCAGCACCAGTTCTTCAGCATCCTGACCCTGCATTGCCCGACATTTTGGAAGTCGATGCCTCTGAAGTGGCCACAGGAGCTATCCTTTCTCAACGACAGGGCCCCAAATCATTGTTACATCCGGTAGCCTTTTCCTCTCGAAAAATGACACAACCGGAAAGAAATTACGACGTCGGAGATCGGGAGCTTTTGGCCATCAAAACAGCCCTGGAAGAGTGGAGATATTTACTTGAAGGTGCAGCACATCCCATTATGATCTTTACCGATCATAAAAATTTAGAATATCTGAGGACTGCAAAACGTTTGAGACCGCGTCAAGCTCGGTGGGCGTTATTCTTTTTGAGATTCAATTTCCACATCTCGTTTCGTCCCGGATCTAAAAATGGAAAGGCAGATGCTCTGTCTCGGATGTTCCCAGACACCCCTGAAGAAACCACTCCCGGTACAATCCTGTCCACACAAAATTTCCTTCTGATTCAGCCAGACCTAAAAGCATCCATTGTACAAGCCTCTCTTCACTGCCCACAGTCGGAAATTTCTACCTTAAGGAGTCACGAGGGATTTCTGTGGCATCAGGACAAAATCTTTGTCCCCCAGGAAGTCAGACTGCAGGCTTTGAAAAGATTTCATGATCACCAGCTGGCCGGGCATTTCGGGGTCCGGAAGACGATCGACCTTGTCCAACGTTACCTATGGTGGCCTTCCCTAAGATCAGACTGTAAAAAATATGTTGAGTCCTGTTTGGTTTGCCAGCGTAACAAGGGTCCCAAGACCAGGTCTTGGGGTCTATTAAGACCCTTACCAGTTCCGGAGCAGCCTTGGAAAAACATCTCTATGGACTTCATAGTCGATCTCCCTCCATCAGAGAACTTTACAACAATCTTGGTAGTAGTGGACCGACTATCAAAGATGGCCCACTTCCTGCCCATGCTTGGCACCCCCTCCGCCATGGACACTGCAAAAATTTTCATTAAGGAGATAGTCAGACTTCATGGGTTACCCGACAATATAGTCTCCGATAGAGGGGTTCAATTCACCTCTGGTTTCTGGAAGAATCTTTGTAAGATCTTGTCAATTGACTTATGTCTTTCTTCTGCTTACCACCCTCAAAGTAATGGCCAAACAGAAAGAACGAACCAGACCTTAGAGCAATACCTGCGGTGCTTCTGCTCTTTCTCCCAAGATGACTGGGTCTCCTTGCTACCTTGTGCGGAATTTTTATACAATAATACCATACACACGGCCACCAATCAGTCGCCCTTTTGGGCAAACTATGGCTTTCACCCATCCTTTCTTCCCAACACCATTCCTGAATCTCCGGTACCAGCCGTTCAGGATAGGATAAACTTCTTCCAAACCAATTACCGAATCCTTCAGGAGACCATGCGAAAGGCTCAGGAAGACTTGAAGAAACAACATGACAGGAGAAAGAGAGGGAATCCCATCTACAAGGTGGGTGACAAGGTATGGCTGTCCTCTATTAACCTCAGACTTTCTTGCCCTTCCAGGAAGCTTGGTCCAAGGTTTGTGGGTCCATTCGAGATCAAGAAGAAAGTGAACCCTGTGGCTTTTGAACTCGCTTTACCGGCCTCCTACAAGATCCATCCAGTGTTCCATGTCTCCCTTCTGAAACCAGCTGTGCCAAGTCCATTTCCAGGAAGAGAGGAGTTGCCACCTCCACCAGTTATCGTAGGTAACGATACCGAATATGAAGTTGAAGCCATCCTAGATTGCCGGAAAAGAGGTAGGCAGACTCAATTTCTTGTTAAATGGAAGGGGTATTCTTCAGAGGAAAATTCTTGGGAACCAATGGATAATTTACATGCTCCAAGACTTTTGCAAAATTTCCGCAACAGGTACCCAGAAAGATGGTCTAGGTTGGGCATCCAGAGGCTGCCCCACGGGGGGGGGGGGGCACTGTCAGGGAAATAGCCGAAGAAGGACTGGCAATTCTGCCCAAGACAATCATGGCCGCCATGGTGCACAGCATGACTAAGGTGGGCAGTACTTCCTCCTTGTAACCTGAACAGATCACATGACTAACTTCCTGGTCTATTTAAGCCTGCTGCTGGAGCTGCTCATTGCTGGATTATCTCTTCAGTCTCCTGTGTACCTTGACCTTGTCTCCTGATCCGTGCTTATCCGTTGTGACCCGGCTTGCCTTGACCTCGCTTCCTGATCTCCTGTGTTTGACCCTCGGCCTGCTTCTGGACTCTGCTTACGCTTCCTGACCACCCGGCTTGACCCTCGGCTTGTACCTGGACCCTGCACGTGTATGACCTTGGCTCGCCCCTGTATATGCTCTGGACTGATCTCCTGTGTTCGACCCCCGGCCTGGCTTCCGATATCTCCATTCATCTGAATATAACAAGCTCAGTTCTGCCTGCCTCCGCCATCCCTCAGTGGCTGAGCTCATCAGACTGCAAGCAAGCACCTGGCCAACCGTGCTTCTGTGGGCACCGCGCTCCCTGTTCCCAACTCCAGGGTCGCGCTGCACTCAGCCGCAAGGGGAGCCCTCTTAGCATCTCGATCTCCATACTCGTTCCTGACAAGTGTGTTTTATTTTTGACACTTTTTTTAGGAGAATGGGTAGGGGTACAATGAACCCCATACTCATTCACTCATTCATACTCATTCACACAGGGTGGGGGGGGGCAGAATCTGGGGGCCCAATTATTAAAGGTTCCGATAAGCCCCCGCCTGCAGACCCTAAAAACCAACAGCCAGGGTTGTCGGGAAGAGGCCCTTGTCCTTATCAACATGGGGACAAGGTGCTTTGGGGGTGGGGGGTCGCATGGCCCATGTTGAAGGCATGCGGCCTGGTACGGTTCAGGAGGGGGGTGCTCGCTCATCCCCACCCACTTTTCTGACCTGCCGGGCTGCGTACTCAGATAAGGGTCTGGTATGGATTTTAGGGGGATCCCCACGCCATTTTTTCGGCGTAGGGGGTTCCCTTTAAAATCCATACCAGACCGAAGGGCCTGGTATGCTCTTGGAAGGGGAACCCATGCCGTTTAAAAAAAAAATGTAGTGTAAAGTTCCCCTTCAAGATCATCAGAGCCAGGCCCGGATTGGCTGCGGCCGCCGGGGCCGCCAGGCCGCAAGTCCTTGCGGGGCCCAAAGCAGCTGGGCTGCTCTTTGAGCCTGCGCTGCTCATCCAGCCTCTCCGCAGCCGCCCGGCTGCCTGCTAAGCTCCTCCATCGGCGCCGGGGGACGGAAACATGAAGGGGGAGGAGCTAGAGGAGATACCTACGGCCGTCTGTATAGGTCAGCCGTCAATGCCGAGGGGCGTGATGAAGAAAGGGGGAGGAGCTATAGCAGACACCTGCTGCACCTTGGAACCGGATGACAGAAAACATGAGTGCAGCCACCCTATAACCTGGATAGGAGGAGCAGTGGGGATGGCTGCATATAGAACAATCATTCTCTCCATCTTCCTCCTGCAGTCTCGGAATGCCTGCGAGAGGTAGAGGAGAAGTAGGCATTCAGAGCCTGCAGCCGCCCTCACTGCTCCTCCTATCCTGCTTCTTTCTGTTGCCCCCCCGGGCTCTCCACCTTACCCATACTCTTTGCCCCTCGTGCTCTCCACCTCCCCTCATGCTCTCCACCTCCCCCAATGCTCTCCAGCCCCACCCTGCTCTCCACCTCCCACAATGCTCTCCACCTCCCCCAAAGCTCTCCAGCCCCCCCATGCTCTCCACCTCCCCAATGCTCTCCAGCCCCCCATGCTCTCCACCTCCCCCAATTCTCTCCAGCCCCCCCATGCTCTCCACCTCCCCCAATGCTCTCCAGCCCCCCCATGCTCTCCACCTCCCCCAATGCTCTCCAGCTCCCCCAATGTTCTCCAGCCCCCCAATGCTCTTCAGCCGCCCCCATGCTCTCCACATCCCCAATGCTCTCCACATCCCTTAATTCTCTCTGTCCCCCCATGCTCTCTGCCACCCCCTGTGCTCTCCACATCCCCCATACTCTCCACCTCCCCCATGCTCTCTGCCGCCCCCCTGTGCTCTCCACCTCCCCCCATGCTCTCCGCCACCCCCCTGTGCTCTTCACCTCCCCCCATGCTCTCCAGCCCCCCCATGCTCTCTACCTCCCCCAATGCTCTCCAGCCCCCCATGCTCTCCACCTCCCCCAATGCTCTCCAGCCCCCCCATGCTCTCCACCTCCCCCAATGCTCTCCAACTCCCCCAATGCTCTCCAGCCCCCCCAATGCTCTCCAGACCCCCCATGCTCTCCACCTCCCCAATGCTCTCCACCTCCCCCAATGCTCTCTGTCACCCCCTGTGCTCTCCCCATCCCCCATGCTCTCCATCTCCCCCATGCTCTCTGCCACCCCCTGTACTCTCCACCTCCCCACATGCTCTCCGCTGCCACCTCTGTGCTCTCCACATACCCCCATGCTCTTCGCCACCCCGTGCTCTCCACATTCCCCAATGCTCTCTGCCGCCCCCCATGCTCTCCGCTGCCCCCTCTGTGCTCTCCACATGTCGCATGCTCTCCGCCGCCCCCCTGTGCTCTCCACCTCCCCCCATGCTCTTCGCCACCCCCCTGTACTTTCCACCTCCCCCCATGCTCTCTGCCATCCCCCTGTGCTCTCCACCTCCCCCCATGCTCTCCTCTCCCCCTCTGTGCTCTCCACATCCCCCCATGCTCTTCGCCACCCTGTGCTCTCCACACTCCCCACTCCCCACACTCCCCAATGCTCTCTGCCACCCCCATGCTCTCTGCCCCTCCCATGCTCTCCAGCCCCCCCATGCTCTCCACCTCCCCCATGCTCTCTGCCGCCACCCCATGCTCTCCACCTCCCCCATGCTCTCCATCTCCCCCCATGCTCTCTGCCGCCCCTGTCATGGTAATGCAGTAATGTTTGTCTCTCAGACTACCTCTCCTCCATGTGTCCTGCTTTAGAGGCCAGCCACTCTCACCTGGCTGCTTAAGTAATCTCTCCTCTAAGCATGCCTCCACCCCAGGCCCTATCAGGGAACACTATATTAACTTGTGCACTGCAAGCCAGCCGTGCTGATCAACGTTGTTTGTAAAGCTAGTGTGTGTTTGGGTTCCTGCTTGCCGTGTGATACATCTGTCTCTGTTTTACCGATCTTGGCTTGTTCTCGACTATCCCTGTCTGCTTGTGACCTTGACCTTTGGCGTGTCCTTTGTTTATCCTTGTCCGCTAGTCACCCCGACATTTGTCTTATCCCCTCACTATCTCTTTTATCCTGAGCTGCTGCTTCCCCTCTATTCTCTATAGCCTACTGTGAGCGTGAGCTTAGGGACTCTGGGGGCCGCGATTTGGATCCAGTTGCAGCCCAGTCCATCCTCACCACTAGAGGCTCTTGTGAACACCTGCTGGATCTTAGACTCCGCGCCCTGAGGAATCTTAGGCTCTAGCTCCTTGTGGGATCCCTGTTAGTGCTCCAGTGGATCTGCCTTCCTTAACCACCCAGAGTACCATCCACAGCAGTCAGCCATAGGGTTCACTACCTTAGCGGTGCACTCCTGACCCCAACAGTGTGCATCTGTCACCTGGCTTCAGGTGACCTGACAGCCCCCCATGCTCTCTGCCACCCCCTGTGTTCTCCCCCTGTGCTCTCCACATCCCCCCATGCTCTCCGTCACCCCCTGTGCTGTCCACTTTCCCCCTGTGCTCTCCACCTTCCCCCATGCTCTCCGCCACCCCCCTGTGCTCTCCATCTCCCCCCATGCTCTCCACCACCCCCCTGTGCTTTCCACCTCCCTCATGTTCTCTGCCCCCGTGCTCTCCACTTCCCCCCATGCTCTCCCCTTCCCCCCTGTGCTCTCCACTTCCCCCTGTGCTCTCCACATCCCCCCATGCTCTCTGCTGCCCCCCTGTGCTCTCCATATCCCTACATGCTCTCCGCTGGCCCCCTGTGCTCTCCACCTCCCCCATGCTCTTCACCTCCCCTCTGTGCTCTCCACCTCCCCCATGCTCTCCGCTGCCCCCCTGTGCTCTCCTCTTTCTCCCTGTGTTCTCTGCCTCACCTGTGCTCTCGCCCCACCCCATATTCTCAAGGTTCTTCCCTGTGCTCTCCACCCCCCATGCTCTTTCCTGGTCCCCCCCCCCACACACCTTTGCTGGATTCCGTCAGGGTGGAGAGTGGGGAAAGGGCCGGTTAACATGTCATGGGCTGCTCAATCCAAAATGCCCGGGCCTATTTTTTGTCCCAGTCCGGGCCTGATCAGAGCACAAGTCGCATGCCAAAGTCGGATCAGGAAAGACGGCGATCCGACTTTGATCCGACGTCAGTGATATTCAATGGGCTGAAGTAGGATCAAAGTCGGACCAAAGTAGTACAGGGAGCATTTTCAAAGTCGGGCCGACTTGTGTCGGACCATTTAAGAAGGCTCCCATAGGGAAAAATTGATTTTCACGCATCATGCATTTGTCGTACCAGTGTGAACCCGGCATCAAGGATGATTAGTGGAAATAGGATACACCTGACCTTAATTTTGAGTGTCATGGCTGTGTATACTTATATCCATGTGATTTTTTCATTTTTTATTTTTAATAAATTTGCAAAGATTTTAAACAAACTTCTTTCACATTGTCGTTATGAGGTATTGTTTGTAGAATTTTGAGGAAAATAAAGAATTTAATTCATTTCGGAATAAAGGTGTAACATAACAAAATGTGGAAAAAGTGAAGCGCTGTGAATACTTTCCAGATGCACTGTATGTCCCCCTGCAGACCCTTCCATCCCTTTTGGGGAAAGAATGTGGGGATAAGTCCATTGTCTCCATCAACATTGGGACAAGGTGCTTTGCAAAGGGGTGGGGGGGCCTTGCCTCCACCCCTTGCAGGGTTCCCTGACAATGTTAATGGCAGGTGGCCTGGTAATGCTCAGAATGGGGCTACACATTTGTTGACCCCTTTCCTGGCCACCAAGACTGCATGCCTGGATAAGGGCTTGGATATTTAGGGGACTTCAGATATATTTTTTTAAAGTGACAGTATACGTTTTTGTTAACAATGTGTACTGTCCCTATAAGAAAACAAAGGGCATGGGTACCCACTAAAATTCATACAAAACCCTCTTTAAAGCAAATAGCTTGGGTGGCCATAAGCCATGCCAGACTACATGCCCTCAACAATGAGAGGATACATCGCAAGGCAACTTCTTCTCATGTTGATGTCCCTAAAGGAATGTGGGGCCTGTTGGCGGACATATTGGAATCTGGAAGCCACCCTTAATACAAGGGGGCCCCAGAATCCCCCCTTTATGTGAAAGAGTAAAGGGTATCCCTTCTAACTCATTCTCAAAAACTGTAAAATAAGTAAATAAAAACACAGTCCCGTATTTAAAAAATAAACAATGTTCCCTGATGTAAACCCAACATTAGTTATGTCACGCAGAAAATGAAATGCCGCATCAATTGCAAGGAGCACCCACAGCCACAATGACTCACCATGCCCAACAATGCTGCCCACCACAAACCTGTCACTAACTTATAGATTCCTTGCTGCTGCAGGAAGGTAAACAAAAGCAAAAAAGGTTTTAAGGCAACTTCCAAGCATGTTATTTAAAGGTTTTGTATACTTGTAATGTTGACTAGGGCTGAGACAGACTACCCTGGTTTCAGTTCAAGCAGGGTTCGGTGAACCTCAAAGAAATTTGGATGCTGAACCCAAACTCAATTGAGATCAATGGGAGCAGAATATGTTAAACTAAAAATGCAAATTTTCTGGGCTAATAGGAAAAGGGTTATCAAAAAAAAAATAGCATATGGGGTGGGCATAGCCCTGGGAAACATGTACCGGAGTGAAAAAAATTACATTTGACTGGGAGCAGTGAATTTTTCAAAGCACTGACATTTACAAAGGAAAATGGTTTTAAATCACCAGCAAAAAATAAGCCAACAATTAAATATAATTTGCCAGCAATTTAAACTGTATACTTTTTATTTTGTAAGTGTTACTTTTACTGTTACACATCCAAAAGGTCCCTCAAGAAATCCATATCAAAACCCTAATCTGAGCATGCATCCTGGCTGACCAGGAATGGATGGGAATTAGTGTGAACCCCCCTTCTGAACCATATGAGGCAACATTTCACACTACCAGCACCACCAATCCTCCTCATTGCCATCAGGGATGAGCCGAACACCCCCCTGTTCGGTTCGCACTAGAACCTGCGAACAGACAGAATGTTCGCGTGAACTTTAGAACCCTATTAAATACAATGGACTCGAACGTTAGAAATCTAAAGTGCTAATTATAAAGGCTTATATGCAAGTTATTCTCCTAAAAAGGGTTTGGGGACCCGGGTCCTGCCCCAGGGGATATGTATCAATGCAAAAAGAAGTTTTAAAAACTGCAGTTTTTTTGGGAGCAGTGATTTTAATAATGCTTAAAATGAAAAAATAAAAGTGAAATATTCCTTTAAATTTCGTACCATGGGGGTGTGTACGATATGCATGTAAAGTGGCGCATGTTTTTCCCGTGCTTAGAACTGTCCCTGCATAAAATGTAATTTTTGAAGGAAAAAAGTCATTTAAAACTCACTCGCAGCTATTAATGAATTGTCGGCTCCCGGCAATACATACAAAAGTCATTGATAAAAATAAAAAATAAAGCGTGGGGGTCCCCCAGAATTCAATTACCAGGCCCTTCAGGTCTAGTATAGATATTAAGGGAACCCCGCCGCAAATTAAAAAAAAAATGCGTGCGGTTCCCCCAAATATCCATACCAGGCCCTTCAGATCTGGCATGGATTTTAAGGGGAACTCCACCCCAAATTTAAAAAAAAATGGCGTGGAGTCCCCCCAAAAATCCATACCAGACCCTTATCCGAGCACGCAACCTGGCAGGCTGCAGGAAAACAGGGGGGACGAGAGAGCGCCCCCCCTCCTGAACCGTACCAGGCCACATGCCCTCAACATGGGGAGGATGTCCCCATGTTGATGGGGACAAGGGCCTCATCCCCACAACCCTTGCCCAGTGGTTGTGGGGGTCTGCGGGCGGGGGGCTTATCGGAATCTGGAAGACCCCTTTAACAAAGGGGACCCCCAGATCCCGGCCCCCCCTATGTGAATTGGTAAGGGGTACATTGTACCCCTACCATTTCACGAAGAAAGTGTCAAAAAATGTAAAAAAACACACAAACACCTTGGAAAAGTCCTTTATTAAAAAATAAAAAAAATAATAAAAAAAAAAACATTCCAGCGGTGATATCCAGTGTCCCGCGGCGATCCGATGTCCAGCGCTGTCCGTCATTGGCTGAGCCTGAGCGGACCTGATGGGGAACTTCCTCCGCAGTCTATTACATGTATAGACCCGCCCCTTCTAAAGTTCCCTATCAGGTCCGCTCAGCCAATGACTCGGTGTAAGGCTGAGGACCTGATGCGGAACATGAGAAGGGGTGGGTCTATTCATGAATTACACAGTGAAGGAAGTTCCCCATCAGGTCCGCCCCCTCGGTATGTCAGACCGCGCCTACGTCATTGGCCTGACCGGACCTGATGGGGGACTTCCTTCACTGTGTAAATTTAAATTACACAGTGAAGGAAGTTTCCCGCTCAGGCCAATGACGTAGGCGGGGTCTGACATACCGAGGGGGCGGACCTGATGGGGAACTTCCTTCACTGTGTAATACATGTATAGACCCGCCCCTTCTCATGTTCCGCATCAGGTCCTCAGCCTTACACCTAGTCATTGGCTGAGCGGACCTGATGGGGAACTTTAGAAGGGGCGGGTCTATACATGTAATAGACTGCGGATGAAGTTCCCCATCAGGTCCGCTCAGGCTCAGCCAATGACGGACAGCGCTGGACATCGGATCGGCACGAGACACTGGATTTCACCGCTGGAATGTTTTTTTTTTAATAAAGGACTTTTCCAAGGTGTTTGTGTGGTTTTTTTTTACATTTTTTGACACTTTCTTCGTGAAATGGTAGGGGTACAATGTACCCCTTACCAATTCAAATAGGGGGGCCAGGATCTGGGGGTCCCCTTTGTTAAAGGGGTCTTCCAGATTCCGATAAGCCCCCCGCCCGCAGACCCCCACAACCACCGGGCAAGGGTTGTGGGGATGAGGCCCTTGTCCCCATCAACATGGGGACATCCTCCCCATGTTGAGGGCATGTGGCCTGGTACGGTTCAGGAGGGGGGGCGCTCTCTCGTCCCCCCTCTTTTCCTGTGGCCTGCCAGGTTGCGTGCTCGGATAAGGGTCTGGTATGGATTTTTGGGGGGACTCCACGCCATTTTTTTTTTAATTTGGGGTGGAGTTCCCCTTAAAATCCATGCCAGATCTGAAGGGCCTGGTATGGATATTTGGGGGAACCGCACGCATTTTTTTTTTAAATTTGCAGCGGGGTTTCCCTTAATATCTATACCAGACCTGAAGGGCCTGGTAATTGAATTCTGGGGGACCCCCACGCTTTTTTTTTTTTATCAATGACTTTTGTATGTATTGCCGGGAGCCGACAATTCATTAATAGCCGCGAGTGAGTTTTAAATGACTTTTTTTCCTTCAAAAATGACATTTTATGCAGGGACAGTTCTAAGCACGGGAAACATGCGCCACTTTACATGCATATCATACACACCCCCCAGGTACGAAATTTAAAGGAATATTTCACTTTTATTGTTTCACTTTAAACATTATTAAAATCACTGCTCCCGAAAAAACGGCCGTTTTTAAAACTTTTTTTTGCATTGATACATGTCCCCTGGGGCAGGACCCGGGTCCCCAAACACTTTTTATGACAATAACTTGCATATAAGCCTTTATAATTAGCACTTTAGATTTCTCCCATAGACTTTTCGAATTTGCCGCGAACACCCCAATTTGTTCGCTGTTCGGCGAACGGGCGAACAGGCAATGTTCGAGTCGAACATGAGTTTGACTCAAACTCGAAGCTCATCCCTAATTGCCATCAATCCAACCCTCCTCCTCCTCACCACCAGCATACTAACATTCCTCTTCCTCACCAGTAGTATGTGGACTGACCCTGTGGATACAATTCCAAATATTCATTTGACTCCTCATAAGCTGTCAGTGAAACATTAGGAACATGGCATGGTTAGCTGAAGAGGGGGAAATGGCCAAATTAGCAGTCCAAATAAATAGCTGAAATGCGTGCCTCAAATGAGAAAGAAAAAAGTATAATAGCGGCATTTATAAAGAGTGGCTGCTGTGTGTCCTCAAGGAAGAGGAAAATAATGCATTAGGAGTCCATAAAAATGTTCAATATGCGTCCCTGAAGAGGAGGAAAAGAAAAAAGGGTCAGGAAATTTCTGCTGGATTATATAGTAGAGGCTGCAATGCAAAGGACTTGTCGAAATAAAAAAATGTCTACTATGCATCCTTACGTGGTAGAAAGAATAAGGTGCCTTAGCAGGCTCAAAATGGATGGTATCCTCACTTGAGTAGGAGGAGTATGTGCACTGGGCTCTTGGGTGCATAGTTATGTGTTTCCTCATGCATATGATACTCAAATGGCTGGTACTTTTACTATGGCTCATGCACTACTGGAAGAGGCCGCAGACAACAATGTTACTGTTGACAGCAGATATGGTTAAAAAATAAAAATCCACACTACAGAGCTCTCTCAATTTGCTACCTTTTAATGTACTTGTGTAATGGCCTGACACTAGCAAATATTTATCAAACACACAAAAAAAATCAATTGCACATGCAACATTTGATGCCAGAATATAGTGTCACTGACAAACAAACGAGTACATACAGCTTAAAAGCATCCCTCAAACATGTAATTGAAAGGATTGGTGTTTTTCCCAAGTCACCCTTGAAATCACATACAATTTGAATTTGTTCATCCCTAATACCTACTAAGCAAAATATTTTTACCCTATTACACATTATTATGATTTCTGATACTCTCATGGTTTAGTGAGTATCTAGGTATAGCCAGGATGCAGATTAGTGGCTAGCAGAAAGGACTGGTAATAGCTGAGCTACACAATACCCAGAAGTTTTATTAGTTCAAAGACCCCTGAAACTAAAAACCTCACATTTCATGGAGCTGTTAGCTTTTAGTTAACCACTTCGCGCCCGGGGCAATGCTAAAAAGACGTCTGCATTGTGACGCTGAATTGCCGACAGGACGTCCATGGACGTCCTCCTGTTTCCTCCCCCCCTGCGCGCCCCCGTGAGCGCGCATCGTGTAAATTCTGTGTTGGCTGTGTCCCTTGGACACAGCCAATCACAGATCGTGCTGAATGGCCAATCACAGAGGCCATTCAGCACTCGATCCCACTGTCCAATGAGAGATGATCTCAAATGTAAACATATGAGATCATCTCTCATTGCCGGCTTTCTCTCCTCACACAGAGACCGCGTGTGAGGAGAGAGAGATCTGTGCTTTGCAAAGTGAGTTGAAAAACACATTACACATAGTAAAAAACAGTGCCCACAGTCCCTGCCAGTGCCACCTGCCGCCAGTGCCACCTGCCAGTGCCATCTGCCGCCAGTGCCATCTGCCAGTGCCACCTGCCACCAGTGCCACCTGCCAGTGCCATCTGCCAGTGCCATCTGCCACCAGTCCCATCTGCCACCAGTCCCATCTGCCAGTGTCATCTGCCAGTGCCATCTGCCAGTGCCACCTGCCAGTGCCACCTGTCAGTGCCATCTGCCATCAGTGCCACCTGTCAGTGCCACCTGTCAGTGCCATCTGCCATCAATGCAACCTGTCAGTGCCATCTCATCAGTGCAACCTGTCAGTGCCATTTCATCAGTGCCACCTGTCAGTGCCACGTGCCATCTTTTATTAGCGTCTCTAGTGCCACGTATCAGTGTCACGTATTAGTGCCATCTGTCAATGTCACGTGTCATCAGTTCCTTCTGTCATCGCCAACAATGGTTAAAGTGTATTTTCAGCCGAGGAAGCGTACGAAATTCTTGCGGCCGACGGGAGCAACGGGGAGCTCTCCGATTCGGATTCCTCCGCAAATTCAGACTATGAGTCTGACGTGGACTACGAGCCTGTCCTAAGCAGTGGATCAATGACGGAGGAGGAGGAGGAAGAGGAGGAGGGCCCGCCCGCCAGACAAAGGCGTTCTGCTGAGGAGGCAGTGCCATCCACCAGCACCGCAGTGCCATCCACCACCACTGCAGTGCCATCCACCAGCACCGCAGTACCTATGGAAGCAAGGCCACGTACCAGTGGGGTGTCACCTCAGTCCCAAAGGGTTAGGTCCCATGCCAGCCTTCCCTATTCCCTTCAGTACCCCTTGTGGCTTCCTCCTAATTCAGGAGAAGCCAACATTCCTGCTTTCACTGACCAGCCAGGAGTCCAGGTGGATACAGAAAACTTTTCCCCAATTGATTTTTTTTTTTTTTGGAGGCCGTTTTTCTTTTTTTTTTCCATAAAAAGTTTTTATTTTGTAAAAAGAAAGCATGACATACAAGACCCAACAATGGGCACAATACAGCATACAACAGAGATACAGAAACAAAGAAAAAAGGGTACCTACAGCAAACCACGATATAGAAATCTCAATGGAAACAAACAGCCCACAGACGAGAAGCAACACTGTGAAGTAGCATAATAGGGGCAGAGGGTCGTATTCTCTATTCTCCCCTCCCCCCCAAAGACCCCCCTTGCAAGTTGAGGGGATAAACTGGCTTAGAGCCTCGATCGTGACCAATATGCAGGGTGCATGGTATCGTGACTGCACAAATACGGGGTACCCTCGTACAAAAAGGAAGAGTCAAGAGAAAGGCAAAAAAAGAAAGAAAGAGCGAAGCAGAGAGAGGGAAGAAAGAGAAAGGGAGACCAAAACGAAAGAGAAACAAGAAAGAAAACAAAAAAAAAAAGGAAAGTGGGGGGGAGTCTAGCAGGGGACAATCAGAAAGGGGTATGGGTGGATCCAGGTCTCCCCCCCTTCTCCCCCAAAGTAGGGGGGTAGCTCCCTTATTGCAAGACAAATTTATGAAAGATACTGGAGATACCGGTCAGTGGTGACAAAATGATTCCAACAAGCCCACTTAATTGAGAAAGTATGTATTCTATCCTGCGAAGTGAAAATCAATTCCTCCATTTCCCTTATGGAGGAAATCTGTGCCCAATTGATTTTTTTAATTAAATTTTTACTGAGGACATGCTGGCATCAATTGTGGCCCAGTGCAACCTTTATGCCCAACAGTTCATAGCAAGCAACCCAACGTCCTATTATGCCCGTCCCTACGTGTGGAGAGCCCTTACAGTGGAGGAGTTTAGAATTTTTTTGGGCCTCACATTCTGCATGGGACTAAACTGAAAAAATCAGATGCGTTCCTATTGGTCAACCCGCCCCATCTACCACATGCCCATCTTTTCCTCAGTAATGCCCAGGACCAGATATCTCATGATTATGAGATTCCTACACTACAACGACATTACCCAGTGCCCTCCCCGAAATGACCCAAATTTTGATAAGCTATATAAAATTTGGCCGCTACTAAATTCTTTTTCTGAAACCTTCCCCCAGTTGTTTACCCCAGACCAACATATATGCGTGGATGAGTCCCTTATAACATTTTCTGGCAGGCTGGGCATAAAACAATTTATACCCAGCAAAAGGGCCCGCTATGGGGTGAAGCTGTATAGATTGTGCGACCGAGCCACAGGGTATGTGTATGCATTCATTGTATATGAAAGGAAGGACACCCAACTGCACCCCCCCTAATTGCCCAGACTACATTGGAACCAGTGGGAAAGTAGTTTGGGAACTCATAAACCAGCTCCTGGAGAAAGGATACCACTTGTATGTGGGCAATTTTTATGCAAGTTTGCCCCTGTTCCGAAACCTACACAGAATGAACACCCCAGCATGCGGCACCGTACGGACGAACCGGAAGGGCTTTCCTCAAAGCCTGGTCACCAAAAAATTGAGAAGAGGGGAGACGGCGAGTTTACGCAATGAGGAAATTCTGGCTGTGAATTGGAGGGACAGAAGGGACGTCTACGTGCTTTCTTCCATCCACAACAATGAATTTGTTGAGATCACCAGGAGGAATGGCCGGATCCAAAAACCAAAATGCATCCACGAATACAATAAGTTCATGGGGGGTGTCGACTTCAACGACCAGATGCTCGAACCCTACCTTTCCACAAGAAGAACATACCAGTGATATAAAAAAGTTTCCATTTATTTGTTTAATTTGGCCATGTACAACTCCTATGTCATCTATCGGAAATCCACTATAAGACCCAAATCCTTCCTTTTCTTCCAGGAGGAAATCACCACTGCCCTTTTATACCCGAACAGCCCACCAGTAAACATTAGATCCGATGTGATTAGCCGACTCTCCGAGCGCCACTTCCCAGATAAAATCCCTTCCAGACCAAAAGGCCAAAAATGCCAGAAAAAATGCCGGGTGTGCACCAAAAGAGGAGAGAGAAGAGACACCATTTATTATTGTGCCCAATGTCCTTCAGAACCAGGCCTCTGCATAGGCGACTGCTTCCGCCGTTACCATACCAAAATAAATTATTAGTTCACTTCCTGCCATTTATCTTCACACCCCTTATGCCTCTGCTTTCTCTGTAACTGACCCTGGCTTGTTGTTTGACCACGCTTCTGCCTAACGATTCTGTTTATACCTCTGCCTGATCTGGAACTGACCCTGGACTGTTATTCGACCATGCTTCTGCCTACCGATTCTGTTTATACCTCTGCCTGATCTGGAACTGACCCTGGACTGTTATTTGACCACGCTTCTGCCTACCGATTCTGTTTATACCTCTGCCTCATCTGGAACTGACTCTGGACTGCTATTTGACCACGCTTCTGCCTACCGATTCTGTACATACCTCTGCCTGATCTGGAACTGATCTGGACTGTTTGACCATGCTTTTTGCCTGCCTCTTGGACTGATCTTGTACCCTGCCAGTGGACTAGTGGTATTCATAACACAGGGGTCTCACATATGTGAGGGGCTCCAGAATTGTTTTTCTGGATGAAGAAAGCAATTGTTTTTGTTTTTCTCTTTCCTAGATTAGGGTCTGTAGACTCGGAGGCTTCAAAGAGATTTGGGTGGGAGAAGCCTCTACCCCTGTCCCCATTCAGTCCTGAACGAGGCCCTACTTCTGCCTACTGCCTGTAGGACCTATGCCATCATGCCTCTGCCTGTCTCATGAACTGACCACATCACATGGACCTGCCTACTACCAGGACCAATATTTTGGCACTGCTGACAATCTCTGCCTGCACTGACCCTGGACTGTATATGGACAGTATCCCTGCCTGCTGCCTGTACTGACTATGGACAATATTCCTGCCTGTTGCCTGGACAATTGCATTCGCTTTTGCTGACCAAGTCCCTGCCTGCTGCCTGGACCAGTGCTATCCTCCTGTGGACAACTGCGCTACGAAAACCACAGGTAATCTTTTGTTTACCCTTTGCTCAGCAGAGTGTATTTTGGGATTTAATTCTTGGTATGAGCATGCTATGTGTCCCTAGAACACCTGATGGTGTACCTTGCATGTTGGGCCTCTGTATGTGGCCAGGTTGTATAAAAGTCTCACATATTTGGTATCGCCATACTCAGGAGGAGTAGCAGAATGTATTTTGGGGTGTCATTTTTGCTATGTACATACTATGTGTTGGCAATATCTTATAAATGGACAACTTTGCGTAAAAAAATTGCGTTTTAATTTTTTTCCCGCATTTTCCAAAAACTTCAGGAAAAAAATGAACCGTTCAAAAGACTCATTATGCCTCATAGATTATACGTTGGGGTGTTAGCTTTCCAAAATGGGGTCACTTTGTGGGCGTTTCCATTGTACTGGTGCTCCAGGGCCTTCAAAAGTGTAATAGGTGGTTGAGAAATGAGATGTGTAATTTATGCTCCTAGAATGCCTGAAGGTGCCATTTCAATATTGGGCCTCTGTATGTGGCCAGGTTGTATAAAAGTCTCACACATTTGGTATCGCCATACTCAGGAGGAGTAGCAGAATGTATTTTGGGGTGTCATTTTTGCTATGTACATGCTATGTGTTGGCAATATCTTAGAAATAGACAACTTTGCGTAAAAAAATCGCGTTTTCATTTTTTTCCCGCATTTTCCACAAACTTCAGGAAAAAAATGAACCGTTCAAAAGACTCATTATGCCTCACAGATTATATGTTGGGGTGTTAGCTTTCCAAAATGGGGTCACTTTGTGGGCGTTTCCATTGTCCTGGTGCTCCAGGGCCTTCAAAAGTGTAATAGGTAGTCAACTAGTTAGATAAGTGTAATTTATGCTCCTAGAATACCTGATGGTGCTCCCTGCATGTTGGGCCTCTGTATGTGGCCAGGCTGTGAAAAAGTCCCACACATATGGTATCGCCATACTCAGGAGTAGCAGAATGTATTTTGGGGCGTCATTTGTGGTATACACATGCAGAGGCGTTGCTAGGGGGTGCGGGGGGTGCGGTCCGCACCCAGGTGACACCCTCCCAACGGTGAGAAAAGTTTATTTTATTTATATTTTTTACTTTTTTTTTTTTACGGCTGAAACTTTAATTCAGCAACTTCACCCCACTGGGCTGGAACAACACTTCCAGCGCCGCGGCCACGCCTGGTGTGTGTGTCCTCTGGCTCCGGGTTCCTTATTCTTCTTCCTCCCTCCCTACCCTACAGAGCGTCAGCCTGTCACATCATCACACTGCACTGTGATGATGTGATGTCACACACAACTTTCTCCGGCTGCACGCTGTGAGGGTCGCTGCCCAGCCCTCCTCCTCTCCAGTCAAGACTCCAGAAGAACAGGTGCGGGGGGGGTCTCCACCGCCGGCCCGACTCCCGAGCACAAGATGAGGTAGGTGTGTGTGTGGGGAGCGGGGGAGCGGGGGGGGGCGGCTGCCATTGTAAGAGGCAGAGCTAGTGTGGGAGGAGGACTGGCTGTCTGGCAATACAGGTCTGGCGCCCTAACCTGTCCTGTCCTGTATGGTATGAAAATGAAGGGAGGGAGGAGGGGGTGCAAGGTGGTCTGCTGCTGCTAGACACAGCTATAGATTATATATAGATATTATGTAATATAGCTGGTCCATCCGCCCCTCCCCCCACCAGACCAGCTAACTCAACTACTGTGCCTATTATATGTAATATAATATATCTGTGTCCAGCATCACCCCCCACCCATATTATCAGACAGACAACACTGACTATATAATTTATATTAGCTGACTGAAACACCCCCACCCTGAGCTGGTCTGATGATGATAATGGGGGGGGTGATACTGAACACAGATATATTATATTACATATAATAGGCACAGTAGTTGAGTTAGCTGGTCTGGTGGGGGGAGGGGCGGATGGACCAGCTATATTACATAATATCTATACATAATCTATAGCTGTGTCTAGCAGCAGTAAACCACCTTGCACCCCATGATGGAGTCCTAACCTGGCACCATACCACCCCAGCCTGCCTATGCCACCGCAACCAGTCCTTATGCCACCGCAAACCTCCCCTATGCCACCGAAACCTGCCCTTTGCCACTGCAACCTGCCCTATACCACCCCAGCCTGCCCTATACCACCACACCCTGCCCTATGCCACCCCAGCCTGCCCTATACCACCGCACCCTGCCCTATGCCACCCCAGCCTGCCCTATACCACCGCACCCTGCCCTATGCCACCCCAGCCTGCCCTATACCACCCCAGCCTGCCCTATACCACCGCACCCTGCCCTATGCCACCCCAGCCTGCCCTATACCACCGCACCCTGCCCTATGCCACCCCAGCCTGCCCTATACCACCGCACCCTGCCCTATGCCACCCCAGCCTTCCCTATACCACTGCAACCTGCCCTATGTCACCCCAGCCTGCCCTTTGCCACCGCAACCTGCCGTATGCCACGCAAACTGCTCTATACCACCCCAACCTACCCTATGCCACCGCACCCTGCCCTATGCCACCCCAGCCTTCCATATACCACTGCACCCTGCCCTATGCCACTGCAACCTGCTCTATGCCATCACACCCTGCCCTATATAACCCCAACCTGCTCAATGCCACCCAGCCTGCCATATACCGCCCCAACCTGCTCTATACCGCCCCAACCTGCTCTATACCACCCCAACCTGCCCTATGCCACCACAACCTGCTCTATGATATCACACCCTGCCCTATATAACCCCAACCTGCCCAATGCCACCCAGCCTGCCATATACCACCCCAACCTGCTCTATACCACCCCAACCTGCTCTATACCACCCCAGCCTTCCCTATACAACCCCAACCTGCCCTATGCCACCCCAGACTGCACTATACCACCGCAACCTGCCCTATATTACCCCAACCTGCCCTATATCGCTCCAGCTGGCCCAATATCACCCTATACTTTAATTTACAGGGGTCATTTGGGGGTGCACCTCGTGACTGTGCGCTGCCTGCAGGGCGCTGGGCAGGATAGACAGGAGGGGGGTGACACCATGTTTTGCCGCACCAGGTGACACCAACCCTAGTGACGCCACTGTACACATGCCATGTGAGAGAAATAAACTATTACAATGACAATTTTGTGGAAAAAATTAAAAAAAAATTAAAAATATTAATTTTGCAAAGAATTGTGGGAAAAAATTACAACATCAAAAACCTCACCATGCATCTTACTAAATACCTTGGAATGTCTACTTTCAAAAAAGGGGTCATTTGGGGGGTATTTGTACTTTCCTGGCTTGTTCGGGTCATAGGAAATGAGATAGGCCACCAGTACATTAGGTGTGATCAATTGTTTATGATCCGCACCACAGCTTGTAGACTCTATAACTTTCACAAAGACCAAATAATATCCACTAATTTGGGTTATTTTTACCAAAGATATGTAGCAGTATAAATTGTGGCCAAAATTTATGAAGAAAATTTAATGATTTGCTAAATTTTATCACATAAACTAAAAAAAAAATTTTTTTTTCAAAATGTTCTGTATTTTTTCATTTATAGCGCAAAAAATAAAAAACCCAGAGGTGATCAAATACCACCAAAAGAAATCTCTATTTGTATGAAAAAAGGACAAACAAATCATTTGGGTACAGTATTACATGACTGAGTAATTGTCATTCAAATTGTGAGAGCGCTGAAAGCTGAAAATTGGTCCGGGCACGAAGGGGGTTTTAGTGGCCTGTCCTTGCTCACGGGCTAGCTTAGCATTGATTTCCACCTAATCAATGCTGATTGGTCATTTATATCCTCTCACACCATAAACAGCTCCTAACTCATGTTCTTAAATTCCATGATAGTTTTATAAATGTAGCGTGTTTCTATAGTGTGCATAATATACATTCAGAGTATGTGACTATGGTGGATAGTGCTCCTGGACATATGCCATTGCATCTTATATTTCCATGTATGACATCTTGCCAAGTGATGAGCTCAACTTCTAAAATCATTTCTAAAGCCCAAAATATAATTTTAGAGCCAAATTGCAAAACTATTATAGTCATCAATTTAAGTTCATATTTTTAAGATACTCTGTAGAGGAATATTTATGACTTTCATAGACCCCCTTTGACTTTGGAAATGGGTTTTAATTTCACTTTGAAGGTGATATAATTCATAGTTTTTAATTCTATGTCAGTGGATTACATTGAACAGAACTTTTAGTTTTTAAATGAACAGGTATCAGAATCTCACTGTAAAAAACACTTCAGGATGGATAATTAGATCTAGGCTTCACTCTTAAAGGGTAACTCCACTGTTTTAGAAACAAATGGCAAAAACAAAAAAAATATATATATAGCATATACAATTGCCACAGCACTATAAGTTACTGCAAAGTGAAATTAACCACTTGACAACTGGGCACATAACCCCCTTCCTGCCCAGGCGAAATTTCAGGTTTCAGCGCCGTCACGCTTTGAATGACAATTGCGCGGTCGTGCGACGTGGCTCCCAAACAAAATTGACGTCCTTTTTTTCCCACAAATAGAGATTTCTTTTGGTGGTCTTTGATCATTTCTGCGGTTTTTATTTTTTGCGCTATAAACAAAAATAGAGCGACAATTTTGAAAAAAACACAATATTTTTTAATTTTTGCTATAATTAATATCCCATTTTTTTTTAAAAAAAACTATTTTTTTCCTCAGTTTAGGCCGATACGTATTCTACATATTTTAGGTAAAAAAAAAAACCGCAATAGGCGTATAGTGATTGGTTTGCGCAAAAGTTTTAGCGCCTACAAAATAGGGAATAGAATTATGATTTTTTTTTTTTTTTTTTTTAATTTATTTTTTTACTAGTAATGGCGTCGATCTGCGATTTTTTTTTTTGTGACTGTGACATTACGGCGGACACATCGGACACTTTTGACACATTTTTTGGACCATTCACATTTATACAGCGAACAGTGCTAAAAATATGCACTGATTACTGTATAAATGTGACTGGCAGGGAAGGGGTTAACCACTAGGGGGCGATCAAGGGGTTAATATGTTCCCTGCTAGATGTTCTTACTGTGGGGGGGAGGGGACTGACTGGGGGAGGTGACTGATGGTTGTCCCTATGTACAAGGGACACACCATCCGTCTCCTCTCCCCGACAGGACGTGGATCTCTGTGTTTACACACAGAGATCCACGTCCCTGGCTCTGTGACAGCCGATCGCTCGTACCTGGCGGACATCGCGGCCGCCAGGCACGCGCATCGGCACTCGCCTGACACGGCGGGCACAGTTTTTCCCCGACGCGCGCCCGCGGTGGCGCGCATCGCGGAAGTAAACAAGAGGACGTCCATGGACGTCCTATCAGCAATTGACGACCGCTTTGCGGACGTCTTTTGCTTATAGCCCGGGCGCGAAGTGGTTAAATATGGCAACCTTGAGGTACTCTTTACACAATTGGTGTACAGAATGCCCCCAGACATGTAATTTCCTGCTTACTCTGCACTAAGATACACGTTTGGCTATAGGAATCCTTTTTTGTGAGATAATCCCTAAGGGTCAATCATTTCTTAAGGGATGCAGACACTGCATCTTTAATCATTAGAACATAGAAATTGCACCAGTTGATTACATTTTATTAGTCACTCTCATTTAGAAATAGTATCAAAAGGACATGGTGGAACAAACAGCTACTTTTTTAGAACATAAACAGATAGGAATCTGCAAAATAGTATGTTAAAATTACCGTAATCACATTGATCATCCAGACAGAATTTTTTTTTATCAACAAATGTTGAATTACTCTTTAAAGATCCATTGAATTGGGTTGTTTCTTGTGGCAACAGGACTTCTTTAGATGTCAACTACATTTTTCCCTTAGCAGTGAACCAAAAAATTGTACTGGTATCAGTCTATGCTCAGCCCAGCACATCCACCGATATGCGTTCTCAGCAAGAGACTTGGCCTGTGCAAGAGCCAATGTCTATGAAATACCACTAAGATATCATTTGGACATTTCACCACATTAGTTCCCTATGATCTTGGCGGGACTAAAAGAAAAAAAAGAAGGGTACTACTAGATGTAAGGGGAATTAAGAGCTTTAATTTCCCTGAAATATCAGGTATTTTTGGTAAAATTTTGCCATTTTATTGAGATTTTGTTTAACCACTTCAGCCCCGGAAGAATTGTTTGCTCAATGACCAGAGCATTTTTTTGCCATTCGTCACTGTGTCGCTTTAACTGACAATTGCGCAGTCATGCAACGCTTTACCCAAACAAAATTGACGTCCTTTTTTCCCCACAAATAGATCTTTCTTTTGGTGGTATTTGATCACCTCTGCGGTATTTATTTTTTGCGCTATAAACAAAAAAAAGAGAGACAATTTTGAAAAAAACACAATATTTTGTACTTTTTGCTGTAATAAATAGCCCCAATTTTTTTTTTTTTAAATAATTTGTTTTCCTCAGTTTAGGCCGATATGTATTCTTCTACATATTTTTGGTAATAAAAATCGCAAAAAGCGTATATTGATTGATTTGCGCAAAAGTTATAGCGTCTACAAAATAGGGGATAGATTTATGGCATTTTTGTTAATATATTTTTTTTTTACTAGTAATGGTGGCGATCTGCGATTTTTATCGGGACTGCGACATTATGGCGAACATATTGACCAAATATGGGCCGTGTTTGGTCAATGATGTCACCACCATTTCTACCCTTCCCCTTATATAGCTGATGACTGCTCATTGTGGGTAGTTGGCATCATTATTGATGATATATTTACAATGATGGGCTTTTTGGGGCTTTTTATTTTTTTAAAAAGGGCTTGTCAAACATGTGATTGTCTATATTCTTAGGTTACAATTCTTTTTTTTTGTAAATGAGTAGGGGCACTATGTAACCCATACTCATTCACATCTGGGAGTCCCTTTTTTATTATTTTGTAAACACTGTTTATTGGATTTTATGTATAAAACTACAGTGCAAGGTATTACACTGACAAGGCGAGACCAGTTTGCACAAAGTTAATTGTACCCATTTACATTAACCACTAACAAATGAGCACAGACAATCCATATTATGTCCCATTAAAATCAAAGAGAATAGATGAAGGATCTTCCATGGGTCACAACCAGCCCACTAGGGTGGGGGCAGCCCCTAGGAGGCCTTGATTGAGCTATACAGAGTGTACTGTAGTCAATAAAACCACAGAAAGCAGAGAAAGGAAGGGGAAGGAGAAGTGGAGGGGAAAAGGGAAGAATAAGAAAGGGGGATGGGGGAAAAAGAGGAACACAAGGGGAAAGAGAAAAGGGCCAAAAGAAGGTGTCAGTTAATACTTGAAAATCTATAGCCCCTTTAATATTAATAGGATCTTCCAGATTTCAATAAATCCCAACCCAGAGACTCCCACAACCCTGGCCTGCAGACAATGTGCCTTGCAAGGGGGACCCCATGTTGAGAGCATGTGGGCTTGTATGGTTCAGGAGGAGGGGGTGCATGTTTGTGTGCCTATTTCATCACCAGCCAGGCTGAATGCTCAGGGTTAAAAGTCGGGCATGGATTTTTAGGGGGACTTCACTTTTTTTGTATGTGTGTATGCAGTCACCCTTAAAATTCATACAGACCCGAAGTGTAAATAAAAGCTAAAAAAATGCAGGGCTGAGCTCTGAGGAAGAAGACTCGTCTTCGAAACGCGTCAGCCAGCAGTGATCTTTGTCAATCCCTCCGTGACTGATTTGAGTGGATTCATTTTGGACGCATTGCTGCGACTCTGTGGTTCTTTGTAAACGCATGGCTTTTACGTTTGTTTGTAAGTAGGATTCTTTTATTCGTTTTAAATAAATTTATCCAACGGTAATGCACGAGGCTGGTGCTCCTTTCTTTTTTTCTTCTTGTTATCTACCACTAGGATACCCCTATCCGTGAAGGCAGCAAAGCCAAGTGTCATCCATTTGTTCACTTTCAAACTGTCCGGTATTCCACTTGTGCGCAGGAGTTTTTGTTTGTCTTTCGCTAAAAAAATGCACACAGATCCTTCCAAAGGTTCTCCAAAATATATATAACACTATTGTTTTAAGAAACCATGTAAAAAATGTGCATTTATATTTTTGCAAAGAAGCCTGCAGAGAATTGCACCCGTGATCAGTGGATCGAGGGTGCAATGTCAGGCTCCTGCATATACGGGCAGGCAGTTTCTTGGCAGCAGGAAAATTAATGAATTATGAGGACGCTCACCAGCGCACTCATAGTTCAATGAGAACTACAAGCCATCACAGTACTTGTAGTCTATTTATTCACAGGAAACTGTGAATGAATGATGTGGCCATGTGAGTGGAAGCCCGCATGGCCATGCAATTTTCAAATTGTGACTGAAGGTGTGGGGTGGGGGGGTGAAGGGTGAGGGGGGAGAATGTGCAGATGCTGG